>CAJGYO010000004.1:67900585-69100585 GCA_904845875.1 Miscanthus lutarioriparius | reverse complement strand
TAGGTTTAGTTAATTAGTACAGTAGCAATAGGTATAGTACTAACTAGTAGTAGTACAATGGTGGGTGCGTTGTAGTGCACTTTTGGTCTATTTTGAATGGCCTCATGTACCCGGATAAATTTGAGGAATTAGGAATCAATATAATGGCAGCTTTAACACTTTTTGAGTGCTTTTCATGTATTTTGGAATGTGCTTTTGATGAGGGTGCATAGGTAATGGCTTTCTTTGAACAGTGAACAACATTGCGACGAAATGAACAAACTAATATAAACACTAAATAAACAGGCGCACTGCTAATTACAGATTGAGATACATCAGCATTATTGACATCCAGATAGATACCACAATTAACTAAGTTCAAACCATCGCCTAACTCATCTTGTTGCCCTTCCGCTTCTGCACCATTTTTTGCATTTTCGTCCTGTGGCAAAACGAGGGGGCGGACTGTCCTTTGGTTGTTGATTTTACACGTCCAAGATAAAAGAGCTGGCCAAACACCTAATATAGGTCTGGCCTCATTTAATACAACATGGCTGGACTATGCTTTGGTGGCATAAAAGATTAGGCACCTATTCCTGGGTTGGTTTTGCAGAGTTAGGCATGGCTACATGCATAATTAGAGGAGACCAGTGCTACTAGAAAGATAACATAACATCAAACCAGACTTCATATATATATGTGTGGAGTACAGCAGCGATACGAGTTCAGACTACATAACCATGCCTTCATCGACCATAATAAGAGGAGAAACGTGCCACACTAGTCATACAACTACTACATAAACAAACTAGTTCTAACTACAGATCATTAACAAGACTTCATAGCAGTAATGAGCACCAGGCAGCATACTCATCCTAACTACAAATGTTTACTTGACTTGATACTACTAATTAATTCATTGAGCGGTGCCATCCCACAGCTCTAAGCAACAAGGGTATCAACAGGCATGATCAAAATTCAACGCCTACAAGATAAACCTACCTGGGTTGAAACCAGCAAACCTCTCCGCCTCGTCGAACCGGAGGATCACTTGACCCGCTCCCGCCGTGGGGCGCCGGGAGCCAATCCGGTGAAGGCGAGCTAGACCACGATGGGGCCACCTCTGTAGAGCCCTCAGACATGTCCTCAATGGATGGTGAGCGGGACCGCGATGTTGCAGGAGACCCACTCCTACCTTGGGGCGCCAAGAGCGGATCCGGTGATGGCGAGCTCAACCACGATGGTGCCCTAGATGACGGCGAGGTGGACCGCACCGGGAGCGGCGGTGGCGAGTGAACCACCGGTGTCGGTGGCATCAACGTCATCACTATGGGTGATAGGGAGACCAACGCCAACCTAGGGGACGGCATGCAGGACCGCGACGGTGCTTGCAACAACGGCAAGGTGGACCGCACTGGGAACAGTAGTGGCGAGCGAACCACCGGTGCCGGTGGCGTCAACGTTGTCGTCGTGGGCAACTGGAAGACAAATGGCAGCCTAGGAGATGGCATGCAGGAGCGCGACAGGTACCAGCAGGCAAGAAGGGTATGAACATGCATCGAAGCAGGGTGCGCCAGCGCATTGGAGGAAGCGTGGACCGGAGCCCGGCCGTGGTTCCTCGAGGACCTGGAGCGCTTCATGGGGACAACCTTCATGTGAACCAATGGAGAGGCGGAGGTGGGGACTTTGTGAGGTAGTTGTGAGGCCTGGGCTTTTGGCAATGCAAGGGGGAGTGAGGCCAGGCTTTGTACACATAGGGACGCCAGGGCTGGAACAGGTTTCTGACGTGACTGCATGACGTACATCATTACTAGTACTATTCAAGTAGTGAATATTTAGATGGTCGGACCTTCTGTCATCCAGTGAAGTATATATTGAAGTCCATTCCAAGCAGTCACAGGCTTGCGGCAGCCGAGGGGCAGCAACTAGCTAGAGATGGATACATAGTTTCATAGGTTCTGATCGTCTGCACACCCTCGGCTGTGTTTGAAGCTGCCGCTTCAGGAATCCAATACCATACTACTTCATGCATGCAGCCACAGACAGTGTAGCTCCTATTTGTAGCATAGTCAATCAGGCAAAAGTTCTACTCATAGCTCAATACAAGAGTTACATGTCTGGCCCATTCAAATTTGTGTTGCTCAGACTATTAGGCGAACATACGGTTTACAAAAAATAGGTAAATGTCATTTCGTCTAATATCATAGAGGGACATGGTTGGGGGAAAAGTTGTGAGCAAGAAGGTTGGGAAAATGCAAACGGGTGAGGGAAGGGGGAGCTAGATGGTAGGCGATTGATGCAATGCTATTGGATGAGGGAAGGGGACGAGAAGGAAGCGAATGCGGCAGGAAAGCTGGACACAAGAAGTGAATCAAGAGAAAGCTTTTGACCACCATGACACGCTTGACACCTGAATTCCTGGTGCAGTTGTGATAGGTCTTTTCTATACTTATTTCACTCTCATCCAAGTAGTCATAGCAGTCTAGGGGCAGACTGATTGCTACTCCGTATGACACTTTATTCTATCCTACAAGATCAAATACTTAGCGGGCGGATTTCTTGCGTTCGCAGTAAAAGTCAACAGCTATGGCTCCTCCGTTCTACATTAGATCGAGGCGAGACTTGTTCAGATGAACTCCTCGCTCCATGGATGTTTCAAGGTCAACAAATTTTATCGAAGACATGAGTTGGCCTCAACAGAGATCAAAGCCACTCATGAATGTTTAGCATATTATAGATCAGATCAAAGACAACTAGAAAGAATTCTATAGCGAAAAGCAATCAACAAGGGGCTACAAACCAGCTACAAAATGACCAAAGGACCTGAGCTTCACCACGCTCAACAGAGTTTAACCCACCTAATACGAAGTTCAACAAAAGTGAACACCAACACGCAAATAAGAGTTCACATATTAGCACGGGCGTCCCATAGATCAAACCAATTCATGACTATTAATACTACTAATACGTCCCACAGATAAGGTCGAGGCTGGCATATAGGATCAGCTCCATGTCCACTTTCGCTAAGACGGCTTTGGCGACCGGCTCAAACTCTCGACCAGATCGGCGATGTCATCATCCTTCGATCCCAGCGGAAAACCCTGCTCCGCCACTCGGACATTCACCGCTGCGCCAAGGACATTCACCGCTGCAGCCAGCGTCGTGGAAGCCCCCTGACAAATGGCTTCGGTCACCATGGCTCAAAGGCAGACCGACAGAGCTCAGAGGCGCTCCCCTACGGCGACCGGATTGTCCGTTGTTTCCACGGGAAGGCCGCATCACAGGTGGCTTGCACACACAGCTATGGGGTCTAGACCCATGTCCTCAGTTCCATAAGAAAGTTCATCATGTTATGGGCCTACTCCTTGACCATTGCCTAGTTGTCTCGCACCTAGGAGGCCTCATTCTCAGAAACTTGAAGTGCATCACGCGCGACATCTAGCTCACCGCACAACATGTCGGCGTTCACCCTGGACAATGACAATAATGCTTGGACCTTGTGGTAATCCTTCAATAATTGATGGTAGTCGGTGTTGTCTGAGTATTCACGCTCTTCTGACGATTCACCCACTTCAAAACCAGAGGGTTGTGTGGAGACACATGGGCTCGGCGGCTATGAGCAGCGATAGGGCGACTCTCTAGCAACACCGGGGGGAAGCCCCATGACCAGGGATGGCACTGTCATGGAGAAAGCCCTGCACAATGCAAGCCAAGTTCAAGCCCATATAGGATAAGGGGGAGACCAATCGGATTGAGAATGCAATTGACTTATACCAAACTGACTGCCATAATATGGTATAGAATCGCGGATGGCTGCCCCCATCGATGGATGCCTCGCAGGGACACTTTTCAAGCACGACCATGGATGAAGAACTGGGCTCCAGGGCCAACGAGGCTTAGGACGCCATCACGCCCACGTTCACCTGTTGAGAAAGTAGGCACATTCCAAAACTTGTTAAATTAAATAGCATGAACACATACTAGCTAGTGTGAGCATTGCTCGCATATTCTAGTTAAATGAAGATAAACAACATGAATAGCGATATGGTGATGATCCACCTTCAAAGGGGGAAATGGTGGTGGGTCAGAGACCATGCCGACGAGAGGTCCATCTATCGAAGGAGGGTTGATGGCGTGGAAGGCATCCGGGGCCTCCCCATCGCCACGATCCTACGTGGACACTCCATTAGCTATCATCATCAGATTGTCTACCTCCTCCAAGTAGATGGGGATGCTCAACTTGATTATAGGGTCCATCACGCCCTAGAACTCCCAATGGGGGTGGCCCCTCATCTTCAAGGGGAGGACCTGATGGCTGAAGAAGGTACGGATCACCCTCAGCGTCGTTAGTCCTCGGTGCTTTAGATCCTTGATCGCATCCAGCAATAAGTGCAAATGCAGCGGTTCCAACAGGGTTGGCGGCCTTGACCATGATTCTAGCATGTTAGGACGTAGCCTATCATGAGAAAAAATCGGCAGTTGTGGCCGCTCATTGTTGGGGACGTAGAGCCACCTATGCTCCCAATCTAGGTCTGTGGCATAGTGGCGGTGAAGGCTTAGGTAGTGCTCCTCCAATCCAGGACGAACTTTGAGCGAGGGACCCCCATCGGACAACGATAGTGCCAAGAGGACGCTGACAGAACCACCTAGAAAAGAAACCGCCATAGATCATAATGGGCAGGTATTCCTAGGAAGCCCTCACACAGCATGATGAAGACCGAGAGGTGGAGGATCCCTCTAGGGTTAAGTCATGGAGGCAGAGCCCGAGCAACCACCTCAGTAAGGGGTGCGCCAGCAGCCCGAACCCAAGAAGGTGGAAAGGGACGAAAGAGATGATCTCATTTTCCTTCGGCCTCGGCTCCACTTCGCTTCTCATCGGGACTCTCCACCCAAGCTCCTCGGCGGCCTTCGAGATCACCCCCCTCTCTCGCAACTAGTCAAACTCAGCCCAGTCGACAGACGACCTCGTCCACTCCGCCATGGTCCTAGCAGGAGGCATCGACGGCGCAATAGGATGGAAGGCAAAAGCTTTGGGATGGAATCAGGAGCCCTGGAGAGAGAAGGCAGCAGGTATAACCTTCCCTCTTGCGCCGTTGTCTCTGCTGCTATAGTTTGGGGGCCATTGACCAACCCATGATCGAGACATTTGCGTGGGTGGGCAGCGGGGCTTTGCCCCATCCCATCAATGCGACGGGCCAGGAGGCGGCGGCCCCTACTGTAACTGGCTACTGACGCCACCCACGCGCGCGTGCCTGCGCGGGAATGCAGGAGCACATCGTCCGAGTAGTTAAGATTTCAGACAGTCGAACCTTGTGTGATCCTGTGAAGTATAGACAATGCGATCTAATTGAAGCAGTCATGATAGTCGAGGGCAGACTATGAGGACTTGCTTCAATTTCTCTTGGTTTACAGAGGCACGCATCAGATTATAAAAACCGAATTCTAAATAAAATTATCTTTGATGCAAGGTTCTTGCAAGTTCAACAAATCTTATCAAATACATAAAAATAAGACTAGTTGGGTTCAACACAGATCAAAGCCACTCATGACTACTACTACTACTACTACTACGATACAAATGTTGTGACCAAGTGCACTCCGTTGACAATAGTTTTACTCATAGCTCTGTACTATATAGTGTCTGATGAAATCAAATATGCCACATCCGGACTTTCTTGCGAGTGCAGTAAAATATGAACAGCTATCTGGATGCTCTGTTTCGATGGCTCATTTCTTGACGTGTATTTCTCAGAAGGCGTGCTCCTCAGAGATCGTGGAGATGTGGCCTCGCCTTACCTCCTGCTATCGCCTAGCATCTGCTGGAATTCAGGTCCATGGGCTATGCGCTTCCCCTACTATAAAAATAGAGGAAAAACAGGGGAGTCAGTACAGTTTCATTGTAACCTTGCGAACTCACCTTTCCTACTCGTCGCCTCCTCCCTAGAACCTTGTCCTTCAAGTTTGAACCATGTCGGCGGAGAAGCATCCAAGGGAGGAGATGATGGTGCTGAACCTAGACGTGACTAGGCAAGCTTTCCGTGTGGAGAACTAGGAGGCGGAGCGGCTACGGTCATGCCTCTCCGTTGTGGAGATGGCACTCGCCGTAGCCAATAGGGAGACGGCCACGGCTAAAGCCGACAGCGGGTTAAGCGCAGACATAGCTCGCTGGTAAGGCATTGTCATTACCGTATCTTCTTGTTTTGTGTGGCACCGCACCTTATTAATAGGTATGGTTTTCTCGTTCTTGCTCTTTCTACCATCATGGAGCAGCTGAATGCCGCGTCCGTGCTGCCGGCGGGGCCGAACTTCCTTTAGCGCGTCTGGGCTCTACCGACACGCATCCGGGAGGTAGTGATGCATGGACTTTGCCATGGGGCTGCGTCAGCCTTGGCCACCGCCCACCTCCGTTCAGACATGGACTGGCATGCGGTGGAGCCGGGGTTCCCGCCGGAGCTGCCGGTCCAAAGGGCTTCATAAGATTTTTTCCTATAGGATAGATCCTTCGAAATTCCTGTTTCTCCTCCATTTCAAGGAAGTCATAAGTTTTTGAGTTTTTTTGTCCATTTCTTAGGATTCAATTTTGCAGTGTTGGTGGGCCCTGAATAGACGGGAAGATCTACCCGTGCAAAAATTTGATTTTTGGCGAACATTTCACACCGCGCCGAGCAGTGCCACCAATACACCAAAAATTAGATGTCTCTCTTTTGCCCTCAGCATGGAAATTAGGTTTACCATGCCATCGATTTTAGACAAGGATATTTGTGGTACTGTGATGGCCACATAAAAGCGCAAGGAGTCACCGTCTTCGCTTCTACCTCCATCTCCATCCTCCAGCCGCCACCGTCTCTCCTCCCGCTCCAAATCCTAGCCCCATGGCCTTCCTCTCCACTCTCTAACCACCCCCTCTGTCATCCCTCTCCGGACCCTAGACGCCATCGGCACAACAGCTCGACTCATCAATCTCCACTCTCTAGCCGCACCCTCTCTCATAGCTTTCCGAACCCTAGCTAGAGCCAGATCCCCTTCGATTCGTCGATAGCGGGTCAGCTGATAGCGGAAGGACCGCCTCGATGATGGTTAGGCCAGATCCGAATCCCCTACTTTGGCACCTGTCACGACCAGCCGGATTCGAACCCAAGCCGAAGCCAGATCTGGTACCCCTTCGTCAACGCCAACCACACCAGTTCTGCGACCACGATGACAAGACGGCTATGCCAATGATGAAGCGTAGCCAGGGTACGCGGAGGAAGAGGTACCCAAATTCCTTTTATGATGTGTGTTGTATTGTAGTGGTTCAACCTGGGATATGTAGATAGCGATGTGGTTGCATATTTCCTATAGTTGAGTGTAGCTGACTTGTGCTTTATTAGATTAACGACTTCCGTATAAGCTGTAGTTACTAGTTAGGTGCTTATTTGCATACTCTTGCTCTCTGTTATGTTGGCATTCGCTAGAAGCTTTAGTTAATAAATACCTTTGTAATCTAGATGAATATCCACTAACTGTTTTTGAACTTGAGCGGGACGCACAAGTCACAAAGAATCATAGGAAGATGGAAGAACTAGGGGTGGTTGTTGAGGGATTTAGTGATACAGATGAAACATATCCAGATTTACAAGATGAGCCAGTGGCCCTTGCAGTTGAGGTACTTGTTCTACCTTGTATTGAGTTTGGGCGGGAGGGGCGGGGGTGGGGGTGCAGATAGCAATGCAATGCTTTGTTGTCTGGATAGCAATGCAATTTGTACATGCTTCTTGCTTAAATTTATTTCTCCAATTTCAACGTCCGGTTCGAAGAAGCCGCAGAGGAGGCTCTGCCAGCGGGATAAAAGGCAGCGCTGATATCAGTCCTAGAGGAAGGTAGTCCAATAGAGTGAAGTCAACATGACCTAGAGAGTTGACTAATGGATCTGAGAAGAACTAGCAAAACCGTGCAAAAGTGAAGTGTCACCAGGCTATAGGATCTCGCTCCTATGTTGTACAGCTACAATCATTTATAAGTCATGGTTGTGTTTTATTGTTACTCTAGTATTTGTATAAATAGAAACTCATGTGCGCTGTTAATAGAAGCAATAGTGGCAGGAGCCTAAGGCCCCCTTTGGAACGCAGGATCAAAAAAACGTAGGAACAGAAAAAATACAGGAATATGATTGGAATGCATGTGAAAAACAAAGGAATGAAAACAGAGGAATTTTGTTAGGAGTGTTTGGTTTTTGTACTGGAAAAACATAGGAAACTAATACAATGAGGTTTCACTGGATGTTTTTTTCTTTGTTTTTTCTATTAAAGTTGAAGGATAGGAAACTTTTCTATGGTTTTCCTTCCCCCATTTCTTCGTGTGAACCCAAGGCCTCTATGGTGCTGATTCCATAGGATTACCGATTCCTATATTTTTTCTTTGGAAATCCTATGAACCAAAGGGCCCTAAATTTGGCATCATCATTTAATTTTGAAGTTGCAATACTTGTGCATTGTGCTTATGCAATCCATATCTATAACCTATTGTTTACTGCTTGAATTTCACAATATATAATCCATATCAGTACTTGTGCGTTGTGCTTATGTAGAGGGTATTTGGTTGAGGGCCACTGGCTGCCACGCGACAAACTATGGCTCGCCACTGGAACTGGAGCAGTTGTTTGGTTGCTGAGTAAAATGAGGCTGCCACAGCTTTACTCAGTAGAGAATAAGCCACAAGAGTGTGGCAGATGAAAACCCCACCACCGTCACAACTCGCCATAGCGTGGCTATGTGTGGCCAAGATCTAAACAACCCCGTAATCCATATCAATATGAAACATGCGTTACTTGTTATGAACTAATCTATTGGGTTTTCAATTAAAGTACTCTTCCACTATCTGTAACCTAATGTTTACTGCTTGAATTTTACAGGAAGCTATGAAAACTATGCGAGCAGAACCTGTTGCTGATGGGCACGAACCAATGACAAGTGTTAATGTTGTTCCCACGGTCCTTTGCCTCTCCCATGGCCAGGTCCACTCCCAGGTCAGCGGCAACACCCTTTTTTGAAGAATGCTGATATCCCAACAAGCTTCGCCAGAACAGAGACATCAGCGGAGAGAATGCTTCTGGACCAGCTTGTTACTAAACAGGAAAGTTTTGCTAACCTCGTCGAACAAGTGGATGAACTGAAGAGAAAGACATAAAAGATTGAAAGGGAGTTTGAGGAGTTCAAGATACAGCAACAGGAGGAGTACAATAAGCTACGTGAGGATATCTTGTGCTTCAGCTCTTCTTCTGGTAACTCTCAGTCGTCCACTCTGTTGGCTTGATGCAGTGAACATTTGTGGTTCGATGTGTGTACTCGTATGCTGGTTTGATGTAGTGAAACTATTAGCGGGATGCTGCTGATATGTAAATAGTAATTTGTTGTATTTGATTGTCATGCTGAATAATTATGCAGACATCGTCGAATAATTATGTAGTCAATCTGTGCAACAGTGATGATCTTGAATTACTTTTATGATGAATTGATTGTTGGATACATGGTAGAACCTGGGCAGGCCACGTGATCAAATAAAAATACGACACGTGGACGAACCAGTGCATGACATGTGGAATAGCCATGGCACGGCACGTGGGCTAATAAAAATCTGACACGTGGAAGGAAGCCATCAAGCCACGTGGCCAAATAAAAAAAATAAAATGTGGATGGATAGCACCGTGACACGTGGTCGAATAGGAAACAACCACGTGGACCAATAAAAATAAAACACAAGGTCCAATGAATAAATGACGCGTGACCCAATCGCAACACAATACGTGTGCCAATAGAAAATAGACATGTGGAACAATAGGGGCCCGACACGTGGTCCATTAAGAACCTGAAACGTGCAAGAACCAAAGATGGTCTCGTTGTCCAATAACAAGGTGACACGTACCCGAACCATCTCCAATATGCAACCGGCTATAGCAGGTACACATGGAAAGCATCTCCAACGGAAGCAACCACCAACGTGGCTGCCCCCTGCCACGCATGCCAAAGCAGTTCTATGATGATCAGTTTTTATCATAGAATTGCAAGAATGACACGACTTATATGACGAACCATTTTTCGTCATAAAACTGAAATTATGATGAATTTAGCATAGAAGTGGATATTTCTAGTAGTGAACCAAGTGGAGTGCTACTTCGGGACCGAGTTCATCGCTGCCTCCACGAACATAGCCACATTCATCGCCTCTAGGAACGTCGTCATCTCTGCACGCCTCGATGGGAACCCCATGCTCCCCATCTTCATCAACTACTATGATGGTGGCTTCTGCCTAGGCTCCGCCTTCAACCCCACCTTCCATGATCGTGCGCCTATACAACTTCCTCGCTGTCTCCGTCGAGTACCATCTCGCCTCTGAGCACCCCGTCCCCAGCCGCCTATGTCGATTCCTAGGACATGCTTTCCTAGGTCATCTCCCACCTCACCGTTGTTGCCAATGACGACTGGGACCGTGGATTGCGAGCCACACCAACTTCTCTCGCCTGTACCTTGGCAGTGAGAGCGTAGGCACCAACATCATGTACCACATCAACGGTGGTGGCAGATACGGACTGTGTCGGACAGAGGGGGGGTCATCGTGGACTTTCCACTTGAAGGAGAGGACAAAATCATCCTAACAGCCATGTGTTGCAACTCCACTTATTTGTAGCCATCAATCACTCTGAAGATGCTCCAAGAGTTTTACACGTGTCCACGGATGCTGGCCAGTTTCTTGGTGGATGTGTAACTTTTGTCTTGCACAAATCTTGATGCAGACTGAGCCCTTGGATAACCAGTGTTGCAACACGTAGTTGTTGAAAATACACCTTGATTCAGCACAAATGGCAGTTTAAACCAACAGTGTATCACCGTAAGGATTTAGTGCAGAAATGCACACAACCTGAATGCTGTGTTTTTAAATTCAGTAGCTAAATGAGTCTTCATCTTTCAGGTATGTAATTCTATTATTACTTTTGCTTTGCTCAATGATAATCTAGCTAAACAAGTCATCAATCTTGTATATATCGCATTACAGAATGTGGTAGTGCACTACCTGAGAGTCTTGTTTTAATCACAATAACAGTCCTCGGCATAAAATTTGTCCTCGCAATGAGTCTTCATCTTGCAGGTATGTAATGCTATTGTTGCTTCTACTTTGCTCAATGATAAACTAGCTGAATAAGTCATCATACTTGTATAGGTAGCATTACAGAAGGTGGTAGCACACTAACCTGAAAGTTTTGGTTTGATCACAATAACAGTCCTTGGCACAGAATTTGCCCTTGCATTCTTTATGTAAATTACTGCAAAGTCTCAATGATTTAACATGTCCAAATTAGTTGGTAGTAATACCATTCATTAGCTTTTACTTCAGTTCCCTAAAACTGAAGAACCACATGTCAATTGTTTTGTACAAAGGATATTTTTGTTGAATAGCAAGAACTCATCTGCAGTAAGAAATATGATTTTGTTTTAGCAACTTATCTTAAGGTCTCTTTGCCAAGAACTTTATGCTAATGACAGAGCAACTAACCTTGCCCTGCTGTGGCGTTTTCTTTTTTATTCAACAACGAGACCTGGACGATTATCCCTACCCTTGGTAGCTTATGAGTTTATGCAATGTCAGAAAAGCAAGCGGGGTAGTAATATTATTTTTATAGGTAGTCCGCTAAGCACCTGAGCAAGAATGGTTTAGTCCCTAATAGCCAGAAGAGGAGAATAGCGTAAGCAGAGTAGTGAATAGAAAAGCTGAGCAGAAAGGGTCGAAGCAATCTGTACAAGCAAAGCATAAACAACCTATAATAACCTTCAAAAAGTAATAATCTGGATCCAGGAAATTGAAAGATTTTGTTGGAATTGCTCATTTAGAAATTTCCCATAAAGCTAAATGTTGGTTCTTCTCTCCATCGGAACAATAGGGTTGTTCTACTTATTTTGAACTTGTTGAAGAGATGAAAAACAGAAAATAAAAAAGATTTCCTAGAAAAAAGATGAAGAAATCTATTTTGGGTTCTTATTTCGATGAAAATGTTTCCATGAGACTTCATTTCTACATGCTATTGAAATTGGAAAGACAATATTTTGGTAAGGCATGCTTTTTCTTTTTGTTTGGTCACTTAGAGCATCTCCAGAGTTTCCAAAACCCACTCCCAATCTTAATTTTTTTGCAAGGTTCAAAAAATGTTATTCAACAACTCCCTATCTTAACTCCAAATCTTTTAGAACTTGGGAAAATCAACCCAACCACACGGAAATATACGTGCGTGTATCGATCGGCCAATCTAGAGGTGGAAGGACGTGGGGAGGAACAAGGAGAAGGGCAGAGTTTCCAATGCAAATGTACAAGAGAGAAAGGAAGTATAAAAGTGATTGGTGTGATTTGAAAATAGTCCAAAACTCCTGATGCAAAATTAGACTTCTATATCTTAGGAGCGAGATTTTAGAAACGGTTTAGAGGAACCCAACAAATATGCTCCCAGCTTTTTTAGCCACTTGGAAAAGTCATTGATTTACCAACTGTTTTTTTAGAAACTATTGGAGATGCTATCAGGAATACATTCTTGTGTTGGATGTACCAAAAAAATCAAAACGACTTATAATTTAGAACAAAGAAAATAACTTACTTTCTTTTGCTGGTACAAATAGGTTAGAAGCAAAATGGGAGTGGAAAATAACCCACAATTTCCACGGCTTCATTATACATTTTTTTTTGCTGTATATACTACAAAACATTCCCTTTTATGGCTACTAGTAGAATAACCTAATTCTCCAGCGTCAATATTATGGCCGCATGAAATCTGTAAAATAAGGTTAATCGAACTGAACTTTGTAGAGTTTTCCTTTCTTTTTTATTGGGCTTCAGTACCTTCTTTTTACCGAGATCTTTTGCTGGAGATTGGGGGGTTGTTACCTGTGGCATTATCTGGTTTTCCATTTCTTTCTTAATTCTGATCAATTACCTCTTAATTCTGTCACTGATGCTTCATTATGAACAAAGTTCATAGTGGTACATTTCACTCCGATGCTAATTCTGAACTTCTGAAGAATGACCCACTGAATTTAAAATGAAAATTTGTACTGATCGACTTGAGAAGAAAAATATATAGCCATAACATTGCTTATGCCTATCAAAATGTGCCAGTTCTGTAGTGCTGAGTTCACTAGAGCTGATGGTGTACTAACCATCAGCTGTCCACCAGTGCTTCTTCACTGCAGGTGGCAGAGCAAAAGTTCCATAGAATGTGGCAGAATAAATCTCCTGAACTCCGATCCTTCTTCGGATGGTGTTGGTGTATCCTTTCCAAATTGAAGGCTAGATACACGGAAGTCGGAAGAAGCTGACTCTCTTTGACCATTTCGACACGTCAACAGATGAAAGACGAGCCGGAAAAAGTCAACAGTCAGATTCGTTCGTTCCTCCAATATAGTATATATAGGCCCCGTTTAGTTCCAAGCCAAAAACCAAAAATTTTCAAGATTTTTCATCACATCAAATCTTGCGGCACATGCATGGAGTACTAAATGTAGACGAAAAAAAAAACTAAGTACACAGTTAGCCGAGAAATCGTGAGACGAATCTTTTAAACCTAAATAGTCCATAATTGGATAATTTTTGTTAAATAAAAACGAAAGTACTATAGTAGCCAAAAGCTAAAAATTTTCGAAACTAAACGGGGTCATAGTATAGTAATTCGTTCGGTGGTGGTGGTTCTGGTAACGGTGGTCAACAGAACTACTTGCATGCATCGGCATCGCATATATGCTGCGTGGCGGCTGGATATGCACACACAGTAGTCGATGCATGCATAGCATGGGAAGGGCAAAAAGAAGTTCAGAACCCAGCAGCTATGGCTCACTCGCCTTAAATAAATTTGTATGCGAGCGAGGAAGGAACCTTTGGTCCTCGTTCCGTCACGTGCCCTGTTTACTTAGCTGATAAGACATATCTTAAAATACTGTTGGCTGATTTATTATAAAAAAAAATACTATTCATTAGCTGAAAAAATACGGTTTATAAGTCAAGCGAACAAGAGACATAATCTCTTCTTGTTTTACTGCCCCCACAGGCCACAGCGTTACATCGATGTGACGTCGTTACTACCGCAGAATCGATGGACATGGATAACGTTGCTAGCTAGCTGGCCAGGAGTACTTGTTTTCTTTTCCATTGCAGCAGTGGGTGTAGGTACACCAATAATGGTATGTTTAAGGACTGTTGGGATGGGAAGGAATGGTGACCTCTCTCTACTAGAGAGTTTGATAATCTGGCCATATGGGATGAAAACGGATTAGATACGGATGGATATCATCGATGTTACTTTTGTTTTTGTATTTCTGTTCGGATTCAGATTCGAATACGAATAATACTAGCTATGTCGGATAGGGTACGATTATGTATCGGCATCATAAATATGCGATTTGAGTCTTCGGATACGGATACGATATCGGATGATGAATATTCGGACTCGAATACGGACATATTTAAACTCCTCTAAACGGATTCGGTCTCAAATATGGTCGAAAAATATCCGTACCGTTTTCACCCCTATCTGAAAGTGCAAAATTCCTTTTAAGATCAAGGTTCTTCTTATGGCAAATGTTCAATAACATGTTACAGGTGGCTGTGAGCCTGTCAAGGGTGTTGGCGCCCAAGGTAGGAGGCCCTTGGTTACGGAGCTTGTACCCAAGACCGGTAATGGCGCGGGTTTGTTCCCATGAGCATCCAATTATGAAGGGGGTGAGATTGAGAGAAGAAGAGGTAGATTAGGAAGATAATTGTTCTTGCCTGATTCATCGTAAACTGGTTACAGGGTATAAGTAGAGGCGTCTAGCCTCTAGCTCCTCGTTTCTCTCCCCATCATTAACTCTAATCTCTCAACCATAACTCTAATTCTCTAATTGTCATTGATTACAGCCGGCTGATGTGTCGGCACCCCCTGGGATATCGCCCTGGCTGCATCTCGAGCCCTGGAGCGCCTTTGATACTAGCACCCCCACATCACTTCTCTCCCTCCCTCGACGAGCAGCTCGTCCTCGAGCTGGAAGCTTGGATAATGGCCGAAGAAGCTATCCATGTCCTCCCAGGTGGCCGATGCTGTGGGCTCGCCTTGCCAATGTACCAGCACCTGACGCATGCCTCTAGCCAAGCAAGTACGGGTGGCACGCTTAGGCACAGGCTGCATCGCGCCATGGTGTGTGGGTGGCAGGGCTAGAGGCGTTGCTGGTGGAGTCCCTACGAACTTCTTCAGAGCCCGACGTGGAAGACATCATGCAGCCGGACGCGAGGAGGAAGCTCAAGATGGTAGGCGACGTCGTTGATGATGGCCGCGATGCGGTACGACCCGTAGAAATGGGATCGTAGCTTCCCCTTGGTGACCACGTGCAGGGACGCTGGGGCGCGGTGGCGGAGGCATAGCCAGACCCAGTCCCCAACATTGTAGCGGACGTCGCGGTGGTGCTTTTCGTAGAAGTGCCAGTAGACTG
The DNA here is from genome assembly GCA_904845875.1 of Miscanthus lutarioriparius. Taxonomy (NCBI): domain Eukaryota; kingdom Viridiplantae; phylum Streptophyta; class Magnoliopsida; order Poales; family Poaceae; genus Miscanthus; species Miscanthus lutarioriparius. The sequence continues at coordinate 69,085,130 of CAJGYO010000004.1, read as the reverse complement.
CCTGGGCTAGCTCCAAGCGAGCGCGGGCGTTCGCGAGGAGCTTGTCGCGCTCAACCATGCTCTTGGCCACCGTAGCCACCCGTGTCTCGCCTGGTGTAGGGTCAAGATGGTGGACTAGAGGGGGGTGAATAGTCATTTCTAAAATTAATTATGTCGCCTAACCAAAACAAATACGGAATTAAAACTATCGGTCTAGCCAAGGCTACACCCCTCTATCTAAGTTCTCAAGCACCTTAAAAAGATCCTAATTAGGCAACAAAGGTGCAGGGCTAGCTAGAGCTCACCTAAACAATTCTAGTGGCAAGATCATACAAACTTATGCAAGTAGTACTTTGGTAACCCAGGGAGCTCCTAAGCTCACTAGCAATGCTCACTAACAAGGCAACACATGCCAAATTAGAGAGCTCAAATTACCAAGCTACACAAACTAAGCAATGTGACTAAGAAGGCTACACAAGCCAATTAGTCACGTAAGGGAGCTACTTCTATGCTACATAAGTAAGAAGGCAATTAGCAAGCTACACAAGCTAACTAATTATAAGAGCAACTACACAAGCACAACATATAAAAAGTAAATACAAGCTTGTATAAATGGGAATGCAAACCAACAGGAAGAACAAGGTTGACACGATGATTTTTATCCCGAGGTTCACTTGGTTGCCACCAAGCTAGTTCCTGTTGTGTCGACCGCTCACTTGTTGGTTTGGTAGCTAATTGGCATCACACACCAAGCCCACACGTTGGGCGCCACAAGAACCTATCCACAAGTGAGGGTAGCTCAATGACACGCTCTACTAGTGTTGCTCTTCATGGCTCTAGCGGGGTGAGCATGGTAACCCTCACAAATCCTTCTCCGGAGCACTGCACAATCTTCTTGCATGCTTCATGATGGAGAACTCGCCACCAAGCCATCTAGGAGGTGGAAACCTCCAATAGTAACAAGCACCACCAGCTTGCAACTCAAAACCCTAGTGTCACTCGACGCAATTTCACAATACAATCGCACTAGAATCACTCACTCGCAATCGGATTACACTCTTGCAAGCACAAGTAAGTTAGAGGGCCTTCAAACCAAGCACACACAAGGGCAACACATCCCCAAGGTGCTCAACTAGCCCCAAGCCCAAGCTCCACCTCTATTTATATAACCCAAGCCAAATAGAGCCGTTGTACCCCTTGGAGCACATTTCTGTGCGGTCATCGGACAACAACGTGTCACACCGGACAAGGGGTGGTGGTGCCCCAATGGTCGAATTGCAACGGCTAGTTTAAACTAGACGTTGGCTGATTTGGCACCGGACATGGGGGGCAGTGCACCACCCTAGGGGTGGCGGTGCCCCCGTAGCACCCAAAACATGTTTTCGCCCCTCTCTAGAAAAATAGGGCGGTGCCATCACCAGACAGCCCAGTGACCCTAAGTTGCTCAAAATTTATTTTCACCACTTCAGGGCTGTAGAGCATTTTGTTAGCTTTCCAAAAAGTCTAAGATCATCGAAATCGGAGATCGGAACTAAGAGTTATGCCCAAAATACGAAAGGGTGTCGCTGCTGATTTGGGAACCGTACAGGGGTGGCGATGCACCTTGCAAGGGGGGCGGCGCCAACGCCCTAGGGGGGCGGTGCACATCAGAAAGAGCGGTGCCACCCCACAGGCTGCTGGGCTGCATGTTGGCTGCAAGTTTAGTTGTGTTTTTGAACCTTGGACAACCCAAACTTGCGCTTTTCTTCTCCTTTTTTAACATCTTTGCTAATGTGCTAACACCACCAAGTGATCACCATCTTGTGCAAGTGTGTTAGCATTTTCACAATTATTTTTTAAAGGATTAGTCACTCAATTCACCATGCCACTCGATCCTAGCAACGATGTAAAGTTAGATCACTCGAGTGGCACTAGGTGACCGATATACAAACAAGTTTGCTGCTCTTGATAGTACGGCCATCTATCCTAAAACCGGTCATAAAGTTCTCTACACACCTATGACTGATGAAATAAAATGTCCTATAGGTTATACCTTTGCCTTGCGCATTCCATTCCTCTCCTCCAATGTTGATGCAACACATGCACCAACCTTGATCAACAAATGATGATAAGATCCACTTCATATTATCATGTGACCTTGTTGGTTCATTGATCTTGACTTCACTTGCTCTTCACCGTTGCCTTTGTCCATTAGCGCCAAGTCTTGCTCAAGCTTCACCGCCACATAGTCCATCGTTCCAAGCCTCCAACTTGCCCTTCACACTTGCAACCGGTCTATCAAGCCAAGTTTTGTCTTGATCTTCTCCACCTTAGTCACATGACTCAATGTCATGTCTTTTATGCAATGAGCTCCTTCATCACATGTATGAGCCTTGCAACAAATCCAAGCCATCTTCACCGTCATGGCATGAGTTGCTCACACAAGTGTGCCTGTGGACTAATCACCTGTGTATCTCACATTTAAACACATTAGACCACCTAGGTTGTCACTCAATTACCAAAACCAAACAAGGACCTTTCATCTAGTTCATAGGAGCGGATGGAGGGCAGCTCGCTGCCATAGACGATATGGAATGGCATCGTCTTTAGCGTGGACTGGAAGGCAGTGTTGTAGATGAACTCTGCCTATGACAACCAGCATAGCCACTATCGTGGATAGTCACCCATGAGGCAGCGAAGGTACATGACGATGAACTTATTGGCCGCTTCAGTCTGGCCGTCCGACTGAGGATGGAACATCGTCATCATGTGGAGCTTGATGCCGGCGAGGCGCATGAGCTCCTTCCAGAAGATGGAGGTGAACACCGGGTCTCGATCTGAGATGATGGACTGAGGGATGTAGTGTAGGCGCACAATGTCGGTGAAGAATGCCTACGCCATGGACTCCGCTGAGTAGATGCATCAATGGAATAAAATGGCAGTACTTACTGAAATTGTCGACAATGGTGAGGATGACCGATTTGCCGCTGACCTAGGGGAGCGCCTCAATGAAGTCCAACCTGATGTCGGTCCAAACCGACATCGGCACCAGGAGGGGATGGAGTAGGCCGGCTGGATGCAGGTGCTCTGACTTTGTAGTATTGGAATGTGGCGCATGCCCGGATGTAGTCCTAGACCACCGTGCGTAGGTTAGGTGAGTGGAAGTCATGGCGCAAGCGGTGCAGGGTGCGTTGGACGCCTTCATGGCCGTCGTCGTGCACCATGGTGAGGAGTTCCTAGAGAAGGGGGTGCCAGGCGAGATGTAGAGGCGCCCCTGGAATGCCACCAGGCCATCAACAAGGGACCAAGGGACCACGTGCTGATTGGAGGCGATTTCTGCTTTGATCGCAACCAGCATGGGGTCCTATCATTGGCCTGATAGAGGCGATCGATGAAGTCAAAACATGGTCCAAAGATGGCGAGGACCATGGCTTCCTCTATGTCACGGTGGGACAGCACGTCGGCCACAGTGTTGGTGCTGCTCGCCTTGTACTCGATCGAGAAATCGAAGCTGAGCAACTTGCCCACCCAATGGCGTTGCAGAATGGTTGCCAAGCACTGATCGAGTAAGAACTTAAGACTGTAGTGATTAGTCCTTACAAGAAACCAACGTCCCCAAAGGTATGGCCCCCAATGCCGAATGGCGAGGACGAGGCCAATGAGCTCCCTTTCATACGCCGCCAATGACTTATGTCACGGTTCCATAGGGCGGCTGAAGAACACCACCAGGTGTGATCCTTGCAGGAGAACAATCCCGAACCCATTAGTGGAGGCGTTGCACTCCACGATGGAAGGCTGGCTGAAGTCGGGGAGCGTGAGGATGGGTGTTGTGGTCACTATGGCCTTGAGGGCATTGAAAGTAGCCCCGGCCGTCTTTGTCCAAGAGAACCCTTCCTTCTTGAGCGGGTTATCAGTGGAGCCGTGATCGTGCCAAACTCCTTTATGAATTTGAGGTAGTACCTGGCCAGACCGAGGAACCTACGAATCGCCCAGGCAGAACAGGGCTGAGGCCAGTCCGCGCCCGCTTAGACCTTGTCAGGGTCCATGGCCACCCCTTTGGATGAAATGATATGCCCCAAGTAGGAGATGGAGGTGGCGCCGAAAGCACACTTGGAGCGCTTGACGAAAAGCCAGTGTCGGAGAGCACGGAGAGGACCGCGCGCATATGACACAGGTGCTCCTCCCATGAGATGTTGTAGATCAAGATGTGATCAAAGAAGACGTGGATGAAGTGGCGCAGGAATTGTCGAAGCACATCGTTCATTAGCACCTGGAACATGGCTAGGGCGTTGCTTAGCCCGAATGGCATGACGAGGAACTCTAGAGGCCATTGTGAGTCCAAAACACCGTCTTCTCAACATCAGCGGTGTTCATGCGGACTTGATGGTAGCTTGAGCGGAGATCCAGCTTGGTGAAGAAGCGGGCACCATGGAGCTCATCGAGGAGTTCATCGACCACTAGGATCAGGTACATGTCCTTGATAGGGATCTTGTTGAGGGCACAATAGTTGACATAGAAACGCCAAGATCCATTGGCCTTCTTGATAAGGAGGACTGGTGAAGAGAAGACCAAGGAGCTACGCCAGATGAACCCTTGCTCGAGCATGGTGGTGCACTGGCATTCTAGCTTGTCCTTGTAGGTGGTGGGGTAGCGATAGGGTCGGACGGCCACCGGTGCTGAACCAGGGATGAGGTTGATGTTGTGGTCCCTAGAACATGGTGGAGGCAGTGATGTTGGCTCGGAGAAGATAGGCGCAAAGTTGCCCACTAGGGCATCCATGAGATCACCGCCTGCGCACGCGTGTAGAGAGGGACTAGCTGGCCCGATGACCCCTTGCCAGCAGACCTATTGATCGTGGCACCAGAAGGACATGGTGGGGGTGCCAAAGTCCCAAAGGATCGGCCCCAAGGAGGCCAGCCACTGGGTGCCAAGGACGATATCGTAGCCAGCCAATGGTAGCGCAAAAAAGTTGGTGGTGAATACCTCGCCATCGATGGAGAACGTCATGGCGCGGTACATGCTCAGGCACGGCACACGTTTGCCATTGGCCACCATCACCTTCAGGTTCCCCTGGGATAGATGCCGAAGGGAGGGCAGGCCATGGCTTCCTCGGAGACGAAGTTATGGGTGGAGCTCGAATCAAGCTGCACGAGGTGGGATGCACTGCCTAGCTGGAGGCGCACCTGCATAGTCTCGCTGGTGCGGATGCCCGTGATTGTGTGCAGATGTGCGGGTTGACATCCTCAGTAGCCACCACTGTGTCGACCTCTTGAACGTCTTCAGCTTTATCGTCTTCGGCAAGGTTGAGGAGGAAGATGTGTTGGCAGACGCGGTTATGGCCTCTACCATACTTCTAGTTGCAATTGAAGCAGAGGCCAAGGCGACGCTGCTCCTCCATCTCGGACTGCGAGAGATGTTTTACCTTGCGTCCTTTGACGGAGACCATGGATGGTCCATCCCTAGTCGAGGGAGCTAGAAGTGCTAGTTGAGGTGGAGGTCCTAGGAGGAGGCCGCGTGTTGGCACCCTTTGTGGTGCGGGCGGTGGTGCAGCCGCCACAACACACTGCTCGCATTGCTCCAGCTTGCGGGCGAGACTCATGGTGATGATGAGAGACTAGGGGTTCTAGATCTAAACATCGAGGCTAAGCGGTGGGTGGAGCCCGGTCATGAAGGCCTGGACACGCTGGGCCTCTGTCAGCGTACCCACGTGGGGCAGCAGAGCCTCGAACCGATCCTGGTACTCGGTGATAGAGCCGGCGCGCTTCCACGCCATGAGTTCATCCAGCGGATTGGAGCAGATTGATGGACCAAAATGGAGGTTCAGGAGCTCGAAGAAGCGATGCTAGGATGGTGTGCCCTCGTGTTGGTGCACCTGGATGAACCACATCTGTGTGCCGGCCTCCAGATTGTAGGATGTCATCCAAACTTGTTCTTCGGCTGCGATCCGCTGCTAGTGGTAGGACTCATAGCGGTTGATGAACACGAGCGGGTCTGACTTGCCGTTATACTTGAGGAAGTCGAGCTTCTAGAACCAGGGAGGGCGGTTGCCGTGGTGGTCGTCGTGGCCCAAGCCCTGCGATCCTAAGAAGGAGCCCGTCGGTGGCCGCTCCTGCTACAGCGCGGTAACTTGACCTTGGGAGGTCGCTGATGGAGGTGGTCAGGGACTAGATGAGCGTCGCCAAGTTGACTGTTGTTGGTTCAGCCATGGGTGAGGAAACGGAAGCAGCAGAAGATGAAGATGAGGCTGGAGCGGATGGCATGGTGGCGGCTGGGTTTGATGGTGGAGCGAAGGTGGACGAGGATCGCCGAGAAGCCGATACCAGGTTGTCAAGGGCGTTGGCGCCCAAGGTAGGAGGCCCTTGGATACGGAGCTCGTAGCCAAGACCGGTAATGGCGTGGGGTTGATCCCCTAAGCGCCCAATTGTGAAGAGGGTGAGATTGAGAGAAGAAGAGGTAGATTAGGAAGGTATTGTTCTTGCCTGATTCATCATAAACTGGTTACAGGGTATCACTAGAGGTGCCCAACCTCTAGCTCCTCGTTTCTCTCCCCATCATTAACTCTAATCTCTCAACCACAACTCTAATTCTCGAATTGTCGTTGATTACAGCCAGCTGCTGTGCCGGCACCCCCTGGGATATCGCCCTAGCTGCATCTAGATCCCTGGAGCGCCTTTGATACTTGCGCCCCCACATCACAGAATCTGTGAGTCTTGTCAAAAGGGGTTGGAAAGGGAATGGCAAATGCTGCCTTTGTGGAGACTTAGAAACTATAGATCATATCTTCTTTCAGTGTGTGTTGGCTAAACTCATTTGGGGTATCATCAAGGAAGCTTTTCGCTTATCAGATATATATCCCAAATTCCTTCAAAAGGTTTCCTGAAGAGTGGCTACATACAAGGCAAGGGGCCTCTACCTACTAGATTGCTCATGTTCTTGTTTGCAGGTTTTACTTGGGCGCTATGGACCACTCGGAACGAGATGGCCATCGATAAAAATTCCTAATGTTCCAACTGATGTGATGCATATTGCCTTATCCTTGCTGCAGAAATGGTCCATTCTTATTAGGGAGGCGGACAGAGAGCGTCTCGGGAGCATGAAGGAGGCAATCTTGCATTGGATGAAGCTTTTTAAGCCTACCTCTGTTATGCTGTCAAACATAGTTGAAATCTAATTGTAATAGGCCTAGTCAGGTGCTATGGCTAGTTTGCTTACCTATCTTGGGTGTCAACTGTGTTGCTTAGCTTTTGGGTTCTTTCAAGAAACCGGTATCCCCAGTATGTAACTGCTACCTTGTTTTCTTATAAGCAGAGGTTTTTCCTCTTTTCAAAAAAATAATAAGACAACGTCATGTGCATCCATATATACAATAAAAAAGCAAACATTGAGAGTCCAAAACTCCATAACTATCGAAACTTTAGAACCACCAGTGATAATGAAAACTACGAGCAAACTACTTGCATGGGTCGTCCAAAAGCTCTGGCTTATTACTGTCGGACTTTGGAACTAACAGTGATAATATGGACTACGAGCCAACTCGAGCCACTGCTGCGCCTGTCGTGTGCCCCTCTGGCTGCCGCCACCGCTCCTCACCTCTAGGGGCAGCCACTGCCGCCGTTGCTTGTGTCCTAGAGAGGGGCGGGGGGAGGCACCGCTAGAAGAAGTGCTCTGCATCTAAGGAGATAGCGGAGGGCGGGAGGGATGTCACAACAGAAGTGAGGAGATAAAAGGGGATGGGCGAGGGGGAGAGGAGGGAATAGGGTTAGTCGAGCGGATGCGAGTTGGACTTAATCATTTTAAAAAACTCGATCCGCGGGGGACGACGTCACACCGGGTATTTCATTAAGAAAAGATCTTTTCATGTAGATCGAAAAAATCCCCGATCCCCGGTCCTACCCATATACAGCGGCACCGCATCCCCTTGAGACGGGACGGCCACAGACCTGTATTTTAGCGTGGGACAGACGAGGGGATTTTTTTTTTTTTTACCCTCAAGCCTGAAATTCGCCGACCTAGGTTGCCGTAGGAATCGTCGACCAACTGGTCTAGCTTCCGTTGGCGGACTTAATCATTTTGATTTTTATTTTCAAGTCCATTGCTCAAGTTACTGTAAGGTGGTATTAAAATCCTTATGCAGTATTATGACTGTTGCCTTTAACAAATAGTCTATTAGTGACAAGATTTATATGTAACCGGCATTGATAGACCCACTATCAGTTTCAGAATAACCGACAACAATATAGCCTGTAGCGATAGATATTTTTGTAGTGGTGATACGGCCAATATATTTATGCACAAATCACTTGTTAATTGTTATAACTAAAACAAAGTATTCTATTTTTTGCGCTAGTCTTAAATAAAGCATACCCGCGCGAGGGACAACATTTGAGAATTGAGAGTAATAACTAATAACCATGCCAGTGGAGAAAGAGACTCGAAGGCGTCCATAACTGGATAAGCTGTACTACGTAGATGCAATAAACACTTGCGTAGAGTGCTCTACTCTCTACTTGTGGATGTATTCCAAGGCTTGTTTTTGGTCAATGTACGGTTTAATTGGTTCTTTTCATTTATTTGTTCTTTCTTACTTTTCGGCAGCTGGAAGACTAACCAGCTTTGCATGCGAATATGCGATGCACGGTTTAATTTGTTTCGTTTAATTTATTTGATTTGATGTTTACCTTCCGCTAGTTGGATGATTAGTTAAGTTTTGCATTGCGTTGACTTGTTCAATATATTTATTTGTCAAGTACTGTAGTAGTCTGGATCGATCAAGCGTATAGGTATAGAAAAATGGGGCAAAAGCAGCAGAGAACAGAGACCAGACGTCACATGCCTGTATATAGGTAACTAGCTATAGGTCCTCGCCGTTTGACCATCATAAGTAAGGTCAAGTATTATTACAATCAGTTTGGCCTATATACACATTACTATACCACTAACGTTGGATGATGGATCATGGATAAGTGCCTTGTCCATAACTGATACGGATGAATGAACGTGGGCGTGCAGTGCGACCGCATTCCATTTGATTATTACCCGGCTTTTCTGGTGCAAGTTGATCCGAGTCCAGTGCGAGCACTCCAGCGCGCGCTAACTGACCATTACAAGGACGAGATAGGGGTAATCGACAAACGGAAGAATCTTGCTAGCTACCTGGGAGTAGGAATCAGGAGAGGGGGGATGCATGCAGGTATGGTCAGCGAAAGCTTCCCTCCGACAGACAAAAACGCTAAATAATGCCGGCCCTATCTTGTATCTAAAGCAGCACTAGCCTGATTTCCTGGAAGCAAGGAGATCCAGCAGGAATTCGCTCGTACATTATTAAATTTTTTTTTTGGTACTATGTACCTATAACAAAACTATTCCCTCCAATGCAACTACGAGTTGCTAGCCGGTAAAAGTAATTTATATTTGATTAAATTTCTAGTAAATATTATTCCCATTTAAGGCTCCAAAATAATTTATTATGAAATAAATTTCGTAATTAATCTAATGATATTTATTTATATCATAAATATTAATACTTTTTTTTATCTAAAATTGATCGAATTTAAGATACTAAATCATGAAACTGTGCTAAAATTGCATTCTATCCTAGGCGGAGGGAGTAGAATTATATTGGGGCTGAATTTGATCGAATTCGATTGCGATCGGTGACTATGGCCGTGTTTGGCTCGGCTCTCCGGGGCTCTGGCTCCTCCATGCAGCGACTGTGCAACCCTGTAGATCACGGTAGCGGCTAAAAAAACAGTTCCGGCTCCTATACAAATGAACGTGGACTGAGAAGGAGCTGCCGGAGCTACGTTTGTGGTGCTCCGCCACAGTACCCCCATAGTGGCAGAGCCGGAGCCAGGGCGAGCTCCACCAAACGCGCCCTATATACTGACAACGATTGATGTCTGCCGGCCCCGTCCCATGCACAAACAGATACGTACATAGGTGCAATACAAATCAAGAAAAGCGGCAGCTATCAGGCACTTGCGTTGGCGGCGGGCCACACCATGCAGCGGAATATGCATATACAGTCGATAATGGTCACTGGTCAGTACGTAGTCACCTGCTCCGATCCGCCGCCGCCGCCGCTTCCCAGAAGCATACAAGGGCAGCTCTCGCTACACTCCACTTGATGCATGCATCCACGACGCTTCGCTTGTGGAAGCATGCATATGCAAACATTTAATCTGAAGCTGATCAAGCTAGCTAGACATCTCCGAGCCTATACGTACGTGTACTAATGTAGTCAAATTTAACTAGGATATGAGTATTTACATTTCCATTTTTACACGAGTACAGATAATGTACGTACGTACCCCGCCCACCTTCTTGCACTCCTCCCTACAGTCACAATGCAACTTGAGGTAGCGTTGCCTCAAAAATCAGGCAACTTTTTGCTGCCAACAGTAGCTAAGTCTTTCAAATGCTCAAACACATGCACCACAGGAACACGTATGTATACACTTACAACTATGAATGAACACGCACCAAGACATCACATGATTAGCGTAGGTCGCCACACGCGTCTCGCTTTTAATAATTAGTTAGGAACATTATCGTCTACTACCACTGAGTAAATACTCGTATTAATTAAAACACACATGATCTTAGCAATAGGATTTGATCTAGTATAATGGAAGGGACGAACTATATATTATGTGTTTAGGTTCTCGTGTGTTTTTAGCTTTCAAGAGCACTGTTAAAATGGGAAAATTTAACTATATGTTGAGGTTAGTCTCTTTATTTATTTGATTTGAGTCGTTAGTCATGCGGGACAAGAACTACTTAAATAAACTAGTAAAAGACTAGGCGTTGCATGCTACTCCTACTAGCTATAGCTAGTTTAATTAGCTCCTGTGTTTTAGCTAGATTATTGTAAGAGCGGTACGTGTGTTCATACAAAACCCCTATTTTTGCCAGCTGGGCAGCCTTATTAGCTTTTACTTGGACATCGTTGTCACCTACCAAAGTCCAACCGAAGACAATCGGTAGTGGTTGGCATTTGTTTGTTTCTTTAATTTTCTTCCCTTCAAAATCAATCAAATTTGATTCAGCACGCATGTCTTGCATATAAGTCTTTCCCTTCCACTTGTACAGTCATACGCATGGGATGTTTGGTTTGAGTGGTATAACACCTCTACAGTCGTGAGTCGAATGGTGTGCCATCTATGAATTATGGTCATATGAAACTATTTCTCATTATTAAGTTAACCATCTGCTTCTGACGAAAAACGTTAACCACCTACCTGTAAGGATCAATTTATTCTATTTTTCTTCGCCACGAAAATGTTAACCATCTGACAATGAGGGCCAATAATTCATTCTATTTCCAATAACATTAAAAATGTGAAGCGAGAAGGTGATTGATCACCGAATTCTCAAAACCAAACATGCCCATGTCCTTTCGTTTTAATTTTCATTATTCATCTAAACATATACAGCTTAGCCATTCTATATGATTTCAAAGAAGTCCACTTGTTATATTTTGGAACCAATACAAACGCATGAACAGAGCAACTACAAATACATTAGTCGAAATAAAATAACAAATCAAAACCATATTGAATCGATCTAATAGTTGGAGAGAGGGTAGCCAATGGGGCTTCAGCTTAATTTAAACTAAAACCTTTTGGATACTCATTTAATTTTCTGAATTTTGGCAGGGCATGAAGAAAAATAATGTATAGATAGTCCTTTGCTAGTATCACTAGACACTGCACCGCAATAAATAAGCTGCCGGAGTACAACCACCATCACCGGGGCCTTGTTTAGATTACAAATTTTTGCAATCCGGACACTGTAGCACGTTTCGTTTGTATTTGACAAATTTTGTCCGATCATGGACTATCTAGGCTCAAAAGATTCGTCTCGTGATTTACAATCAAACTGTGTAATTAATTATTTTTTTTACCTACATTTAATGCTCCATACATATGTCCAAAAATTAATGTGATGAAAAAAGAGTAAAAAAACTTGGAATTTTGATGGGATCTAAACAAGGCCCAGCAGTGGATGGAAATGTGGAAGGTAGCAGGAAGCAGCAGCTGGAACTGGAACACAGGGGCAGTGACGCCAGCGGAGCTTGTCTTATCCCGCCGCCCTACGTCACGCGAGAGAGGGGGCGTGGTCACGTGCCCCCCAGCGCGCTGCCTTTTCGGTCGATCCTGCGGGCGCCACTGAAGCTATCCACATCACCCTCGGCATCCAAAGACTAGTCAAATTCAGACGGTTCAATCCATTCCCCCAGGTGCAGGAATGTCCTATAAAAGCCGCCCGCATTCGCCTTGCCTCTAATTCGCATCGATCACACTACCTAGTAACTTGACACAACAGAGCACTACCTATCATGGAGCAGTACGCTTCCTACATGTTTAGCGGCAGCATGCATAGCTACGGCGGCGGCGGCGCCATGGCCACGGACGCGGCGTTGGACACCGGCGGGGACGACATGCAGCGCCTGCTCAACGAGCTGATGCTCGACATGGCCGCCGAGTCCGACTCCTTCTCCGACGACAAGGAGGCGGCCTCCTCCGAGTCCTCGTCGTCCGCCTGCTCGGCCAACAGCCAGGAGGCCAGCCGGCGGCCGCAGCAGCAGCAGCAGCCGGACGGCGACCGCACCACCAGCGATAACAACAACAAGGGTTCCAAGAAGCAGCAGCCCTTCATCGGCGTGCGCAAGCGTCCCTGGGGCAAGTTCGCGGCCGAGATCCGCGACTCCACGCGCAAGGGCGCCCGTGTGTGGCTGGGCACCTTCGACAGCCCCGAGGCCGCCGCGATGGCCTACGACCAGGCCGCCTTCTCCGTGCGCGGCGCCGCCGCCGTGCTCAATTTCCCCGTGGAGCGCGTGCAGGAGTCGCTGCGAGCGCTGGCGCTCTCCTCCGCCGTCCCTGCCGCGGGCGGCTCCCCTGTCCTGGCGCTCAAGCGCCGCCACTCCATACGCAAGCGCTCCCCGAACAAGAACAAGAAGCAGCAGCAGCAACAGGTGGCCGTGGCCATGGCCGCCGCACCACAGCAGCAGCCGCAGCCGCCGTGCCCCGGCAGCGTTGTGGAGCTGGAGGACCTCGGCGCCGATTACCTTGACGAGCTCCTCCGGGTGTCGTCCGAGTTCCATTGGCAATAATCCATAGCGAATGAATGGCGGTCGGGCAAGTGCAACGTGCAAGCGAAGCGAGGTTTAGCTGTGGATCGAGTTCAGTTGTCATCAGAATTCAGAAAGCATGCAGATTGCAGAGCACTCCTGCCCTGCCCTGTCCTCGCTCGCCAATTGCGAGATCGACGACAACTTGTGCTCATCTTTTTCTTGGATATATATTCGCTTGTGTTTAGTCTGTACCGGCCCCACCACCGGTCTGTTGCTTCAGTTTTCCTGTGTCAATTTTCTCAATACAAACTAGTTAAACGCTAATACATACTCACCTCTATAAATACAAGCATGCACGTATACTTTACTCCTCTAAAAAAATTAAGCTCTTTAGAATAAATTTAATAATTAACAAAGTCACCATAATATGTCCGAGTACGAGAAACTAACTAGTTGAGCTACTTTCTGTTTGCTTTCTTTTCTTGAGCTCGCGAGGGATTTGGCATTTTGGCTTCAACCTTTTCAAATACTTGCAATACAATACAAGAAAAAACTTTCAGTTGATATCAGGAAACAAAAAAATGTGAGAAAGTAAGAGATCTGCAAGATTACAAATAAACCTCCATTGCTCAAACAAAGGGAAATAACCTTTCAAGTGATTTTTCTATATATTTTCTCCTTTAAAAAAACTGTGATATTATATATAGAGCGTGGCAGCCATGAACCAGTACTGATAGCAATATTTTAACAATCTGAGAGGCATTACATATGTCGGGTCCAACTCGGTGTAGACCAATACAAATCGGCGTGGCACAAGCAAATTTGCCTAGGTGCACATGCCAATTTTTTTTTACATGCATCAGTATGATATGTGCAGTCTTCATCCTATACACAATCAAAGACCATCTTTTCTTGTCAAAAAAGAAAAAGACCATCTTCGGTCATTTGTTGTGCAATTAAAAAAAGTTGGCCCCTTGCTTGTTTATGCTAGTATGAGCAATTCGGAAGCTTCCATGGATGGCCTCCGGAATCCAGGGGCAACGACCCATAACATAATGTTTGATTATATTATAATATTAGATCTATGATAGCGATGCAACCGTATTATGGGGTATATATTTCATTTAATTGCACGAGGCACAGTGCATATATATTAGGATATAGATGAAGGATCCGACCCAGTCTCCTCTGGATCTGTCTGACTCTGTCCTCACGTCAGCCCCCACGTAGCATCAAGCTGACTATGTACATGGTCAGTGGTGGCGTCCGACAAGCAAACTAGCAAGGCAACCAAGAATCCTTCCAACCTTTTTCTTCTCCCTGCATTCTCTTCGTCAATGTATCGTAAACTATAATAATGCAATGTCTTGTTTTGTTTGTTTGACCTCCATGGACGAGAGAAGAAAACAAAAGCATGTTACTGCTGATCAAATTTACTTCTTTTTTTTATTTACGTAATTTTGCAACAGGTAGGTCGACCGGAGGACGGAGGTATATGTATGCGTGGTCTCGTTCTCGTGACAGATCACTACCAGATTAGTGGAGTTCTCCTGGTGCCCGTAACACTGCCGCTCAAAATTACTCCGTCGGGGGTATTTAATCGGGAAATTGTGTGATGCTCCACCGAGCGTTTACTCCTTACGGGAAAGTGGAGTTCCATGCGTGTTGGCTTCGTAAACCCGAGGTCCCCAATAAATCCGCTTTTCTGCAAAAACTCGGTCCAGCAAGACAGCATAGCAACAATGTGTGCTTCCTGAGCCGGCCAAGTTACGTAATGGTAGGCTAGGGCAATGATCCGGTCCCTGATCGGAAGACCTAGCTAAGGTGGGGACATAGTCCTACTTCGATCTCCTTTTTCAACTGGAGATACGCTGGATCTCTGCTCACGACCCTTACCCGACCGACACGGTCGAGGCCGACTGGGAATGACCGACCGAGGATGCTCGCTCGGTGAGGGTCCAGGGATCAGGCGGAGCAGATAAGGTAAGGCGTTCAAGTCAAACACCATACTGAGGACCGTACCTTGCCATACCCTGCGCGCCTTCAGGACGGTGCCATCAGGTCATGCCAGACGGGCACTATGCAACCTTACAGGCGTGTCATAGTACAAACAGTATAGTAGACGCCGACGTTTGCCGTATAAGGCGAACACGGTAGAACTTGCCATAAACGTCTGCCATAAATAGTATTGTGGGTGCCGACGACCGTCTTATA
This sequence comes from Miscanthus lutarioriparius, assembly GCA_904845875.1. Taxonomy (NCBI): domain Eukaryota; kingdom Viridiplantae; phylum Streptophyta; class Magnoliopsida; order Poales; family Poaceae; genus Miscanthus; species Miscanthus lutarioriparius. The sequence goes on along the minus strand of CAJGYO010000004.1, from coordinate 69,069,883 downwards.
CCCGACAGCGTGAGCAACAAGACTAGGTAGCACACGTATCCATTCTCTCTTTCTCTGACTTGTAAGGCCATCCCCTTCAAACTATAAAAGGGGATGCGCTCTCTCCTATCTAGAGGGAGACTCTCTGTCTCTCCGGAAGAAAGAGAACTCGAATAAGCTCAATAACTCTAGAACTCTAAAGCTATACAGAGCATACGCTCTAATACTCAGTGCACGTTAGAGCCCCCGTCACTCTCAGCCCTTCGGTCCAGAGTTCGACAGAGTCTTTAACACCCCCCGTCTTATTCCTATTCGTTTGTAACCCCACAACAAACTTCGAGCACCTGGGCTTAGGAATAAAGTCTCCGATCGACCGAAACTGGACGTAGGGCACGTTGTCTAAACCAGTATAAATCCTATGTCATTGAGAGCTAGGCCACATCTGATCACAACGCACGACAAAACTATAAATATTTATTTGGTCACTTTTTGCACCGACAGTTGGTGCCATCCATGGGGAAGGACGCCATGCGTTCACGCTTTTGGTCATCGGATGACTTACCTTTCCATCATCTTCGGCATGGCGGGCTCGAGCGATACGATTCGCCTTGGCTCGCTGGAGTTTACCGCACTCCCACCTGTTGGGATGTGGGTTCCTCCTGTCTTTCAGCCGCTCCAGACTTTCCTCTTCGGGAGTCTAGACTTCGTTGCTGACCGGCTCGGCGTATTGCGCCTCCGCGAGGAGTGGCTCGTCCCGGCGTCCATTGGAGAAGGAGCGCTCTCCACCAGCCCGGGCCACTCAACGACCTCAATGTCGAGATACTCGCGCTTCACCTCGAGCCCATTCTAGGCTCAAGCTCCATGGTGAGTAACGTACATGCTGTTCTTTACTCATCATTTAACACCTTCCGCCGACTATCCGGAGGGACCCCGTTGTCTCCACCATGACCGTCGTGCGTCCGGTTCCCCTACGGCCTCGCGTCCTCCGCGGACATGTACGCACGGGGGCATCGAAGGATGCTGACACCGCCCCCTCTCACATCTGAGTTTGTGGGGATGGCGGGCTACGCTCCCGCCTCCTTTCACGACCTCGTCGATGACGAGGTCGAAAGCGACGGCTCTAGCATCAGTGACGCCGTGGCACCTAGCCACCCTCTGTCCTATAAGTACGCTATGGCGGATGCTCTGGGACAGCGACTGGTGGTAGCGGAGTCTCTACGGACTCACACCCCTCCGTACCCTCGCACGTGCGTAGAGGCACGGCGAGGAGTTACGACAAAGGCGGCAGAGGCAGCCGCCACCTGCGCTGGCGCGCTCGGCGCAGCATGCTTCGCCACACGTGCGTAACCCAACCAGCGGTGCCCGGGGTCACGCCCGTTAGGTCCAGCGTAACATCCTGGACGGAGGGAACGACCCTCCTTAGTTCGCTTGAGTTGGCCAGAACATCGCTGCCGAGGCGATGCTTCTGCGCGGCCTCCCCGAGCCTGCGGACCCGTAGGAACGGGCAATCCACCGCAACCTCTGGGCGCTGGTGGAGACCGCCACTGTTCAGCAGGCGGAGAGCTCCGCATCGCGACACTGGCTCATGGTCTCATGCCCCACCAGGGGACTGGGCCACACCAGTCGAATCGCTCTATCCACTTGCCACTATAGTTGCCGGGAGTAGGGCAGGAGGCTGTGGCTGCACCGCAGCCCGACACGGCGCCCGCTCCACACCGGCCACCTGTGTACGAACGTCTCGGGCCGAACCATGATGCTTGCAGCGTCAAGCAAATGCACTAGGAATCACTTCCAATCTCACTTTGATGATGAATCAATGATGGAGATGAGTGGGAGGTGTTTTCTTAGGCTCACAAGGATGTATCACTGATGAATATGTGCAAGAGAGTGAGCCCAAGGCACCCCAAGTCTATTTATAGACCCCCTCAAAAGGTAGAGCCATTGGGGTCTCGTAGAGGTGACCCGAGTCGCTGACCGGACGCACCCCAGTGTTCGGTCACCCAATGGCATCCACATGGCGCCCCTTTGAACCTTGCTCATTCATCTCCAACAATCACTAGCCGATCGCTCGCGTAGTTAAAGTGTGACTAGATGCACAACTCCAGTGACCTGACGCACCACGAAGCGGAGTCCGGTCATTTCCAATAAGGGTCTAAAGCGTGTTTTTTATGACCAGACGCACCTAGTCAGTGATGACCTGATGTGCCCAGCATCCGATCCTTCCTTCTCTGCCACACGCGTGCCTTTGTGCTAAGACCGGGCGTGATGAATAGTGTTCACCACACGTCCGGTCACGCTATGCCTCCTGCATACGGTCATGACCCCAAGCTGTGCTCTCTCTACAACGCAGTGACTTGACGCCGCACCCGAGTCAAGTCCAGCGTCCGGTCCCAACTCGGCCCTTTCGGCCAAGTGTTCGTTCACTGACCGAACGCGTGCCTGTCCTGTGTCCGGTCTCAGCGCAGACAGAGTCCGGTCACTGACCTTCGCTAACCTTTGCCTCCTTTTCTATTTCTATCACCTCAAACACTTCACCCTTGCTTCCAAGTTGCTAACCACAAAGTGTACAACTCATGCGCCCATGTGTTAGCATTTTTTCAAAGAATTTTTCAAGGGTTAATTGTTAGCATACTAGGCCCCTAAATGCATATGCAATAGTAACTTCACCTAGTGGCACTCGATAACCGCTTAGCCAAAGATTTCCCCTCTTTATAGTACGGCTATCAATTCTAAATGTGATCACACTCTCTATAGTGTCTTGATCACCAAAACAAAAACCTATTTGATACCTTTGCCTTGATTGACACTTGGTTTTTGTTTTTCTTCTTTTCTAAGTTAGAGCTTGATCACCATCATCTCTTGTTCATCTTCACCTCCATGGACTTCATCTTGCTCCACCACTTGGGTTGGACCATACTATCTAGTCACACACTTAGATGCAAGGATTAGTCCAAGTAGGTTTCATCAATTATCTAAAACCAAATTAGGGCTTTCAATCTCCCCCTTTTTGGTAATTGATGAAAACCTTTTCACAAAGATATTCAATGAAATATTTTTGGATTCATGTTGCTTACCCCAAGCATTTTACCATGTGTAAAGGATATGGACAAGTTTCATAAACCCAAATTGGTAGCATTAGTTTCCCCTACATATATGCTAAGAGTTTGAATTTGAAAGCTTGCACATATGCATGGATTAGAAAGTTTGGGAGAGTAATGACTACCAAATGATACTAAGGTGTAAAGAATGGACCTTTGAAGTGTAATACCAATCGGAGTTGCCATTTGAACACCTGTTGGCAGTCCTTAACTCACACTTTATACCACCAACACTTGTATAAAATTCATCAAAAGCAAATAACCAAAATAGAAATAGGACTTTCAACTGACCATTTCCATAAGTTTTGGTGAAGTATATGTTTACAGGTGGTATGTACGAAAATTCACTAAAATGGGCTCATAGTACAAGAAGACATAAACATCCACACAATTTGGCCCAAGCAAACAAGAAGAAAAGAAGTGAAGCTCCACATACCTGATGCAACTGAACCCAAAAACCCATAGGCCCATGATCCAGGCCCAGTTAGGAACCCACCATGCAAAGATGGAGGCGAGGAGGCTGAATAAGGTGCGGCCACACCGCGCCTGGCTCCTTTCATCCACAGCTTCAAGAGGCGGTGCTCTAGAGACATGCAGAGGCGGAGCACGCTGGGTTTCTAGAAAATATCCCCCTGTGAACCAACCTAAAGAGTCTATATAAGCAAGAGGAGGGTCCCTTCACCATTCATTCAATTCATACACAAGAAGAGAAGAAGAAGAAGAGCTACACTCTTATCTTTAGCCTCTAGCTAGAGTAGTATAGAGAGTGAGAGAGAGAGAAGAGTTGGATAAGTACCGAGGTTGTTGGCTACCTCCACTAGTGTACTCGGTACACTTAGCGGAAGGAGTGTCGGAGCCAATGACTCCTCCGCTTGTACCTCTACGATCATCTTACTATTTGAAGTAAGAAGTTTGTGTTCTACTTTGGAATTGATTTCTTAAGAAAGTTATCTCTGTTCATTAAAAACTTGCGGGTTCATCGTCCGTCCCTATGGCGAGTGCTCTAGTAGAGGTCTCCTGATAAATATGGAAGTTCCTGGCCAACGCTAGAGAAGTAACCAATAACGTAGACGTGGTGTCTAAGCTAGAAGTTACATTTGTTTGCCTCGTTCCCCACGGTTGAGGGGTAGGCGGCAGGTGGTGATAGCCCTGTCTGTCCCTTGTAACCCCCCATGTTCAAGATCGACGTAGAGCCATAGGCCGGTATCGCTTGGCAGACTAGGTGTACGCCGATGCCCAAAGCAAGTCTATAGTGACAAGGTTATCTTCACTTAGGATATCTATCCTTAGAAGAACCGCACTACTCAAGTTACCCTTCTTCTTGTTTTCATTAGGTGAACTAGCTAAGAGACGTACACATCCGTTCCTTTGGGAAAATACGATACCCTGAATACTTCCAGGTGAAGTGCTACAACGGTGTTGCAGATTCCTTCTGCTTACGCTAAGAAACACAGACAACACCATCCTTAGCATCATGGTTTGCTAGATATCACTTAAAAACTAGAAACACTAGATACCTCGTGAGATCAACATTATAATTAAGGCTCTAGTACCACTTGTAAAATCAAATCAAGTGTCTAGCTATCCTATGCATGCTAGTTTTCATTACATCAATTATTTTCTACCATCTAACATACACCACACAAGTATGGATATGGAGTTTAAAACTTATGCCATGCAACCAAACTTATGTAATGCACATATAAATGCAACATACAAGTTTATGAGCTTGCCCCCCAACTTATATGCTTCAAATTTTAATTGATCTCCTTCCTTTGTCAATCCCCTATCTGGCTTTGTAATTTTCTCCCCTTTAATTATCTTTGAGAATTTCTCTCCCCCTTTGTCAACAATTGGCACAAAAAGGTGAGCTCAAATTTTAGATAGGTTGGTGTGAAACCATATAAAGTGAGGATCGTTTTTCCATATTTGTTTCAATCTAGATCATGCACCAAAGATATTTAACTTGGTTTGATCCAATGGCAAGCTTCTTCACACCTCATTTTAAGGGTTATCTTGATAATGTTGAGTTAAACACTTATAGCCCATTTTCTAGATTAAACACTAGGTTCACAAGCCCACAAACATGTCATATGCTACCACTAGATCATGTCAAGCTTAAAAGCAATAGTGGTACCATACAAGCATCAAATTCATTTGATTTTCTTGAATGAGCCTAAGACATGTGAGGAATGACTAGATACACTAAACAAGTCCTTAGCAAAGGATGAATGACATGTCAATCAATTTTACCTTGCTTTGCTCGAAGGAGAGGCATGTCATGTAATGTGGGTGCATCAACACATATTTGAGAAGTCAAGTATGTTCAATTCATTCCTTAGCTTGCAAAACCTCTTCTCATCAAGTGGCTTGGTGAAAATATCGGCAAGTTGATCATCGGTGCCCACACTCTCAATGCAAGTGTCCCCTTTTTGTTGATGATCTTTTATGAAATGATGGTGGACATCTATGTGCTTTGTTCTTGAATGTTGAACCGGGTTGTTGGTGAGCTTCACGGCACTCTCATTGTCATATAACAATGGCACTTGTTTGAATTTGATTCCAAAGTCACTCAAAGTAGCCTTCATCCAAAGTAATTGAGCACAACAACTACCAGCCAAAATGTACTCCGCTTCGGCGGTCGAAAGTGGATGTGTGCCTGATGTGCTCTTTCTCTCAACTTTGCACCCCACATAATCAGAATCCGAGTATCCAATCAACTCAAATCTAGCTCCTTTGGGATACCATAATCCAACATTTTGTGTATGCTTCAAATACCTCAATACTCTCTTTATTGCCTTCAAGTGACTTTCTCTTGGTGAGGCTTGAAATCTGGCACACTTGCATACACTAAACATTACATCCAGCCTTGATGCAGTCACATAGAGTAGGCTTCCAATCATAGACCAATACATCTTTTAATCCACCATATTGCCACTCGCATCACTATCTAAGTTTCTATTTGTCCCCATTGGTGTACTAAATGCCTTTGCATCGTCCATTCCAAACTTCTTGAGCATGTCTTTGATGTACTTGCCTTGACTCACAAATGTTCCATTCTTTATTTGCTTAATTTGAAGACCAAGGAAGTAACTCAACTCTCCAATCATGGACATCTCAAACTCATTGGCCAACATCTTTCCAAACTCATAAAAATCTTAATTGGTTGATCCAAATATGATATCATCCACATATATTTGCAACACAAACAAGTCATTGCCTATCTTCTTGGTGAAGAGAGTGGTGTCAACCTTGCCCATTTTGAATTCCTTAGAGAGTAGGAAATCCCTCAACCTCTCATACCATGCTGTTGGTGCTTGCTTCAATCCGTACAATGCCTTCTTCAACTTGTAGACATGGTTGGGCTTCTTCTCATCTTCAAAACCAGGTGGTTGTTCAACATACACAAGGTCATTGATGTACCCATTGAGAAATACACTTTTCACATCCATTTGATACAACTTGATGTTGTGGTCATAAGAATAGGCTAACAAGATCCTAATTGCTTCCAACCTTACAACCGAGGCATATGTTTCACCAAAGTCAAGACCTTCAACTTGTGTATATCCTTATGCTACCAATCTTGCTTTGTTCCTTACTACTATCCTATCTTGATCTTGCTTGTTCTGAAGGACCCACTTTGTTCCAATCATATTATGATCCTTAGGCCTCTCAACTAGCTCCCATACTTGATTTCTTGTGAAGTTGTTTAGCTCTTCATGCATAATATTGACCCAATCAACATCCTTCAAAGCTTCATCTATCTTCTTTGGTTCAATGGATGACACAAATAAAAAGTGCTCACAAAATGATGCCAATCTTGATCTTGTTTGCACACCTCTTGAAATATCACCAATTATAGTCTAATGGATGACCTCTTATAATATTGGTTGGTTGGAGCACTTGAACTTGATTTCTTGCACTTGGTTGATCATTTGGTTGAGATAATGAACTAGCCACTTGTTGTTGATCTTGCACTTAATCATCACTTGCACTAGCTTGATTTTGATCATGAGAACCACTAGTTTGCACATTTGAGTTAGAGAGCACTTGATTCTTGTCATCTTCAACATCAATCACTTCTCTAGGCCTTATATCACCAATGTCCATGTTCTTCATTGCATTGACCAATTGAGTGCCTCTCACATCATCTAGATTCTCATCTTCATCTTGGAAACCCTTGGTTTCATCAAATTCAACATCATGAACCTCCTCAAGAGTACCACTAGCTAAATTCCAAACTCTATAGGCCTTGCTAGTAGGGGAGTATCCAAGTAGGAACCCTTCATCATATTTCTTCTCAAATTTGCTTAATCTAGTGCCTTTCTTCAAAATATAACATTTACAACCAAAGACTCTAAAATATGCAATGTTGGGCTTTCTTCTATTCAATAGCTCATATGGTGTCTTCTCCATCATGGGGTGACAATTGAGGCGGTTGCTATAGTAGCAAGCTGTGTTGATTGCTTTGTCCCAAAAAGAATGACTCACATTGTACTCACTAAGCATAGACCTTGCCATATTAATGAGTGTTCTATTCTTCCTCTCAACAAGGCTATTTGATTGTGGAGTGTACTTGGCCAAGAATTGATATCTAATTCTAAATTCATTACATAACTCATCAATTCTAGTGTTCTTAAACTCACTACCATTGTCACTTCTTGCTTTCTTGATGGTTGTTTCAAACTCATTGTGTATTCTCTTAATGAATGTTTTGAATGTAGCAAACACATTACTCTAGTTAATAAGAAAGAAGACCCATGTATATCTTGTGAAATCATCCACTATCATAAACCCATATTTGTTTCCACCAATACTAGTGTATGTTGTTGGCCCAAACAAATCCATGTGCAATAACTCAAAAGCCTTAGATGTGCTCATCATGCTCTTTTTAGGATGTGTGTTACCAACTTGTTTTCTGGCTTGACATGCACTACATAGCTTATCCTTCTCAAATGTGGCATATTTCAAGCCCTTTACTAGATCATTCTTAATCAATTTGTTCAATTGTTTCATTCCAACACGACCAAGCCTTCTATGCCATAACCAACCCATGCTAGCCTTAGTGAGCAAACATGTTGACAATTGAGCCGCTCTAGCATTTAAAACAACTAAGTATAGATTCTCATATCTAAATCCTTTGAATATCAAGTTAGAGCCATCTACACTTATGATCTCTACATCATCCACTCCAAATATGCACTTGAAACCAAGATCACAAAGTTATGCTACTAGCAATAGGTTGAAGTTCAAGCTCTCTACTAGCAAGACATTGGATATGCTCAAGTCATTGGATATTGCAATCTTACCAAAAGCCCTTTGACCTTGCCTTTGCCATTATCACCAAATGTTATACTATCAACCCTATTGCTATCATTTGTGTTGATTGAATTGAACATTCTTGAATCACCGGTCATGTGTTGTATGCACCCACCATCAAGCACCCAATGACTTCCTCCGGCTTTGTAACTGACCTACAAAAGAAGATCAATTCTTTTTAGGTACCCAAACTTGCTTGGGTCCTTGAAGGTTAGTCACTAAGCTCTTTGGTACCCAAATGGCTTTCTTCTTTGAGCCCACAATAGGTGCACCAATGAGCTTATCCTTCACACCATTGGCATCCTTGGTAAGCAAATAACAAGAATCAAACTTAATTGAGGATACATTAGCATCTTTGATCTTGTTCTTGCAATATTGCTCTACATGCCCAACTTGCTTGCATCTATTGTAAAACCGACCATTGCTCTTCACAAAGCAAGCTTTGGGAGTAGCAAAGACTTCCTTGCCTTTTGTTCATAGTAGTTAACACACATCATAAACCATCAATAAAACCTGTATAAATGCAAGAATATGATCACCAACGTAGGTTTAGTGGTTTAAATTGACAAATTGCATGAGTTTTGGTGAATCTGTGTTTTTAGCAGGGTTTATTAAGAAAACCATCAAGGAGGACCCAATCATCAGAGTTAATCATAACTATCCACGACAAAAACAACTCTAGAAGGTTCTAGAAGACACTAGAGGGCAACCCACGGCACCACCTACAGGCCGACCGACCCAGGGGGCCCACACATCAGCCACATCTACCTACTTCAATTTCCACCGCCTCGAATATCACATCTATGCCGTTGTTTTAAATTGGTTTGATCCGAGGGTCCAAAATTGATGCCACCTATCGCGGGGTCAGAACCGCGGCAAACATTGTTGTTCGAGTCGGTGTCAGAGTACGGTTCTCCGGTGGCTTGGGTGGACTCAAGAACACAAGAATCATAGAGACAACGCAACGGTTTATCCTGGTTTGGGCCAATCGGTGCCCTACGTCCACCAGCTGATGATCCTTATACTCAAAAGCACCCAAAATCAGGGAGTTACACACAGGGTTGTAGAGAGATTTGGTAGGGGGTTAGCTCGGTGCTAATCCTAAGGTTACCTCGTTGCAGGTGGTACCTTCCCCTCGTCAAAGAGGAGGAAGATGATGGGATGCGGTAGAGGGGCTCTCGGTGCCCCTCGATGTGTTGTCTTGCTCTCGATGCTGAGCCAAGGCCAAGGAATGGAATGATCTATCTTCTCCTTATCGTCCCGTCTAGGTCTAACCTTATCCCATTATATAACTAGATAGGTTGGGTACATGGTGGTTTAGGGGAACTAGTCTATGGTCTACATGCGCCAGAGTCCAGGAGGGCCTTGCAACGATGCACTGTGGACCGTGCGATGTCATGGAGCTAAAGAAGCCTTGGGCTCTGTCCGGCTGCTCTGTTTTGATACTCTACATGTCAGGCTGTGGCGGCTTGGACCAACCTCCCCTAGGTGGACCCTCTAGAGTCTTCTTGGTGGTGAAGATGGTCAACTTTAGGGGCTGACACGTGGGCCTAGGGCCTCCAAGCCCCCATAGGACATGGGGAAGCTTTGTATTCTTGTGTCACGCTCCATGCATGACCTTGTTGAGAAAGTGGCCAACAATGCCATGCCCACGGGGTAGCACCGGGGAGCCCCTGAGCCGTAGTAGCTCGGGGCATGTCTTCTTTGTGCCTGGGCCTTGGCTGGCATCGTTGGCAGGGTAGGAGTCAAGGACCGGGATGAAGTGTCGTCGTAGATCGGGAGCCTAGGGCTAGGGTGAGCCCCTGAGCCCCAAGCGGAGGTCACGTTGTAGTCAAGCTCGGCAGGGTTTCTTCTCCAGAGGGTGCACGCGAGCGTACCCAATGGGTATAGCCTCTGAACCCCCAGGTGATCCTAGAGGGGTGGTCAGGGGGTCTTCTTCGTTCGGGAACCATTGCACCTGAGGCTTAACATACCCCTATGTTAGGATCTCATTAGGAGCCCTCGAGCCCTTCGTGGCCTCACTCGGTGTGAGGGCAATGAAGGGCTGAATTCAATCTTCTAGTGACTGAACCCTCCTTGGCGGGGACGACTTCTGTTGATAAGGGTGTTGTGCCAAGCTTGGGGCCTTCTTCTCTAATGCGATGGGCATTGCTCGGTTGTCAGGGCCAAGTGATGATGGTGCTGATCCTTTTGTGAGTCTATGTTGCATAGGTCTTCAACTCGAGCGAGGGCTTGGCAAACTCATCTGGGAGTTGCTAATCTTGAGCCTGGGGGTGCCCTCCTTTTTTATCAGAGCCTGCCATGGGTCGGGTGATTGAGAGCCTATGGGCTCTGGCTTGGGGCCATCTAATGATCTAGAACACCACACCCTTCTGAGGGCTATGGTAGCAGGTCTAGATCCTCTCAAGCCAGCCTTCTAGGGCCGACCTTTTGCAGCCATAGATCGGGGTGCTTGGAGTGCACTGATCCTAAGGCAGGGGCCCTGATTATGCCCACTGCTCAGCTGCTCCCGCGTCACCCGAGCGCCCGTCGATCGGGGGGTCAGGTTGCTCCATCTAGGGAGTTGGCGCAACCCCTAAGGCCATTGTGGGGCCTCCCTACAAGTGGGAGTGGCGGCTGATGGGTGCTTTCCTCCTGTTAACATCTTGCGTAGGCGGTTGATGGTGTTTGTGCCATCATGCCTGGTGGAGGAGTTAAGGCATGCACCTCTGTGCTGTCCCACTTCATCTGGGAGATGGGATGTCAGGGCCACCTAGAGCAGATCTAGCGGAGGGGGGTCCATGACACTTCATGCACGCAGATCTAGGTCATTGATGATAGCCTGTGGGCCGAAGGGGAGACAGATCTCCTCAAGTCCCATGTGGAGGCATGTGCAGAGTGCGCAGTGCATGTGGGTTGGCCTATGTTCACTCCTGCATACTCAGGTCATAGCAAAGGCTAGATTAGGGGGAGAGCGGGCGTACCTTTCATTTATTCTCCCAGCGCTGCCGATCCCGCTTGCATTCTCCCTTAGCTAGTCTACAGTGGCAGAGTGGGACACTTCGAAGGCTAAAGGAGATATGTTGGAGGTGGCCTAGGCATGGCTGATTCTTCCCCCCTCTAAATGGGATCTGCTGAATCCGAAGGCATTAGAACCAACGTCGAGGGAGTCATAGGTCATCTCCTTCGTCCCCTTACACCTTGTTGGGTTTGGGGTCCCCACGCATGTGAGCGAACTACACGCCCCTGACCCAGGGGTTGGGCAGGTGGTCATGGCTATTGCCACCGCATGGGTGGTTGTTGGAGTGGTGGTTTTTGTCGCCGTATATTGTAATCAGGTCGTTCCCAATCAGTGAAGTGGAATTACTTTTGTTTGTAATCCCATTGCTCTTGAGTCATGCTCAGAGACTTTTGTCCCTCATTGGGATGGGCTGTTACGATGATGGCCTCGTTGGCCATGATCACCGCACCCATGTTGCTAGCAGGTAAGTCTATGAGAACCCTGGGTTTACGGTCGTTTCATGCCCCGGTCATGTCCCTAAGAGGGGAGATCCTCGACTTTTCGATCGAGCCACTCGTATAGTTCCTAAGCTCATCTATTGGCACTTGGGGGCTCACTGCCTGCCTCGTTGGGTCATCACGAGTGGCTCAAAATCGGTACTCGAACATTGCTCGCATAGATGGTCAGGACACTTCTAGGCATTCCAGCTATAGCAGCATGGGCTCGTCTCCTAAATGTCCCTTGCACTTTAGGTGCTTTGGGCGGCCTTAGAACCCTCGATGATGCCCCTTCTAGGGGCCTCCTAGACCGTCGCACGGTAGTGTGGCTCGATCCAATGAAGGATCGGGAAATAGGCAGGTACCTACAAGGAAAACAGAATGGATAGAAGAGAAGGGAAAGATGACATAGCTGGTAACGCGGCGGTTAGGGCTGTTTTGTTAGCACCTTGCCAATCCCTCACCTGGTCCTCTTGCTCCATCTATCCCGTCCTTGCCTCGCTCAGGGGCCTTCTACAGTGGACGTCCTTCAGAAAGGTCAGCAGGTGGTTAGCTTAGTTGATCCCCTAGTGCAGCTAAGCTACCGCTTAGGTGGATCGGGTTAAAGGAGACAATCATAGAGACAAGCGAAGGAAGAGGGTAGGGAGGATGGGACTTATCTTGGTTTTTATTGTTGGAGAGGTAGATTGGCGAAGGAGATTGGCAGGTGGATCATGGCTCTAGAGATGATGCTTCTAGGCAGATGGCTCAATGTTGGCCTTCCCTCATGGAGAAAGGTCAGAACTCACCTTGATTGGGTCAACCCCTGTGGCAGAACCTCCTAAATTATAGGACCCACATGCACCTATCACTGTCCGACGACCTTTGACAACTATACATATGTTCCCGGTAACTTTAGAAGACTGTTGGGTGTCCTCGGAGAACCCCGAATGATCCACAATTTCCGAGCAGGATCACATTACAGAGTCATTGCAGTATCACAACATTTATTCAAATATCTACACAGAGTAAATCAGCGGAAGTCTTACAATAACATAGTTTACAAACCATTTGTTTCAAACCATACAACTAAGTTCGATAATTATTACAAAACGTAATAGTGGAGTTGCATTATAACATAATACAAACACACAAATAGATTGCCCTGCCAAAGGGCCACGCATTTACTTATCGTCATCACATTGAACAACAGTCATGCAGCATGATCCAAAACAGATCTGCTCATGAGCCTCACCTGCAACAAGGGTCAACGAACCCTGAGTACAAAAGTACTCAACAAGACTTAACCAAAACAAGAATTACAAAAGTACTCAACAAGACTTAACCAACCTCACATTCCAGTTATTAAACTATGATGATGAACAGAGAAGTGAGTCTCCAAAACCAAGGAGCAACGACGATTCGAACCGATTATAAACCCAGCTGGGAATTCCAGACCACACGACATATGTAGGTCCCTGACTTACATATATCAACCTACCCTCGGATCCTCTAAAACAAGAACGGGTCCGCGCCACCCGAGAATACTGTACTCCACCAATCCAGCCCATTGCCACGTGGGTACACGCTATTCCCGCCATCTCTCCACTCCCAGTGTGCGAGTAGCCATTCTCATAATAGAATAGCCAAGTTAAGGCTTACCAGAGTATGTGGTTAGTACTACAAAGTCTCACTGCACACAGTTCAACAACGGTACGGGCCTTAATCGACATAGGCAGAAAGAACCCGCTCACAAGACTTCCATGTCTTGTGGCTCACACACACCGAGTCTGCCTGGTCTAGATTTATTACTTCACATTCCCATATCACATGGTAACATAAATAACCAAAGATCCATTTAAAACTTGCAGGTGACAGGTAATCACCCGACTTTCATCGTTCTAAGAATAGCTAAGCATAACTAGGCATATACGAATTAAAACTGGTAACAAGGTAGATATGGAAGAACAAGGTTGGTAATGCACCAATTAGGTTTTCACTTAACTCTTAATCACTTAATGCAGTAAAGAAAAGCAAAAGCGAAATCAATTTATAAAACACAAGGTAGGTTTGAATGCATTCGGGGCTTGCCTTCGTTGACAGAAAAGTCCGGTTCAAGAGTTGCACACAATTATCCAACCCGACCTCAACAGACGGATTAACCTCCTCAACCACTTGATTAACTACCACGGATTCACCTTCGTTCACTACACGTAGTAACAATACCATGTTTAACATGATGCGAGATACAAAATATGATGCTCGATGATGGATGCAAAAGTTAACAACTTGAATACAACTTTCCTTCGCGGTAAAGTTACAAGTCAAACTAACTAAACCTTTTCATACGCCTAATTCAATTACCAAGGATCCTTACTAACTAATGACCCAAGGACATCACTCAATCAAAAATTCAAACAAAACCTAAATCACTAAAGGTTACTATTTGCTTTTATGAATTAATTAATTAATTAAGAATTATGAAATAAATCAACTTGTTCCAATTGCCCTCAATTTTTTATTAAATGTTCATCACATGATAGCTAAGTGGCAAAACAATTTTCATAATTTTTGGATACATAAAGAAGCCTAGAAAAATCATGGAAACTCATTTATTAATTAATTGAGAAATTTTTATCACATCCATAAATTACTGAAAAACAACATTTCGTATTTTTCCTAAATAGTATTCATCACAGAGAGATCACACAAAAATTTTCATAATTTTTGGAGCTCTAAATAATTCTACACAAAAATAACAAAAACAGACACTATTCATTCATTTCTGAAAAAGGAAAAATTCCATTTTGAACGCTGAGTCACTGACAGGGTGACCCCACATGTCATCTTCAACCTCCGGCTTTGACTTCGGTGACATGCGCGCTGACCGGCGAAAACTCACCGACGGTGAGCCCAACGGCGACGGCCAAGGTACCAAAACATTCACCAAGACTAGGCGCATCGATTTGAGGCACTACGAAGACTAATTACGGCACAAAACAAGGCTGACGCCGGCCATGGCGGATGCGACAACACGGCAGCGCTACGCCGGTGACAGGAGACCGGTAGAGTGTAAACAAAAGGCATGGAAAGGTTCAGCAGCTCACCACGAACACGTTGGAGCAAAGAGCGAGACCAGAGAAGCAACGGTGACGCGTGACGACGTCCACGGTGATCACGGCGGAGCAAAGATCGTCGGTGACGGTGTTCCAGCGACTGCAGTGGGCAAAACAACCAAGCAACAAGGGATTAAGCACCACAGCATTGAGACGAAGCCAAAGGTACACTGATCAAGGGCAACGGCTCACCAGAGGGCGCTGGCCACGGAGATGCGCTTGCGACGGTGAGGTTGCCAGCCGCGAAGAAGAAGGGTTTGCACCGTGGATTCCTTACGAAATCAGGCTACCAAAGCTAGCTAGATGGATGCGCAAGAAGGAGACGGAGCTAGAGCTGGCTTAGCTACGACGGTGGAGCACTACAGCGACGGTACGAGCTCGCCGGAGATGAGCAAGGGCGACGGGAAAAACAGAGCAACAAAAGGAAGGTCGGCGACGGCGTCTGAGCTTTATAGAGCGGCCAAGGAAGCTAGAGGAAGCCATGACAGAGCCTTTTCCCGCGCTAGCGCGACGCCACAGACGGCCACGACGCGCCAGGAACGCCGAAGAAGGTCGCCGGCCATGTAGCTTAGGCGATGAACACTGTTCACTATAATTACAGAATTGCCATTCGTTTAAAATTCCAAATTACTCCCAAATTTGTATAACAACTCAAAAATCTCCAAAAATAAAAGTTGTTAAAAATCAAATGTTCTACAACTTTGCTTTTATAACCATACCCAAATTCGTTCTATGTTTTGAAATGCAAATTTGAATTCAAAAAGGGGACATTTAAATAATTACGCCTTTTCAAATTACTCCAAATTTTTCTAAACAACTTTGAAAACTCCAAAAACAAACTTTGTACAACTCAACAAGCTCTACATTTTTTATTTAAGGCTCAACCCCAAAATGTGCTTCGATTTTGAAATGGGTTTTCCAGGTCAAAACTTAAATGCCGAAATTAGGGTTTTCGAAAATCCCAATCCAAACAAAACTTGGAACACGATTCAAACACTACAAGGCAACACTTATAACACAAATATAAACTTGTTTTAGTGAATGCATATCAAAGTTCTCAATATGACCACATGCTTTGTAATGCATATGATGACATGTCCTGTTTTAGTATTTAAAACACCAGAGGTGTTACAATCCTTCCCCCTAAAAGAAATCTCGTCCCGAGATTCAAAGTCATAGGGTAAGTAATGGAAAAGGAAATGTGTCAATCCAAAAACATTCATAACTTATTCATAAAACAATTGAGGTTCCTTTACAAATAGGGTTCGCCACAATAGAGCAAACTAACATTATGCTATATCGACGCAAGAAACTCTAGAAATTTTTCTAACAAGTAATCTTCTGATTCCCAAGTAGCTTCTTCTTCTGAATGTTGATTCCATTGTATCTTGTAGAACTTGATTGTCCTCCTTCGAGTAACACGATCTTTCTGATCCAAAACTCAGATAGGATATTCGGAATAAGTCAAATCTGGTTCAAGTTCCACTCCTTCAACCTCAACATTCTGCTCAGGCACTCGGAGACACTTCTTCAATTGAGAAACATGGAACACATCATGTACAGCTGATAGATGTTCCAGTAATTTCAAGCGATATGCCACTTTTCCATACCTCTCTAAAATTTGAAATGGTCCAATATATCGAGGTGCCAACTTTCCTTTAACACCAAAACGGGTAACTCCCTTCATTGGTGATACTTTCAGATATACAAAATCCCCCTTGTTAAATGTCAATGGTCTACGTCGTTTATCCGCATAACTCTTTTGTCGGGATTGAGCTATCTTCAAATTACTTTGTGTTTGCCTAACCTTGTCTTCTGTTTCTTTCACAATGTCAACCCCAAAGAACCTTCTTTTTCCAGGCTCAGACCAACTCAGCGATGTTCTGCATCTACGACCATAGAGTGCTTCAAATGGAGCCATTCTAATGCTTTCCTGATAACTATTATTATATAAGAACTCGGCCAAAGGTAAGCATTCATCCCACTTATTGGAATAGTTAAGGACACAACACCTTAACATATCTTCAAGCACTTGATTGACTCTTTCAGTTTGTCCATCAGTCTGTGGATGATAAGCTGTACTATATAGGAGCTTGGTACCCAATGAAGAATGCAACTGTTTCCAAAAGCTGGAGACAAACTGTGTACCCCTATCGGACACAATGGTCTTTGGTACTCCATGCAAACTCACAATTCGCTCTAAATACATCTTGGCATACCGTATAGTGGGATATGTATTCTGGACTGGAAGAAAATATGCTGACTTGGTTAGTCGATCTACAATAACCTATATTGAGTCAAATCCCTTTGATGTCTTGGGTAGACCAACAATAAAGTCCATACTAATGTCCTGCCACTTCCAAGCTGGAATAGGCAATGGTTGTAATTCTCCAGCAGACCTCAAATGTATAGCTTTCACTTTCTGATAAGTATCACACTTTGCTATATATCTTGCAATTTCTATCTTCATTTTGGCCCACCAAAATCTTTGTTTCAAGTCATGGTACATCTTGTTGCTTCCCGGATGGATAGATAACCTAGTAGCATATGCTTCTTCAAGAATTGACTGCCGCAACTCGAGAACTTTTGGTACCACCAGACGATCCTTGAACCATAGCACACCTTCATTATCTATGCTGAAACATTCCGCCTTTCCATTCCTGACTCTTTCCTTGATATGGGCTACACCCTTATTTTCCTTCTGAGCAGCAATAATCTGGTCTCGAATATTGGCTTCAACAATTTTGTTGGTCAAGCTACCTTGTTGAATTACCTCTACCTTCAGCTTCTCCATTTCTTGACATAAAGTCAAACCCATTGTTCTTACTGCCAGACAATTGCAATAACTTTTGCGACTGAGGGCATCTGCAGCCACATTTGCTTTACCGGGGTGATAATGTACTTCCAAGTCATAATCTTTAATCAGTTCTAACCATCTTCTTTGTCGCATGTTCAATTCTGACTGAGTAAAGATATACTTTAAACTTTTGTGATCTATATAAATATGGCACGTATTACCAAGCAGGTGATGCCGCCAAATCTTTAGAGCATGGACAACAGCTGCTAACTCTAGATCATGAGTCGGATAGTGTTCTTCATGTTGCTTAAGTTGCCTGGATGCATAAGCAATGCTCTGCCTTCTTGCATCAATACACATCCAATACCAATACCCGAAGCATCACAATAAACATCAAACGGCTTCTCGATATCAGGTTGGGCTAATACTGGGGCAGTGGTCAACAGTCTCTTCAAAGTCTGGAAAGCTTCTTCACAATCAGATGACCAGACAAACTTGACTTGGTTCTTCAACAACTCAGTAATGGACTTTGATACTTTAGAGAAATCTGGAATAAACTGACAGTAATACCCCACCAATCCTAGAAAACTCCGATCCTGATGAACTGTGGTTGGCGGTTTCCAATCAAGCACATCCTTCACTTTGCTCGGATCAACTGCAACGCCTTCAGCTGACAAGACATGTCCAAGAAATTGTACCTCCCTAAGCCAAAAATCACACTTGCTGAACTTATCATAAAGTTGATGTTCTCTCAAGCGGGTCAGAACAATTCTGAGATGTTCCACATGTTCTTCCTTATTCTTGGAATACACTAAGATGTCATCAATAAACACCACTACAAACTTATCTAGCTCAGGCATGAATACTGAATTCATCAGATACATGAAATGAGCTGGTGCATTTGTCAAACCAAAAGACATTACCATGTATTCATATAATCCATATCTTGTGGTAAATGCCATTTTGGGAATATCTTCAGGCTTTATCTTGATTTGGTGATAACCTAACCTCAAATCTATCTTGGAGAAAACTTTGGCACCAGCCAATTGATCAAAAATCAAATCTATCCGAGGTAAGGGATACTTATTCTTGATGGTCACTTCATTCAATGGACGATAGTCGACACATAACCTCAGGGTCTCATCTTTCTTTTTCACAAAAATTACCGGACATCCCCAAGGTGATGAACTAGGTTGGATAAACCCCTTTTCAATCAATTCTTGCAACTGAGTCTTCAACTCGGCCAATTCCTTAGGTGGCATCCTATAAGCTCTCCGAGAAATCGGAGCTATTCTAGGTTGCAACTCTATGTTAAACTGGACATCCCTATCAGGTGGTAGACCGGGTAAATCTTCAGGAAACACATCAGGAAATTCACACACTACCGGGATATCTCTAATCTATTTGACGGCAGTAGCACAAACTTTGCCCACTGATCTTCTTAAGGTTGGAAGTTGGATGAGAAGTTGAGAATTACTATCTGGCAAACTCACCCCTATAGTTCTATTCAAATCATCTATAACAGCCTTATGCTGATACATCCAATTCATTCCCAAAATTACATCTATATCCTGATCCTTAAGGATAATCATGGTAGTGGAAAAAATATGCCCACCCAGGTTTACGGGTACCTGGTATACCATTTCCTTAGTACACAGACGTCCCCCGGGCGACTATATAAAGAAAATTTCCTTTGTTGCCCCAATTGGAAATCACAGCTCGTGGTGAAAGTGTACAAACTCTGCAGAGTATAAAACTGATATATCAGCCGTGCTCATGGACACGAGCGGCCTGGATCCTTTTCAAGATAGATGGTTCTATGGATGGTTTGGGATATGATCCACCTTGAAGTTAAATATACTTCCATCTTGGGAGCTTAAGCATAACCTAACAACATAGGTTTAACAAATAAAATATGACCAACTAAAAGTGCTTACCGCAGTTCAACCGTGTCTAGCCTTTTGAGCCTTGCATCCCCTCATATTATACTTGTTGAGTATGGTGCGCTCACACTTGCTTCACAATCAACAAAAATCCTAGATGGGTACTAGATGGTGGATCAAGTGAAGAGTTTCTTGTGGAGTCCATGAGTACTAGGCGAGTGTTTCCCCTAGTCAACCGTCCCTGTGGTGTATGGAGTCCCAAAGAGAAGATTAAGAATAGTTTTCGCTATGCTTCTATAATAGTTGTAAGTCCTGTTGTAATTATATTCGATATATAATAAAGCATTGTTCTTGATATTCTCCATATTTATCGCTCTATGTGTTGTGTGGACATCTTGGGCACAAATATAGTTAGCGCTTGGTATTCTTTGGAAAACTGGGTGCGACACATCCCACTACTCAAAGGCATCTAGCTATTACCTAGACATACTAGTTCTAGCTACAGATGATTAACATGACTTCACACGAGGCAGCATACTAGACCTCTCCGCCACGGTGAACTGGCACAACGATACCAAATGTATGGCCATCGTACTTTCTATCTAGGCAAGACTTGTTTAGATGAACGCCTCATGGCATGGTTGTTGCAAGTTTATCAAATTTTATCAGATACATGCGAGCAAGACGAGTTGGGTTCACCACAGATACGTGCGCAGTAGAATTTCAACACCTATGACTACTATGTTCTGCATTTTAGGCCAGGCTTGCTTCTCTTAAAGAAACTTTGCGTGGTTGTCGAGAGTGAAGTGACAAGTTGGGTTCAACACAGATCAAAGTCACTCATGACTACTACTACCACTACTGATACGTGTTAGGTTCACCAAACCGAGGCACAAAGCAACCCTTGTGCTGTTGGATTGAGATATGTCCGGGCCGTTTAGGTTTACAATGCTCGGACCATCACGTGTGCACAAAGATAATGGTAAACGATACTTTGTGAACCAAAATGTTTGTACAAATGTGCACATTACATGCATAATAAGAGGATATCAATGCTACTAGATAGAAACATAACGGTAAACCAGACTTCATATATATGTGGATTACAGCAATGATGCGAGTTCAGCCTACATAACCATGCCTTCATTTGCCATAATAATAAGAGGAGAGCAGTGCCATCCCACTACTTATAGTCATCCAACTACTACCTAGACATACTATTTCTAACTACAGATGATTAACATGACTTCATACTAATTCTAATGGCACCTAGCAGCAAACTAGTCCTAACTACATATATTGACATGACTTGATACTACTAATGAGGAGTGCCATCCCACACTTCAATGCAAGTCATGCAACAAGGGCACCAACAGGTGCGAACAAAATCCAACGCCTACAAGGTAAACTGGCCTTGGTTGAAGCTAGCAAACCTCTCCGTCATGGCGAACCAGCACGGTCGGATGATCCCTTCAAGCCATCCAGCTCTGGTTCCTTGCTAGGGCGCGATTGCGGGCAACGTTCTTGTCATTGGTGTAGGTGCCATCTAGGGGGGCATGTGCCCTTGCCAGCACATGTGCCCTGGCGTTGGCCTCGATCCAACCACGGGCCTTACAGTTGGGGCACACTAGGCCAACATATGGGCTGACACGCAAGAACAGATTTGGGCCTAGGAAAATAGGCATTGTGTAGTCGTGCAGATAATCATCCTCTAAGTCCGTCATGACGTAGCCCGGAGAGCCGTCGGACTCGAACTCAGCGTCAGCTAAGATGTCAGCCTTGGCCTCATCGTCGGCCTCGGTGGATGGTGAGGCGGACCGCGATGGTGTAGGTGACCCACCCACATGGGTAGCGGATCCAGCAATGGCGAGCGAACCCGACGATGGTGAGCGGGACTGCACTGGGGCCAGCGGTGGCGAGAGAACCACCGGTGCCGGTGGCGACAGCGTCATCACCGAGGGCGACGAGGAGAGCTGTAGCCTAGGAGATGGTGTGAGTCTCAGCGACGGGAACACTAATCTATGGGGACTGGATGTCGCTGCCACCTCCGTGGACACCAATCCAGGGTGCGCCATCGGCCCCGCCTCCACCAAACCATTAGAGGAAGCGGGGACTACAGCCGGGACACCGATGGCCTTCATGGCAACCGACGATATGGTGGAGGTGGGTGGCGAGGAGAGGGCTTTTGCGCAATGGAAGGTGGAATGGTAAACAATATGAATTGGGGCGAGGCCATGCTTTATGTATACACAGGGACGCAAGGGCTTCTAAGGCAAGATACTCCGTAAAGATTTATTTATACATAGGGATGCTAAGGCTTCTAAGGCAAGATACTCCATGAAGATTTATCTTTCCTGGAGATGGGTGTTGTTGTGCTCCCTCGGGAATCACATCCATATTACACCGGTGGTTGCAAAAATAGAGCATGTCTCCTCCATTTACGCTGATGAGACAGCGTGAGTCTTGGCACAACGACATTAATTGTGCGGCCAGTGGACTTTCTGGCATGCGCAGCAAAATTTCATAGTTTATGATCGACTACACTCATCATTTCATCCAAAATTATTATTACTAGTAGTAGGGGCATGGTCGTGTGACCGTGTTCTCCTTGGCTTTTAATTTAATAATTCCTAAAAGAAAGTAACATTTTTCATTATCTATGATATGGGGCCGGGAGTACATTTGCACAAATGCGTATGACACGTATACTATCCGACGTGTTCAAATATAAGGTGGCAGGACTTTCTTGTGTGTGTAGTAGAATTTTCAACACCTATGGCTCATCTATTCTACATTAGGCCAGGCTTGCTCCTCTCAAAGGGGGTGTTTAAATCCAGAGGCTAAAGTTTAGGGGTGTCACATCGAGTGTCACATGAGGGGGTCACATGGGAGTGTTCGGATAGTAATAATAAAACAAATTACACATATCCTCAGTAATCCACGAGATGAATTTATTAAGCCTAATTAATTCGTTATTAGCACATGGTTACTGTAGCACCACTTTATCAAATCATGGACTAATTAGGCTTAAAAAATTCGTCTCATAAATTAGTATTATTCTATGCATTTAGTTTCGTAATTAGTCTATATTTAATACTCCATGCATGTGTCCAAATATCCAATGTGATAGGGACTAAAGTTTAGGAGGGGAAACAAACAAGGCCAAAGAAACCTAGCGCGGTTGCCGAGAGTGAAGCAAATCTAGGATGAAAGCTAGACAGGAGTGAAAATTTAAGAGATTTTGACCACCATGACACGGTTGAGACGTGAAAGCCTGGTGCAGTTGTGATAGATTTTTTCACTCCTATCCAAGCAGTCACAATAGTCGAGGGGCAGACAGAAGAGTGAAGAGGAGTTGCTTTGGTGAGCATTTTTTCTTTTGAAGAGACATGTAGCGGCTAGCTAGAGATGGGTACACTTACTATCCTACAAAAGATCCAATGGACAGTGGGGACTTGTTCATTGTGCGTTAGATCGAGCCAAGACTTGTTCAGATGAACTGCTCACTTCATGGCTGTTACAAGTTCAACAATTCTTATAAGACACATGCAAATAAGATGAGTTGGGTTCACAATGGATCAGAGCCACTCATTTTGAGCATGATTAGAGTGACTCATGACTACTACCACTATTGATACGTGTTTGGTTCACCAAACCAAGGCACAAAGCAACCATTGCGCGGTTGGCAAGAGTGAGATGTGTCCGGCTCGGTCAGATTTACAATGCTCGGACTATCATGTGGTCAACAAGATAATGGTAGATGTTCCTTCATGAACGAAAATGTTTGCACAAATGCGTACGACATGAATACTATTTGACGCATTCAAATATACGGCGCAAGACTTTCTGGTTGTCGTGACTTGCTCATCTTAAAGAAACCTTGCGCAGTTGCTGAGAGCGAAGTGAATGCCGGATGAAAGCTGGATAGGAGTGAATTGACCACCATGACACGGTTAAGACTTGAAAGCCTGGTGCGGTGGTGATAGGTCTTTCCATCCCTTGTGGGCTATCGCACTCCCTTGGGAACCCCAACCAGTCATACCGCAGAAAGCGTGTTCGACCGGAGATGCAGGAGTACTGATGTTCCCAAGCATACACTGATGAAAACATAGCACGTCTCCTCCATTTACGCCTATGAGATGGCGTCAGTCTCGGCGTTGGTTTTTACTGTACATGTTAGCTCCTCGACTGATGCCCCAACACTGTGTGCATTCCTTACGTTTGTGATAATACTAGAAACACAGAAAAAGAAAGCCAACCCCCATGAGAGGATGAAGAATAGGAGGAGGAGTAGGAGTATGATGAAGCTAAGCTCAAGGTAGAGGTGCACAAGATGAACGACGGATGGTTGTGGTGAACTTGGCACAAGAGTTGACACGATCAGTATTTTGTTGTTTTATCAAAACTATTATCTAGCCTGTGAAGATTTCCTAGTATCGGACCGTCTTAGGCCCTGTTTGGATGGACTATGACTAGTTAGCCATGGCTAAAAAAAGCAAACTAATTGTTGGGTTCTATAGACTAGAACTAGTTGTTAGCCCCTGATAGTTGGGTTCTATGGACTAGTTGGATGGCCCCTGATAGTTGCTAGCACTGTATTTCATTGTTTATCGACTCGCAGTGATCCAGAGCATCTATATTTTGTAGGGTCAGACTGTCTTAGGGTCTCGATAATGTCAATAGCTATACACCCATGTCCTCCGATCAGAAAGGACGAACTTTGACGGTTGCGCTGCCTGTGGCGATGCGATGGACGTAGCCCAATCTCAATTCAACCGCATTGATGCAGTAGTCACTGATCATCCTCCATCTAGTGTTTGGAACTGCCACAACACATTATCATATTTAAGTGAAAAAGTTAGTAGTGCATAACTTCTTTCGCCTCCCACTTTGTTGTGACATCCATCCACACGACTGTTGTCGCTTCCCATGGCCTCCGACGAGTCCACCGGTGGTACGATCCAGCATATGGCGCTAGCAGAGCACAACACTAGCACTGTCCCTGGCATCGTTGTTGTCGATGTTGATGGTGCAGCGGTTGCCGGCTCTAGTGGCACCATGGTTGTCGATGCTGATGGCGCCGTGATTGCCGATGAGGATTCCATGCCCATTGCTGTTGTTGATTATAGGTGTCCCATGCTGTTTGTCTCCAGGGGCCTAGTGTCATGGTCTGGCCATTCCATTCCACTGGGCGTGCATCGAGCATCACCCTGTCCGACGGTGCCGATGATGACCGCTGTGAACAACTTAGCGGTTCACCAGATAATGGAACGCATGGGCTACAGTGCGGACTGCACCACCAAGGGGACGCCAACCTCATCTAGGTGCGACTGCATCATAGGTACTTTTGTCATGGCACCGACCATGCCGACGCCTCCTACATCATCCCTACAGCCAATAATCCCTCCAACAACCTTGTTAGATGGCGAGGGTGCAAGCAATTTGAGTCCTCATGATGATGAGGTCATGCAACGACCAAGCCCGCAGGAGAGCCACACCGAGGTCATCTTGGATACAGTTATCAGTGAGTTCACAAAGTTGCTGACTAAGATCCCTCCTACTATAAGGAGATGTCCCTATCGGACACAGTGTGGAAGATGTTGGCCCCTATCGTGTAGGAGATGTTCAAGGAATTGACGTGGTATGATCTGCTGGAGTAGCCAAATAGGAAGATGGAGGTGGTGAGCAAGCTCAAGTACATACTCTTGGACGATGGGTCTGCCTTCTTGTCGTATGCCGAGCTGCTCATTGAACTGGTGGTCAACTCTAATATGAAATGGTTGAAGGAGACGTCGACTCCCACTAGGTTCCCGCAGCAGGAACAACTGGTACAGTTCTTGCACAACCTACCACTAGAGTTCCCTCACGCTAGGGAATTCCTACATGATGCAGTGTTGCTTGGACTGTCCAACACTACCGATAGGTATGACGCTTCCTAGGAGATTGTTCCAGTTAATGTATTTCTACATCTATGGATGTCGACCATCGACTTGGACCTGCTACAACCGATGCTAACTGTTGATGGTAGTTAAGAACCACTATAAACCATCAATATAACATGCATAAAGGCATAAAATATAATCACCAACGAAGGTCTAGGGGTTTAAACTAACAAATTCCATAAGTTTTGGTCAATCAGTATTATCTACAGGGTTTATCCAGAAACCCATCAACGTGGACCTACATGTCAGATTTAATCGTGCTTATTCGTAGCGAAATGGACACTAGAAGACTCTAGAAGACTCAAGAGGATTCCACACCAAGGCAGAGAGGCAGAGGCTACCAGGTGGGGCTGGCCGGCCCCACCTGCAGGCCGGCCAACCCCTGGGGCCCATTGTCAGCCTTCGCGTTGTTATGTCGGTTCTCCACCGCCTCCTAGGTTGCATCTAGGCCATCTTTTAAGTCGATTTGATCCAAGGGGTCACGTTGGATGCTCTGGCCTATATATACTAGCCCCTGCCACCCCTAGACATAACCCTAGTCTTCTAGTCATTTGAGAAGACAGAAACCCTAATCATCCTCAGAGCTCCACCATATTCTAGGGCATAACTAGTTAGGCTAGGTCTAGAGGGAGGCAAGCAGGCTTCGCTTGGATTCCCGATCTTTGTACCTCATTATTTTTATGTGCTAGTTACAATTGTTATGACAATATTAGTATTCATCTTATTCATGTTCTTCGTTATAATGTTCAATGTCTACTTTGATTATATACTTAGTATAGCTAGTTTATCATTATGTTTATGCATAAGTTCGTATAGCGCTCACTGTAAAGTACACAGGGTGGGTGGTCGACATTATGTAAGCGTGGCGCTTATATGTTGTTTACCTATGGATACACCTTATATTCTGAGTCATGTGGTAGATCACGGATGTGAGACTCCCATTGAGTCCTTTGTAATCCACTCCCCGAATATAGGTGCAAGTAGGGTCCGATTACGAAGGAAGAACAAGCTCTGTTCTTAATCTCCTGTAGTAATATCCCTTATATGTAGATATAAAGATGACCTTAGCCATGACTACTAGGTGTAATTGCACTAATCAATGTATGCTTTGACTTGTAATTAAGAATGACTTAGGAATTATTCCTCTAATATTCTACGTGACCATGCTAATGCCATAGAAAGGAATACTTATCATATATAAGAGTGATTTATCATTATTGATGATCAATACTTATCATATATATATATATATATATCTTATCCTATGACTTACCTCTGTTATGAGTATAATATTGGTTATGGTTTACTTCTCCATCAATAGTATAAGTTATCAATACATGTTCATGCTAGACCCTCCCTGTGGTAAAAATATAAATAACGATACCTATAATACTCCCGGGTGAAGTGCTATAATGGTATACTTTTCTATGTGCTTGCAGATACTTTTCATTCATATATTTATATATTCTTCCTAGTCACATAAATTAATAAAGAACTACTTAGTATTATTCTAGTAGTAATGCTATGTAGTACCAACAAGCATCTCTGGCTTCATCATTAGGGATGACAAGCTAGTAAAGTAATGTAAGAAGATATAGGTTTATAATAGGTGGCTACTAAACAAGTGACAAGTTAATAAATACCAACACTCACCAAGGTGTTGACCGAGGTCTAGAAGTTCCTATTGAAGTGTACTAGTGAAAATGTGCACAAAAATTATGACATTGTGCTGCCATGGAAGCAAGCGGCTTGGCATGACATTTAGAATGGGTTTGTCGATGGTGTCATCATTCCTTACCTAAAGCGCGGACTTGGAAATGTCCGTAACAAGCCACCGCCGGGAGGAATGGTAGCTACAAACACACGGGTTGACCACCTGATGAGGTGGGCGTCTAAGATTTTGCCCTAGAAAATGCTTGACCTCCTACAGGGTGAGTTCCCTAGAAAAGATTGGTAGGGTGCTCTCTGCGAGGTGGTTCTTTATGGCAGATTGCAACAACAAGATGGTGCTGCAGTAAGAGCCTGTTTTCTATGGGACTGATTGGTGGATGCCATTTGTCGACAAGCTCATTGTACCGCTCTTGGCATCCTAGTTCATTGCCATTAGTGTCATCCCGCCGAATGAAGGGTACGACATGTTCCACATGCTCCTCACCAAGTGGAAGCCAGTCGTGTCGCCGGAGTCGATGATGAAGAAGGTCCTGAAGCGCTTCATAGAGAAATGGACCAACGGGCTATGCCTCTGGTTGTTTGATGCGGAACCCACAAAGGAGGAGGCCGCGGCCTAGTGCCAGGAGTGGATATGGCTCCTGACACCTGATCTGCTTGCCGTCGACAGTGAAATGCACAATGGCCGCCAACTGATCCATGAAACATATGAAATACCGTAGGTAACTTAGTAACTTATTAGTGTATTTCTGTTTGGAATGATTGCACCTGCATTAGGCATTGTAAATGTTAATCATTGGCACAATGTGTATTACTCTTTTCTAAATACACATGTGAGAAAGTCTGACGCTATGCGATTGTAACACACTAGACAATGACTGTCGACAGAATATCATCGGCAGTCCTCCGAGGGGTATCCCACGAAGGTAGATTGATCGACAGAGGTGCGTGAGATCAAGAACAAGAAGGCAACAGAGACACACGAGTTAGATAGGTTTAGGCCATCAGTATGACATAATACCCTACTCTTGTGGTCTGTTGGTTTGTATTAGCTATCGTACGATATTGCGTGAGTTTGGAGGGGGTCCCTACCTGCCTTATATAGTTTGGGGAGTAGGGTTACAAGTCGGTTAGATCTAAGAGATAACCAGAAAGTAATAACTAATTACAGGAATCTTAGGATCATACATATCCTAACAGATCTCGTAGTATCTTTAGGATATCTTCCAGATGTCTTACAGGAGCCACCGAGTAGAGTCGTGCCCCGCAAGGCATTATCTTGTGGGCTAGGCCGCCCCTGGGGGCGCAGCCCATGTGGTCTGCTGTGGGTATCTAAGGTCATACCCCCCACAGCTAGTCCCCGAGGGCCTTGTACCCGTTGTGCAACGCTGTTTTGCGCTTGTCCAAGCAGGTGTGAACAAAGCCGAGCAGTAAAACTCATGATCCGACCACCGTGATGAGTTGTCGAGCAGTTGCCGAGCAGCATGGACCACAGCCGAGCAGTATGATCCAAACACAGCTTTCCATAAGGGTGTAGGGAGCTCAAGTTTAGAATCGAAAATTTCCTCGCAGTGGACCAAGTGTGCCCACCTAGAGTCCGACCACGAAGTAGGAGATAATCGTCTTCAGCCTCAAGGAGCACGGAGTCTTCTAGAAAAAAGCCAGCACATTCACCGCGAGGTGAAGTGTGCCCACTTAGTCCCCGAGCCTGACAGTACATGATGTAGTCATGTGGTGCTAGGGTCCAAAGCAGAAGAAAAATAAAAAACCAGCCGAGTAAGCAGCCAGTCCCCGGGCGTAGACCCGAAAAGCACATTCACCTCAAGGTGAAGTGTGCCCACTTAGTCCCCGAGCCTGACAGTAGGTGATGGAGTCACATAGTGCCAGGGTCAGAAACAAAGAAATAGCGAAAAAACCAGCCGAGCAAGCAGCCAGTCCTCGAGCCGCAAGCGGAGGTATCGGAGGTGGTTCCAAAGTGGTCAGCAGGTTATACAATAATGGTTACTGAGCCTCAATAAATGGCAGAGAAGTCGGTGATTAACAACTGACGATGGCGATAAATGAGCGACGTGGGCTGCGGTTGCGTGAAAGCCCAGGTTACGGCCCATTAAGCCACGCCGGAGAATTCAGAGGGGCGCAAGTCGCGGGAACGGTTCCCCAAAAACCCTCGAATGCGAAAGGGTGGGGAAAGTGCTTTATAACTACGCCGCCGCATCCCACGTTCCCACCTCTGCCACTCTACCATTCCGTCTTCATCCTCAAACCTTGCGTTTCCAGATCCGCTTCCACATTTGCTTCCGCTGCCAAATCCCAATCACATCGGAGAGATGGCGCCAAAAAAAGGAGCTGCCAAATCGAAGAAAACAAGCCCCAAGAAGGCGAGCGCCGACACTCGGTAGGACGAAGAGTGGGTGCCATCGCGAATGGGAGAGGCAGAGCTTAACAGATTGGTGGAGGCTGGCGTACTTCCTAACCATGCGACCGCCGGATGGCGACCGGCCCTCGGTGAGTCCTTCCCAACACCTCATGTCGATGAAGTGGTGGTATTCGAGGATTATTTGTGGCGCGGGTTGGGATTTCCTATTCATCCATTCCTGAGGGATCTGCTGGAGCTTTGGGTGGTTAGTCTATGCAACCTCCATCCCAATACCATTCTGCACATCTCAATCTTCATCCACTTTTGTGAGGCATATCTCGGAATCCTCCCCCATTTCAACCTATTTTGTTACCTGTTCTAGCTGAAAAAGAGAGGCGGAGGTGGTTCCAAAGTGGTCGGCTGGGTGTACCTTCAGCTACGGGATGGGATGGCGGGCGAATACCTTACTGTGCCACTGAACACATCATTGAAAGGGTGGAACGCCAGGTGGTTCTAGATGAAACAGAGCCACCCAGCCGTCCGCTTTGACGTAGACCACATCCCGCAGAGCTAGAGGAGCTGGTCGGAGGCACCGAATAGCGCTGACATGGAGCAAGTGAAGGAGCTTCTTGCCTTAATAAAAGGCATGAGAACCAACAGCAGATTGGTAGCGGCAAGCTTTATAGTATGCCGCGTGCAACCCTATAAGGAGAGGGTGCATCCAGCCTTCGAGTTCAAGGGGGAGACCGACGGTACCCGAGAGAGGTCGGAGATGCTGTCGAGGAACGTTTGTGAAGAGCGGGCTGCAGAGCTATTCGTCCTATTTTCCTCGTTCAACATGTTAGGGTATACGAAGCCCTTCAACTGCAAAAATCTGCCTCCTCAGGTAATTATCTCAGTTGTGTATGCTTTTATCCTCCTTCATTGCCGAGTAGTGGACTGATTTACTTATGCGAAGATCCACTCACAGGATAGGGCGATGTAGTTTTCAAGTGTGCCAAAGGGCAATTGGCCACCAGCTGTGGATGCACGACCACCGACACAACCTGAAGGAAGTGCCATCGGTGTCTCGTCGGATTCCGGAGGTACGGATGTTGGTCGGACGGAGAGTTCTCCCCCGGTGTCATAGAAAACCTGGGGGAAGAGGGCAGCGGCAGACGAGCTAGCCTAGAAGAGGAGGAAAACGGCGACTGCTGCTCCCATCCAACCGAGCGACATCTCGCTTGTCGATGATCAGTCCACTCGAACTCGAAGGACCGCCTTGTTCGACTGGTCTGATGATGATGAAGCTCTGACAGACCCTCCACCGAGCACGAAGGAGCCTCCGCATAGCACTCCCACGCGGAATCAATCAAGGGGAGGCGAAGAAAGTCCCTGAGGCGCAGACAAAGGAAGTCCCCGAGCAGCGGGCGAGGGAAGTTCCCGCACAGCAGACGACGGGAGTCCCTGCGGGGCAAGCGATGGGAGTCCCCGAGCAATAGGCGGAGAGGGCCCTAGAGCGGCAGTCAGAACAGAGGTCGACTATGGAGGAGCCGAGACCTCCCCCACATAGCATGGGAGTCGACCCCACAGCAACGCCTGGGGGCTCAGGCAGGCACCACCGGTTCAAGAAATTGAGCCGGCGGACCAAACCATAAGTATCCTTGTCTTGGAGTTACTTTGCTGTAGTTTCTTAACTTTTGTGGTGACTGATGAGCTGACTTGATGCAAAGCAAGTCATATGACAGATCTAGTCCTGCCCATCCAGGCTGACGAGCAGCCGAAGGCTGGCTCTGGGACGGAGGGGACACCGATGGACCCCATCCTAGAGTCCCCAGGTGCTCATCAGCACGCACAAGAGCCAATTGCCGCCATTAGCGGGCTTGGCGGCGGTGAGCAGCTGTCGTCGACAACGGACGAGCCAGCGACAGCACCCTCAGCAACAGCAGGCACCGCCGAGTCCTTTGGAGTCGAAGCTATAGTTACCAACATCGCGCTGGAATCTAGAGTGGAGAATCTTGTGGTGCCGAAGGAGCAGACGACGCTCCCCGAGGCATTGAGGAGCTTGGTTGGGCCCACTATCCGGCCACCGAGCCTTCAGGTGGTGCCTCCGGCTGTAGCAGAGGAGGACGAGGTGGAGGAGATCGAGCGTGAGGAACCTCAACCCCAAGCTATACGAATCCTCCGAAAACACGATGATGACATAGTAATTGTCGAAGAGGAGGACACCACCAGGGAGTTCAGGAGACTAGAGACCGCCCTTGCTGGGGTGACGAAGCAGATCAAGGTTAGTACCGCATCTGGAATGCTCCCCTTTGACGTTGGGACTTGGATTTCGACATTGTCATTGTGCATTTGTAGGAGATAACTCGGACTATCGAGCAGCGCCACCAGATGATAAAGCGGATGGAGCCCCTCGCTGAGGAAAACGAAAAACTCAAAGAGGCGGTGAACGCCTCGGAGAGAAACATCTAGAGGGCCCGACGCGAACAAGACCTTGCAGAGTCCAATGCGCGGGACCTAGATTACCAGAGGGGGGTCCTACCCGAGCAGCTAGCGGCTGCATCCCAGCAGCTGCGGAGCCAATCCGAGCAGCTGGCCGTTGTTTCCGAACAACTGAGGGGTGCCTCCAAGCAGTTAGAGTAGAAATCTAAACAGCTCAGAATTGTGTCCGAGTAGAAAACAGGTGCGGTATGTCAGCGAATGTACTTTGTATTGCTGACCAGCCATATCTTTGGTGTTAACTATTGCGCTTGTAGAACAAGATGCGGAGCTCGGCCAACTGCGCTAGGCCGTTGAACAACTTCAATAGGAGAAAGCAAAGGAGTCCGAGCGAGTAGACAAACTGGCCGAGGAGCTGAAAGGTGAATACCTCCTGGTCGGAATTACTGTTGAAGTAGCTTCCTTGTATGATGGAACATTGTAACGCTCGCAGGCTATCGTCATAAAGCCAAGGCATAGTTTGATGTGCTGGTGCAGGAGGCCAAGACCCAAAGAGATAACTTCGACATTGTAGTCATAGAAATTAAACCTGTGCTAGACTGCGTCGACCTGGAACCGGCTACCCCACCCAACAGCAGGCGGCAATGTTCGGACACCATCATCCAGAGGTGCAAAGCGGCGTGGGAGAACTTCAAGAGCTTCAACCGCGACGCCATCGTGTCCGTCGCTACTCATGTCCTCACGGTGGTTCGATCCCATTACCCAACCCTCAACCTTCAGTCAATAGGGGCGGGTTCACCGAAGGGCTGAGTGATGCAGAGACCCAGTAGCTGGAGGATGAGGTGGAGGACACAGCAAAGAATCTGGCCAGCGATATAGACCTGTTGGTGAGACAGACAGTGAAGGCGAAGCTCGGTGATCTGCTCAGAGATTATTATCTGTAATATCTTGACAGTGTAGTTAAAACTCGCGGAAGCGCAAAAAATAATTATGTATGTGATATATGTTACAAGGTGCATGTGTATGCAGTTTGTTTGTATTTTTGGTGAAAAGATCTTCGTAGTTTTGACCATGACGTATTTGTAGGAAGTATAAGTAGAGTCCGAGCAGTTAGTTCACCACTGACCCCTATGGCCTCAGCTAGCCCATAATCCATGATGTCGAGCGCAGAGCCCATGCACGTGTAGGAGGAACAGGCATGACCAAGGAACCACAGCCGACCACCTATAACACAGAGCACGGAGCCTGTAGCACGTGTAGGGAGAGATTAGAGACTAGGTCTTCTCCAAAGAGAACAGAGCGGGACATGTTCTGCTCGGCGGTTATCGAAATAACTTGGAGATGTAGGTAGTATAAGCGGCGTCCGAGCAGTTAATTCTGTGCTGAGCTCTCGGCCTTGGCTAGCCCATAGTCCATAACGTCTAGCGCGAAGCCCGTGGACCTATAGGAGGAAAAGGCGTGACCAAGGAACCACAGCCGACCACCGATAACGCAGAGCGCGGAGCCCGTGGCACGTGTAGGGAGAGATCGGGGACTAGGTTGTCTCCTAAGAGAACTGATCAGAACGTACGCTGCTCGCTAATCGGTGAAACAACTTGGAGATTTGGAGTAAAGTGTTCGGTGTTTTTGGAGAGAACGTGTGGCGAAATACGTTGGCGAGTTGGAGGAAATGTATTCGGCGTTTTGGAGAAAATGTGTTCGGCAATTTGGAGAAAACATGTTCGGTGACTTTGGCGAAAACTTATTCGGTGATTTTTGCCCATAATGCGTCGACGTTTTGGAGAAATCGTTCGGTGATTTTGGAGAAAACGGTTCGGCGATAACATTGGAGTTTTGGAGAAACATGGTCGGCGCGGTTATGGCGATTTCGTATTGGAGTTCGTTATGAAGTAGCATAGAGCTCGGCGACTGTAAGTAGGTGTTAAACCATAATTGAGATAGAGTGGAGATAAGTTATGGAGACCAAAACTTTATTCAACATAAAAGTGGAGAGTACATATCTAGAGCGTTTCAAGGATAGAAACGTATAAGGTGCTCAATGTGCCATGAGTTGGGAACGTCGATCCCTTCTAAGTCACATAGGTGATAAGACCCAGGTCGGGTGACCTCTTTGATGACGTAAGGCCCTTCCCAAGGGGAGGAGAGCTTGTGCATCCCTTCAGTTTTTTGTTTTCTACGGAGAACGAGATCGCCGACAGCAAATGAACGACCTTTGATGTTTCGGTTGTAGTACCTCTGCAAGCCTTCCAGATATTTGGCTATGCAGACGCAGGTGATTAGGCGTTCTTCCTCGACCCTATCGACGTCCTCTGTCCAAACAGTTGTGGCCTGCTCTTCATCATAGTTTTCCACCCTAAGTGCTCGGAAGGCAATGTCCGCTGGTAGTATGGCTTCTGAGCCATAGACCAAGAAGTATGGAGACACACCAGTGCTGCGACAAGCTTGAGTATGCAGTCCCCATACTATAGCTGGTAGCTCCTTGAGCCATCTGCCCGGGTGATTTTCTTCTTTCTGATATAGTCGCTTTTTGAGGGCATCAAGGATCATGCCATTTGCCCGTTTGACCTGACCGTTGGCTCTAGGATGAGCAATGGAGACATATTTGATGGAGATGCAACGGTCTTCGCAGAAGTCCCAGAAGTGATGGCCAGTAAATGTAGTTCCGAGGTCAGTGATGATGCTGTTCGGGAGACCGAATCTGTGGATGATGTCTTCAAAGAGCTCGACTGCTTTCTTTGCAGTAGCCAAGACAAGCGGTTTATACTCAATCCACTTAGAGAACTTGTCAATGGTGACATACACATACCGTAAACCACCTGGCGCTGGCTTGAAAGGCACAATCATATCCATTACCCAGCATGCGAAGGGCCAGGAAGCTGGGATGGTTTGCAGCTCTTGTGCCAGCACGTGTATTTGCTTGGCGAAAAATTGGCATCCTTCACAACGTCAAATGAGGTCTTCTCCATCGGAGATGGCTGTGGGCTAATAGAAACCTGCTCGGAAAGCCTTGCCAACCAGTGTTCTCGAGGCCGCGTGGTTGCCGTAGGAACCAGAGTGAATTTCAAGAAGTAGCTTCAATCCCTCTTCTTGGGTGATGCATTTCTGCAGTATCCCTTCCTTGACACTTTTGCTCATCAAGTTGCCGTCCACCAACACATAATGCTTGCTTCGACGAATTAGGCATTCGGTTTCAGTCTTGTCGGCGGGTACCTCGGTGCTGGTGAGGTACTTGATGAATTGCTCCCTCTAATCGGCGGTCGGCGAAGGTACTGTAAGTACCAGCTGCTCGGCGGGGGAAACTTCCTTATCTTCTTTGATGGATGGCGCTAGGAGATCCTAAACGAAGACCCCCGGCGGGATCACGGCGCGAGAAGAGCCGAACTTGGATAAGTGGTCGGCGAGCTGATTTTGGTCGCGTACCACGTGGTGGTACTCGATGCCGTAGAATTTTCCTTCAAGCTTCCTGATTTCGACGCAATATGCATCCATCTTCTCGCTGGAGCAAGACCAGTCTTTGTTAAGTTGGTTGATGACCAGCGCGGAGTCCCCGTATACCATGAGGCATTTGACGCCGAGCTCAATGGCTATACAGAGTCTGTGGAGACATGCTTCATACTCG
Organism: Miscanthus lutarioriparius; assembly: GCA_904845875.1. Taxonomy (NCBI): domain Eukaryota; kingdom Viridiplantae; phylum Streptophyta; class Magnoliopsida; order Poales; family Poaceae; genus Miscanthus; species Miscanthus lutarioriparius. Next base: position 69,034,229 of record CAJGYO010000004.1, on the reverse strand, counting down.
GCGGTGTTGTTGGAGGCTGGAAAGTGTATCCCTCCTTGGTCGGTGTAATAAACAGAATGCCCACGCCAGCACCGTTGATGTTAAGGGTGCTGTCGAAGTACATCACCCAGTGCTCGGGGCAGGTGGCAGCGATGGGCTCTTGGATCTCGGTCCACTCAGCGACAAAATCAGCAAGCGCCTAAGACTTGATCATAGGCCTGCTTTTGAATTCAATTGAGTAGGTGCCGAGCTCGACAACCCACTTGATGATATGGCCGTTGGCCTCTTTGTTGCGGAGGATGTCCCCAAGAGGGAACACGGTGACCACAGTGATCTTGTAATACTCGAAGTAGTGACGGAGCTTGCGCGACGTAATTAGAATGACATATAGCAACTTTTGGACCTGAGGATAATGAGTCTTGGGCTCGTTAAGGACCTCGCTGATGAAATAAACCAGACATTGCACCTTATAGGCGTGCCCGACCTCCTCACGTTCGACCACGATAGCTGTGCTGACAACGCGAGAAGAAGCGGCGATGTAGATCAGTAGAGTTTCATCTGGTCGTGGCGCTATCATGATCGGAGGCTTTGTTAGGAACAACTTGAGCTGCTCGAAAGCTGTATCTACCTCTTTCGACCAGGAAAAATGCTCAGAGGCCTTGAGGAGTTTGAAGAACGGTAGCCCTTTCTCACCGAGGCATGATATGAAGCGGCTTCAAGCAGCCATGCAGCCTGTAAGTCTCTGTATATCCTTGACGCATGTTGGCCGTTTCATGTTGGTGATGGTGGAGACCTTGTCAGGGTTGGGTTCGATGCCACAAGCGCTGACAATGTAGCCCAACAGTATACCAGATGGAACTCCAAAGATGCACTTTGAAGGGTTCAACTTCCATCGGTACTTTTTCAGGTTGGCGAATGTTTCTTTGAGGTCGGCGATAAGCTCATCGGAGGTCTTGGACTTGACAACCATGTTGTTCATGTAAGCTTTGACATTGCGATCGATCTGTTGATCGAGGCACATCTGGATAGGCCTTTGATAAGTCACCCCAGCATTCTTTAGTCCGAAGGATATGGTGGTGTAGTTGTACGCCTCGAAAGGCATGATGAATGATGTCTTGATCTGGTCTTCTTCCTTGAGTGAGATCTGGTGATAGCCAGAGTAATAGTCAAGGAAGGAGAGCAGTTTGCAGCCGGTGGTGGAGTCTACAACCTCGTCTATCCGAGGTAAACTGAAGGGGTCCTTAGGGCAATATTTGTTGAGATCAGTGTAATCAATGCACATTCTCCATTCTTTATTCTTTTTTTGAACGAGAATAGGGTTTGCTAACCACTCAGGATGATACACTTCTTTTATAAATCCGACAGCTAAGAGCCATTTTATTTCTACCCTAATAGCCTCCTTCTTGTCTGGCGTGAATCGGCTGAGTTTCTGCTTGATCGGTTTGGCGGTCGGCGAGATGTTCAAGGAGTGCTCGATCTTCTCCCATGGTACCCCTAACATGTCTTCAGGTTTCCAAGCAAACACGTTGGCGTTGGCACGTAGGAAGGAGATGAGCGCGCTTTTCTATTTGGGGTCAAGGTGAGCCCCAATCTTCACTGTCTTGGAGGGGTTGTCGAGGCTGAGACCGACCTCCTTGACTTCCTTGGACTTGGCGGAGGCACGAGGAGGCTCCAGCTCTAGGATCTCCATGTCGTCGGCGGACACCGTCTTGACTTCGGTGACCACACTGGTCATCTGGATGGAGAGGTCGGTGGCTTCAGCGAGGGCGAGACTCTCTGTCTCGCAGGCGTAGGCGATGGAGAGGTTGGCCTGTAGGGCTAGAACTCCTGCAGGCAATGGCATCTTCAGCACTAGATACGAGTAGTGCGGTACGGCCATGAACTTGGCCAGAGCTGGCTGACCAAGTATGGCATGGTAGGCGGTGTTGAAGTCGGCAACGTAGAAATTGATGTGTTCGACATGGTAGTTGCTTGCCGTGTCGAATTGTACTAGTAGGGTAATCTCTCCAAGCGGTTTGGAGGCCCTGCTAGGTACCACACCCCAAAAGGAGGAGTTGGAGGGTGTGAGATCTGACAAATCGAGGCCCAACTCCTTTAGGGCTCCGGCGAAGAGGAGATTTAGAATGCTCCCACCATTGATGAGCACTTTTCTAAAGAGCACCTTCTGGATGGTTGCGTCGAGGACGAGGGGAAAATGCCCTATGTAGGGAATGTCCACCCACTGGTCGGCCCTACTGAAGGTGATGGGGACCTCGGACCATGGGCGATAGCTAGGGTTGGCGGTGGCATCTTCCGTAGTGACGGAGAGCACCCACCATGTGGTGAGCTTTCGTTCTCTTCTGCTCTTAGTGGAGGCGAGGCCCCCAAAGATGGTGGCGACCACCTTGTCGTGGTCCTGGAAGGCATTGTTGTTGCCCCCAGGTGGTCGGCGACCTCTAGCTCCATCGTTGGCGTTGGCGTTGGCGTCTAGCTTCTTGTCCTAGAACTCTTTAGCCAAACCGAGGCAGTTCTTCATCTTGTGCTTGGTGTTCTTGTGAAGAGGGCACGGGCCATCGTGGATCTTTTAGTATTGTTCGTCGTAGTTGCGCTTGGCACGAGGTTGATTGACAGCAACGATGATGTGGTCTGGCCAGCGGCGGCAATTTTGGCCAAACTTGGGTCCTTTTGGCCGATCATGACCACTGTCACGATGATAACTGTGGTCGTCGAAACGGCGGTCGTTGTGGTGTTGGTCGTCGGGGCGATCGTCGTAGCGGCGAGGTGGGCGATGAGTGCCCACATCCTCGTTGAAGCGCACCTTGGCTTCCTCGGCGTCAGCGTACTGGTTGGCAGTAGTGATCATCTCGCCGATGCCTATGGGCGGCTTGCGGTTGAATTTGGAGCGAAGCTCACGATGGAGTCCTCGGATGAAGGCGGTGATGACCTCAGCTTCCGTGATGTTGGAAATAGAGTTCCTCATCTCGGAAAAGCATCGAATGTAGCTATGGAGGAGCTCGGACGGCTTCTGGTTGATGCGGTTGAGATCATGCTTGGTGCCTGGTCGAGTACACTTGGCCATGTAGTTGTCGGTGAAGACTTTCTTTAGCTCTTCCTAGGATCCGATGGAGTCCAGGACAAGGCTGGTAAACCAGCTCATGGCAGGTGGTGTGAGCATGACGGGGAGATAATTCGCCATGACATTGGTGTCTCCTTCGGCGGCATGGACAACAGTGGCGTAAGCCTGCAGCCACTGTGTCGGGTTCACCCTTCCTTCGTAGGGCTCGACCCCAGTGATCTTAAAACCATGGGGCCACCGAAGTGTTTGGAGCGCCCTTGTGAAAGCTGGGGGCCCCTCAGGGTTGTTGACGCCATCGTCTGTAGCATTGCCGTCAGCGATCGGCTCGAGGGTTGCCGTACTCTTGCTCATACTCCTAGCGGCGACGTACTTCGTCTTCATGGCGACCGAAGCGACGTTGCTTGATACGTCGTCGTGCATCCCGGAGGTTGCTGAGGTGCACTCGAGCGTCTTGTTCGACCTCCTGGTCGTGTTGGCGATGGTGTTCGGCGTGGTGGCCCCCGGCTCCCCCCTGGAGAGGCAGCGACTGGTCGGTGAAATGGCTTTGACTAGGGTGGTGATTAGATCTCGGCGCAGCTGATCTACGAATCGTGCTCGTAGAGCACGAAGGTCTCTGATCCTTGCGAATCTCATTAACCTAACAGTGTGCCACTTTAAGCATGGCGGCAACCTTGGTGAGCTCGGGCGTCTGCGGGAGGCGAGCGAGCTCATTGGCGGCCACTGCCAGATTGGCGCTTGGAGGCTTGAAGACGTCGTGGCCATCAACGTGGAGAAATTCTTTGTCGAGGTCACGGTGGAGCGGGAGCGGCCTTCCCTGTGAATCAAGCCGATTATAATGAGCAGCCTTAGCCCTCTCGATGGTCGCCTCGTTTTCTCGGTGCTGGGCGTGGTTGATGTTTCGGTTCTCACGAGTGACACGCTCCTCCTCGGTTTCGCCGTTTGAGGAGGGCTATCGACATTGATGTTGAAGATCGCGCCACCCTGGAAGGGTGGGAGAAGGAGTTGCTCGGTGAAGGTTTCGGCTAGGGTCTCCATAGAGCCCTCAGACTCAGAGCCCGGATTTTCCTCCGGGATGGTCTGGAGGGATGCTCCGGGGCATCGGCCTATATGTAGCATGTTGACGGCTAAAGGAAACTGGATGGCGATCTGGTCAGCGAGTGGGTGGGTGTATCCCACCTGGTCGGCGAATTTGCCCCACAGGGCACCTTGGTAAGTGGCGGCGACGTCGGTGAGCCCGAAGGGCAGAGCCGCAACTCCTTGAGTTTTCTGAGCAGCCTCCAATAGATTTGGATCGAAGGGTGGTCGGCGCTGAACCAAAGTGTCCAGAGCCGATTCAGAGATGGAGAGACAATCGGCGAGCTTCAGACCGACCTGATCGATGGATTCGATCAGATCGTCGTTGTTGATCCTGCCTCCTCTGGTAGCGAGGAAGCAGGCGGCGAGTTGTTGATGAAGGAGACCTCGGAAGTGGTTCTGAGATCAGATCTGTAGTCATAGGTGTGGGGATGATCAGAGCAGAATCGATCTGCACTGGCTCAAGGAGCTCTCCGACTCCGTCTGCATTGATGATCCACAAGATCGATCCGATCGTGAAGATCTAGACAGGCTGCCGGAGAGACGAAGAGCCTATGGAAAATGCCATCATGTTCGACAAGGAAACAGCACGCAAGCCCCTACCTGGCGCGCCAACTTTCGACAAATATCATCGGTAGTCCTCTGAGGGGTATCCCACGAAGGTAGATTGATCAATAGAGGAGCGTGAGATCAAGAACAAGAAGGCAATAGAGACACACGAGTTAGATAGGTTCAGGCCATCAGTATGACGTAATACCCTACTCCTATGGTCTGTTGGTTTGTATTAGCTATTGTATGATATTGCGTGAGTTTGGAGGGGGTCCCTGCCCACCTTATATAGTCCGGGGAGCAGGGTTACAAGTCGGTTAGATCTAAGAGATAACCGAAAAGTAATAATTGATTATAGGAATCTTGGGATCATACATATCCTAACAGATCTCGTAGTATCTTCAGGATATCTTCTAGATGTCTTGCGCGAGCCACCGAGCAGAGTCGTGCCCCACAAGGCGTCATCTTATGGGCTGGGCCACCCCTGGGGGTGCAGCTCATGTGGTCTGCCATGGGTATCCAGGATTGTACCACCCACAATGACTAAATGCTTTCACCTGCGTCAGGCACTGTATATTAAATGTTAATTGTTGGCACAATGTGTACTACTCTTTTCTGAATGCAAACACGAGAAAATCCGATACTATGTGATTATAACATGCCAGACAATGATTAAATGCTTTCACATGCATTAGGCATTGTATAAATGTTAATCATTGGCACAATGTGTACTACTCTTTTCTAAATGCACATGCGAGAAAGTCCGATACTATGTGATTGTAACGTGCCAGACAATATCTATTACCTTTTTCTGACTGCACCTACTGCAACCTATTGCATGGAAATCCACATCAATTAAATCTGTATTAAATTTGCATGAAACCTGGAGAGCACAGTGTGCCTGGTTTAGCCATAAATCTATAAGAGAGGTAAGAGCAAGGCAACCTCTCTTCTCTGTCTTCCTGCGGTACTCCTTCGCCTTCTCTCTAAGCTCGAGCAAGTCGCATCTTCGGTCTGAGTGATGGACCATCGGAAGCACCTAGCAGAGAACCCTCCAGAGGGGAGCAGGCCTCTGCCATGTCTACTCAATTGCAGCACCTTGGGGAAGGCGGCATTGTTCTTAGTTGCCAAAGTCATTCCGTTCTGATCTCCTTAATCTTTTCAGGGCTTTTTCTCACGCTGCGACGCTAGAGGTCAGGCGGTTATCCGGTGCCACCCATCTTTGGACGTGCACCCTATGGAACTAGAGGGGTCTTCTCCCCCCAGCTGCTAGGAAGTCCACAAGCCCCTCCATAATCAGGATGCGGCTCGCGACCTACCCTTCGACCCTAGGGGCAAGGTTAGTCGGCTCACGCTCTGCCTCGACGTCGTCTAGAATGCCCTTGCCGCCTCGCAGTGAGAGACTGCTCATTCCCAGGCTATAGCTGCCAATGCTCAGGCTAGGATGATCGGTAAGGTTTCCTTTGTTGAGAAGCTCTTTCCAAATGTCACTAGACTTGTTTTGATGGTTTTTAGTGTTGTCAGCCCTAGAGGAGGAGTTGGCCGCTCTTCGAGAGGCGACCCTCGTTGCCGTCAATGATGTGAACACAGGGGGTGTCCTACTTGAGGACTATCTATGGGCCATGCTAGCTTGGGTTAGGATGGTGGCCCTTCATGGGGTGCGCCATGGGGCTGCCTTAGCCCTGGCCGTAGGTGTAGCTTCGTTCTAGCCACAATCTCCTCCTGCTTGAACCTGGCTTTCTAGTTGGCGCCGATGAGGAGGAGAAAGAGGAGCTCACTAGCGACTTTACCACCACCGCAGAGGCCATCGTGGTGGCCATGCATGTGGGAGACATCGTCCTTGCTGCCTTCTTTGAGCCATAGATTGTATCTAGGGTCATTCCAATCTTAATGAAAGTCTAGTTTGTTACTTTAATTCGAAGAGCAACTTATGCGCGTTGCTTTGTCTTTCATGGTGTTTGCTTCTTATGCTTGGATGCGAAAGGCTTGTGCGGCCGACATGCTCGGATGAGGTGATTAGGGGGTCATGGGACAGATCTTGCCTTCCCTCTTGAAAGGGAGTTAGGTTTTAGGGAAGAGCCCTTCCCTCTTATGAAACACCGTAGGTAACTTAGTAACTTCGCATATTTCTATTCTGAATGCTTCCACCTACATTAGGCATTGTAAATGTTAATCGTCGGCACAATATGTATTACTCTTTTCTGAATGCACACACGAGAAAGTCTGACGCTATGTGATTGTAACGCGTCGAACAATATCTATTACTCTTTTTTGAATGCGCACGCAAGATTTGATTGCGCACGAAAGAAAGTCCCCTACTCTATGATTGTAATGCATTGTACAATAGATTTCATGTTCGGGTGACTCCTTGACTTGCAATGGGGTTGTTTGACCATGTAGTTCTCTCTTAAGAGGAACGGCTCGAGTTGCAATGAGGTAGTCAGACTAGATAGATGTCGCTCATATCGCACTTAGATGTTAGTTTTAATTTACAGTGGCAACATAGTGATCAAAATGGTTCAACATGTACAACTTATTATAGAACTGTAAAATAGACATTGTGTCCTAAGCAAGACTTCAATTATTACATCAAGAATCGTTTTAAATCCAAATTTTGATGCCTACGTGGTAACATAGTGATAAAAATGGTTCAACATGTACAACTTATTACTTAACCATAAAATAGACATTGTGTCATAAGCAAGACTTCAATTATTACATCAAGAATCATTCTAAATCCAAATTTCGATGCCTCTGTTCCCTCAACTTCTACTGCATCCCTCTCTTAGACTGTCGAACTATCACCAATCTCTTATACGTCCCTTCCTCGGCAGGAAATCAAGGTGACTACACATCTGAACGATGTGGTGATGACGACAAAGCAGGCATCGAAGTCATGACAGTGCTATTGAGGTCGAACTCGGTGAGTGCATCTCGTGAGTATGCTAAAATCTCATCGTCCAAACTCGATGTCTCATCATGCTCAGTGAAGTGATTACCTGGATGAATGGTGGACTCTCCAGTCTGCTGAACTAAAGTAGTAGTGTCAGACCCTGGGATTGACTTAGCTCTATTAATGGTAGGATTAGTAGACTCAGTGGTCGCATCAGGCTCCACGATTGTTGGGGAAGCCCTAGGAGGCTCTGTATGTGCCCCTGTGGCGTCGCACACAGTATCTAGCCCCTCGACCTGATTGGGCAAAGAAGGTTGATCAGCTGCCTCATGAGCTAAAGCTAAACTCTTCTTATGTTCGACTATTGTAATACTAGCATTAGCAGGTTCAGGCATCTGGTTCATTCGAGAAGCCCCGAGAGGCTCTGTATGTGTCCTCGTGGCACCTTGCACCTCGACCTGAGGGGGCGAAGAAGGTGGATCACCTACCTTATCAGAACCAGAAGCTGGCTCAGGTATCTTGGGCGTTGGAGAAGCCCTGAGAGGCTCTGCATGTGCCTACATGGCGACTTGCACCTCGACTTGAGGGGGTGAAGAAGGTGGATCATCGGCCTGATTAGGACCTGAAGCTAAACTCTACTTATGTAGCATCGTCGCAATGGGTAACTCTGTGTGGACAGTTGTATTATCAGAACTAGTCACATAACCAGCAATGGGGTTGACCTAACTACCACATTGCAACTGAAGCATCTGAAAGTCAGGGGCCTTAACCCATGTGGCACTGTATAGTTGATTAAAGCAACTAGTGAACACATTGCACATCAGGTCGGATTTTTGGCCTTGTAATGATGGCCTAAAAAAAGCAGATGATTGCTGGCTCATCTGCTATTTGAGAAGGACCACACTCTCTGCTTGCTTATCAATACTTGCTTTTACACACCTCTCTTGTCGTTCCATATGCTTATCTTGTTGTTCGATGCGCTTCTAGTTTTCTTCCTAGCCGACAACTTGCCTAGCAAGTATTTGTCCATGCTCCGACAGTTGTTGAACGGGCACTAGAGGTGATGCTTGCTTGGCTAACATCTCTATAGTAGGTGGAACATCGTCCATCTCTTTATCGGCAACACCACCAGAGGATGACCCTCTCTCATCATGGTCATCTGACATAGGGTCATGGAAGTCATTGTCATCGGAGTCTGAATCTTGCATTCATACATTCAAGATTCCTCCAATCCTAGACTGGTGCTCTACCTGCTCTAGGGCAACATCCACCGTTTCATGTCTTTCTCTGTCCTATATGGGTAACAGCTCTTGAACGGACCTAAGGGCATGCTATTCACGACGACGATCTTCCGAACTTGCTGGTATGTAGGTCATAACCTCAAAGGTCGACTTGTTCTACAATGGCCCATTCTTTTCAGAGGTAATCGTGCATAGCAGATAGCTAATGATGTGAGGGTACATGTGCTACCGTCCAGTATTGATAGCATCAACTATCACATCCTCGATCTTAGATAGGAAAAAGTGTAAGAAGTCAAACTGCTCGCCTCTCCATATTGATAGTAGTAGCCACTACTACAAGCTGGTCAACGACTCCCTATTACCACCATGAGGCAGGATGTACTGTCTTCGTCAGAGCCATGTGTAGAACATAAGCTTCTGGACGCAGTCTATCTGGTGTACGCAAGGAGCCATCGGCGAAGGGCTCCATGAAGAGCGACCGAATCTCCTAGTCTATAGGAAAAGTACCTCTAGCCCTGCTATGACGCGGAGGAAGAGCATCTCCGTAGACTATCTGGTGGAGCTTCCTATCTGAAGTGTCAACCACGAGGAGTTGTTGCAGGTGGTTATAGCACATTCGCTCTAGCCAACCATCAAGCATAAAAGCAATGAAGTCATGCTCTAGATGAATCCACACTGTTGCATAGAACTAACACACCCAGCTTATCACAATTTGATCAACCTCGCTGAAAAGGTGAATGAAGCCTAGGAACCGCTCAAAGATGTGCTGGATGGGTATATCAGTTGCTCTCTCAAGCTCATCTCAACCAAGTATCCTTTGGTCTGCTAGTGCTGTCTCTCTAGCATCGTAGCTCCTAAAGAAACTCTCCTGAGTCATAGTATAGAACTGTGATTTAGTGCCTGGCTCTTTGAGGAGTGGAAACCATAACTCAATATCGCAGAACCTGATGCTCCGTATCTTCTTTAAGCAATAATTCTAAAAGTCATAGAACTGAACCACCTCTTTCTTTCTCTCAATATTACTGATCCTCATAGTACCATTGATAGACACCAAACCTCCTCAACTACTCCTCGTACCACCATTGGTAGACATTAAATTACCTCCTCGACTGCTCCTCGTACCACCAATTGTGGCACACATCAAATTACCTCCTCGACTGCTCCTCGTACCACCAATTGTGGCACACATCAAACTTCCTCCTTGACTGCTCCTCGTACCACCAATTGTGGCACACATCGAACCTCTACAAGTGCGAACGCCCATGCCCATGCCCCCATGAGTAGCTGTAGATTTGATCCAGGAAGGTGCAAGCAACTGGTCTGGTTTTTGGAGAGGAACTCGGTTATTTGCTGTAGTTGTTCCTTAGTGAACTCCTCCTCCCTGAGTTCCATTTCAGCACTCTCCTCACGCTGCTACTATCGGCGGGCCGTTTGAGTCCGCCTATGAGAATTCTCATACTCTAGGGCTAGCATAGCTTTGGTTGCTTCTTCCTCTGCCTCTCGGATACTGTCTGCCTTCCTCTACTTCTAGAACACTGTAAGCCTTCCTCTAGCTCTTTCTAGGCTATGGTGGTGCCTGTTCCTCTGCCTCTCAGAGAATGGTTGCCTGCCTCTAGCTCTTTCTGCGATGTGGTAGTTCTACCCACTTTGATTTAACTCGAGCCATCTGCAACAATCAGAAAAAATTACACATGCGTTTCATCAAACACCATAAATTCATGAAGAAAAAAAGAGGAGATCGTAGATGGCCTCACCCTACCAAGGTGAGAAGGCGATCTCGACCGGCTTGCTCACTGGAGGAGTGGCGCGCTGATAGATGACGGCACGATAGATCACCACGGCGTAGTAGATCCCCGTGGCGTGGAAGGACCTGGGCAAGAGGTTTTTTGTCTTGGGGGGTGGAGGGGTGGGTGGAGGTGGAGGGCAAGGGGGAGGCGGTGTAGGGTGGGTGGAGCTGGAGGGGGTGAACGACGATGGGAACGGTGTGCAAAAAAGGAAAAGATGGGTACTGATCAAACAATGCCTTTAGTAGCGCACTGTCCCATGTGTCGCGTAATTGTATCATGGACACATAAACGCTGTCAAGAGTTGCCGTCCATCGAAACTTGGGGGGTCCACCAAAACTTGGGGGATTAATATTGGTGATCCGACGGTTAATACACATTAGTGTATTACTCCATATATATCATGACCATTCGTCATATAAAATTCGGTCTCTGCTAACAAGATGCTAGATGGGGCGGCAATCTGCCCATGTGAAAATTTGATTTGGAGCGAAAATGAAATCCCCACGCCTAGCAGCGCCGCCAACACGAACCAAAAATTAGATCTCTCTCTCTCTCTTTTGCCCTCCTCGAGGAAAATTGGTTTACCACGCCATTGATTTTAGACAAGGGTATTTGTGGTATTGTGATGACCACATAAAAGTGCAAGGAGTCGTCATCTCCGCCTCCATCTCCATTCTCTAGCTAGGCCAGCCGCACCATCTCTCCTCTCGCTCCAAAGCCTAGACCCTCTGCCACCCCGGTCCGAACCCTAGCTAGGCACAATGGCACAACAGCTTGACTCCCTCTCCACTTTTCAGCCACACCCTCTCTCATACCTTTCTGAACCCTAGCCGGGGCCGGAGTCAGATCCAGATCCAATCCCCTTCGTCGATAGTAGGTCCGCTGATGGCGAAAGGACCACCATCAGTGGTAGTACATGCCGGATCCTAACCCCCTACATCGGCACCTGTCATGACCGAGCCCCAGCGTCATTGTTGATGAACGCCACACCGGATCTGCTACCCCTTCGTCGATGTTGGCCGTACCACTTCCGTGACTAGGATGACAAGAGGGCGGTGCCGATAATGCACAGTAGCCAGGAATAGGAAGAGGTACCCAAATTCCTTTTATGATGCGTGTTGTACTCTAGTGGTTGAACCTAGGACATGTAGATATTTAGTTATGAGGTTACATGTTTCTTAGTTGATTGTACTTCACATGTGCTTTATTCGAGTATAGTAGCTTCCGTATAAGCTGTAGTTCACATGTGCTTTATTCAAGTAATGGCTTCCGTATAAGCTATAGTTTAGGCGCCTAATTTGCATGCTCCTTTTCTATTTTGTTGACATTCGGTGTAAGGTTAACTCAATAAATGCCTTTGTGATCTACATGTTGACATCCGAAATATCTCCCAAAAGCAGGGGAGCGTGTTTAGGGATACATTGATATAGATACAGATTTAGAAGAGCGAGTACCCCTTGTAATTGAGGTGCTTGTTTTATCTTGTCATGTTGGGATGGGAGGGGGCTTGGTTTAGGTAGCAGTGCAATTCAATTCTTTGCTGTGTGGATAGCAATGCAATTTTTACATGCTTGCCGCTTAAGTTTGTTTCTCCAATTTCAGGCTATGGGTTGAACAAGCCATAGAGAAGTCCCTGCTAGCAGGGCAAAAGTCAGCACCAATATGGGTCCTGGGGGATGGCACTCCAAGAGAGTGAAGCCAACTAGTCCAGCAGAGTTGTAGCATCTTGTAGTTCCAAATAGGTCCAAAAGTCAGCACGCACAAGGTGAACAAAGCCCTGTGAGGGACTAGTCACATGAAGATGACCTTAGCCATGTCGAAGAGGAGACTCCACTTTCCCACCAGCAGAATGACCAAACTTGCAAAGGTTGGTACTACCTTAGACATGTCTATAAATCAAGCCACACTATTTGATATCCATGTTACTATCTAATAATTAGAATGCATGAAAACTATGTAGTACCATTTCAGAGAAGAGCAAGGAAGTTGAGGCAAGCAACTAAGGGGGTTGGGCTTCACAAAACCACCCAATCAATGGGTACAAGGATGCCCATCTTGGTTGTCAAGGGGAATAGAAGGCCACATGATCCATTGGAAGCTGCTAAGTTTGCCTCAGAGGCAGGTGTAGTAGTTAGGTCTCAAGTACCAATTGTCCCACACTAGATACATTACAAGCAATAGATCAAACTTCTCAATGGATTTTTGGCGAAGCTATCTGTAAGTATGTATATCCTCTGTTGACATTCAACTTTGCCTTGAGAAACTTAGTAATGGATTTAATTTGTATTCAGACTTCTACAATTGAGACTGGCCATTGATGGCAATGGTGAAGCAACAAAAGAAGCCTACACGAGTGTATTACAGTCTGTTGTATGGTAGATGGGTAGACACGGTACAGGTTCAAGCGATCTTACTTCAATGGCGTCCCCGCTGATGAAACAGAAAGACCTCTCCTGTGTCTTGCATGAATGGCACACAATGGTGTGCACTTGTCAACATGTGGTTTAGTTCTGAGAACAAGGTGTGTGAGTGAACTCATTTATTTCTTGTATAGTATTTATGTGGTCTACTTGTGCTATAGTCTAACACAATTATGGTTATAGGTAGTCTCGGAGCAGAACAAGCAAAACCGTGCAAAAGCCAAGTGCCACCAGGTTACAGGATCTAGCTCCCATATTGCCCACCTGCAAGCATATGTAAGCGATGGTTGTGTTACTCTTTTTATATCAAATACGCAATACCTTTTGGGTCAATAGAAAGGCATGTGCAATTTTAACAGAAGGATAAAAAATGAAGGACACAGGACACGATCAAGAAGTGCTCGTTGAAGAACATGATTGACCTCATGAAAATGTTGATGCAGTGGGAATGTTCAACAACTTCCATACCAGTAGCAACATGGGACTAAGCGATGCTGCAAGAGAAGCAGTGGTTGCTTTCCTTGAAATTTGCTGAAGCCATTGGCATAAAAGAAGAAAAAGTAGGAGCCTAAAGTGGCACCATCATTTTGAAGTTGTAATATTACAACAGTTAATATGTTACCTATGCATTGTGCTTATGAATCTCTATTGGCAGTAGGTTGAGGAAGACCTATGCATTACTTGTACTGAAATAATCTCTTGGTTTTGCAATTTAAGTCCTCTTCCTATTATTTACTCCTTGGTTTTCACAGGAAGCTATGGAAACTATACGAGCAGAATTTGTTGCTGATGTTGTTTCCAAGGTCCTCTCCCATGCCAGCTGCAACACCTTTTCTTTGAAGAATGCTGGTATCAGGACAAGCTAGTCTAGACTTTAGGAACGACTTGCTGCTCATCAGGAAAGTTCAGCTGTCCTTGCCAAACAAGTGGATCAACTGAAGAGGAAGGTAGAAAACAGTGATAGGGAGTTTGAGAAGTTTAAGAAATAGCAACAGGAGGAGTACAATAAGCTCCGTGAGCATATCATGCTCTTAAGCGCTAGTAACTCTCAGTCTTCTTGATGTAGTGAACATGTGGTTTGTTTGTTGTTTTGATGTGAAATTTTGGTGGCTTCATATGTGAACTCTGTCAGTGGTTTGCTGCTGAGCTGAACTGTTATTATTTGATTCAGGTTCAATATAATTATTCATGTAGTCATTTTGTGCAGTAGTGTAGATCTAAAATTATTTTCTCTGATGTAATGATTGGTGTGCACGTGGTAGATTTGGCACAGGCATGTTGTTAAACAAGAATCTGACACATGGACGAACCAGTGAATGACACGTGTAACAGCCATGACACGACACGTGGGCCGATACAAACAAAATACATGGTACAAATCCATCCTACCACGTGGTCGAATCAGAAAAAGAAACATGGGTAGCTCAGGGCATGACACGTGGCCCAATAATGTACTGACACATGGACATACAACATCGAGACACATGGTCAAGTAAAAGAAAGACACGTGGGGTATTGTGGTCATGCCATGTGGACCAATAAAAATACAATACTTGGTCCAATGAAGAGTGACACGTTACCCAACCGCAACATGACCCATGTGCCAATAGAAAACTGACATGTGGAACAATAGAGTCCCAACACTATAACACCCTAGGTATTAGGCTTACACTTTTGCACTTGCATTGCATGAGCATAAGCATCATTCATTCATATATGAGCATAAACATATGAAACATTCATATAAAACATATGAAACATACCTTTGTTATTCTATGTTGCAACGTGTGGATGCTTTATGGTCATGCTTGTTAATGCAAGTGATTGATGTTGATCACTAAAACACCTTAGACACACTTAGGATGGTACATGGAACAAGTTTGGTATTCATGACATAGACCAAAACAGCCCCCAAGTCATATTTATTCTAGAAACTCCAATTTTCATGATCCTACTTTGACCAAAGTTGAACTATAGCATAGAGTGTTTGCATGGTAGTGCACCCTTAATAAAAGTTGTATCTTATCTTATGTGAAACAAACTTTATTTAAGGGTCATGAGCTAATTCAGTGCCTAACATGGTCCAATAGGGCTCACAAGAATCAACAAAATGCTGTTTTCAAACTTAGAAAATTTGTTGTCCTAAACCCATTTACAGTTTCAATGTGCCTCACTTGGGAGCATTGTCATTAGCTAACCATTGTGAATTAGATGATGGTTCCTAAATCAAAGTTGGAGAGCTCACATAGCTCTACAACTTTCACTAATACAGTTTTTGCTAATTCCACACGGTTTAGGAGTTATGGAGACACAAAGTTGGCTCATCAGATGGCCTAAACCGGCCCTTCGCCGTGCCGTCAGTGGCCCACCGCGCCAGGCCACGGCCGCCACGTGGTGGTCGTACGTCGACGATGGCCGAACCGGTCGGGCCAGCGCGAGGACAAGAGAGCCGCGCCCCTGCTGCTCCACTCCCACTCGCGCACTCCTTCTCTACCTCGCCTCGCGCTCGTTCTCTTCAGCAGTCGAGCAGCGCAATCGCCGCTGTGAGCTTCATCGAGCTCGCGCGTAGCCCTCACCGCTCCATTTCCAAGTTGCCCACACCAATAGCTTTGCCTTGCTCCGCTCTACCACCTCGACCCAGTAGAGCCACCGTTTGAGCCTAAGGTAAAGGCCTACGACCGTTTTCACCATCACGACATCACCAGAGTGCCGCCGTGCTCTTGGCTTGCCATGGCCAGGCCGCTCCACTTCATCTCCCGCCTTCCTATCGTCCTATCCGTAGTTGCCTTAGGTCACTACTGCTCGGGTCAGAGCTAGGATCGATGCTACCACACCATCACGTGGGAACACACTGCCGCTCCCGCCGTGCCTGCCTTGGCCACAAGCTCAAGCTCGCCGCGGAAAGTAGCCCCTAGGTCTCGCCATCCCCCGCTCGAAGGTGTTTATGCATAGCCACGAATGCTAGCTCCTACCACGAAGATGGAGACCCACCTCTCACTATCGGTTAACTAGAATGGAGAGCTCCACCATGCCGCCATGCACGCGGTTTGGCTTCCCCACTGCTTCACCATGGCTAGATCTTGCTCTAGAGTTGTGATAGGTCACCATAGAGGTAGGACCATCCTCGCCAGGGCCTGCCATGGCCAGAGACGGCCGGTGCGCCACCGCGCGACCATCGCCATCCGCCATGCAAGCCGATGAGCTTGCTCTGGTGAGCTGTCGACCCAACTTGTGGTACCTTTGGGTGCAGGTGGACGAGAGGAACATGATGGTGCCCGGGGTTTCGCTGGAAACCTCGCCATCGGCGAGCTTTCGCCAGTCAGCGCCGTCCTCTACTTCTGTGCCAATGACATGTGGGGCCCATTGACCTACGGGGCCCAGTAGTCAGTCGCAGCGGGTGTAGTGAGCTGGGTGCATGTAACGATTTCAGTTTTAAATGTTTCCTTTATTCTTTTTAGAAATTGATTCAAAATTCAAAAATTCATATCTAGAGCTAGGAGTGTCCAAATTGAGTGAACCAAATTTTGTTGGATTCATCATAAAGTGTAATATTTGATAAAAATATGAAACCTATTGTTTGGGATATTTTTCTAGGAGAATTAAATTGAGCTAGATAAGTGATTTTAAAGTAGTTTATATCTTGTAAAATGCATAACTTGAGCTAGGAAAGTTATAAAATTGTGATTCCAATTTTGCTAATCTTGTGTTGACATGCTCTAGATAAGAAAAATACTAAACCTATAGTAAGCATAATTGGAATATGGTCTTCCGATTTAATCTTGAATAATTGCTAGTTTCTAGTGAAAATAAATGGGGTAAAAATACATAACTATTGATCATGCAAATTTTTACACTGTGTTATGGTGCTACGATGAAAGTAAGAAAAATATGAAATCTATTGGTTGACACTTTTCACTAGGCTAAACTATTTTTGCTAAAATAACCCTATGCAACTTGTTATTTTTGTAGAGATAGCTATACTTATCCAAATGGCATGAAATTTGTATAGCAGACTTTTGGGATCATATGTAGGCTACTGTAAATTTCTTAGAATTTACTGTGTACTTTTGATATATTTTCCTTATTTCACCTTAGTGTTCAAATAAATTAATAAAGACATTTAAATAATTTATTTGGGCTTGACCATTATGTTTTCTAAAGTGTGTATGATGTCTATGAACTATTGGTATCATTGGTTGTGCCTAGATTTAATTGCTTGTATGCAGTGAAATATTAATTTCTCTATAATTCAATTATAGCGACTGTTTTGGACAGTTTCTGTTGTTAAGTAAATTTCATGGGTAAAATGATGTTTGCTGTGAATATTGTCAATAACAAAGTTGTAGATAACTTACTTATATTGCTTGTGTAAAATTTTCATGGCAATAGGCTAAATGGTTTGAGAGTTATAGTTTGTGTAAAATCTTTGTTTGACCTTGATAGCCATTGAATCATCTTGAGATGACTATAAGAAAGTTGTAGGCAGTTTTATAAGCTTTCTAGAAAGTCCAAGATCATAGTATTTGGTTGAGTAGAACTCCCGATATGGCCAAAATAAGTAGCTAATGTTTACAGTTCAGGAAATGGCTAAGTCAAATTGCAATTGTTTGCTTTACGTGATGCTTGTGTAGATGCTTAGGCTAATTGAGATTAGTTGTTAGCTATAGGTTCTAAGCCTCTTACTACTGATGAACAACTTTACCTTAGGTTACTAGAACTTGGTGAGTGTATGTTTCTTATACTATAGAAGAGATATGCACCTACTCAATAAAGATCATCTAGAAGAAAGTTATACATCAACTTGGTCAACGAATGTTAAACTTATCATACATCTTGCGGATAACCATGCTCATGCATATATAATTTATCATATTATCTCATCTCTTATGAATTCATGATACTCATTTGTGCATATGCATGCAATAGGTTCCCGGAAGGAGTGACGCTACTCAAGTTTGAACCCGAGCGTCAGGAGGAGCAGTAGGCAGCCCAGGAGTAGGAGGTTCAGGCAGAAGGAGGAGTCAACGTGGAAGATCTTCCTAAGTGTCCTGGCCACCAACCTTCCTCGTTCCTAAAAGGCAAGCCCCGGAGCATTATGAGCCTCCTATGTTTTCACAAATATCACTTGCGTCCTTTATGTTTGATGCATTAGGAGTTGATTGGAAACACTTGCTGCATATATTTTCCTTGTCTAGACAAATATATCTTGAATTTAGGTCTAGGATCGAATATATGCTTAGCCATGCTTAGTCCGGTAGAAGTCGGGTGATTTCCTGTCACCTACAAGATATAGGTAGATATCTGATCATGGTTGGCTATAATTGCTATCGTGGAAATAACCCTGTGTTGGTGAATAAAAAGGAGACCGAGCAGGATTGTGATAGAGAAGCAACAAGGCATGGAGGTCTTGGTGCCTATTTATCCCTGTCTATGTCAGTTAAGGACCGATTCGCAGTACGTCCTCATGTCATGTTGAAGGCATGCTTAGCACTTAGTTGGCCGAATAAGTCATTTCGACCGCAAAGCTGAGTAGCTCAACTCAGGCTGGGACCCGGTAAGTGAAAGTGCACACACTAGAGGAAGTAAGGATGTGCGTGGAGCTAGTGGCATGAGTCTAAGGGTAGGCCAGGCCTGAACTTCCTGGCAGACTAGTAGTATCCCTGAGGGTGCGGCGCTAATCGGACCCGTGACTGTACCTAAATTGTACCAAAGGTGCCCTGACGCAATCCTGATAGGGGAAGTATGGGTTTGTGTTAGGAATAACTCCCCTATTGGTTGGAATCAATTCAAGTCACCGTCTCTCCTAGATAGTAAGAACTTGACTGAGCAGTGGCAACGTAGAATTAATTGATGGAACTTGATGGTTATGATGATGCTCAAATTAATACACTGGATATGGTTACTAATGATTATTAGCTTAATCAAGTGATTACTCTAGTACAGGTGCTAATCTAGAGATTCTTAATTAAATAGGTATTCAATTTGATGTTAAAGATATTAAATCTCCAAGTTATGTTACTTAAGCTTTTATGCAAAATGTTGTCAAGCTAACTCCACCGATAAAGCCTTGCACACTCCTTTGTGTCATATTATGTCTGATTTATAATGGGTAAGTCTAGCTAAAGTACATTCTCATACTCAGGGTTTATTCCCTCTTGTTGTAGATGATATGATGTATCATGGGTACTGTAAGAATTGCCTTCATCCTGCCATGGATGAGGACTAAACCATGGGGCATGGTACTCCTAAGTTATCCTCTCTGTTATGCTTTTGCTAGAAATGACCGTGGTACTGGCATGTATTTGAACTAAGTGTGATGTTGATGTCAAACTACTTTGCTTCCGCTATGTGAACTTGGTTTGTAATAACTATGTGAACTCCGATGTATGTGAGATACTTGTGAACTATTTGTGAATTGTGATGTAACATGTGAATTGTTATGTTGAATCATGTACGATCTTGGTTTGTATGTTGGTAGGCGTGAGATCCTTCATGATTTCATCGGACTACCGGGTTTCTATGGGCTCAAGTATGATAGTTTGATCGCTTCGATGATTGCTATTGTACTCGTGCTCTTATAAATTGAACGGTTCTGTTACAAACACGTGGTCCAGTAAGAACCTAAAACGTGCAAGAACCAGAGATGGCCACATTGTGCAATAAGACGGTGACATGTACCTGACCCATCTCTAATGGAACCAGCTATAGCATGTACATGTGGAAAGCATGTCCAATGAAAGCACCCGCCAGCGTGGCTGCCCTCCTGCCATGCATGCCAAAGCGATTCTACGATGATTAGTTTTCGTCATAGACCAATCCAATTTTTATGACGATTTTCTAGAATCGTCATAGAATTACAAGAATTACGCGACTTCTATGATGAACTATTTTTCTAGATAAACCCAGCAAAAAATACAGATTCACCAAAACTCATGGAATTTGTTAGTTTAAACTCCTAGACCTTTCTTAGTGATTATATTTATACCCTTATACATGTTATATTGATGGTTTATAATGGTTGTTAACTACCGTCAATAAACTCCCCCAAGCTTAACCTTTGCTCATCTCTAAGCAATGCTAAACTCAAAAAATGGATCAGGAGTTGCATCGATGGTTTCTCTCCTTAATAGTACACATGCGTTCAAACAAGAATTCTCCTTTGGATTAGAATGAACCGATCTAACTTTCAAACTTACCCATATTACCTTTAACCATGGGGCTTCTTAGCTTTCACTTGGGTCTTGAGCAATTGAAAGATACAACAATTAAGTCAAGCACTATGTCTCAAGTTCTTTGCTCAACCATTATTCCAGAGTTTTTATATGTTTTCAAAATAAAACTTAGAGCTTCCTTTGTATGACACTCTCAAGCCTCTCAATATATGTGGTATTTGTGGATCCTCACCAAGGCAATAGTGATGTTATTCCTTTTTTCTCTTCCTACCACTAAGGCTTTATGTGGAGTTCATAGGAGTGGAAAAAACATGAAAGAGCATCCTTGTAATACATATATTGTAAAGTCAAACAATGGATTCAAAGAGAGTTGAGTCATACAATCAAATCAAGATGTGCATGTGTGTGGATGTATGGTGGATATAAATGGTGGCTAACCTAATTCTACTATGCTCCTTAAAAACATATCTCTCTTTTAAAACTTGGAAACATTGCAAGAAAACATGGCCTATCTTATTCATCTCTATCTTTTTTTAGGAGGGCATCTGAGTACCCATTATTTTAGATATCTCGGACACTTGTCTATTTTTTTCTCATCTCTTTTTTTCTTTATGAATAACTTTTGCATAGCCCCATGCTTCTTTTCTGCAACAAAACTTTTTTCATATATGGTGGATATCCTATCAAGAATATTTTTGGTGTTTACTCCCAGTGTAGGAGTAAAATATTTTTGGGTGGATCTAAATGGAAGGGCATATTTTTGCGCCTACCCGCAGTGTAGGAGTAGTGCATATATGGCGGTGTGTACGTGATCTTGATTTTAAGAGCATGACAAACCTCTCATAAGGGTCAACAAAGCTTGACTAAACTCAATACAAAACACGTAGTATATATGAGTGGAAGTTTTCCTAGTCTAAATATATATGGCTCTGGTAGGAATTCAAGCTTTGTCATACAGGAGTTCATCATGTATAATTTTTATGTTTTTCAAAAGATAAATCTTCAGAACTTTAGTATCACATGGAACAAGATAAACAACAGTTCAGCCCTTCTCATATCATATCTGTCAATTACCTAGACTTAGATCAAGCATATGCTACCCACGAGTTTCAAGTTCAGAGTAAATTCTTATATCAAAACAGTCGTATCCAAAACTTGAGGAAATTCAAGGCTGAAAACTAGGTACTTGAAAGGAATTACGATAGAGCAACTATTCATCATTTCCAGTGCAAGAGATTATCCTCAGAGACCATTTATTTAGCTCTTAAAAACAGAAAACTAGACACACACCTTTTATTTTATTTTCATTTTTTTAGATCACACCTTACTAATATATATATATAAGACAAAGATAAATTTTTATTTTGCTTTTTGTTATGCATCTTTTTCTAACTAGTATATAGCAAACTCAAAAGGAAAACAAATACTTAGCTAGATACACGGGGGATGCTTTTCCCCCAAGCTGGATGTTGTTGTGGTCGAATGTTGAAGTTGAGTGATCGTTCTTAGAGTAGATTTGCCAGCGGATGCCCTTCTCTTCATCCATGGATGGAGTGGGATGAAGTTGACCAGGTGAACTTGCTCTTGATCATATCATCCTGCAAAATACCAACAAGAATACCAAAACTCGTGGAACCGATTAGGATAAGGGGTTAGCGGACAGCCATCCGAAGATTAGTTATTCTTGTAGTTTAGAAATATTTTGTATTAGCAGAATTTTAGCAGGATGTCTCTCTAATATATTTTTGGGTTTTCTTATATAATTAAACGCACGATATTTGTAATTTTTATGCCTCCACAGTGAATATTACCATGGGTATTTACATAGTAGATTTATTCACATGGGCTTAAGATTTTTATAATACAATAATAAACTTTTTCTCTAAATGCAATGCTAATGCAGAAAAGTAAATATTCTAAAGTGAAAATAATTCATGCAATGTGGAAAAGTAAATATGGATAACTACCGATGTTACGTCAAGGCAAGGGTTCGGAATTTTAAGTCCTCCGGACAGGACTTTCTCTCTAGTCTTGTTCATTGCTTGGGTGCATCTGTCGGTCCTGGAGATGAAGACCTTGATGGTTGCACCTCTTGTGATGGTGACTCTGATGACGATGTTACCTTTTCTTTCCACACCTGCTTGGTCTATGGATTCATCTTTGGCAGAGTAGGTTCATTGTTCACAGGTTCTTTATCTTCCTCCCATTCATTCTTGGGGGATTGATTCCTTCAGCGTTGGGATGATCGACGTCTCCTCCTAGAGCAGGTCTTCTTTGGCTGCTCATAAGTGATATAACTATTGGAAGTGGATTGGTCCAGATCCGATGTAGTTGATTGCATTGGTAGTGTTGAGGAATAGTCTTCCAAGGATGATGGGTGTGTCATCTTCTTCTCCTATGTCTAGAACCATGAAGTCGGTAGGGGCATAGTGATCATGTATTCTTATCATGACATCTTTGGCTATTCCCTCCGAAAATTATATTGATTGGTGCGCCATCTACAATTGCATATATGTAGGGAACAAAGGTTCATCACCAAATAAATATTCATACATTCCCTTGGACATTATATTAACACCCGATCCAATGTCGTAGAAGGTCTTGTGAAATATTCTTTGTCCAATGGTACACTCGATCATGGGTACACCAGGATCATCCTTCTTAGCAAAGAATGGTGAAGCGAGGAGGTGGTTGTACTCTGATCTGAGTGTGTTGATCATGTTAACTGATTCCTCTAGTGACTGCCTGACCTTGTTCTTCCTACTTCTCTGGTTGTTTTTCTTCTTGGTCACTATTGTCTTTTCGGGCAGGTACGGTGTTTGTGGATGTCTAGGAGGTTGCAAGATACGATTCTTGAAAGAAAACTTCTCCTTTTTATCCTTGATTGTGAAACAGATCTTGGCACTATTAGCGTAGATAATGGCTTTTGTGGTGCTTAGGAAAGGTCAGCCCAAGATAATGGGTGCCCTTACATCTCCACCTATTTCCAAAACCACAAAATCTGTGGGTACATATGATTGTCCCACTCGAACAATGGCATCTTCAAGAACTCTCTTAGGGTAGCAGAGTGACTAATTTGCAAGCTGCAAATGCATATTTGTGTACAACAGAGTATCTCCATTAATTTGATCATAAATTACCTTAGGCATAATGTTGACACTTGCTCCGAAGTCATAGATAGCTTCTTGGAAAATGTGAGGTCCAATGATGATGGGGATGACAAGTCTCCCTGGATCACTCTTCTTTTCTGGCAAGGTATAATCTATCCACCTTCTCATCGATGGTTGTATATAGTAATATGCTGCATTGTGAATATCGACAAAATTTGTAGTTTCTTGATCTTTCGGTTGCCCAGAATCTTACCTTTGTCGGTCGGAGGAACAGCAGCAGCCAACTAAGCTATTTGTGATTCTATCATTTTGTTAAAGCTATGCTAGTTTTTAATAGCAGAGGAGTGGTTATCCATTCTATTATTTATATTTTCTAAAACTCTATCATTGGAAGCTAGTTTTCTAAATAAGCCCTTCGTAATTTTAGCTTGGCTAGAAATTTATTCTCTTAAGGGTGGTTGATTGAAATTATTGAAATTATTACCTTGAGGGTAACCTTGGTAGTTTGGTCTCTATTGCTGATTCCATCCTTGATTCTATTGAGGACAAAAGTAGTTGTTGTCGACGAAGTTCACATCCTCATAAATTTTAGGGCAGCTGTTCCCTGAATGCCCAGTGTTTCCACACTCTTCACATGTCATGCAGGAATCATGAATAAGCATGACTTCTTGCTTCTTATTGGCTTGATCTTTAGGCTTCTTTATTAGCAGGTCTATCTTGGCAGACAACATGTCTACTTCCTTGAGTTGATGCGTACCTCCATTTCTCTTGCGGGTCTAAACTAGTTCTTCATTCTAGTCTTGGTTGGAGGCCATTTTCTCCATGAGAGCTGTTGTAGCTGGGAGTGTGAGTGACAGGAAAGCACCTCCAGCAACAACATCCATAGTCTCATGGGTACTATTTGTCAACCCATGGTAGAAAGTCTGCATGAGTAGCTAATTCTCTATCCCATGCTGAGGACATTCTGATATGTAATCTTGGAAACGTTCCCATGCCTCCAGGACAGATTTGTCATGTTGTTGCTAAAAACTTCAGATTCTCCCACGCAGAGCATTAGTCTTGCCTATGGGAAAGAACTTGTCTAGGAAGGCGGTGGAGTAGTTATCCCATGTAGTATTTCTATCTTTGTTGGCGTAGAACCACTGCTTTGCCTTACCCAAAAGTGAGAATGGGAAGAGGCGAAGTATTATGGCATATTTGGTAACTCCTTTGATGGTGAAGGTGCTATAGATCTCCAAAAAGTGTTGGAGATGTGCACTTGCATCTTCATGTGCCTTCCCACAAAACTAGCTTGCTTGCACCATGTTGATGAGAGCTGGCTTGAGCTTGAATTCATTGTCTCCAACATTGACTATTGGTCCAGTATGGATGTTGTTGTAGTTGGAGCAGAGAATTCACGGAGAGTCTTGTCAGCCATGGCTTCAAATTCTGGTGTTAAGCTTCGCCTTATCCTATTGCTTTCGACTCTAAAGTTGAAACTTTCTTGAGTTTAGCTCTAGTTCTATTAAGTAATGCTTCTGGATCGTCAACGCAGTTTGTCAGAAGGTCAAAACCAGTCATACATTACCCTGTATAAGATACAAAAGTAGACAAAACAAGGGTAAGCCTGTTTGAGTAGAGGTCAGTGGTTATCTCAATCACATCAATAAGTATAAGTTTATTAATACTTTCTTTGCCTAGCTACCTTCCCCGACAACGGCGCCAGAAATGTTTGTTGACATTTCTTAGCGTCATTACTAAGAATAGAGTTGAATCTAGTTCCCAGCAGCGGCACTAGAAATGCTTGATGGTATTTATTAACTTGTCACTTGTTTTATTAGCAACCTAATGTATGTCTACATCTCTTAACATTAATTTACCAGGTTGTCATCCCTAGTGATGATGCCAGAGATGCTTGTTGGTACTACTTAGCATTACTACTAGAATAATACTAAGTAGCTCTTTATTATTTTATGTGACTAGGAAGAATATATATATATATCTATATCTATATAGATATATATATATATGAAAGGGATCTGTAAGCGCACACATAATATACCATTGTAGCACTTCACCTGGGAGTATTCCAGGTATCTTTATTTATATTTTTACCATAGGGAAGGTCTGACAAGGACATGTATTGATAACTTATGCTACTTATGGAGAAGTAAACCATAACTAATATTCTACTCACAACCAAGGTAAGTCAAGAGGTAAATGTATATATGAATAGTGCATAATAACTAATCATTGATCACTCAGAGTACTCCTTTCTATGGCATTAGCATGGTTAAGTAGAGTATTGGAGGAATAGTTCCTAAGTCATTCTTAATTACAAGTCAAAGCATACATTAATTAGTGCAATTACACCTAGTAGTCATTGGCTAAGATCAACTTCATATCAACATATAAGAGATATTACTAAGGAAGATTAAGAACAAAGCTTGTCTTCCTTTGTAACTAGATCCTACTTGTATACCTATATTTGGGGAGTGGACTACAAAGGACTCAATGGGAGTGTCACATCCGCGATCTACCACATGACCTAGAATATAGGGTGTATCCACAGGTAAACAACGTATAAGCACCACACTTACACAATGTCAACCACTCACCCATGGTACCTGTTTACACCAAAATTTGGGAGAAGAACGCGGGAACTCAAAGGCTTCCAAGATTGCGTCAATCAAGGAATCGAGTGCATGAGGATCAATATCAGCTGATTTAGATGCGACACTGGAATTGGCTCTCTTTGAATGACGTCAGCAGATAACGATGATGAGCTACGGTTGGCATCGGGAAACGACATATCGGACTCTACAAAAGGAGAAAGATTAGGGTCCAAGTTATCTTAAGATAGGAATGTTTTCTTTTATACCAAAGATGGTAATGAGTCATACTTAAATATGATTCATGGTTAGGCTCCGAGTATAAATATTGGACCCCGGCTATTGTAAAGGACATGATCAATCAAATACAAGTCATTTACTTTTTTGGCTCAGGCCACCCCTTAGGAGTAGGAGTAGAGTAGATCTCGGTGAGTTCTTCAGCGAGCAGGGCTGCATCGGTCTGGCCGACCTCTAGCTTGTCTATAAGTACCATCATGGCTTATACTTCTGTTCGTACGGCTGCATCGATCCGATCGACCTCCACTGCGACTCTAGTATAAGCTAGTTATCGACTCTTGTCTAGTTCAAGTACGGCTACATCGATCCAGTCGACATCCACTGCTCAAACTAGATTAAGGTCAAGTTATCGGCTCTATCTAAGGGTGGCGTCCTTCAGGTAGATTCATTAAGTTATCGATCTTGCTGATGTTTTCATTGTTATTAGTTTACAGCAACATCAATTCGCCCAGTCGAGATCGAATTAGATCGGCCTTATATCTTTTCAGTCCGTCGTTTGCTTTACCACAACACGATGTTTCCTACTCTGAGCGACAGATTATGCTTCATCGGCTGTTTTACTTCGATCTTGATCATGCATGGTACGCGGTTAAGGCATGAATAATCTTGAGGGGGTTTGCTAGCTAGTTAAATCTGGTTTATGGTTCACCATTATGGTTGTAACGATCTGGTCGATCCCCACTGATGGCACTATAGATTGGAAGATGCTAGTTAGTAGATTCGTTCCTAGTTAGGCGTGACCTCAACTGTTTATTATGCCTGCGTCGGCTAAATAGCTGATCGCCTGTGCGTTAACTTCTACGGTGTGCATCCATGATTCTGTTAAGCGTGAATAGATTCGTGCGCTTTAAGGGTTTGATTCGTTGTCTTTTTCACGGCTGCATCGATCTGGTCGAACCCCATTGTTAGAGATAGCAGGTTGAGTCTGAGGAGTCCATAGGCTTGTTCATGTGAAATAGTCAATTGTCACAGGCTGTAGTCCCTTTCACCTGAATCGGCTATTTTAGCCGATTCATCCGAGCCTTCACGTATAGCACGTCTTTCAGAAAGCCTATCGAAGTACGGATGTTTTTGCGGATTCTTCGGTTTTGGTTTGTTACTATCATCATAGCTGCCATCGATCTGGTCGAACCTCACTGTCGGTGGTAACAGATTAGATTCAGAGCGTTTGTAGATCCGTTCGTATCAGATAGTCAATTCATCAATGTGCTATAGCTTTTTATGATTAGATTCATCGGCTTAATGCTTTACGTTGGTAATATCTACCTAGCTGATGTTCTCACTTACATATACGTGTATTGTACCTGTCGACTTAAAATCAATCGCTACCTATGAGCTTTATAGTCCATAACAGCCGATTTCTGTGCGGATCAGCTATTTAGTCGCTTTCCCCATATGGCTGCTCCCGAAGCGGCACACTTGGAATTGTCTAGGCATAGACCGGCATGTTCTGCCTTAAATTACTGATAAATTTTCTCTCCTTGTTAATTATAGGGTCAAATTGACTGGCATGTCTCGGGAGGAGTACGTAGGATTCGATCATCCCTGTGTTAAAGCCAGGTGGATCTCCAACTCCATCAATCAGACCCTTTCGGCTTGCTCGTGTGCCCGGCACGAGACATATTTTTTGTGTCGACAGTACCTAATGGAGACGGGGATCCCGATCTTCCGTCAGGTGATGGTAACTATCGTTGTGGCGGAGAATGACACACCGATCCGGCTTCAGATAGAAAGATCGAACCCTGCAATCTTAGCACCACAGCTCCTCTGGTTATCAACCGAGTCACGGACCAGGTTGACCTCGCCAAGAAGGCTAATCCCTGCCTGCGCAACGAAGAACACAAGCAAGAACAAGAAAGAACGCAACCAAATTGCAAATGTATGATTAATCTCACGAGTTGGGGTCTCACAAACCGAAGAACGGCGAAACTGTTTCTTGACAGAATAATCTAAGCAAAACCCAAACCCTAATGGAGGGGCGGCGGCTGTTTATGAAGACTCTAGGGTCGTGCAAGACCCCTGGACGCGCCCCTAATGGGCCCAAACTCGATACATGGTCCAACGGACCAAAAGACGGTGTCGCAGCACCCTGGCAGATTCTGGATGCTGACTTGTTTCGACGATTCCCGTTGATTCCGAACAGCTTTTGATGTGAAACCACTTGGATTGGCTTCCTTATCAAATTAGCTTTCCATCCATATGTGGATCATCGAAAACGGAGTCCGGATGCGTCCTAGGCGACCAGTTTAAGGCAGACTGGTCCTGGAGGCCGAGGCAGACTCGAATTCGTGTTGGACTGGGCCTCCGGCTTGTGTTGGACGTCCTTGCTGGTCATCATCACCTCCTCCACGTCCTCTTAGTCCATCTTGACCCTCTCCAATGTTCCGAAGCAAGTTAACATCATTAGGTAGTAGTCTATTCTCAAAAGTATGAAAAGGATCGCTTAAGAACGAGCTCACCTGTAAATTGAGTTGACGCATTCGAGCCCGGGTCATTGGACCTTGCATGACGGTTGGAGGATCAGCTGGTACATCCAAAGGAGTGATGTCCTCATCAGTACCTTAGAGTGAGCGCTATACAAACTTATGCATAAATATAAGGATAATCTAGCTATACTAAGTATATAATCAAAGTAGACCATGAACAGGATAACTAGGAACATAAACGATATGTATAATATTGTCATAACATTTGTAGCAAACATATAAAAGTAATGAGAGATATAAAAGAGAGGGGGTGCAAAGATTATACCAAACCACGCTCTTGACACGATCAGGAATCCAAGCAAAACCTGTTTGCCTCCCTCTAGACCTAGCCTAACTAGCTATGCCCTAGAATATGGTGGAGCTCTAAGGATGATTAGGGTTTCTGTCTTCTCAAATGACTTCAATGCCTTTAGGAGGGCCGGTAGGGGCTGGTATATATAGGCCGAAGCATCAATCCTGAGCCCTTGGATCAAACCAACTCAAATAAATGGCGTAGATGCAATTTAGGAGGCGGTGAAGAACCGACATAGCAATGGGGGGCTGACAGGTGGGCCCCAGGGGCTGGCTGGCTTGCAAGTAGGACCGGTCAACCCCACCTGGCGCCGCCTCACTGTCCACTTTGGTGTGATGTCCTCTCAAGTCTTCTGGAACCTTCTGAGGTTGTTTTCTCTATGGATAAGTACAATTAAGTCTTACATCTAGGTCCACCTTGACGATTTTTTGGATAAACCCTGCAAAAAATATAGATTCACCAAAACTCGTGGAATTTGTTAGTTTAAACCCCTAGACCTTCGTTGGTGATTATATTTATGCCCTTATACAGTTATATTGATAGTTTATAATGGTTGTTAACTACCATCAACAGCCCCCGAGCCTCGGTAGCTCAGGGCGTGTCTTCTTGTGCCCGAGCCTTGGCTAACGTCATTGGCGAGGCAGGAGCCAAGCGCCAGGATGAAGTGTCGTCGTAGATCGGGAGTCTAGAGGCTCGGGTGATCCCCCAAGCCCCAAGCAGAGGTCGCATCGTAGTCAGGCTCGGTAGGGTTTCTTCTCCAGAGGGTGCGCGTGAGCGTACCCGATGGGTATAGCCCTCGAGCCCCCAGGCGATCCTAGAGGGGTCGGTCGGGGGTCTTCTTCGTTTGGGAACCACTGGACCCGAGGCTTAACATACCCATATGTTAGGATCTCATCACTACCCCCTATATATATCAGCCCCCACCCCCCTAAGGTGTAAGTCAAGAAAGATAAAAAATAGGGTTTCTAGAGAGAATAGAATAGATCTCCAATTCCTCAAAGTTCTAGTATAGGCTAGCTATCAAGATTCAAGTAGAGTTGGGCTACTGCTTAGGATTCTGGATTCATCATCTAGAGGCTAGTACAGCCATTGTATCCTCTACATTTCATGACTTTGTGCTATTTCAATACTATGTTTCTATTTATTATGTTCCTAGTTTGCTCTAGTAGTATGCTTGATATAGTCATAATTGATAATGAATTGATGCATAAGTTCGCAAAACGCTTAGCTCAGTACTCGAGTGAGTTAAGTGGTCGACAATATGTAAGCATGGTGCTTAAATACTATTTACCTATGGATGCACCCTACATGATGGGCCATGTGATAGATCACGAGTGTGACACTCTCGTTGAGTCCTTTGTAGTCCACTCCCCATTTATAGGACATGTAGGACCTGGTTGCGAAGGGAATCAAGCTCTGTTCTTGATCTTCCTTAGTAATGTTCCATATGCTTAGATGTAGAGTTAATTGTGCTATAGATGAAAGTATATATAACAGGGTGTACAAAAGACTTAATCAATAAGAAATGACTTAGGAATCTTATCTCTTAACTAATCTCCTGCCTAGTCATACTACATTTATGAGTATCTATTTCTATCTCTGAATTATTATCAATACCTTACACTTATCATTTATATCTCATCTAGCTTACCCCTGTTAGAGCAAATGTGTAGTTAATGATCTTATCATAAGTATTCACATTTATCAATATCTCTAGCCACCGCTCCCTCTCTGTGGTAAAATATAAATAACGATACCTGGTAACTTTCGGGTGAAATGCTACAATGGTATATAATATGTGCGCTTGTGGATTACTTTAACATATATAATCTTTCCTGAATATACAAGTGTCATTAATAATTACCAACAAACATTTCTGGCATCATTGCTAGGGATGAAAACTTAGTAAAAGTGATGCTAAGAAATGTCAACAAGCATTTCTGGCACCGTTGCCAGGGAGGGGCACATGCTAAAAGAGAATTGATCAAATAAATACTTATTGATGAAATCATAACTATGCACCTCTGCTTTAGCAGGCTTAACTTGTTTGTCTTTGTTCATATCATATCCAGGGTATTGCAGGATTGGTTTTGATTCATCAATAAATTCCATCAATCACAATCAAACCATCAAGAGGCAACTCAACATCAGTTCCTTAGTTCCTGAAGCTATGGCTAACAAGACACTGCGTGAGTTCTCTGCTCCAAGCACTGAGAACATTAGCACTGGACCAACATTCAAAACCAACAACCTTTTGTTTAAACTCAAGCCAAGCCTCATCAACATGGTGCAAGGTATCCCATTCAACGGAAAGGCACATGAAGACGCTAGTGCTCATCTTCAGAATTTCCTAGAGATTAGCAGCACAATCATCATTAAGGACATTGCTCAAGACATCATACTACTCCACCTATTTCCATTCTCATTAGTGGGAAGGGCAAAGTAGTGGTTCTACACCAACAAAGATAACATCAACACATGGGAGAGATGTTCAAAGGTCTTTCTAGCAAAGTTTCATTATAGGCAAGACAAATGCCATGAGAGGAAAAATTTCCAACTTCCAATAGCAGAAAGGAGAAGCCATTCCATAGGCATGGGAATGTTTCCAAGAATATTTTTTAGATTGTCCTCATCATGGAACAGAAGATTGGTTGCTCATGCAAGGTTTTACCATGTATTAACCCAAAAATCTTGTGAACAACTTGATGCTACTGCTGGAGGAGCATTCATGTCACTCAACCTTGGAAAAGCTGAAACTCTCATAGAAAAGATAGCCTCTAATCAAGGCTAGTCTCAATGCAATTTCCAATCATGCAATAGGAGCGAAGAAGCATCAGAAGAGGTGTGTGCACTATCAACCAAGATGGATGTATTGTTGAATTGGCTTGAACAGCGTGCTGATTTCAAGAAAGATCATTAGGCCATTCAAGATGCTTATAATGCCCAAAACATATGTGGAGAATATTTGGGAGTTGATTTCCCCAAATATCAAGAGGATATAAACATTGTCATCCACAATTCCGGTCCACAACAACAAAGACAATGATGGGGGCAACAACAACTACCAAATTACTAAGGTAAGTACCCAGGTAATTACTATAATTCTTTCAATCCTAATCAACCATCCTTGAGAAATTTGATTTTAGAACTGGCTAAGATTAATGAGAATATTTCTAAAAAGCATGCTTCTAATGATAAGGTCTTAGAAAATATAAATATTAAAATGGAAAGTTTTTCTTCTGCTATAAAAGACCAATTTAGCTATAATAAAAAGATAGAATCACAAATAGCTTAGCTGGCCGCTGCTCTGCCTTTTGCCACTAACCTTTAAAAGGTCAATGCCATAACCACAAGAGGTGGCAAGTCTACTCGTTATCCACCATATTCGATGAAGACAGGTAAGACACTAGCAGTACAACAACAGGAAGAAAAAGAAGTCAAAGAATTTGGACCACAAGCATAGGAGATGATGCAAGATTTCCACGACACCACCCTCTTACCATTTTCACACAAAAATCAAAAAGTCAAAATGGATGAGCAGTTTGGTAAGTTTGTAGAGGTAATTCAAAAGTTATATATCAATACTCCTCTGCTAGATGCCATACAGGTACCTACCTATGTGAAGTACCTCAGAGATATTCTAAACAACAAGAGATCACTGCCCACCACTGAGGTAATTAAGTTAATGGAGGAGTGTAGTGCGGCCATCCTGAACACATCACCAGTAAAGAAGAAGGACATAGGATGCCCCACCATTGATTGTTCAATCAGAAACCAGAATTTTGAGCATGCACTATGTGACCTTGGCACCAGCATCAGTGTCATGCCCAAGACGGTCTTTGACAAGCTCAACTATTCAACACTCACACCAACATCAATGTGCCTACAACTAGCCGACCAATTGGTTCGCTACCTTACAGGAATCGCCAAAGAATATTCTGGTAAAAATAAGAAACTTCTTTGTTCTAGTAGATTTTATAGTACTTGATATCCAGGAAGACATGAAGACACCCCTCATACTTGGGAGACCCTTCTTGAGCACTACAAATGCACACATTGATGTCAAAGCCGGAGAAATCCGATTCCATATCAATGGGAAGGAGGAACGATTTGCCTTCAAGCTAAGACCAGAACAATGCTCTAAATTGGAGTGGCAAGAGAAGCAAGAGAAACCATCAAGGTCTCCATCTCTGGAACAAACTGATGCAACTAAGGAATTAACACAATTGGAGAAGTCTGGTTCGATGGACTCAAAACTCTAAACCCTCACCGGGAGGATGATGAACAAGATAGTAGGCAAGCTCACCCGCTCGGAATCATCCCGCTCTACGAGAAGCTCTTCTTCTAGGGCGAGCATCAACATGCAAGTCGACATTCCTAGAGCTAGAGTGCTGCCCTCATCATCATCCTCCGCAACCAACATCCTGCTAGGAGAGAAGCATATCCACTGGCGGAACAAGCAAGAGATGGATATGTTCAAGAAGTTGAAGACAAAGGTTCGTACACACGTCTGCGTATGATCCCATCCTTCTCTAGGCAACAGGTATGGATGTTGAATTTGATCTTATTTTTAGAACTATTGGTTGGGAAGGTGTTTGGAATATAGTTGAGTAGGGGTCTAAACTTTTAACATCATAATTTTTATGCACTCTACAAATCACTGATACCGAGGTAAAATTTAGACTCTTTGGGAAAGAATTTTCCTCTCCCTAGAAAGACTTAAGTTTGCTCCAAGGTTTTAATTCACAGGGCGTAGTTGACATAGACCATGCTCTACAAGATTTTGATAAGTTAAAATTTTGAAGAGAAATTTCTAAAAAAACAAAATGTACCATCCTCGCACTAATGATATCCATCATCCTACATTACCGTTTATGCACAAGTGGCTAGGTTTCACCTTGTTTCCTAGACCAGATATTCATACAGTAAGAATAGATGATCTTAAGTTACTGTATACCTAGGTGAAGAGGAGAAAGGTTTCTCCCATCAAATTCATGATGCGCCATTGGTTGGAAGTGTTCTCTCATGGGTGATGTTGAGTGCACCTCTTTGGTCACTCGGATTGCTCAAAATTTGGGACTGATGAATGTTGACGGTAGTTAACATTCATCACAAATCATCGATATAACTTGCATAAATGGCTAAAATGTAGACTTAGGGGTTTAGACTAACAAATTCTACGAGTTTTGGTGAATCTGTGTTTTCAGCAGGATTAAATCAGAAAACCGCCAAGGGGGACCTATTCATAAAAGGAAATCATAGAATTCCGCCTCGTAATCGATGTGGGAAGACTCTAGAAGACTCCAGAAGGCGAATCACCAAAGCGGGACACATGTCTCTGACATGTGGGGCCGCCCGGCCCCTATGGGTCCCACCTGTCAGCCTCGTTGTTATGTTGGTTCTCCACTGCCTTAAGGATTGCATCTCCTCCATTCTTTAACTCAATTTGATCTAAGGGCTCACGTTAGATGCTCTGGGCTATATATACCAGCCCCTGCCACCCCTAGGAGGAGGAATAGGCATTTGATCCTGAGAGCTGACAAGCCAGAAACACTAATTCAGATGTCCACTAGGATCAGAGCTAGCAATCAAGAGAAGATTAGTCCTTAATAGGACCTAGTCTTGTATTAGAGATAGTGAGATAGAGTGAGAGGGAAGAGTTTGGAAGAGTCTCAGCATGTTAGAGCTCTCTCTATGGCTTGTACCCTGGCAAAATCAAGTTCTTCTTGAGCTTGCTTCTAAGATTTCTCAAGTAATCGACTTCTAATTCAATTAAGCAGCTTGTTCATATTGTGCTTCAGGTTTGCGACTCTCTTTTGAGTACTTTAATCCTTGTAGCTCCTGGGTTAAAGTAGTATTCGTAGTGTAAGCGTGGTACTTAGACTCGGTTACTCGTGGATGTACCCTATTTTTTGAATTGGTGGTAGCTCACGAGGGTGACTTTTATAGCCTCGTTGAATCCTTTGTAGTCCACCTCCCGTTAGTAGGCCCAGCAAGACATTGTTGCTATAGGAAACATATTCTACCTATGTTTTCTCTAGTAATATTTCCCAGAATTGAACAATAGAAGATAAAGCTTATCGAAGTTAGAACTAGAAGACCTTAGTAGTGTCCTCTACGCTCATATTATCTATCCTTGATTGTGAAGTCAGGATAAGTTAGATTTAGTTATTCTCACACACGTTTCCTTGAGTTCAATATAAAACTGGGTACTCCTAGTGAAGTGTTACATTGGTATAATATCCGTACGCTTTTGGATTATTCTGTGTGCATTAATTTATACCAACAAGCATTTCTGTTGCTGTTGCCGGAGAAATGGTTGCTGAGTTAACTTTGAACCTAGCTTATCCTTGTATCATTGTTCTTTTATCTTTTATTCTTTTTCTATTTACCATGGATCTAGAATCCACCCCTATCTACCAATATGGTGCACCTACGAGCACAAGCCTACAGCCAAAAGAGTCTTCAAAGTCTATCCTAACACCTGGCTATGAGCTGCGCTCGCGTTTAATCAACATGGTTCAGGATCAACTCTTTTCGGGTGAAGATGATGAAAACCCCTATTCCCACCTAAATGAGTTTGAGCAGACCTCTGTGTGCCTACTCATTGTAGGCATGTCAGACGAAACCTTATGATGGAAGATTTTTCTCTTCTCTTTGACGGGAAAAGCTAAATGTTGGTATAATCTCATCATAGGGAATAGACAGGAGATTGGGAAGCCCTGTGTTCTAGCTTTTGCTTAAAATTCTTTCCCATCTCTAGGGTAGACAGACTTTGCTCAGAGGTTCTATCTTTTAAACAAAAGAAAAAAGAATCTCTAGGCACGGCATGGGAACGCTTTAATACTCTTATTAATACTAGCTCGGACCTTGTCATTGAAGACCCTATTCTTCTTCAACACTTCTATATGGGTCTTGATAGGAAAACCTCGAAGCTTCTTAGTACGGCCCCAGGTGGCTCATTCTTCCATGTCTCCGCCAATGCGAGGAGAAGCATTCTTACAAAAATCCTAGAAAACATCCCCGAAGAAGTAGAAGAGAAGCCATTAGAGAAAGAATCTCAGATAGATGAACTCGAATCTTTACCAGACCCATCACCAACTTTAGCTGTCCCAAAATCCTGAACCACTGGAAAAGGAGGAAACTCCAATTTCAAACTTTATGCTTGAATTCGAGGATGAACTTTTTGATGAATATGGAAATACATCGAATTATCATACTATGAGGAGACCCTAGAAGTCTAGGAAATAATCATCCGATGAAGAACCTTTAGACCCTTCCAAGGAAGCTTTCCTTAAAAAGACTATGAAAGAGCTAGTGTCTATTATAAGCAATGAATGGTTAGAAGAATTAGAGCTTTCCTTTGATGTGATTCGTTTAGATTCACCTTCTATATCCATTCATTGTCAAATTAATAAAGCTCCTTTCGATGCTCTTCATAATCTAGTTGTGGGTGTTAATATCATGTCTGCATCTTTTGTTAATGATTTATTGAAACACATGCCATTGACCCCAACAACAAAGTTATTGAAAAGTCTTTTAGAACACATTCTCCCGAGTTTGGGAATTTTGTATGTCCTCCCTATCTAGGTAAAAGGAACCAAAGTTCTTTTGAGCTTCTATATCTTTGATATTATGGAGTTCGACCTGTTGATAGGACAACCAATTGAAAGACTTATCCAAGAAGGACAAATAGGGAAGTTGAATATAAGAATTGGGAAAAACTTTAAACTTTCTATACCCATTACTCATTCTCTAAATGCTGAGAGTGAGCCAATTCCCGAGGAAAACCCAATGGAAGAGGTTGGATTCTCTCCCAATCTCACAAAGATGATGAATCAATGATGGAGATGAGTGGGAGGGCTTTGGCTAAGCCCAAAAGGTTGCTATGTCAATGCAAATGGCCAAGAGAGAGAGCTTGAGCCAGCCATGGGGCTTAAATAGAAGCCCCCATGAAATAGAGCTGTTGGATCCTTGGTCTACAGAAATTGGGGAGACCAGACGCGCCGGTCAGATCGACCGGATGCTAGACCCTAGCGTCCGGTCGCGTGATGCATGCCACGTGGCATCTGCTTCAAACGCTAATCGCCCGATCTCAACGGACATCAGTACATTTAAGTTGTGACCAGACCCGCTGTTTCGAAGTGACCGGATGCAGTACCTCAGCGTTCGGTCGTTTCCAATAAGGTTCCATTCGTGACCAGACATGTCCAGTTGATAACGACCAGACCTAGGACCCCAGCGTCCAGTCACTTCCAATAAGCATCCAGAGACAATTTTTTGTGATCGAACGCGTTCGGTTACCCCTGACCGGGCTCAGCCAGCGTCTGGTCAGTCACCCTCTTCTCTATGCACTGCCACGTCAGCAGGACCAGACGCACCCCGTCAGTGTTTGGTCATGAAGTGACCTAGCGTCCGGTCAAAGCCCGACGCCAGCGTCTTCACTGCTTCCACTGACCGGACGCTCTGGTCTAGTTGAGGCCAGCGTCCAGTGCACTTTGTGAAAACCTATCTTTTTAGTACAGGGCGCGGATGGCGCCATCGGACTGTCTGCACTCTACGGGCTTACACTCCACCGGTGAAGTTTCTTACCCTAGCTCCCAAGTTCTAAACACAATGTGTATCACTTTCAGACTGTCCGCATATTTTCATAAACATTTTCAAGGGTGTTAGCACTCCACTAGATCCTAAATGCATATAGAATGAGTTAGAGCATCTAATGGCACTTTGATAACCGCATTTCGATACGAGTTTCACCCCTCTTAATAGTACGGCTATCGATCCTAAATCTGATCACACTCACTAATTGTCTCGATCATTAGAACGAAAAGCTCCTATCAAGTTTCACCTTTGCCTTGAGCTTTTTGATTTTCTTTCTCCTTTTTCCAAGTTCAAGCATTTGATCATCACCATGCCATCACCATCATCATGTCATGATCACCATTGCTTCACCACTTGGAGTAGTTCTACCTATCTCAT
Organism: Miscanthus lutarioriparius; assembly: GCA_904845875.1. NCBI lineage: Eukaryota > Viridiplantae > Streptophyta > Magnoliopsida > Poales > Poaceae > Miscanthus > Miscanthus lutarioriparius. The sequence continues at coordinate 68,996,304 of CAJGYO010000004.1, read as the reverse complement.
AATCACTTTGATAAACTAGGTTAGCACTTAGGGTTCCATCAATTCACCAAAACCAAACTAGAGCTTTCACCGGTGTATTAATTTGAGCATCATCATAACCATCAAGTTCCATCAATTAATGCTATGTTGTCGCTGCTCTGTCAAGTTCTCACTATCCGAGAGAAACGACGACTTGAATCGATTCCAACCAGCTGGGGAGTTATTCCTAACACAAACCCATAGTTCCCCCATCGGGGTCGCGTCGGGTCACCTTTGATATAACTCTAGTACAATCGTGGGTTCGATCAGCGCCGCACCCTCAGGGATACTACCAGTCTGCCAGGAAGTTTAGGCCTGGCCTGCCCTTGGACTCATGCCACTGGCTCCCCGCACATCCTTACTTCCTCCAGTGTGCACACTTTCACTTACCGGGTCCTGGCCTGAGTTGAGCTACTCGGCTTCGCAGTCGAAACGGCTTATCTGGCCAACTAAGTGCTAGGCATGTGTTCAACATGACATGAGGACGTACAGTGAATCGGTCCTTAACCGACATAGACAGGGATAAATAGGCACCAAGACCTCCATGCCTTATTGCTTCTCTATCACAATCCTGCCCGGTCTCCTTTTATTCATCAACACATGGCTATTTCCACGATAGCAATTATAGCCAACCGTGACTAGATATATACCTATATCTTGTAGGTGACAGGAAATCACCCGACTTCTACCGGACTAAGCATGGCTAAGCATATATTCAATCCTGCACCTACATAGGATTCAATATATATTTGTCTAGACAAGGAAAGTATATGCAGCAAGTGGTTCCAATCAACCCTTAGTACTTAATGCATCAATATAAAAGGACTCAGGTTGATATTTAGAAAACATATGAGGCTTAGAAAGCTCCGGGGCTTGCCTTTTAGAAATGAGGAAGGTTGGTGATCAGGACACTCAGGAAGATTTTCCACGTTGACTCCTTCTGCCTAAACCTCCTGCTCCTGGGCTGCCTGTTGCTCCTCCTGACGCTCGGATTCGAACTTGAGTAGTGTCACTCCTTCCGGGGAACCTATTGCATGCATATGCACAAATGAGTACCATGATTGCATAAGAGATGAGATGACCTGATGAAGTGTATACGCATGAGCATGGTTATTCGCAAGATGTATGATAAGTTTAACATTCGTTGACCAAGTAGATGTATAACTTTCTTCTAGTCGATCTTTATTGAGTAGGTGCATATCTCTTCGATAGTACAAGAAACATACACTCACCAAGTTTTAGTAACCTAAGGTAAAGTTGTTCATCATCAGTAAGCGGCTTAGAACCTACAGCTAACAACTAATCTCAATTAGCCTAAGCATCTACACAAGCATCACATAAGACAAACAATTACAATTTGACTTAGTCATTTCCTGGACTGTAAAGAGCAGCTATTTATTTTTGCCATATCTGGAGTTCTACTCAACCAATTACTATAATCTTGGACTTTCTAGAAAGCTTATAAAACTGCCTACAACTTTCTTTTAGTCATCTCAAGATGATTCAACAGCTATCAAGGTCAAACAAAGTAATTTACCGGATCTGTCCAGAAATTTCAGAAAGCAATTCTGAAGACCAACTTCTAACAGCTGTAACTCTCAAACCATTTACCCTATTGCCATGAAAATTTTACACAAGCAATATAAGTAAGTTATCTACAACTTTGTTATTGACAAGATTCATATCAAACATTATGTTACCCATGCAATTTACTTAACAACAGAAACTATCCAAAATAGTCACTATAATTGAATTATAGAGCAATTAATATTTCACTGCATACAAGCAATCAAATCTAGGCACAACCAATGGTACCAACAGTTCATAGACATTATATACACTTTAGAAAACATAATGGTCAAGCCCAAATAAATTATTTAAATGCATTTATTAATTTATTTGGACACAAAGGTGAAATAAGGAACATATATCAAAATTTCACAATAAATTCTGAGAAAATTACAGTAGCGTGCATATGAATCCAAATGTCTACCGTACAAATTTCATGCCATTTGTATAAGTATAGCCATCTCTACAAAAATGACAAGTTACATAGGCTTATTTAAGCAAAAATAGTTTAGCCTAGTGAAAGGTGTCAAACAACATATTTCATATTTTTCTTACTTTCATCCTAGCACCATAATACTGTGTAAAAATTTGCATGATCATAAGTTCTGTATTTTTATTCCATTTATTTTCACTAAAAACTAGCAATTAATCAAAGTTAAATAGGAAGACTATATTCCAAGTATACCTACTGTAGGTTTAGCATTTTTCCTTGCTAGATCATGTCAACACAAGACCAGTGAAATTAGAATGACAATTTTTGCACTTCCCTAGCTCAAGATATGTATGTTACAAGATGGAAACAAATTTAAAAGCACTTATCTAGCTCAATTTAATTTTTCCAGAAAAATATCTCAAACAGTAGGTTTCATATTTTTATCAAATAACACAATTCATAAAGAATCCAACAAAATTTGGATCACTCAATTTGGACACTCCTAACACTAGATATGAATTTTTGAAGTTTGGCTACGAAATCTGGAATAATAAATAAAGAAAATCGAGTTTCAAATCGAGCTTAGCTGCTAGGTTACACGGTCCAGTACACCCACTGTGATTAACAGTGGGGGCCCGTAGGTCAACAGGTCCCACCCGTCAGCAACACAGGAGTAGAAGACGGCGCTGACCGGCAAAAGCTCGCTGATGGCGAGATCTCCGGCGGCGGGGTTGGCACCAACATGCTCCCCTCGAACTCGCGCATTGACTAGGCTAGGTGGTTGAGCCTAATATAGCGGCTGGGCATGGCGGCGGTGCTCATGGTGGCTCGACGGCGCAGCACGGCGGCGCTCTGGCCATCACTAGCCATGGCAAGCTCGGACGAGCTCGGCTACGGCTTTAGGGTGACCTAGCGGAGATCTAGAGTTAGGATTAAGGCTCGTGGTGACGCCGATGAGTCACGGCCACGTGCATGGAGGCGGCACGGCCAGTTCATGGCAGTGCGGCACAGCGTTAAGCCTTCGACATGGCTGGCATTGGCCAAAGGCCAACGGCTACAGCTAGCACTAACCCTAGTGACTACGGAACAGGGGAGAGAGAGAGAGAGAGTAGTGCAGGTGCGAGGCGGCTCAGCCATGGTGAGCTCGAGCTCGGCGGTGGTAATGGTGGCCACGGTGACGGTGCATCGACTCTAAGGTGCTCACCTAGGCTCGAACGTTGGCGTTAGCGGCTCAAGAAGATAGAGTGGGTCACGGCCAAGCTATGGGCGCAAAGAATTAGGCGATGGTGTGACACGGGTGGCGAGCTTGGCCGGTGAAAGCTCGATGGTGGCGCCGCGCTGTTGTTTCTGCTTTGGCACTGCGCGGGACCAAGAGAGGGACGGCAAAGAGTGAGAGTGAGCATGAGAGAGAGCGCGAGACCACGCTACCTTCGGCGCCACCCCGACCATGGCGTGGGCCTGGCTTTGGCTTACGACAGCCACGCAGCGGCCATGGCCTGTGGCCAGTCGGCCAGGACGCCAGCTAATTTAGAGCTGCATCGGGTGACTGACAGCGCGACTTCATGCACATGTAACTCCTAATCTGTGGTGAATCAGTGAAAATGGTATTAGTGAAAGTTGTAGAGCTATGTGAGATCTACAACATTGCTTTAGGGAGTAACATCTAATTCATCATGGTTAGCAAGTTACAAAGCTCCAAAGTGTTCACTTGAAACTGAAATTAGCATTTTGGACGCAAAATTTCTAAGTCTAGAAACAACATTTTGTTGATTCTTGTGAGCCCTATTTGACCATGTTAGGCACTTAATTAGCTCATGACCCTTAAATAAACTTTGTTCCACATAAGATAAGATACAAATTTTATTAAGGGTGCACTGCCATGCAAACACTCTGCTATATTCAACTTTGGTCAAAGTAGGATCAGGGAAAATGACATTTTGAGTAAACTATGACTTAGAAGCAAAATTGGCCCATGTCATGAATACAAACATTGTTCCATTTACCATCCTAGACATATCTAAGGTGTTTTTGTGACCTCACAACCATCTCTTGCATTGGTCACACATGATCACAAGCATATGCACGTATATAATCAACATCACATGTGATAATATGTAAAGAATAAGATGAAATTCCATATGCTCACGCTCATGAATGATTGGATGATGCTTGTGCTCATGAAATGCAAGTACCAAATGCAATGCTTAACACTAGGGTGTTACAGACCACGTGGCGGTGAAGCTTGAGCAAGACTTGGCGCCGATGGACAAAGGCAATGGTGAAAAGCAAGTGAGGTCAAGATCGATAAACCAACAAGGTCATGTGATGATATGAAGTGGATCATATCATTTGTTGATCAAGGTTGGTGCATGTGTTGCATCAACATCAGAGGAGATGAAATGGAATGCGCAAGGCAAAGGTATAACCTATAGGGCATTTCATTTCACCGGTCATAGGTATATGGAGAAGTTTATGACTGGGTTTTGGATAGATAGCCGTAGTATCAAGAGGGGCAAACTTGTTTGCATATCGGTCATCTAGTGCCACTCGGGTGATCTAACTTTGCATCGTTGCTAGGATCGAGTGGCGTGGTGAATTGAGTGATTAACTCCTTGAAAATGTTTGTGAAAATGCTAACACACATTCACTTGGTGGTGTACACTTGGTGGTGTTGGCACATTTGCAAAAGAGAAGAAGTTGGCGAAGAATTGGAGTTGTTTGCGCCGATCACAGGGTGATAAGACGAGTTCGACATAGGGACCGGACGCATCCGGTGTGTTAACCCTGGCTTGGCCTTGCTAGCTGAGGTGACTGGACGCTGGGTCCAGGATGACCGGACATGTCCGATTATGTGACCCGAGGTGAAGGCAGCTGGCTGGCTACGACCGGATGCTGGCTTGGCCAGGCGAATTGACACACGCCTAACACTGTTCATAGGATGGCACAGAGCGCGCAAGGTGAGCAGACACCGTGGTGCGTCTAGCCACCAAGGACCGGACGTGTCCGGTCGTAGAAATGAGGCTCTAGGAGCTCTTTGGACTTGACCGAACGCTGCGTCATTGTGAGTCAGGTCATGTCGAGGAGATGCGTCCAATCAAGTTGTCAGGCACACGAGCGAGATAGCCGTTGGCGCCAATGACTAGTTCAAACATCTAGTGACACGTGGCGGCGGCGCAGCGACCGGATGCAGGGACCAGACGCTTCCGGTCATCGCACAGTGAACCCACTAAAGGGGTATAACGTCTCTATTTGCTTGGGGGCTATAAAACCAAGCACTAGCTGGCCTTGGGCTGGTTGCTGAGCACCCTCATGCCTATGTGGCTTGTGTAGAAGTGCTTGGATGCCCTCTAACTCACTTGTGCTTGCAAGAGTGTGAATCTATTGCGAGTGAGTGATTCTAGTGCATTGCATTGTGAGATTACATCGAGTGGCACTAGGTGATTGAGTTGCAAACCGGTGGTGCTTGTTACTCTTGGAGGTTGTGTCACGACCCGGTCTTGACACCCTTGAAAGCATCAGCATCATAAGCATCTCTACATTTGAAATCTAAAAACTAGGTCTTGACACCCTTGATGGAAAGCATAATTCATTTGCATCATAAGCATCTCTACATTTGAAATCTAAAACTAGAAACCTGAACTACACTAAATTCCGATAGAATCATCCCATGCGAGAAATCGAAAAGTGTCACTTTGAGAGTTCACCTGGCCCCACCAAGTGCACACCACTATTGACTTGATGGACGATCTGCCAACACCACTAGACCATCCAAAGTGGGCCCAATTAATTCATTTGCATGACAGCAGCATCCAAAGCGGATTCTTGAATTTAGTCCCAAATTCGGAACCATTATTCGATTAGTAAATCGACACCACGGGTTTAGACATCCACAATTCCATCATCATGACAGAGCATCCGATAGAATCATCCCATGCAGAAATGTGAAAAGTGTCACTTTGAGAGTTCACCTGGCCCCACCCAAGTGCACACCTACCTAGCTCGTGAGATGGCTAAGGTAGAGCACCCACCAACTCACTCACTCATTCTTGCACTCCCACTCTCTCTCTCTCTAGTTCATCTCTCTCTCTACACTCTCTCACACTTAAGCAAGGAGAGGAGAAGGAGAGGGGATTGAAGCTTAGATGTAGCAAGAGATGGCCATTGAGACCACCTAGAAGCCCTCATCCACAAGAGGTAGGGGTTGGGAGAGGGAGGAGCCCTCTCACCCTTACCCAAAAGGAGCTAGGAGGATAAGGGAACAAGAAGAAGAAGATTTCAAGTTGCCAAGGGGGAGATCCAGCTGCTCCATCATCTTGGAGAGCCTTGCATCTTCTCATTGCAGCCCTTGGTAAGGATCCAACCAAGCCAAACATAGGATTTCACTTTTAGGAGCCATAACCTAGGAAATGTCAATTTGTGGCCTAGGATTAGTTTGTACTCAATGTAGCTAGAACCAACTAGCTAAATATGCTCCATAGAACCCTAGGAACCTACCCTAGTGATGGTTCACACATGCAAATACCACAGGTGAAGATTTGGATTTCGAGTTTCTAAGAAGTGTTCACAGTTAGTAATGACGGAGGGTCCGACATCATCGGCGGAGTGTCCGCCAATACTGAATAGCTCTTTGTTCACTTGCACATAACGCACTATAATTCATTAGAGTCTCTGCCACTACACCAGAGTGTTCGTCGAATTATAAAGTATAGACAGAGGAGTTCCAGAGAACCTAGTCCTCAGCTTTTGGTACAACAAAGCGTCCGTTCATATTCTGGAGTGTCCGCTAAATTATAAAGCCTAAACCCAAGAGTACCTAGTTCACACTGAATGATCCGTCACACACACAGAGTATCTAATAGAGCCTGAGCACTTAGAAGCCAGTACAACCATACAGACCTAATTTGACGGATGGTCCGTCACCATGACAAAATGATCCGTTGAATTATCAACCTAACATAGAGAGATTCCCAAGAGCACTGACCCAACACTAGAGTGTCTGATCCTATATCGGAGAGTCCAATGATCGCAGAATGTTAAGTTCCCACTAAGTCCTAGAACCACCGGAGCGTCCAACATTCATGCTGGACTATCTGATAGTCACCAGTCAGCAGACCTTTAGTGTATACCTGCACACTCACTCATGTAACACTAAAGCTTAACCAACTAAATATCATTGCATGACATCCCATAGCATGATCATTATACTTTATGCAATTCACTCATCAAGCATCATGCATGTATAGGTGACGCGATTCCCGAAGGTCCCATGCTTGAGGAGGAGCCTCAGGAGGATGAAGCCACCGAGCCTAGCAATGATGTCCAAGGCAGGCCCCTATGCATCCCTATGCTTTTTAAATGCATAATGAACTATGGTTATTTATTGCATCGCTATGTTACCATATGACTAGTGAACCGGGAGGTTTTCACCTATTACAAGCCGTATCCACATATCGCCACACCAAGCATCCACGTGTGTCCTTATTAATCACCTTGCTTAGTATGCTTAGATCATAGAGACGATCTAATGACGGGTTTCTCATTACTCGCGTGATGATAGGTTGTTCATCCACCAAGCAACACTTTGGGGAGGGATCAATACTTGTTCCATTTGGGAATTGGAAGGATAATGGTTGGCAAGGGGTATGGTCATGGCAAGAAGGGGGATTCTTGAATGACATAGCTTGCTTACCAATTAAGGACCATGCATCCGTGGTAGTGAGTAAGAACATAAAATTGTACAGATGACTTGTCACCAATGGGGGTGACAAGTCAAGTAACTGATTTCGATTGTTTTGTTCATGAAACTAGCAAGGGGGTTGCGCTGGTCGGGAATGTCCGAGACATTGATCAGGGACCAATCGAACCTTTCGTTGAACATCTTGGCCGGGTTAGGGAAAGGTTGAAACATCAAGGTATCCCTTCTATACCGATGGATCTTATGGGCGATATCCCTTGTTTTGAGTGGGATTAACTTGTACCCCTCTGTAGAGTTTATTTTTGAAAGCAATAAGTTCTAACTTCTAGATGCAAACTAGAGTTGGGTTTGAAAATCAGGACGCATGGAAGATCGAGCTCCAACTAGCTAATCACTTACACCTGACTACCTATGCTACACTTTGCTACTGCTACATCATAGATCACCTTTACCTTTTGGTATAACTGCTTTTATGCAAATGTTCGCATTCCTTGCTACTATCCAAATTGCATAATCCTTTGTTACTATATTGGGTAAGTCCTACGGAGTACACTCGAGTACTCACCCTGTATGATCTTAAGTTTTGCAGGTATCATAGCCCCTGTCCATGGATTCTTCTATGCTCCAGACTCCTCACTGGATCAGGAGTGGTGAATGATTCCGTGTTCTGTAGATACATGGAGGTGGCACATCCGTGTATCAGTTATCATGAACTATGTAATATTGAAAGACTTCCGCTAGACTTCAATGTAGAATGTGATGTGTGTTCATGTTATGAACTAAGTGTGTGAACCAAGACTTGTAAACTTTAATGCTTGAACTTGTTATGTAACCTAAGCATGGTTGTGATGTATTCTCTCTCTTGAACTGATCCTGGATGACGGCCGGCCCGAGTACATCTTATGGGGGATGTACCAGGATGACCTGTTAAGAGATGTGTCCAATTTAATAATCCCTTATGGATTATCATTTTGGGTACTCACTTAAGAGGTCGTTGATCCTGACAAGTTGCCACCTCCTAGATGGCTTGGTGGTGAGTTCTCCATCGTGAAGCACGCAAGAAGATTGTGTCGTGCTCCGAAGAAGGATTTGTGAGGGGTACCGTGCTCACCCCACGGGAGCCATGAAGAGCAATACTACTAGAGCGTGTCATTGAGCTACCCTCACTTGTGGGTAGGTTCTTGCGGTGCCCAATGTGTGGGTTTGGCGGGTGATGCCAATTATTCGCCGAACCACCAAGTGAGCGGTTGACACAACGGGGACTAGCATGTTGGCAAACACGTGAACCTCGGGAGAAAAATCATCATGTCAACATTGTTCTTCCTGTTGGTTTGCATTCCCCATTACACAAGCTTATATTTACTTCATTTACATTGTGCTTGTGTAGTTGCTCTTGTAATTAGTTAGCTTGTGTAGCTTGCTAGTTACCTTATTGCTTGTCTAGCTTAGAAGTAGCTCCCTTGCGTGACTAATTCGGTTTGGGTAACCTTGTTAGTCATATTGCTTAGTTTGTGTAACTAAGTAATTTGCACTCTATAATTTGGCTTGTGTAGCCTTGTTTTTAGCATTGCTAGTGAGGTTAGGTGGCTTTGTGCTTTTGCTTACTAGCATGTGTAGGAGCTCCCCGTTGCTTGAAGTACTAGCAGCATAGGTTTGTGTGACCTTGCTCCTGGAATTGGTTAGTTGAGCTTTAGCTAGCCCGGCACCTTTGTTGTCTAATTAGGATCTTTATAAGGTGCTTGTGAACTTAGATGGGTGTAGTTTTGGCTAGACCGATAGTTTTAATTCCGCATTTCTTTTAGTTAGCCAGCGCGATTAATTTTTAGAAAGGACTATTCACCCCCCCTCTAGTCCGCCATCTCGACCCTACAGACCCCCTCTCACCACTTCTCTTTGTGCTAGCTGCAGATCTTTTGCAAAGTATTGTCAACAAAGCTTACCAACAAGGGCTCTTCAAACTTCCAATTCCAAATAGGGACACAGATCACTTTCCATAGTTCAATATGTGGATGATATTCTTTTGATCATGTAGGCAGATGCAAGATAGTTATTTTTCCTCAAAGCACTTAGTGCTTTGCCCAATCCACTAGTTTAAAGATCAATTTTAATAAGTCTTGCCTAGTGCCTATCAATGTTCCTAAAGCAAAAGTGCCTCACTTAACAGGAGTTTTTGCATGCACTCTTGACCAGTTGCCTTTTACATGTTTATACAACAAAACCATTGGTCAAAGACTATGTGCCCCTTCTCTGTAGAATTGAGAGAAAGCTATCAGCAAGCTCTACCTTTCTCTCCTACTCAAGACGTCCATAGCTTATTAACTCATTAATCTCATCATTGCCTACTGTGGCAGAACCTCCTAAGAAATCGGGCCCACGTGCACCTATCGATGTCTCAACAGACCTCTGATAGCGTACATAAGTTCCCAACAACTTAACAGGTCTGTCGGGTGTCCTCGGGAAACCCGAATCATCCACGAATCTTTTCTAAACAGGATCCCAATCACAGACATTGCAGATTACAACAGTTTTCAATATACATACCAGAGATTATAAAGCGGAAGACTTATGTTTTAATATTACAAACTAGTTGTTTCAAACTTACAAAACCATAAGTGTCATACAACCATAGAAGCGGGATAATATTATATTAACATTATTTATTTCACATAAACTAGTGCCTTGTCCAAAGGCCATTCATCATTCCTCATCGTCATCGACTTCAAACATTGACATGCAGCAGGGACCAAAACAAGCCTGCGCATGCGACTCACCTGCAACAAGGGTTAACAAACCCTGAGTACAAAAGTACTCAACAAGACTGACCCGACGTAAAAGGAGGTGAAGATCTTAGGGATGCAAGTGTTGGGTCAAGGTAAGGATATAGCAAGATTCAAAAGTTCTTTGCCAAAAGCTTACTATTCTTGATTCTATTTTCAAGTTTTTCCCCTAAGTCTTTTTAGTTCATTATCTCAAACTAAGTGTTCATATCCCATGTTCCAATCCTTCTCATTCCATTCTTTTTTCTCATGTTTTAGTAATTCACCAGTCCTGCATTGCTTCTGTAATGAATCGAGTCTCCATATCCGTGGAGCACCGGCAATTCGAATTGATTCAAGTCCCAGCTGGGGATTCCTTATCACACGACATATGTAGAACTTAATCTTGCATATATCAACCTCGCTATCGGATCGTCCTATACTAAGCCATCTCCACGCCACCCGAGAGCACAGCACACCTCCAATCCGGCCACATTCCAGCCATGAGGGTACACGCTACTCTCGCCATCTCTCTACTCCCAGTGCGTGGGCATTCATCTTAGTATCGGATTAGCCGAAGTAGGCTTACCGGAGTATGTGACCAGTACTACAAAGTGTCTCGTTCAGAAGATCCACAATGAGTGGCCTTTAAGCGACATAGTCGGCAACATTACCCAACATTCAAGATAAGTCACCCAACTAGTCTCTAGTTCATTCTATCTTCTTTCTTTCTTTGGCAAGTATGCCATCTTTGATTGTATTGAAACTTTTACTTTGAAAGCCTACCATAAAGCATACTAAGCAATTCTACGCCTTTGTAGATGAAATCATCTTCAAGGATGGTAAACAATTAACAAGGTAGGCAATGCATCAAGTAGGTAACATTTGAATTAAACAACTTAATGCAATAAGTAACATAGGTGATAAACTTTTCAAAGTAAACAAGGTAATGGTTTAATGCATAAACCGGGGCTTGCCTTCGTTGGCGATCTCAAGTTCCGGATCAGTACCACCAATATCGAATCCCGAGACAACCGAGGATTCTTCCACAACTTGCTCAACTAGAATCGGTTCACTCTCGGATTCTACATGAAATAATAACATATGCTTCAACATGATGATAATGTAAACATGATGCTTTCATGGTGCATGAAATATAATTACACCTTGAATACAACTTTCCTTCGCGGTACAGTTGCAAACCAACAAAACTAACTTGCAATTCTACCATCAAGGACCACGCAAGTGACTTGACCAAATTGACCTTGAAACCCTACTGGTCACAAAACATGACCAAAACAAGATCAAACCCTAAACTATCACTTAGGGTTTGCTTTTATCCATTTTTGAATTAATTGGGAATTAAGCTCAAAAATAGAATTGTTCCAAATGACCTCAAAATTTTATGCAACTTCCTCATGACAAGTTAGTGTACCAAAACAAATCTCAAAATTTTTAGAGTTATACAGTGGCCTACAAAAATTATGGAAATTGCATTTATCAATTAATTGCCTAAATTTTTGAACATTAAAAATTTATTCAAATCTCAAGTTTCATATTTTTCCTAAATAATAGAACATGTATAGAAGCTACACACAAATTTTCAAAATTTTTGGAGCTATAATTATTTTCCTATAATTTTCCAAAGTTGCTACACTATTCAAAAACCAGAAAATACAAAACCTCATTGTTCTCTCCTTGGGCCCGTTCGTCAGCGACACAAACAGAGGACACGGCGGCGCTGCCATCACCGGTCGGCCAAAACACGCCGACGACGAGACTCCGGCGAGACGAATAGCACAAACATGATCTACCATGTCCCGCGAACCTAACCCGACCCTCAGAACAGTTTCTGATGCATCGGAGGAAGCTCTACGTCAGCCATGGCGGCCACGGCGGCGCGGGCACGGCGGCGCACGGTACAACGTCGGCTACAGCGCGGGAGAGAGTAAAACGGAGAGAACATCACGCTCAGGAGCTCACCGCGAACACGACGGTGTGCTTGGTGAAGGCGAAGACGGGCGGGAGCGTCCTGGCCACGGCGAGGTCAGTGATGGCGGTGCTTCGACCGGCTTCGAGGAAGAAGACGTCGTGCGGTGGCGCTGGACTGCTAGAGGCGAGGCTAGCGGGCCTGGAAGGAGAGGCAGGTCGAGGCGGAGGCACTGGTAAGCGCAATTGGCATGAGGTACTACGGTGAGGATGAATTTCGTGAGCACGGCAAAGTCACCGGCGGCGAGCAGACGAGAAGAAAAGAAAAACGACGGCGGCGGTGCTCCTATTTATAGAAGGAGAGGGCGCCTCCAGCTTCGCCAGCTCCCGAACGAGGTCGCCACGGAGACAAAGACGTGTCACCGCGCGAGGAAGCGGTGAAGACGATCGGCGGCGGCAGCTCGGTGGTGAGCAGGCGGTGGCGCTCTGCTGTCAACGAAATTTTTGGAATATTTACAGAATTGCCACTGAGTCCATTTTACAAATTACTCCCAAAATTTCTAAAGAAGTTGAAAATCTCCAAAAATAAAAGTTGCTCAACTTTTCAAACTCTACAAATTTGCTTAAATGAACATTTTCAAATTCTGCTTCCATTTTGAAATTTGAATTTGGGGTGCATTTGAGCATTTGAATCATTTCAAAATTACTCCAAATTTTATATGTAAACTTTAAAAACTTTGTATACCAAAGTTGATCCTTATAAAATAAGCTTCAACTTTGCTTTTTGTCACACCCCCAAATTTCAAATGGATTTTGAAATAGACAAAAGGGGCAAAGAGGACTTTTATAATTGGAATTTGAATTAAAATTTGATTTGTTTACCTTTTTACTTAACTTTGATTTTTTACCAGTAACATGGCCCATTAGAGTTATTTGAGTCAAATGACACATGGTCTCACATGATCACATGAAATCTGACCCTTGTGGTAATGATTTTCATTCAGAGTTTTGAATCACATTTCAACACATAAAATAACAACTATGAAATAAAACTTATTTAGTGAATGCATTCAAAATTTCCTACTTTATGAATGCTTGGCAATGCATATAATGACATATCAAGTTTTAATGCGAGGTTAAAACACCAGAGGTGTTACACCTACTTACTATATGTGTACGTTAAAGCTTCCCAAGGCTGCGATTGAGTCCATTGATAAATTCAGGAAAAATTGTTTATGGAGGGGTTCAGACATCAATGCAAAAGGATATAATTTGGCTGCTTGGGATATTGTAACTAAGCCAAAGGATGAAGGTGGTTTAGGAGTCAAGAATCTGCACCTGCAGAAAGATGCACTACTGATCAAACATCTACACAAGTTCTATAACAAAGTTGATATCCCTTAGGCACACTTGATTTGGTGTTCTTACTATCAACTTAAAGTCCCTCATCTATCCCTAGCTCGAGGATCCTTTTGGTGGTATGATATACTTTGACTGAGTCAGCAATTCAGAGGAGCATGGCAACCGCTGGTAAAGGGGATAGTGTTAGCCTTTGGGAAGATTGCTATGCTGGACAACCGCTCTCCCGGCAATTCCCTACACTTTGCACCTATGCCTTTGATAAACGGTTATCGCTTCAAAAAGCTATCACCAGTGATAACTTGGTTAGTTTGTTCAGACTGCTAATGTACCGGGTAGCCTACAATGAATATCTAGACTTCAGTCATGCCATGGAGCCTTTCAGATCGAATCAAGATGAAACAGATATATGGATGTACATTTGCAACAACAGTTCTTATGCATCTAGCAAATTTTACAGACGCCACTTTGCCTCGATCACCCCACCTACCCCATTCCTTTGGATCTAGAAATCAAAATGTATGCCTCAGTTAAAATTCTTTGCTTGGCTCCTCCTTGTTGATAGACTCAACACCCGGAGTGTTCTTTGAAGACGTCATAAACACCCGAAAGAGGGATATAACTGTGTCATGTGCCAAAACAACGTTGAAGAGATGGCCATGCATCTCTTCTTTGAATGCCCTGCAAGTGTAACTCGATGGTTCACAGTCAACATTCAATGGAATGTACAAGGTAGCCTCCACCATATGCTAATTCAGTAGAGGGCCTATTTCAACTCTCCCTATTTCATCAACATTGTGAGACTTGTTGCTTGGAGCATATGGAAGGAGAGAAATGAATACATCTTCAATGGCAAGGCACCCTCAGTTGCAGCATGGAAAGCAATTTTCAGAAGTGAGGTTAAACTTCACCTAGCTCCCCCCCAATGATCGTTATGTAATATGAATTGGCTTGCACTTTGTAATTCTCTTCCCTTTTTGTGTGGGGGCTGCGACTGCTTCGTAGCCATTTCTGTTTGGCTTGGCCCTGCGTGGCCTTTTCTATCTTTTTGGTAAGCTCGAGTACTCATTTTATTAGCATCTACTCCATCCGTCTCAAAATAAGTGTCGTTTTGGGTTCCGTGCCGATCAAACATTATTAACTTTAACTAGATTTATAGAAAATATTAGCATCATTTATATCTTTAAATAAGTTTATTATGAAAATAGATTCAATGTCTATCTAAAAATACTAATTATGTATTATAAATATTTGGTCAAAGTTAAAAGAGTCTGACGTTTCGAAAAGCGAAAATAACACTTATTCTAGAACGGATGGAGTAGCTAACTATACTCACTTCTCTTCTTTCGGTGGTATTACAGTGCTACGGGAGCAAGCTCCGTAGTTTTTCTTAAAAAAATGTATGTGTATGTTTACTTTGCCCTCAATTCTAAATTATAAGATGTTTTTGTATTTCTAGATTCATTGCTCTTAGTATGTATTTAGACATAGTGTACATATAAGTGTATAAAAATATATATAGGAAAACCAAAATATTTTATAATTTTAAACGGGCTTTAGTTATTGAAAAAAAAATATTCGTCACGTATGAATGAGCTGAGGCGAAATTCAAATTGTTGTAGGTCCAGTTTAGATTCGAAAATTTTAGCAAAATGCAACTGTAGCGCTTTTCGTTGTTATTTAGCAATTAGTGTCCAATCATAGTCTAATTAGGCTTAAAAGATTTGTCTCGTGGATTTCGTCTAAACTGTATAATTAGTTTTATTTTTATTTATATTTAAAGTTTCATATATATACGTCTAAAATTTTAATGTGATAAAGAATCTTAAAAAATTTAACGTTTTGAAGGGGAACTAAACATGCCCTAGCAGATGTAAGGCGCCGTGTCGTGTCAGGCCCGGCAGGGGAAAAGGGGAAATGGGAAAAGCCCAAACCGAGGAGACAAGTCAATCAGAGCTGACCCACCGAGGCCGGAGGAACCAGGCGACAGAAGGGAAAGGGGGAGCCACCGGACCGCACCGCCACCTTCCCTTCTCCCGGCGACCTCCAGGCTCCAGCCACGGCGCCCATGGCGTCGGCGAAGCTGCTCTACATTGTGGTGGTTGACGACAACGCCTCCTCCTTCCGATACACACGCTCCCTCCTCCACAGCACCCTCCAGCTCATGGGATGCAAGCCACGCCACGCCTTCGAGGTCCGGCCCTCTGCCTCTTCGCCTTCGATGCCGATTTCCCCGGACCTCCCATCTTCCATGTGCTTTTGTCTGATTGGATCCTCCGTTCCATCTTTACTCTTGTAGATCAGCCGCAGGGTGTTCGATGTCATCCGGGGTGACCACCAGGGCCACGGCGACACGCCGCCTCCGCCCGGGTGCAGAGGTACGAGGTCGCCGAAGCCACCCCGACCACAAGCCCCCGCCAGTTCCAGTTCGAGCTATACAAGCGCCGGACCACCGTCCTCCTCCCCAGGGAACTCTTCCTCGACCTCGTCCTCGACGCCCTCGCCCTCTACAAGTATGTCGCCCCCAATCAGCGCGCCGATCTCATGCTCGCCTGCAGGTCCGTCCGCCGCACTCTCTTACTCTCTCTCGTCCCCCTTTCTTCCCCTTCTCCCTTCTGCCACTGCAACTCAACTGTCTCCTTACCCGTCTGTTTGTAATTGCCGAGAAAATAATTAAAAAAAAATCCCTCATTTTGCGGCAATCTGTTGTTTCGTCGCCGTTCATGCTTATTACGTCGTTGTGAAACATTCAGCAGCTCATATATAATATAATCGGATTTGTGAATGTGATGCTCAGGACAGATAGTTCTGAACACGGCAGCATGGTGAGTTTACTTAGCATAATTAATATTAATGTTACTCTTTGAAAGGGATGACTATGCAAACTATGACTATTTGCTGATTGAACGAGATTCAAATTGTCTCATTGCAATTGCTATAGGGGCTAATGCCCATAACTGATTTCCATACTTGTGTTGTCACTGATGTAGACTGCACTTAACTTTTTCAGAACCAAAAGCATTCTAGTGCCTCCAGATTGACCACATATATTTCAACGGGAACTTTTAAAGGTATTCATTGTATCATTCTCCCTGTCACTTATATTCTTTCATCTTGCCTTAGGATTCGTGAACGAAAGGAATCTGTCACAGTTCTTTGCAGAACTAGTGGCTGTGGCAAGTCTACTCTTTCTACGCTGCTGGTAATAATTTTAATTTTCCCTACCTCCTTACTTTCTTGTATGCCCTTTTGCTCCTCATCCTCCATTAGAACTTGTCTTGGACCTATTCAGGCAAGGAACATTGCTGTGAGAATGTAACAATAGACTGGAGATGCAGATGAAGTACATACTGTATTATTACTACATGGAAGTCTGTGGCACCAGGATAGAACAAAGCAATGTTATTAGCGAATTAAGTTCCCCCTTGATTGGTTTTGTTTTTTTCGCGAATCTTCCTCCATAGCTGGTATTGGAAAGACTTAGGAATAGTAAATTATGTTCTTTCCAAAACTAGATTATGCCCACTGCACTTGTGGGCAAATTTTAGCTTCATTTTTTCCCTAGTTTCTTCCTTACAGAGATGTTAATGTCTCAACAGGGAAGCAGGTTAGGAATTACAACTGTAGTTTCCACAGATTCGATACGTCACATGATGCGAAGCTTTGTTGAAGAGAAAGAAAACCCTCTTCTCTGGGCATCAACTTATCACGCAGGTGAATGTCTTGACCCAGTAGCAGTTGCTGAAGCAAAATCTAGGAGGAAAGCAAAAAAACGCTCAGGCGTATCAAGCAGCTCAAATATTGATTATGAGAAAAGTGGGGCTCTTACCGAAAAAGTTGATGGGAAATCAATTGGGAAGAAGCAAATGGCCATTGAAGGTTATAAAGCACAGAGCGAGATGGTAATTGATAGTTTGGATCGGTTAATTATTGCGTGGTAAGATAGGAAAGAATCAGTTGTTGTCGAGGGTGTTCACTTAAGCCTTAATTTTGTGGTATGTGCTTCCAGAAAACTATTCATTTGCACTTCTTTCCTTTCATTCCAGCTATTGATTTTTTTTAGATCGTATCAGACCCACTATATTGCATTTCTTCTGCTAACAAAGGTGGAGTTGTAACTTTCATGGTTAACATGCCCACTTTATTCCACATTTCCTTTTAATTATTTCAGATGGGTCTAATGAGGAAACATCCTTCGATAATACCTTTCATGATTTACATATCTAATGAGGGTAAGCACACAGAGAGGTTTGCTGTACGTGCAAAGTACATGACACTTGACCCAACGAAAAATAAGTATGTTAAATACATCAGCAACATTAGAACTATCCAGGAGTACCTCTGCAGCAGAGCTGACAAGTACCTAGTTCCCAAGGTCAACAACACTAATGTTGATCGGAGTGTGGCTTCGATCCATGCCACTGTCTTTAGCTGCCTCCGTAGGCGAGGTAACGGAGATCAGTTATACGATCCTGAAGTAAATACTGTTGCTATTGTAAATGAAGAGTACAAAAACCAATGCGTCGCTAATTCCATGAGTTCCAAGGGGATGTTTAAATTGATCCAACGGCTTGGATCCTCAAGAAAGCTCATGGCTATCATTAATGTCGACGGTTCTGTTTCTAAGGCCTGGCCAGTTGAGTCCAGTGGAGGAGATGGAAAATGCAGTTCTGAACTTCTGATAACAGTAATAAGAAATCTGTGGGGAATCCAATTTATGGACCTCTAAATATTGGAAGAGCAGAGTCAGTCAATCTGCAGTTTGGCACCTTTGGGATAAGTGCCTGGCCTACTGATCCGGGCTTGTACAAGTCAAGCTGGAAATGCTGATGAATCATTTACAAATGCTGCTGAAGGTAGTAGCAGACATGTTCTATCTTCATCTGGTTCTCCAAAGAAGTCAGATGGACATTGTAAAGAGGTACTAACAGCTACCTGTACCATGGCTGTGCTGTTTCGTCTTTCTTTTCTGATCAATGTTCTTTGTAAGGCTAGTGTCCTATTTTGAATTTTCTTTAATACTTTTTGGGGCTATATCCAAGAGTCATCAGCAGCATATGGCAGCGATGAAGAAGAGGAAGAAGAAGCTGATGTTCGGCCTAATTCAGGGAGTGATGAGGACCTAAGTGAAGAAGACAACAGGGAGATCGATGGGGAGGTGAGATGAAATCTTTATTTGGATTGTTATGGCCTTTTTGTTTTTTGATCCTAAACAGTAGGTAAAAGGATTCACGCATGCAGTTGCTTCACTGTACTCTTTGCTCTGGATCCCATTGTAATCATATTTGTGGATACTTGCATGGCAGATGGAAGGATCTGTCGACGAGGACTGCAACAGATCTGATGAGGAATACGATGACCTGGCCATGCGGGACAGTCTGGAGAACGGCTATTTAACTGACGATGGCGTCTTTCATTCTGGTTTAAGCAAATCTTCAAGCGGCAAGTTCTTTGGTAGCAATCAGCGAAGCCACAGCACGCCAAAGAAACACCAAGAAAGTGTTGGTGTTCCTGAGACAGCACGCTCTTCTGCTGCTGCAGTTCCTGCTGGTACAAGCAGCAAGCGGCATGCCGCTAGAAAGTGGAAGCGCTCGCTGAGTGACTCATTCCGTTCTCGGCCACGGAGTGCGCCGGAGTTGGTCTCAGTATGCAAGGGATCACTGCCCGTGCATGTGGCTCCCGATGAGGTAGCCAATGAGCTGCACAAGACGTACTGTGTCATGTTTTTTTAGCATAAATTGCAAAGGGAAATACGGATATTATTATCTGAGGCATCAAGAATGTGAAAAAGGTACTATGCTATTGATTTTTTTTTTTTTTGGGGATGAAGTAGTCCATCACCATCTCACTTTTTAGCTCCTTTTTTGTGGATGAGTTGATCCATAGCCATTTCATCACCTTTTTTTTTCATAAGCCAATAGTTAGTACTAGCACAGGGAATGAGGTTATTTCACTGAATTCGACAAATGAACTCATGATATATTATCTCATTTGGGTTAATTCTCCAAACCAAACACTCTTAAGTTTGTCAGCGGAGCGAGCGGAACGGATTCCACCCCTCATTAACCGGTTCCTCGTAGAGGGAATAATGACTTTTTAAGGTCGCCACGATAGGATTTTGGAGACTACGAAGTGCTTCCGGTACACTTCTGCACACAGGAGCTATATCAAAAGCCATACAACTTTGTTTATTACCTTTATATAAAATGACATTCTTATACATGTTTTAAACCTTACCATAGGCCATTATATTGCATACCGATCGGCGGAGCGGCGGGGTGGTCCCTGTCCTGAAGGTCAATATCTAGCAAATTTTGGTTTATCGACGGCGACTTCTTATATTCATGTATTGAATTGACTGCTCCTTGCTTCGTCTGCAGGTGACCTGTTCCTGCCTAGTACTATCGCTTTCTCGTATTCACG
The DNA here is from genome assembly GCA_904845875.1 of Miscanthus lutarioriparius. Classification (NCBI taxonomy): domain Eukaryota; kingdom Viridiplantae; phylum Streptophyta; class Magnoliopsida; order Poales; family Poaceae; genus Miscanthus; species Miscanthus lutarioriparius. The sequence goes on along the minus strand of CAJGYO010000004.1, from coordinate 68,976,122 downwards.
CAGTCACGTTTGCGTGTGTCCCTGTGCAATTCTGAGTTGCCCGTCCTCTTTTTATGAAAAAATGTAATTCTAGCATAGTGTTATGTTTTAGTATTTTATAAATTTAACCAATTATAGATAAAGAATATTAATATTTATGATATCAAATAATATCATTAGATTAATTACGAAATGTATTCTCATAATAAATTAATTTGAAGTCATAAATGTAAATATCATTCATTAGAACAGAGGGAGTAACTCGTAGTCACCAAGAGTCCGAGACTAAACCACCGAGGGACTGACTGACAGTGATAGTGCATGCCGGCTAGAGGTACATCTTGAACTCTTTTATCTCTCCTTTGCTGGTTTTATCATGCTCGTATTTTGCAGAGGCGGATCTAGGATTTTTGCTTAGGGTATGCCACCGTAATTTTCTCATACAATTTGGTATAATCCAAATAGGATTTTATTTGCTGGTACGTGAGTATGTGACAAATAAAAGTGCATCAACTGAACAAGCCCAAGATACAGTAGACTTCAGACCAAGCTGGGCAGAGCCAGAGTCACCGGCTGGGAGGAAGGAAATCGGTGGGAAGGAGAGGGGCGGCGGGTAAGCCCTGGGGAAAGGGGTAGCGGGATAAGCGGTCGGCGGATTCGGATCATAGAAACGGATGGTGGTCGAATAAAGAGGATAAGTTGAAACAGGGAGGGAGAAAGGAAATAAATAAAGGAAGAAAAAAGGAAGAAAGAAAAAAGAGATGGGTATTTTAGTCATTTTATCATTTTTATCTACTAGGAGAAGAGTGTTCATCCAAACATTTTACTAAAATAGCTTTAGCTACACTATTAGAGCTAAAGCTAAAAAAAAAATCTTCTTCGCCGGTGAAACATATATTTACCAAACAGTCCTTCCCCGTCTCAAGCTCTTTATCTCTTCTTTACAAATTCACCATGCTCACAACTCCAATTCACTAGTGGAACTGTGTTTTTTTTTTTGCTTTAGATCCACGAACAACTTCACCGGTGGAGCTAGAGCCGTTTTGATGTATAGTTTGGCAAAACAACTTCACCTGTTTTATCGTGCATGGCTAAGAGAAGTCAGTTGTCTAAGATGCCCCTATCTATCTGACTTGTAACAACTAAAGTTGTATGTTTGTACTGTATATGGTTTTTTATTGGAATGCATTTGAATTTAAAAACAAAAAATTTAAAAAAATACAAAGTAGAAGCAAGCAATATTTGTTTACATAGTATAGTGATGACCCATTAATGAATGTAGACATGTCAACAACACGTATCCGCCTTCTAAACTTTAGTCCATGTCACATCGAATGTTTGACACATGTATGGAGTACTAAATATAAACTAATTACGAAACTAAATACACAGATTGAGACTAATTTACGAGATGAATTTTTTAAGTCTAATTAGTCCATGATTTGACAATGTGGTGTATAGTAAATATGTGTTAATGACAGATTAATTATGCTTAATAAATTCGATTTCGCGGATTACCGAGAATTTCTGTAATTTATTTTATTATTACCATCCGAATAGTCGATATCACACTCCATATGGCATTCTACGTGACCCTGAACTTCAGTACGTGTACCAGATGCGCCTAGGGGATGCATCGGCGACCTCCTGACCCTTCTCCCCACTGGCACCCAGAGTGATTGCACGGAGCGCACAGTACACAGACTGAGAAGCCTTCTTGAAGATGGTGTCATCGGTCTGGAGGCTTTTAAGGAAGACCTAGTCAATATTTCCTTTCTAGTATCCATCATTTTATGATCTGACGAGCTCCTTGAGGTTGATGAATACATCATGGCCTGAATGATTTTCTCAGTGCCAACATCTAGAAAGTTGTCTAGTAGCCTTGTGAGGACGTTGAAAAGTTCCAAAGTCACATTCTCCAGCTTAGGAGTAATCTTTGGGTTCTCACTCACTAAGACCTGATGCAAGACAAGCTTGCCGTAAACAACAGAAAAATAAGGTAATTGGATTTGGTCATTCCATTCTAGCAGATTACGATGGTATTACAACAACATGATAAAGAAACATGGAATGATGAGATAATGATTCACCTTGTCGCTATCACAATCACTTGTTGAAAAATTAACTCTGAACAGATCGCAGCCTCAACCAATTGAGCATAAATGTCCCAGGAACTGATTGCCTTTGTAGACCCTCCATGCTGCTGATGAGCTGTAATAATCCAATTGTGGCAGAACCACCCAAATTATATGGTCCACATGTGCCTGTCATTGTCTCACAGACTTTTGACTATTGCACACGTAAGCCACACAATCCCGGTAGTCTATCGGGTGTCCTCGGGAAACCCGAATCATCCTCTTTTTCTTTCTGAGCAAGACACATTACATTGCAGTATTACAACAGTTTATACAAATATATTACATCAGAGTAAATAGCGGAAGTCTTATAAACCATAAGTTTACAATCGTTCATTAAGTTATTACAAAACATAATCTTTAGCCTGCAAGGCAGTAGGGTAGCATGACGGGTACTACTCTAACAACACACAAGAGAGATTCACCCTGCCCAAAGGTGCACAACAAACTCTTCTACTGCTGGATCTCCTCCTGCAACAAGGGTTTAACAAACCCTGAGTACAAAGATACTCAATAAGACTTAACCGACGACAATAAAAGACTCCAAAGATATGCAGGCTTACGGAGAATCCAGGTAAGTCTGAAGAAAGAATCAAGATTAACTTTTGCAGAAAAGCTTACTAATGATTGATGATCCTCATTTTCAATATTTTAGCTCAAGTTAAATAATTATAAGTCTCCAGTTTGCACCTGATCTAAATCAATCATTTCTTTAACCATCTCATTTCATGATCACAAGTACCATTGTTTCATTAATTAACTACGATGCAGGGAGAGGATCGAGTCTCCATAACCAAGGAGCACGATGATTCGAATCGATTAGGTCCAGCTAGGGTTTCCTTACCACATGACATATGCAGATCCCAGTCTCGGATTTACATATATCAACCTTCACTCGGATCCTCAAAACGTGAACCAATTTGCGCTACCCGAGAGCACAGTACTCCACCTCCCTCCGCCACTCCCGGTGGATTCACAGGATGCGTACACGCTACTCTCACCATCTCCCACATCCAGTGCGCAGTTGTCTTTTCACATAATGGAATAGCCGAGGTATCAGACTTACCGGAGTATGTGGCCAGTACTGTAAGGTCTCAAACACATACAAGCCTACAATGAACGGTCCTTAATCGATACAAGTAGGACACTACGTCAAGACTCCATTCTTGACGTAAGCAAAGAGTCCGTCTGGTCTTAAATTAAATTCATGATCATCATTAAAATCTCAGGACCAACCCTGAGTATAGAACCATTAACTCATTACTCATCTCTTATCAACTAAGCATGGCTAAGCATCATACAACTACCATACTAATAGGGTGACAAGGATGTATATTGAAAACACAAGGCAGGCATGCAGCAATTGGTATTCAACCAACTCCTATTTACTTAAATGCAACAAGCATAAGACTTATGTGAATAACATTTGTAAAACACAAGGAAGGGGTTATGCTCAGGGACTTGCTTTCAGTGTCGGGGTTGTCGGTCACTTCCGTAAACCACAGAAAAGATAACCAACTCCCGCTGACAAGAAATCCACTTCTAGGGCTGGCTTAACAACGGAAATCCACTCTCGATCACTAAACGTAAGTAAACATGCATGCTTTAGAATAATGAGATGCTAAGCATGGAGTATGATGATCTATCAAGATTAAACAACTTGAGTACAACTTTCCTTCACTAAATAATTAGGTTAATTACTCACAAAGCAACATTGTTATTATTATTAACAAGTTAAGTATGAGTACACAATCATGTAATGTAATTGCCAAGAAACAACAATGGTTTAGTGTTCTAAGGTCCACAATCAACTTCAAAATCACATTAAACCATTTAATGATTTAAATAAATCATTTTGGTACTTTTATTAGTGCATAAAAGGCATTTGAATTAAGAGGATAATTTATTTTTATCAAAACAGAGCCAAACTTTTTGTGAAGGCAGTTTTAAGCATAAAAAGCATATATACAAAGTTTCATGATTTTAGGATAAATATTTTAGCCTATAAAAATCATGGAAGGTCTATTTATTAATTAAAAGATGTAATTTTTTGAACCTAGCAAAATTACTGATTTGGCAAACTCATATTTGTCTATGATTAAGCATATGATAACAAGCTTACACAAAAATTTTCATAATTTTATCAGCTCTGATTAATTAGTTATGAATTAAACAAGATTCAGCTCATTTTAACATTTTCTGAACAACGAAAAAGGATTAAATTCTTTTCTCACCCGCCCCCTCTTTACCCTCTCTCACTGACAGCGGGTCCCGGGGTTGCGCCCGCGCTGACCGTGGCGCGGCGGCTGTTGACCGGCGGGTACTCGCCGACGGCGAGCTCGCCGGCGACGAGAGGTACCTAGGCGGACTCCCCTCTCCTTCATGAACTTCCTGGCGGTGCCGGTTGAACGGGCGTAGCATGGCAGCAAGCACGACGATGTCCATGGCGGATCAGTGGTGCTTCAGTGCGACGGCGGTGATCAACGGCGACGAAACCGACGACGCTAGCTACCCCTACACACTCTACACGATCATGCGAACCTGCCCGATGGGTCAGTCGGGCAGATTAGGGTCTGGGATGTGCTTGCCCGTGGCCATGACGGCACAACAGAACAAAGCTCGCCAGCGCGGTAGCGCTCCAACCAAACCCAAGCCTAATCAACCTAGCTAAGGACTTAAATAGCATCAGGAGCTCACCATGAAGTTGATGCTCCTATTGGTTGAGATGGAGATAAGGCAGAGCTGCATGGTCGGTGGTGAGGACGATGGTGGCAGCGCGAACTCGCGGTGAAGGCACGTTCCGGCGGGTTCTGAATGGTAGAGGTAAAACGGGTGAGTCGATGAGCAATAGGGCGTCAAGTCAGAGCTAGAACATAAGACGGATCGGCGTGGGACTCATCGGAGCGGCCTGGCCACGGTGGAGGTGGCCGTGGTGGCGCTCTGAATGGTGACGAGAAAGACGGCGGCGCCTGGGTGACTCTGGTGGCTAGAGGTAGTGCGAGTTGGCTCAGCAAATGCACAACGTTGTGGCAAGCGTTGCTGTGAGAGCAATTGAACTGGGGCGGAGCAAGGATGGAGAAATCGGCAGCAAACTGATGACTCGATAGTGGCGGCAAAAAGAGGAGAAGTGAGGACGGTGGCCGGCTCAGCGAGATAAGGGCGAGGCTTCTAGGCGTCCAGCTCCAACTTGCAACATGGATGGGGAAGCAGCTGCGTGCCCGCACTCGCGAAGGCAGTGGAAAAAGGGTCGGTGAGCGGCCACCGACGCTGGAGCAAGCTAGCAGCTCGCGCGGCGGTACTGTAGCAGCATGAATCTTTTTCTTCTTCCATTTTCTCTCAATTCCATGTAGCAACTTGAAAAACTCCATGAAAGGATCAAGATGCCCAAGAGGGGGGGTGAATTGAGCTAATTCTAAATTTCTTTCAATAATTAAGCCCTACACTTAGCCCATTTCACCCTCTTGTGCCTAGAAGTGTCTATTGTTCTACCGCATAAAAGTTTTGCACACTAGGTTTCAATCCCACTCTAGCATGGCAATTCTAAGAATGTAAAGACATGAATTGAATTGCTCAAATGTAAATGCTCAAGGTAAAGAGAAGAAGAGGAACGCGGCGATGTTTTTTGGAGGTATCGGAGAGTCGCCACTTCCCACTAGTCCTCGTTGGAGCACCCGCGCAAGGGTGTAGCTCCCCCTTGATCCATGCAAGGATCAAGTGCTCTCTACGAGCTGATTCTTCGACAGTCCATTGTGGTGAATCGCCCACAACCGCTCACACCTTTACTTGGGTCATCCACAAGCTCCGCCGAATGATCACCAAGCTTCCAATCACCACCGAGCAATCTAGGTGATGGCGATCACCAAGAGTAACAGGCACGAAATCTCACTTGACCCAACCAAGCCTAATGAGAAGACTGGTTGCACACTTGCTACTCTCTATGCACTAATGAGGTCCTTAATCTTGGATTAGCAAATCTCAATCAACCCACTAGGCTCTTGCTCTCCCTTGCACACCAAATGGTTTCCTCAGCTGAACAAATGGGCAAGAGAGTCTCAATACACGAGATGGAGGGGTATAAATAGGCCCAAGCCAAGAAACTAGCCATTACCCTCCAACTTAGCAAAGTCAGGGTCACCGGACAACAAGGTGACACACCGCCACCCCCTGTCTGGTGCCACTCCAACGGCTATTTTTCAAGTGACTGTTGCTGGGCTGGCACCACCACCCTCATGGTGGTGGCACCGCCACCCTAGGGGCGGTGACCAAGCCCCCTAAGCACCCCTCTCTAGAAATAAATGGTGGCGGCACCACCACCCCAGGGGCGGTGCCCTGTCTGGTGATTGAGCCTGAGTACCCAGCCTCTATATAAAAGGGGCGGTGCACACTGCCCTGTCCGCAGCCACCAGCGCTGCAAACTTCCAATTCGATCGCCGTTTTGAATCGCTTTCCAACTTCCGATGATCTTGGGCTTCCTCTGAGCTACCTAGCGCGAGATTTAACAAATGTGCACCACATTCTTCTCACTAGACACACCTAGGTCAAGCTACCCATCCATGCCCCCTTTATAGTATGGCCAAAGGAAAAACAAAGTCCTACAACTAATCCAAGTGTCTCTCAATGCCAAACGACACTTAGAACTAGTCCGTCCTTAACCTTGGCATCCATCCTTTGAAAACTAAAACAAATTCCATTGTCAGGGGCATGAATACCATAAGTGCCTAATCAATCACCATTACCATGACCTAACTTATAATGCCTCTACAAAACACATGTTAGTCACGGTAATCTTGTGTAGTCATTAATCACTGAAACCCAACTAGGGGCCTAGATGCTTTCAATCTTCCACTTTTTGGTGATTGATGACAACACAACCTCGAGTATGTGTATAAGAGAGATTTTAGGTTTTCAACTGCTTGGTTTGCATGAACTTGTGGCAATAAGAGCAAAGGGGTTAGAGCAAGTTTATGCATACCAAGTCCACAACATGTACTCTATATAAGAATTAAGTGCGAGTACAAGAAAGTAATTGCTTGTTTAACATCAGAGTATGGCATAAGCATAATAAACAAGCAACAAAGAGACATGATATATAAATAAAATGATCCGATAAGTCAACATGTCTCACAAGACATCACACATGCAAGCACACATATAATACAATGCATAGCGGAAATGTAAACATGCATGCAACAAAATATGGGAGTAGCACACAAAGATATCAAAATCCTCTCACAAGCTCTCCCCCTATCTCACATACTCTCACCCTCTCCCCCTTTGGCGTCAAGCACCAAAACCTAAGGGTCCTGAGGTGGGGTAGGTGCAGTAGTGTTAGGTGCAGAGGTGCGCGGTATAAGTTTGAACTGGTCATAGTCAAGGTCTAAATCTGAACTCTGTCTCTCTGGCTGACCGACGGGCGCTGTAGCTGCAACTGTCACTGTCACTGTCACTAGAGCCTCTGAAGTAGCAGGTGGAGGAGGCTGACTCACTGGGACTGCTTGCTGCTGTGGGTTAGATGAGGCAACTGAAGAAGGTATAGTGTCGTCGGTGCCTATCTGAGGTGGAGCTATAGGTAGCATAGGAACTAGAGTGGATGGCATTGTCTACGAAGACTCTCCTGTCACCTGGCTATGTGTGGCAGAGACTATTTGAGAAGTCTGAACTATTGTAGTCACCACGATCACTGACGGTATCTGAGTAGCTGTAAGCGGGAGAGGCTGAGACACATCGGTAATCCTCGGATCCACACCCTGAGCTGCTAGAGAGGAGAAGTCAAGGGTCATGGGGTGGATCGGAGACACCTAGGAAGCTCTATACCTGAAGTACATTGTATCATATAGCTGGGGCCAAAGAGACCCTCTGAACCGGTGCAGGAGCTGCTATCTGGACTAGAGGCAGTGGAGGTGAGATGCCTGTCTACTATAGAATGAGGTCAAAGTAGTGAAAGTGACGCACCTCACTAGCAAGCATGCGGTCCTGGAAGGAATCCTGCCGAGCCTGAATGTTCTCAAACAAAGTAAGCATCTGCTGGCCTAGCCTCACCAAATTGCCTAAGTGCTTGAAACTTAAGTTTGAATTCAAGTTTGGAGCTCAAATTTTAATGGTTTGGACTTGGATTCATACCCTACACTTGACACTAGTGTAAAGTACACACTTTACACCTCAAAGTTTATTAGGGCATAATTCCAAGTATTTTGGTGAAATTCAAAATTAGAAGGTCACAAAGTACCTTAAAAGGATTTTTGGTTTTTAACACATTACATCACACATGCAATGCTTTGCTACCCAATTAACATTGTTTTTAGTAGATGCAAAGCATGGTTAACTACTAAGAATGCTTACTATGCATGATGATGATATGATCAAGTTTTAGTGATGCTTCACACTAGGGGTGTTACACCAATCCTTATTAGCCTGCCAAGTGCCAAGTTCTCCCCTACATTTTGGTATTCCTGTATTGTCTATTTCACAATATGCAACATTAGCCATGAATACGATAAATACCTGTGGTGAAAGGGGGGAACCAAAGAAATACCTACTGCAGGTATCACAGATTGTAGCTAACCTAGAACTGCATGGTTAGTTTGGAGGGTGGCAACAGGTGGCTCAACCTGTTATGACAGTTGGGAACTCTAAGAAGTTCTACATGCAATCAGAACTACAGGAGAAAATGATAGGTACAAACTACAAAGTACATAAGGTGTTGTTAACAAACATGGATAAGCATGGCATTGTCACCCAGTCCGCAGCTCAATTTCATTAAAGATGCGGATTGATTGGTTTTAAGTGCTCTCATTGATTTATTTTAAACCTTTTTAATCAATATTTTAATAATAACTGCTCCTAAAAAGAAATTGCTCAAGGTAGCCCCTTTGGTCGCGCCAGCCGCGCTGGCACGACTGCACCACTTTGTCGTGCCACATGCAGTGGCGTGACAAGGGGCGCCACAGCGGCACGCATCGTTGACCGGAGCTGGCGTGGCGGTCCGTGGGGCCCGCCCTATCATGCCAGCGACTCAGGCATGACAGGTGGGCTGGCACGACGGGGTCATATAGGATTTGGCTGGCCCGGCCCACTTTCCTTCCTCTCTCTCTTGCTCTCCCTCTCCTTCACTCGACCACGCGCCTGGGCACCGCCACCGCCACCCTACGTCCCCGGTCACCCCAGCCATCTCCGCCCGCGCCGCCAGCGAGTTGAGCGGCTGCTCCTACTACCCTCTCTCCCTCTCCCTCGCACGACAGAGGAGCAACTCCAGGGAGAGCAGGTCGGCTCCCCGCATTGTCGGCGCCGCCGGCAAGGCTTCTCCCAGCGTGGTCCGCGACCTCCCTACTCTGTGGACTCAAGTACACCGCTAGGTTGATCTTCCCTCCCTCGATTTCTTGATTTCTTGCCTCATGAGTTGCATGACTAGGGTTAGGAAATTAGGGATGGTGTGAATGGTTTTATCATTGCTTATTAGTATTTGATGCGTAGATTAGGTTTAGGATATACTCTACCCGTGGATTGGACGTAAACTAGGTGTTGCATGGACGTAGGTAGTTGATGCATGGTGGATTTAGATCGGTATGTTTGTTGCCTTTGTTGACATCACTGTGAAGTTGGTGTTATTGTAGTGTATTATTGAATGGATATGATTTATTTCTAAAATGTGTAGTTCATGTGTTGTTGATGTGTTTGTTCCTATTTTGTAGATGGATCGGTTAGTGCAATTATTTTATGGTGGCAAAGTTAAAGGAAATGGGGAGTTTGAAAATATGCAAGAACATATTCAATTCTTTAGTACACCTCCTACCTTTGATGGTTTGGTTAGCCAATGCTAGGATAAATTTGGGTGGCCACTAAGATTGAGAGGTCGATTTGATTGCGGGAAGGAACAAGCACACTATGTGTTGATGTCTTTGTCACATGAGGATGAATGGAAGAACTATGTAGAAGTTGTCAAGAGTAGTAGTGTTAGGTGCTTGGAAGTTGTTGTGGAGAAGGGGTGTAGCCCAATTGTGGTGGCTGTGGATGATAATGTGGATATGGAGCTCATAGAGAACCTTACCCAAGATGAAGAGTTACATGCAGTTGTCGTTAGAGAAGTTGATAGGTCATGTGAGCCTAGTGCCTTGAATGATGATTCAATGAAGAAACGTTTGATGAGGATGGTGGCAACGGAGATGGAACACATGATATGGATGACATATCCCAAGGATCGGAGGATGACTAAGTTGATGTTGCCCCCACGGATGAAGATGACTTGACTTCGGGGCCAAGTACTTTGGATTATGTTTTGGAGGACGAGTACAGGTCCGAGCCTAGTAGCGAGGACAAAAGTGATTGTTGTGAGGGAGGGTTTCTGGACGCAATAGGAGACCCAGCTGATGGGTCATTGAGAATGGAGTACAATGATGTTGAGTTAAGGCAATTGAAGGCTATCCATGTGGAGGTACCCTCGATACCAAATTTCATGGACATTATGTGACACCGGTTTGACGTTGTTGGCTGATGAGGTACCAGACAGTGAGGAGGTGGAGATTAAGAAGGGAATGGTATTTGATACATTGGAGCATCTGAAGTATTTCCTGATGGATTGTGTCATTCGGTTTCACAGGTCGTATTATGTGAGCCACTCCGACAAGAACAAGAGGTACACGGTCCTTTGCAAGAATGGATGTCAATGGGGTCTATGGGCTCGGAGGCAGAGAAATGAAAAGTGGAAGATTCACAATATGAGGCAACCTCACACGTGTCGATCTTCGAAGCCGAAGGGTGTGCACGCCCAAAACATAGCCCATTACCCTAGTCATCGTCTTGTTGGCGTAGTTAGGGCTGATAGTGACACATCAGTTTCAAGCATGATCAAGACCATATTTGGGTTCACTGGTTATAGAGTCAAGTACTCAAAGGCATGGCAGGCAAAGCAACATGCTATAGAGTTGCTATGGGGCGATTGGAAAGAGGCATACAACCAAGTTCCTAGGATTCTAAGTGCCATGAAACACTACAATCTAGGCCTTAGGTGGTATCCTTATGTGGGTCACATTGTCATGGACGTGGATGGCATTCTGAAGCATGTTCTGCAGAGAGTTTTTTGGTGTTTTCCTCAGTCCGTGGAGGCCTTCAAGCATTGTCGTCCCTTAGTACTTGTTGAGGGTACATTCCTAACATGGAAGTACAGGGGTGTATTGATGATTGCCGTTGGAGTGGACCTAGACAATCAACTTGTCCCTTTAGCATTCACTTTGGCTGAGGGTGATAACGACAGCTGGTGTTGGTTCATGAAGCTTGTGAGACAGAATGTGCTCCATTGATCTCAGAACATATGCATGATCTCAAATTGGCATCACAGTCTGCCGATAGCTATGAAAGAGCATGTAGATGGATGCCCTCCTCTTGAGCATCGGTGGTGCATGAGGCACTTTGTTACCAACATATGGAGGAGGCGAAAGAAAAAGGAGGTAGTGCAGAAGTTGAAGTCACTATGTGGGTGTCGAACCAAGGAGAAGTTTGAAGAGATGCTTGTGGAGTTACAGAAGGTCCTCAATGCTAGGGCAAAGAGTTGGCTTCAGGATCAGATGCCTCAAAGGGACAAGTGGGCTCTTGCATTCGATGCCGAAGGTCTTCGGTATGGCGTGATGACTACCAATTCTTTAGAATCATTCAACAAGGTGTTCAAGGGTATCCGTGCAGTCCCCATGTCAGGTATTATGGAGTACTCATTCAGGAAGTGCAAGGAATACTTTGTCAATCGATGGAACATAGCAAAGGCATCCAAAAAGAAATGGGGTAGAACCAGTAGAAAACACTTGGATCTCTCAGAGAAGATAGCTTCCAACCAAGTGGGGGAGGGCTTTGGGCCATCGAGGTTAGTGTACAATATCAGGTCAACCGGAGGAACGAACCCGAGGGGGGGCGAGAAGTATGGTGGTAGGAATTATAGGGTGGACCTTGAGAAAGCGGAATGCTATTATAACATTCCACAACTCTTCCATGTGCCTTGCTCGCATGTCATTATAGCTTACAGATGCAGGGGTCTAGACCACGAAAGTGAAAAGTTCATGTCTCCTTTTTACCTCATGTCAAACACTCTCAAAGTGTGGGAGTCGAGCTTCGAGCCTTACCTAGATCCGACACAATGGCCCAAGTACTACGGGTTGGATTTGTTCCCAACCCAGACCTTCTGAAGACAAAGAAGGGTAGAAGGATGAAGAATCGGCTCTAAGGAGTTATGAATGCATCAAACGAGTATGGTGAAGACATGTATGGTTTTGGCGACTTTGATGAGGCACCGGGACAAGTTTGTTGCTCCAAATGCCACAAAACCGATCATACCGCTGCCACACATAACAAGCATAAGAAGTCAAAGAAATTAGAAACACAGAACGGGAGTCATAGTGGTTCTAGGGTTATAAAGGTACATACATAGATTCAAATAGGTGTTGCTTATATATTCCATGCATTTGTTCGTTGTTTTTGTACCATCTAGCATGTTTCATTTACTTTTTCCATATTCTAACGTTGTGTCATCATTTTCACAATTGCAGCATGGCGCGCCCGCACTTCCCCCTTCTTGAGACCAACTACAACAAGGACCACCGAGCGCACTTGATGGTCGACGACGGTGTAGTAAGTCATTTACACACAATAATTTGTTGTCATGTATAATGTGTTAACCCTGCTATCGATTGTAACGTTCTTTTTTTCAAGGCCTTGGTCCCGCTACGTCCCTGAACTCACCAACCGCTCAAGTGGGATGAGCGTTACACCTAGTACCTATCAAGAGCCAAAGCTAGTTTTTTGGGTCTAGCTCGAGCTATCAATGCTGGCCTCCCAGACATGGATGGTCCCCTCATCACCACCTTCGTTGACAGGTGGCGTCCAGAGACCCATAGCTTCCACCTACCCTCTAGAGAGATGTCCGTGCTCATGCAAGACGTTGGCTACATTTTGGGCCTTCGCTTGGACGGTCCGGCAGTGACAGGCACGGTAGATACAGAGAACTGGAAGGATATGGTGGAGCAGTTTACCGACCACTGTCCACCCAACCCTGAAGAAGGGAAGGAGAAGAAGACTTCAGGTGTCAGCTTAGCCTAGTTGCGGCAGCGCTTTAACAGGTGCCACCCCATGCACCGACGGACGTCGTTGAGAGGCACGCTCGTGTTTGACTGTGTCACATGGTCGCAAGCTTCCTCTTTCTAGACGCTTCTGGGAACACCATCTCATGGATGGTCGTACCCCAGCTGCGTGAGCCATGGGAAAACATCACCCAATATAGTTGGGGGTCTGCCACTCTTGCTTGGTTATATCGGCAGCTATGTGAGGGATGTAGGAGGGCCAACCCCAATTCAAACATAGGTGGTTGCACATACTTGCTTCAGATTTGGATTTGGGAGCGCATTCCTATCGGACGGGTGCATAGAGGCCAAGTTTCGGTAAGTACCTTGCATTTATTTGGTATATGTGTTTCATATGTTGCATGCACTATGTGACATCCTTAGAATTCTTTGGTTTTTGCAGGCTTGGACACATGGTGACTGTTGCCCCCCGTATGCTACCTTTGGAGGGCAATTAAGTTGGTTCAGGGTTAGCCACAACGTCGCTACGTTCAATACTCCAATGATTTGGATGTTTTAACTCCGAATCAGGTTCATTGTACCACCAATGCTTCCATTTCTTTTCTTCCCAAAGTATGAACAAGGCCATGTACTAAGTAACACAAGTTATAGGTTGAATGGGATCCATATGACAGGTGAGACATACGGGAGTTGAAAATGGCCCCACATGTTGAGGCTGAGAAGGTGTTGTGGTGATCCAATGTATCGATGATCTTGTACTATGTGGTCGAGCACCACCTGCCCTAAAGAGTGATGAAGCAGTTTGGTAGGAAACAAAATTTTCCTCTACAGCACGAGTCGACAACCCGTCAGATGCATGAGTAAGCTGGACTTTGCATATATCATGACTCACCATTGCATGCTTCGTACAGGTCCTCAAAATGTAATATGTGTCATCCTTGTAGGGTGTCGAGGAGGAAAAGGTTTGGTGGCAACAACTGGCTTGTCAAGCATGAAAAATACGTGCAATAGTGGGAAGCTAGAGAGAGGGTGGAACCGGATAGTGGGGCTCAGTCTTTGTCCACTGAGTACCGTGAGCACCTGGCGTGGCTTCACAGGTCCACCAGAATCAGTGTGCATCCACTGCTGTCCAGCATTCCAATAGATGAAGAAGGGAGCGACGACGACGACCCCTATGATGTCGTGACAAGGACGAGCGTGCAGCCAGAGAGAGCACCACTTGAGAAGTACATGGTAAGCATTTCTTTAGAACTATGCCTTCATGCAGCTTCACTTGGAAAGTACGTGTTAATGATGATTATGCATGTACTCTAGGCAAATCAGCTAGCTCACATTTCTAATGAGGCCAGAGTTTACCTTGGACGTGCAGGAGGGATTGAGAATTCATACCTTGAATAATCTGCCAAGGTAATGCCCCTATGCCTATGTATTTTCCTACTCACCCGAAACGATATGTAACCACTTCTCATTTCACATGACCATGGTTGCAGAAGGTGTTGACATCCTATCGACGGATGGCTTGCAAGTTGAGTTGCATGTGAGCCAAAGATGTACAAGTGCCACCTCCCGGATCGTAGCAAGGACGACAAACCCGTACAAGCCAAAGGGCGGTGATTGATAGACTAGAGAGCTCCCATCTAAGATGTAGGGATGACGAAGACGACGACGATGAAGGTCATGATGACATCGATGATCCAACTTAAGAGCAAGACGAGCAGGCGGGTTCTCATCTTGCTGATGCTCCTCAGGGTACACAAACTCAGGTGCGTGTGTCATCATCAAGTACTACATGATTTCTGATGGTCCTTGAAACAACCCCGATTTCCACGAAGGGAAATCCACAGAGTCAAAGTGTAATAAGACCGTTGTAGATCATATTACCCAAATTCCAGTCGAATATCACATCCATACAACGATAACATCAGAGTACAAATAGTGCGGAATTACATAATTTATTACATCGCCGCATTGGTGGAATCAAAAGTAGCATTCATTCAGAACAGCTTGAAGATAAGATCGCCAAACTCGAGCGTAGGAACGAACCCCTCAACCGTCAAACTCCTTGGAGCTATACTCCTCAGCAGAACCTGTGTGCCAAAATTTATCAGTACGATTTGTACTGGCCACTCCCAACCCTATGAGCATTGCTTTGTGGAAATTGGATGCAAGTTGGATATAATCAAAAGGAACCTATAAAGCTGGGGTTTCCTATGTATTAGCATATCAAGTTCATAATAATGGTTGGTCAAGTTTTAACACCATTCTCACCCATTCCATCCCATTCCCATTCCAGAGCCAGGTTTCGATCCTGGGATCGATATACCACCATATCCACACCATCACCATACCATAGCCATACCATCGCTCAGTCGACAGGCCAACTCCCTCTCGGCACTGTCTCAAGGCCCATAGTCCCTAGCTACGTCCGAACACTCATCCCAGGGGGAGAAAAGAAAGACTCATCTCTCTATCTAGTTTAAGCGAAACCCAGGAAAGGTCTATAGCCGACAAGTCGGCATATGTATCGATCGATCAACCATACACTCTGCAGAGGTTTTACATAACCACAAGATCCGCCTTCCTCGCTGACCGTCGTCAACTGGGCTGATTCCGGCCGCTTGCTAGCCTAGGATAATGCCACTCTACCATTCAGCCCTGGTACACCCCAAGTCCGGTCTGGGGTGGCTGAAACTGTGAGTCATGAGCCGGGTCCACAAGGTCTCCATGAAGTCTCGAAAGGGTGTGGGGGAAATCCTCCGCACCCCGTACCTCCTTACACTGTCCGCTAACAACCTAGCAGTAGTGGCAATATCCTACCAAGTAGTCCGACCGTCCCGCACCATATAGGGTGAGTGGTACGTAAGGCTTCCCGGTGAATCTGAGTACTAGTAAGTCCTTAGGGATGACCAAGCCAGAATGTCTTCATCAGGGTTTCCATTTACCGTGCCACCACAGCACCTCCACCCTGGGCTCCTCCCATCACAGGATCACACCCAAGGCCACCTCATATACCATTTACCCACCACAGGTATCCATTCCAGGGGTGCCCAGGTAGCACCCCACGACAAGACTTGCCCCAGGCTCGTCGTATACTCCAACTTGGTCGACACAACCCTCACCCTCCACGCACCCAAGTCACACATGCAGCACTCTCCCCAATTACCAGATTCCACCACGCATCAATGTAGTGTAAGCGTAGTAGAAGTAGTAAGCAATGAAATATAATAGCAAGCGTGTGACTAGCCTAACAGCAGGGTGAGCAGGGGTAAGGTTGCGTCAAGGTAAAGGCCATCAAGAAAGCATACTACCATGCAAGTCCTACCATAGTGTGATATGACAATAAAGTAAGCACTAGCATTTCTACTTTAGCCATGCGTAATAGGTGCTACGAAATTGGGTGGGATGTGGCACCTTTAGTGTAGTCGTCTCCGTACTCCTCACGGTACTCACGATCCTCGTCCGTCCGGTTTTCCTCCAAGTCTGCAAACGACCGCATTATAGTCGCGTTAGCGACGTCTATAGAATAGCACAAAGAAGCAATGAAAATTCAAAAGAGCTAAATGCACTCAAACATGGGTTCATTGCGTAGAGCTCGATTTTAGATGAATTTTAGTCCTGGTTTTCGTATTTTTCGAGGTCGTATGAATTAGTTCACAATTTCGAAGATTAAATCTATTTACGAAAATGGAAAAAATTTGAGTTAATCACGGATCGACACGTGTCACGCAGCGTGGTTGGTCCTTGTGGTGCGGTGACGTCAGCATGACGTCATCAACGTCATGCTCACCGGCAGTGGGGCCAAAGGCTATTGGGTCACCGGCGGTGGGTCCGGTCAAGTCAACGTCGGTCAGCGTTAGTCAGCGGTCAGCGGTCAGCGATCGTGGTCAGCGACATGTGAGGCTGGCTCCGACGTCAAGAATCGATGTCGGCGTGATGTCGCATAGCGTCACCCGGTTGTCTTGGCTTCCGGACGTGGGTCCCGCGTGACATCAGCATGACGTCACCATCTGACGTGTGGGCCCAGCGTGTTTGCGCCACTGACATGTGGGGCCAGGTCAACGGTCAATGTTGACCAGTCAACGGTCAATACGGGCTAGGTCCGAACTGGGCTCTGGTGGGCTCGGGCTGGGCCGGTCTGGGCCGGGCCGACCCGGACACGTGGCGTGCTGTGGCTCTACCACGTCGTAGTCGTGGGCTCTTACTGGGTTGTGGTCCACAGGCGTGGTCCACGGTGGACGCAAGTTCACGATCCATGGACCTAAGGCAGGGTCCATGGTGGACCAAGTCCATCCCTCTCCTCTCTCTCTGTGGTCCACGTGCACCGGGTGCATGGGCATGTGGCTGGCGAGGGGAGTTTCCCCTGCTTCCTCTCTCGGCGGTGCTCCTGCCGGCGGCGAGCTCTCGGTGAGCCCCCGCGGTGGCGCTGGTGTCCGATTAGGGAGGGAAAAAGCTTCCCTGGGCCACGGCGACTGTGTCAGTGGGGTCAAAGTGGCGGCCAGAGCTTCCCCAAGGTGCTGGCCATGGCGAGCGACGGCTCGAGCTCCACCGGCGTGCGGGAATGGCGCGGGGCTGTGGCATAGGTCGGTTCTGTGGTGCGCATGGGCGACACAACGCCCCAACGGGCATGTTGGGCAGGTCGAGGGGTCCTCTAGGGCCTCCGGTGGCTTTGGCCATGGCGGCGCCCTTCCGAGCTCGACGGCGGTATCGGTGAGGTGTCTACGGTCATGGTAAAACGTCTCGGCGGGGCGTGCACGCTTGTACGGATTCGTGGGAACGCGGCGAGGTCATCCAGACTCAAGGCGAGGCTCGGTTCTCCTGTGGCCGGTGGGGACATCCCGGCGGCCACGGCGATGGTGAAGACGACGGCGAGGCACGCGGGTGAACCACGGGACTCCAGCGGGGTGGTCACGGCGTGCGCGTGAGTTACCCGCGGCTTCAGCGAATGGGATGGGCCAGTCAAGGAGGCGCCAGGCGCTCCCAGCAGTACTGGCCACGGTGGTCGGTGCTCTGACCGGTGGTCGGGTGCTCAAACCGGTGGTCTGGTGCTCGGCACGGTGGTCTGGTGCTCGGCACGGTGGTCTGGTGCTCGGCACCGTGGTCTGGTGCTCGGACCGGTGGTCGCGTGCTCGGACCGGTGGTCTGGTGCGCCATGGCGGCGGCGTCGACGGTGATGCACACGCTGGTGCGCTATGGGCTCCGGTGGGGTGTCACGGTGATCTCGGTGTGCGCGTGGGTGCATGTGTTCCAAGTGGCTGAGGCAAGGCACTGGCCTACGCGCTTCCAAGTGTGGAGCGCCATGGCCGACGGTGAAGATCGACGGCAGAGAGGGATCGGAAGGCTCACCGTAGGTGTTGTGGGAGATAGGATGGCGGTGCAGTGTCAATTCGAGGCCGTGTAGCTCCAGAAGCCGTGCAGTGCCGTGCTGACCCGCGTCGGTGATGTAGCCGACGGCGTTGCTCCCGGCTCCGGCGATCTCCTCCCCTACGGCGGCTTCGGTGTTCTTTTCCCCCCTTCTTCCTCTTCTCCCTCTTCTCTCTAGGTTTGGGTGCGTAGTGGATGGCCAACGAGGTGGCGGTGGGCAACGGGACGAGCGCTAGGGCTCCGAGGACCGTGGCCTTTATAGCCGAGCTCGGCCATGGAGCTCGATGATCGGCGGACAGGGATCAAGGGCAATCGCGGCGCTTGCTTGCATCCTACGGTCACGAGGGGTTGCGTGGGCGCGGCGCCAAGGGGGAGACAGGTCCATGCCCCGGGCATGACCCCTGGCCCACCCTGCCATTGCTGTCGGGGCTCTGTCGCGCGGTGGTTTGAGCGCGGCGTGGGGAAGAAGCACAGTAGCGCTGACGTGCGGGGTCCAGCAGGCAGCGGCTGCAAGCGGAGACGGGGAGATGCACGGGCATGGGCAACGTGCGGCTGACACACGGGGCCAAGGTGGCAGCGACCGCAAGCGAGGCTGACGGGCGCGCGGGCGACGCTGGGCCGCAAGCTGGGCCGCGCGAGCCGAGCGGCGGGCTGGCTGCAGCGCGTTGGCGGGGCTGGCCGGTGGCTGGCTGGGCCGGTTGCTGGTCGTGCGGGTTGGGCCGAGCAGCTGGCTGGGAGGCCTTCTTCTCTTCTTCCTTTTCTATTTTTCATTTCTTTTCCATTTGTTTGAATTCAAATTTGGTTTGAAATTTGATTTCACAACTGAGGTGACTTATTCATTGGAGTTTAGGGAATTTTATTTAATAATAACTTTATGATTTATTATTTTAATGGAATTGTTAGGCATAACATAAAGCAAATGGAAATTCAATTCACAACTTGAATTAACAATGTATGCAACATGTTACTTGTTGGAAATTCAATAATCATAATCAACAAATGATATGCCATGCTTATGTGTTGACTTAGGTTGGGTTACTTCTAATGCATCTCTTAGGGTTGGCTCCTACAATGTCACTCATCATCACATGGGATTTTTAAGAAAAAAATTTTGTAGTTGTGATTTTTGGTGTGTGGATTTCTAGGTTGTTACAGTCCTCTAGCGATACAAACTCCCTATGTTGTATATATTTTGTGTAGATTTCATCCCAACGCCCGCGACGAGGTTAAAGACAAAACGTGCGACAATGTGCCCGTGATCGCTCCGACGTCGGCACTCCTAATCTCCAACCGACAAATCCAGGCCGCCTGTGTCGTCCTCGTGAGCCCTTCACGCCTAACCCTTAATCTCAAGCATGCTTTGTGAACTATGTGCTTCTTTTTGTTGCCTATGTTGGTCATGGTACAACTATGTCGACTATGTGCTTATTTGGTGGACTCTGTTCGTCGTGTGGACTGTCTAAACTATGTGGACTTTGTTGATGACTTGTGAACTATGTGGACTTTGTGAACTAAGTTCGTCGTGTATGAACTATGTGGAGTTGATGTTATATGGTATGTTGGTCAAGTATTATTTGTGAACTTGTGACCCATGTTGGGCATCTATGAACTGTTATATGCTATGTATGATGTGTCAATTGTATTTCTGTCTTAAGAAGTGTGCAAGAAAAGAAAAAAAATGTTTCTAGGCCTGTCGTGCAAGGCTTGCTGGCGTGACAGCCATGACCGAGCACTGTCCAAGCGAGGTGGCGAGACGAGGAGGCACCCCCAGGCAAAACAAAATTGGGTACGGGGGTTCACTGGCGTGACACTGTCACACCACTCTCACTGGCGCGACACTGCCATGCCACCACGACTGGTGTGACACTATCGCGCCAATGAGCCCCCGTACCCAGTTTGGTTTTGCCTGGGGGTGCCTCCTCGTCGCGCCACCGCGCCTGGCGCGACAGCCTTGTCACGCCATCGACACCGACGCAACAGGCTTGTCACGCCAGTCAGCCTGGCACGACAGTCCTGGAAATAACATGCCATTCTAGCCTCCTCAACCGTGCGGCACTCTCGTCCTGCATCCACACAGGTCACAGGCCACACACATGTACATAGTCTCTCTCATTTCAAAATCTTTGAGGTAGTAGTAAACTTTTTCTTTGCAAAGAGATAAGTAGAGTGCATCAAGCGTACTGTAGGAGTAGTGCATAGCCAGCAGCAACAACCAACAAACACCGTGGTGCTCTCTCTCTCTCTCTCTCTCTCTCGTCATTGTTCATGTTTTTTCAAAACATGTGCACCAAATTATGTGACCCACTCCGACAAGAACAAGAGGTACATGGTGCTTTGCAAAGTTAAACATTGTTCACATAGCATTACATACCATAAGGAGTCAGACCATAATGAGTTCGAAGCATTACACACGATAAGGAGTTCAAAGCATTGTTCATACAACTCAAGGATATCATTATCATCATCACTTACATAAGTGTTACATCTAGCATATACAACTACTACTAACACTAGTTGTCCATCTACCATGAAGTACTACCAAATGGCAACACATGGCCATATGCAAAATATGTACGGATCTTGCTGCCTTTGCACAAAAGCAGCAGCGCTATCGTACCAGTCTTCTATCTACCATATACAAGACCTACGTAATGCCAAACCTATTGGTATTTGCAAAATATGTAC
This sequence comes from Miscanthus lutarioriparius, assembly GCA_904845875.1. Taxonomy (NCBI): domain Eukaryota; kingdom Viridiplantae; phylum Streptophyta; class Magnoliopsida; order Poales; family Poaceae; genus Miscanthus; species Miscanthus lutarioriparius. The sequence goes on along the minus strand of CAJGYO010000004.1, from coordinate 68,954,905 downwards.
TGCACCTTGTAGGCATCGGTTGAGAGGAAACACTACTCATCGTCCTCATCATCGTCATCATCATCGTCATGGTCATGGTCTTCGTCATCGTCATCATAATCATCCTCCTCCATGGGTGCGGGGATATGGCCGTCGTTCGGTGCATCATCGGGGACTACAAGAACCAAACAATGTCTCATTGCCAACAATTGTAAGAAGATGCACAAGTCGAAACAAATTTCAAAATCAATTACTCACATAAGCGACGGATATGCCTGTGGAAAAAGGTCATCTCCCTCGCATCCTCGGCCTCCTTATAGTCGTAGGCTTCCTTGTTTTGTCGCCAAAAGCTCATCGACTTGGCCACGTTATTGTAAAAATTCAGCTATCGACCGGACACTCGAGGAATGTACACTAAAATCCTGTTACGGGTCTTCCATGGTGGCATCTATACCCCGTACCTCGTCCTCACCTCTATCTGCTTCTCCCGCATCCAACGCTTCCTGTCTTTTTCGAGAGACGAATGTATCTTCAGCCTCTCCACTAACTCTCCACGACCAGGGAAGTCCTCTCAATCGCATGTCCTCCCCACCTAAGCAAACACAAAGCAATGAGCAAACAAACCGGTGGCCTATGTTCATGTAGTAACTTCACCGGTTCAGTCAACTCACCCATAACTCAGACGACCCTCCATAAGCATTGCGATAGTAGTATCCGTATCCTAGCTCAGATGGAACAACTCCTTCGTGAGCCTTGATGCCACACTTACACTTACGCTCCGGCATCTTTGTGCATGGCCATGGCTTAATGCCTGCTTCGAACTCCGCAAATTCATAGTCAAAAGGCCAGTGCGATTTGGGTTCATAGTTGTACTCCTCAAAGTCACAAGATGGGAACCCTCTCTGCAAAAAAAACAAATGTTCCAAGTGTAACATTGTATGTGCAAAACGCATGCAAGCTTAGAGATAGATTGCTTTCATGACAACTTACATAATCTGGCGATCCACAGCGATAGAAGGCGGTGAATGCTCCACGTTGGTTGGGAGTAGTTAGTAGCGCCGACACTCCACAGTTGCATTTAGGAGGATTTGCTAGACGGCGCAAAGCAGCGTCAACCTTCTCCGCCTCTGTCATTTCTGAAGGGTTCGGTGGCGGCGGAACCCAACAAACAAATTCCGAATATAGAACGCTCTTCCAGGGGTCATAAGGAAAAACATAATCGACGGATCAAACATTTCATCGCTGTCGATGCACAGATAGAAGCTGCATCCCTCTGGGTAGGCATCAAGTGTCGGGGGACGACGCTTAAGTTGGCAACAGTAGAAAGCACGCCCAGCTGATGCGGGATGCCTTGACTGCTTCACAAATACTGGCAACCCACATTAACACAACAGTGTTGGCTCTACTGGTAGGAAAGGACAGATACCACCAGGATCTTTTGGATGGTGCACGAATTGGTTGTTATTTGGAACCGCCATTGAACCTATTACAAAATAGTTCAACAAAGCAAAAATATGAACCAATACTATTACACAGTTGAATGACAATTTCCATCTCAATCATCTCTATAATCATGTAAACCCATGAAGCCTAACCCTAAAACTAACTTATTGAATATAAATGATGGATATAAATACATAGTCTAACTCATCTATACATCTAATCACTACAAAAAAACTTCAAATCACGCACTTCCAAGAAAGTTTACTAACAGCAGTCCAACCCATACTGTTGTCTAAACCAGTGCACTCAAAACCTAATGCACTGGCAACCAAAACCAATCACAAAAAACAAAAAAGTTTAACAAGTATATCATGAACCATAATATATTAGACGTGATTAGCCATAGCAACTTTCATTCAACCAAAGGAAAGCCAGTATTGCACACAACAGTGTAAACCAGAGCAGTATATAAACATCAACTAAACACAAAAAAAAACAAAGGTGAGGGAGTCATACCTCATGCATAAGACCGTTGAAACCTAAAATGCAAATGTAAACTTGATCAAAGACAAATAGAGGATGGGAGGAAGAGAAGAGAGAGAAGACAGCAACATAAGCTTACCTCGAGCTCTCCCAGAACGAAGGGAGAGAGAAGAGAGGGAGCAAAAAGGAGGTGGGCCGCGGCCTTATATGGGCCTATCGAGCCAGCCCAGTCACGCCGGAGGCGCTGGCGCGACAGCCCGGGACCCACGCTACGCCACACCAGCTCCGGTCAACCATCTACGCCAGTGTGGCTTCCCTTGTCGCGCCAGTGCATGTGGCGCGATAGTGTGTTCATGCGCGCACGTGTGTGTTGGGGGTACTCTAACATCATTTAAGTGTGTTGGGGGTACTCTAACATCATTTAACAAACAAAAGAATAAATAGAGGGATTCTAACTGTACATTTGTTTCTTAATGCACATTACACGACATTTGACCCAACGAAAAATAAGTATGTTAAATACATCAGCAACACCCTGAATTCAGATATGTTAATTTCCCAAAAAAATATCCTAAAAACTGATTAAAAAAAACTTTGATCATATACATTGCAAATTTTATATTATTTGTGCTGCTGAACTGTATAATAAGATTGGAGCTAACCTTGAAATCACCTTCAATGGTACCAGTACCATCAGAGATTTCAGCAAAAGAATCATGTATATCATGGAGTATCTCATTGACTATTTGCTCATTTTCAGTAGGCATTTTTTCTGGTGCTGCGTTACTCATCAGCTTTCCTCCTTTGCTGCTTTCAAATGGTGAAGAGGAAGCTCCAACCAGAGATTTGACAACTGGACTTGTCTTTTCAGAATCCATGTTAGAATTCTCCCCAGTTTCAGAAACATTAGACTGTCCTGAAGAACATGTAACTGAAGGAGATGCTACCTTTGCAACTGTAGTTGCAACAGAACACCTGTTCTCCTTTGCTTGAAAGAGCTTTGGCCGTGTTCAAATAAAGCAGATCCCATCCGTTCAATACCAGCTTCACCGCGCAGGCGTTGAATCCTCTCCCTTAAAGTTTCTGGTCTTCTATGACCTGGATGAGGATCAAAAGCTTAATTCAAAAGATAGTTCACTATTGAAGATGTCAACAAGAGGCATAAAGATCAATGGACAAAGTATTAAATTTTAGCTTGATCCTCATATTTTAATAGATGAATTAATGAACCCCAAGGTTGATTGCAAAAAAAATGACCAAGAAAGAATAGGCACTAAATATACATTTTTCCATGTTTGGACAAACCATACCTTTTTCCATATGGCCTTCAAATCACCGCCAATGTTATCTGATTCGCCTTCATTAGTTATTTTGCATGTTTGGATCATTGACAGCTCAAGCTTGCATGCAGACCTAATGAGGTCGTCCTCTAATGATTTAGCATCTTTTACTTTCCATGCCACAAAATGGTAAAGATGACCACACCAAGCTTTGTCAAAGGCAACCAGCTGAGTTCTGAATTTCTTCAGATCAGCAACGATGGATGAAGATTCCTCATAACTAGAACATCCAGGAGCGGCATCATCTACAACTGGCTGCCTCGATATGCATGCACCATCTAGCTCAGTGCCTAATTAAGCATGACTAATTAAACAAACAAATATGCATGCTCTTAGCATACGGGTGCAGCGAAGCGCGCCAATCTTTCTAGTTGAATATATAGTCCACAAATGAGAAGCTGAACAATAGAAGTCTCAGGGATCGCAGTCGCAGCCACAAACGCATGCACACCACACAAGATAACACCAATGGAGTCATGGAGAAGACAACGATTGATGAAGAGTCAGAAGTTTACATGCATACAAAATGATTTTCATGTGACGTGGCCTACATCCAGAATGCTCTACCTTATGGTGTCTAGTTTGAAATTATTTGAATCTTTTATGATGTCCTTTTGGTATTTATTTGTTTGTAAATTCTTTCATTATCTACTATAATTAGTCTACGTTGACAAACTGAACTATATAGAATTTCAATTGACTTTGACAACATGTAACCACCTCATACTTGATCATATTTAGTATAAAAACAAGTGTCACTCCATATTGTCCACACTAATATTATCATAGATAGAATTAAGTGACAATAACATGATCAAATGACACTAACACGATGAACTAACAATTGTGTTCATACTAAATAAACTAATGAATCCATAGAAGCAAACCAAATGAGAGCTGACAGCAATCCTGCCAAAGCAGGTCAGCTATCATCCTCCTGTTCATGAACCTCCGAAATGTTGACAGTCTGCAACCATTCTTCCTTTAGAACCAAACACCAATTTGGTGACTGCATTGCCTTGAGCCACTTGAAGTCATCCACATTAGCCCAATTACCGGTCTCCTCCTCAAGTCCAGAGTCCTTTAAATCTTCTTCAATTCCTTCATAATTCAAAACATATGGTGCAAATCTCACACCACTGCAATCCTCAATGATAGGCCTACTCCTCACCCGCAAGTAGAAATCCGTCACCCTCGCCTCATGAATCCTGATCTGGTGTGCTGCCATCACAAATATGCAGCCTTGGACGTCCTCTATAAGCACAGAACCAAGAATAGCTCCAACGAACACACGGCAATCTCTCATCTTGTGGATGTACAGAGCCCGGCATTTGCCCTTGAGATAGACCTCGCAGGAAACCAAATCCGCGAGCGTGAAATCCCCATCCTTGTCGTTGGAGACTCGCAGATCCTTCACAAAGGTGGCGCCGTTCTTGCCCCGGAACCCGAACCCTGGTAGGATCACGTCCAGACTAGGCTTCGGCAGCTCCGGAGGAGGTGGCTGCGGAGGCGATGCGGTGACATGATCCTGAGGCGGGTTCTTAAGATTCCTGTTCTTGTTCCTGAAGGAGAAGGACTTCTTGGGACGGAGCTCAGAGGCGGCGACCCTGTGTGCCGCGCGGAGGTCGCCGGCGGTGGCGAGGGCGGCGCGCAGCTCGTAGGGGGGCAGCGCGTGGGACGCCTCGGCGATGAGGCGATCGATGTCATCGATGGCGGCCGCAGCAGCCGCCAGAGATGCGGTTGCGTCGTCTTCGGAAGAGGAGCGGCAGGCGGTGAGTGCTGACTCCGCGGCGAGCTTGGCGCCGGCGAAGCGGGAAAGGAAGGCCTCGACGGGCGAGGCGTCAGAGGAATCGGAGGGTGGGGCGCCGGCAGAGGAGGAGGAGCGCTTGGAGAGGCGTTCGATCATGGCGAGGTGCTTGCGGTGGCCCCCACCGGCGGCGGCCTTTAGCTGATCAGGCTCCGGTTCCATTCCGGCGGGCGGCGGCGGCTCCGCTGGATCGCGCGGAGGAGTGAAGGCGTCGAGCCGTCGACGGAACGGAGGAACTATGGAAGCGAACACCAGTCCTCTCCACAGTCCGCTCCACCACTCGAGCGATCGGACCAGCCCAGAAGAGGCCCAATGAGATTACCAATATAAGGCCCTGATGAATAGGCGAAGAAAAAAAAGTAAAAAAAACTCCAATTTACCTCCCGTCGACTATAATTTTCTAAGATTAAACCAAATTCAAGGATTTTTACAATCTTTTGTTTCCATTCAGCGGTTTTCTTCGACCTGGCGTCACGTCATCAGCGAAAGAGTAAATTGAACTAGTTTAGGGGTAATTCTGGCTATAGATATTTTTTAAAAATTACCAAAATATATTTTTTTAAATACGCAATTGAAATTCTAAACTCTTGTTTAATAAAAAAAATTCATAGAAAATCGTTTTAGCTTGAAAAAAATATGAAATTGGTTCAAGCTCAACCCTATGGTGTCTACTTTGAAATTATTTGAGACTTTTATGATGTCATTTTGGTATTTATTTATTAGTAAATGCTTCGTTATCTATTATTATTAGTCTACGTTGACAAACTGAACGACGTAGAATTTCATCTAACTTTGATAACTACACAAGTGTCATATAACTTCCTCGTACTTGATCGTATAAAAACAAGTGTCACTCCATGCTGTCTACACTAGCATGATCATAGATAGAATTAAATAACAATAACGTGATCAAATGGCACTAACACGATCAACAAACAATTAATTGTGCTCGTACTAAATATATTAACCATGAATGACGATAATATGAAATTTAGTGTTAATGTGTTATCCTCAAAGTCACTTGGCCTTCCACGTTGTCCATGTCATCACATAGACAAACTATAATAGGTAACAAGAGAATCTACTAGAAAACAAACACCAAAGGAAGACCATAATAAGAGATAAAAAGAATTCTAAGGTAGGCACCATTACATAGAGTATGATTTTAGGAAAATCTAAAATCTATTTCATATTTTTACTAAGATAAAATAATTTTCTATGAGATTTCTAAGATTAAACTAGTTTTACAATTTTAATTGCATAAACTTTCTAAAAACTATCTGGACATTTTTATTAAAAAATATTTACAGTGGACTTACCGACTTTAAACTACAATGTGCTATGATTTATCCTCTGGACAAAATAAAAGCTTACAAGTTCATGTGGACCAAAATCTGGTTTTATACTTGCCCTGTTTGGATCCACCAGCTAATCTTTAGCTGGCTAAATTTAGCTGTGGTGGCTCCAAACAGCCCACAACTAAACTCAGCTAAACTTTAGCTAGAGACCAAAATATACACAATCCCTTTAGCTATTTCAACATAGCTAAACCAGCTAAAAGGCCTCAATGACCAAACTATCCCTAGCTAAAGTTTAGCTAGAGGATCAAAACACCCCGCTAAAATTTAGCTAGCTAAACAATGCAATTAATGAGGGGTAGTATGGTCAAGGTTTTCAATTAGCTAGAGGATCCAAACACCCCTAGCTAAAGTTTTGCTAGCTAATCTTTAGTTGGCTAAATTTTAGCTCTAGCTAATTGCTAGCAAATTTTTAGTTAGGGTGGATCCAAACATGTACTTAGAGGAGGAACATCATACTTTATGAATTGTTTAAGGGTCAAAAGGACACTTACCTTGCCGAAAATAGCATCAAGAAAATTACCATTTTTCTAATTTTCTGTGTTTGTTGAAGATGTTGCTTTGGACTCTTCAAAGTACTCACTCTGTCTTAAAATAAAAGTCATTCTCGCTTCCCGAAAAATCAATTTTTTTAAATTTTGACCAATTATATATAAAAGAATATTAATATTTATAATACATAATTAGTACGGTTAGATAGATCGTTAAATATATTTTCATAATAAATTTATTTGGAAATATAAATGTTACATGTATTTCGTACAAACCTAGTTAAAGTTGAAAAAATTTGGCCGGCACGTATTTCGTAACGTCCTTCTGTTTTGGACGCAGGAAGTACCTATACACGAGTACGCTGGAAAAGTTGCCGTGCGCGCGTCAGCATGGCTATCAGCTGTTAGCTGTATGTTTATTTACCACTTATATAGAGTCTGACTGGTTACTTACATTAGGTACAAAGCTTTTTCATCAACCAGCATAGAAGATGAGAGATTCAAAGCTTGTAAAACCCAATTTCAAATTCAAATCCAAACCTGGCATGGATGAAGAAGGAAGAACCGGAGATGGCGAGGACTTAAGAGATGGAGAGCGATCGACACTGTTCTTCATTGGACCTCAAATCCTCCTAGTTGATCCGGTCAAAGGCAGAGGTCCTGGGGAAGGATATAATCTGTCGAAGACAGATTTTCTGCCTTTGCTTGATGAACTCTTGATGTTATTATTAATTAATCCCCAGTTTAGGCTGATGAAGGGCTTTTTGGTTCCCATTGGAATTCTGTTGGCTCCTGTAAGCGCTTTTGGTGGTAAATTAGCCACATCTGCAAAAGATCCGCTTCAAAAAAACTCTGCAAAAGAAGGTTTTTTCCTGACTTCCACCCATGGGAAAAATTTCTGTCCACTTGAGGTTCAGAACGAACGAGCAGCAGCCAGACCAATATCATTGAAGAGGTGAAAGAGACCTCAAACTCATCACAAGAAAAGATCCGTAGTTTGTAAATTTCAAAACCCACAGCCTTGCAAGAGACTCAAAAAAGGAACACCTGTTCGCTGATGCTGAAATTTGGCTTATACTAATGTTTATGCTGAAATATTGTGAGAGAAAAATATTATTCATGGCTGAAAAGTAGTTCTGAATAAGCTCAAGCGAACAGGGCGTGAAGATTCTATCCTCAAGTTGACATACTCTGAAGGCCTCCGCGGAGCCACCAGAATGGAATAGAGGGAGTCGGCAACAAAAGAATCAATCAGACAAGAACAACATCTCCCAAAAGTGACAAGCTGAGAGAAGCCTTCAACAGAGGTGGGGGTAGCAGGTAGTGGCGAAGCTAGAGCAAATCCGAAGGGTGCAGCTGCCTTATAGACGTATAGATCTGAGTCATAACCATGGTGAAAATTTAACCCTATTCACTAATATTCAAATTTTTTGTGGGTGTATCCGCATCACAACGCTACATGTAGCTTCGCCACTGGCAGTAGGGATTTCCTTCCCAAATTCATTGAAGATGAAGGAGGAGAAAGTGGCTCCTGCAGCTTTGGCGCAAGAGAGCTATCTTCTCGAGGAGCTTCCTTTTCCCCTATAGGCACCATCGAAGGTCGGCAGAGTGAAGTTGGGCGGCAAACATCATCTTCGACAAACCCCAGAGGTGCAAGTCGCCACAGAGAGGACTGGAGTGGCGACCTCTTCCGTCAGGCTATCATTTATGTTCATGGGCACTCTTCAGGCAACGTTACTAATTCTTATGAGAAAGATGAAGCTACGAGCTCAAGACAATTACAATTGTACAGCTCACCATGAAGAGCAAGCCAGAAGAAAAACTTGATGTGCGCGGTGCCGTGGTGCACCAAAGTTCCATTGCTCTAGCGATAAACTACAATCCTTGAAAGAAGGCCCTATAGGAAGATGATGCAGAGTATCTTCCGTTCAACTTTCGCCTCCAAATAAACTGATCGAGCAGAGGTTGGGTAGAATTTGTGGGAAAGCGCCATAAACGAGTTGCCTCAGGAGGGTTTAGTATAGGATCCATGTTCTTCTAAAAAAGTTTCAGATTTAGACTATTCTTATAAATATCTCTTAGCTGACCAGAACCGCTTAGCAAGAATTGGTGAAACCATTTGGCTATAGTTCGAAATTCATTCTAAAATAAACTAGAATCATTACAAAACGTCTATTTGGAGGGTTCTTCTTCCTAATTCAAAATAGAGAAAAGTTTGTAGGTGTTCGAGGGAGAATCTATCACTTCGTAGAAGCATCGTTTGGATCTGAATCCTGCAAGAATCGGAATATATTCTTACACCCCAGTCGGTGCCTGGCCCTATGGTTGGGAAATGGGGAATTTTTATTTAAGCGATCTGGTCTAGAAGAAAGGACCATTGCCGACACTATTTGCGAGCGCCCTAAGCTTGGGCTGTTATGCATCGTTCAACGTACCGATCGATGTATGAATCGTGTAATTAGCAATCGAAGTCGGCAATGGTTAAATTGATTGGAAGAAAACAAGGGGTGTGGGTCCCGTCCATGTCATCAGGTGGCCAGGTGTGTGCGCGCCATGCAATGCTAGCTATCGCCAGCAGCTTTTGGCAGCGGATCCGGACGGAGCATGCGCGCACCACGCGCGGCATGCACACACGCACGCACCGGCCAACTCTCCACTCTGTCTGAACCAGTGGGTTAACGATTTCATTAATCTGATACTGACTGTATGAACCAATGGCACCGCCCATATAATTAATCGACATATTCAGCTCGTCTGATCACTCACCCTCACCATCTTAATTGCCATACCCTGCAGATTTGCAGCAGTTAGCAGCGAATCAAGCATGCATGTCGCGTTGCCGGTGCCGCTTCACCATCCCACCCACTCACCCACCCACCGCCATTGCCATCCTTCACCTCTTTCTCAATCTCACCGATGCCATATATATATGTTCCTGCATATATAGATGGAGCTGCAACGTTATAGCTCTACAACAGACTCCAGATTATGTATTTAGCTCAGCCTCAGGATTAGTCTATAACATTACACAGTCGGTGTTTGCGGGCGTGGCATCATCAAGATTCACAATCCATCGATCCAAAAGCACTGATTTGGAGGAGATGCATGAGAATCTTGATGATGCTGCATCCGCCAACAAGCGCCTACCATACCACACTTCCTTCTCTCTACTTCTAATGTAAGTATATCAGACAGCATTGTGCTCATCTTGGTCATCAATCGAGATCGTCCTCACAGTTAATTAAGGTGAAAGATCATGCCATCCACCTATAATTTTGCAATTTCTTATTGCATTGTCAATGATCCATCTTTATATTTCCTCTCACTTTTATTGTCTCCAACGCCTACAAACTGTTGCCCCTGCTTCTGCATTTTCTTACGCAAACTCTAACCCACGTCCGTCGCGCTGTAGTGCGACGGCGCAACCCGCGCCCTCTCTCACCCTCTCTTCTTTCCCATCCCTGACGGCCTTAGAAAAAAAGCTTTGGGGGAGACAGGCAGGCCGGATGGCGGGGACAGGAGAGACGACGGCAATGCGGAGGCGACAATGACACCGCCAGAGCGGGCGGTGGAGGAGGCGACCAGGTATGGTTGTGGCGGGACGACCATGGCCATGGTGGCAGTGGGCTAGGGGAAGGAGGAGGCTGCCGCAGCCGCGGACCCTACCACGCCATGGCAGGGCGGTGGGCGGCGGCGGCGGTGTGGTCGCGCTTCAACTTCCACCTTTTCTTATTACTAGTTATTTATCTCTTATGGATGGATGGATGCTAAATCATGACGTTTCAGACAATGCTATCTGCCTGCAGCTAGTTGATTATATTCCTCCGATCGGGAGCATCAAAGTATTCAGAGAATGCTAAATCATTTCAGACAATGTTATCTACCTGCAGCTAGTTGATTATGTTTCAGACAATGCTAAACCATGACGTTTCTGATTCCTCCAATCACTGCTAGCTGCACTTGTGGTCCAACCCTTGTTTATTGTCGAATATATAAATTAACTGTACCAAGGCGCCGCATGTAGCTTCCGGTTGTTTCTGTATCTGGATTGATTCCGACTATTCAGAGAGCAATAATAATAAGTTAATTAAATTAATCTTTCGAGTGTATGCTACACGTTATATGAAAAATGGGACCACTCCATTTTACTAAGATTCACGTTGCAATTGTTTGGGTGCATGTGTGGTTCTTAGTATATTTTATTAAGTGCATAAGTTTCTTAAAGTTTGTTCAGTAAAAACTAATGCCATTTTGACTATGATTTTATTATTCTTTGAAATCCTAAATGCATGTACCATCTCATTAGTGCAGGGCAACTTGTATTAGTCAGAAACTATTCTCATTACCAATGTTTCATCAACAGTCCAACATCAACATTGGTGCAAGGGCTTTGTTTCAAGATGAGAGCATGGTCCTGTGTGAATGAATTCGTTAAAATAATGATAAATTGTGCAGACCAGAGCAGATATGATGCAGATTGAAGATAAAAATTGTACATGATCGTGCAAGGACCATAACCATTTCGCAGATCTGAAGCCAAGGAATGTTTCTTTTAACTTTACTTAGATGATAAGCAAACCGAAGGAGGTGTGAAGGTACTATGAATGCAATTAATAAGTAATTAAGTATAAGTATCACTCCAATGTAACAATTCAAAGCTATATATATTGGCATGAATCAATCGTTATTTCAGAACTTATTTCCTTTCCTAAGAAAATGTAAGTTTTTTTTTTATATATACTTTAGCGCTGTGGCGGGGTGTGATTTAAAATCATGGCGGACAGAGATGGAGACAAAGCTCCAATGTCCGCAGCAAGCCGAGAACAAAACATCACTAGCTAGATTGTCCGGTGGTTTTCAGATAAAGCAACGATGGTTTTAGACTGATGGGCAGAAATCAAGGTATCACACCAATGATCTGGTGATAGAGCCGATTCAGCTGGTGACTAAACATGAGAAGTTAGTATGCCTTGCTAGAGGCCGATGCTTACTATTGATCGAAAATGGTTTCTAGGTGATGACTGTTAGTTATATGAACTTACACGGTTACAATCTTAAGTAAACGAAACTCACAAGGATTAATGCATCATTTGGATTAAGTCTAGGACGTTGTGGTGCATGATCATACTGATTATTTCTTGTTCAAGTGGGAGGCTCTTGAATGACTAAAAAAATCAGTGATTGGGCGGCACATTGATTGGCCTAGGAGTGCCCCTGCGGCCCTGCCTAGCAAGGGCGGAGGGTAGTTGAGGTCAAACTGGGCCTCTGCCCCCCTTGGTTGATAGAAGTTTAATGGCCACAGATCTGTAGCAAGCTGAATTGTATATATCAAGAATATGTCACCATAGTTTTATGCTGTAATGAGCAATTTGGTCCTCTTGCTATTTGGCACTACTACAGCAGGCCTATCACAACCGGTAACCCCTATCGCAGCTAATTTTCGGCCTCGGCAGTAATATGTCGATGCTGATAGTCGAGGTCATCACCATCGGTTAACATCCGACTGTGATGGACCATAAACACTGCCGCATTGGTCAATAATCGTCTGTGTACTGGTCATGATCAACGTTGCCTTGCACCACAACCCGACTATGTGCAGTGCGGGTTCACCGTCGCTTTGACATCCGACATGTCTGTCGCTTGGGCGTATGAACCGTCTATTCAAAGGTTATGGTCACCATCGCCTTGTAGTACGATCCGCCTTTGATGATCCTATAGTCGGTGACGGGTTACTAAACGATTCGGCAGTCATACACTTTTGATCCTGGCTGCATCATACATATAACGGTGGTGTTGGACGTTTGCTTCACCATCGATTATTGGTATAGTCCAATGGTGACATCTGTTTTTTCACCAACAACAAGTGGTATGCGGTGGCGGCGGTGATGACAAAACAATCATCGGTGCTTAAATGTGTATCCAACAGTGACAGAATTGCATCCGGGTTTCACAATATATTTACTAATTCAGCTAGGCCTTAAATAAGAGTACTTTTTATAATAACAATCGACTCTAACATAACAACTTTGGCAACTGATGTCCTAACATACGCGGTACAAAGATTACATAATAAAGGTACTGATCTCTATAGACTTACATAACGAAAACGAGGTATCTATGATCCTCCTATGTAGCACTCCTGCTTGCAAGGCAAAGTGAATATAATTAGTGCATGTTCAGATGGGTAGCCAATGCACTATGGAAGGCCTCTTCTTCATCTCTGATCCATTACATGAAAATTATTGAAAAGCACTCAGACTCCACAACCTGCACAAAACAACAAAATTAATAATATTCAACGTACCGTTCCTTTAGTTACCAAGACAAAATGAGGCTATATATAGAATTAAAACAATTTCTTGCCGGAACAAATACATGTTGTAACTACAAAATACAACAAATACACCTTTACTGCTCTGCTAATGACTCTATGACAAGGAAACATAAGAAAGATAGTGAGGACCGTTGATATATAGACTCCAAGTAGGTCAAGGACAGCGGATGACCTAAGCAAGGATGACATGAACTTTTCTGCGGTTTATGTCATATGCAATCAATGTTCTATCCTTCCAACAAGGAAAATCAAATTCCATTCCGGGTGAACTGTAATAACTCTGTAGTCTGCATCACAAACCTCGGAGCCAAATTCAATATTGCTCTGTCCAAATAGCTCTAGCGTGGTCACCGTATGCTTCAATGTCCATTTATTAGTACCATAATCTTCAAGGATCTAGATTAAAAGCTAGGACATATTGCAAATATTAGCAATACATAAATACAAGTGACTCTGAGCTTGATGGATAGAGATTACATCATCACGTGGCTTATAAATTTTTCTACATGTCTTTCCCTCCATATCAACAACAACTATCTAAGAGAACTCCAACATGTGCATAAAACCATTAAGAAACACACTTCTTGAATTTGTGGATACTACAATACCACCCTCACCCCATTCAGATTTCTTAAAGATCCATACTACAGTGTTAGATGAGTAGATGATCACACCTATGGACTCACCCTCCTCCTTCACATGTTCAATCACATAGAAGTGCAAGGAGATCTGTCAGATCAAAACCCAAACGAGCCTGACCAACAAAACAGATGCTATCCGGTAGTACCAACCACTTCTTTGTCGTTGGATTGCAGACAACATAGTGAAACCCAACACACCAGCAAAAGATGAGGCCGTTGTAGGAATCTAAGATGACATATCCTGAATGGGGAAGGGCAAGAAGAACAAGGAGGGGTGTTTACCAGTGATGCTAGTGAAGTGGCATTTGCCTTTCCAGCTGCAATAGAAGAATCCGATGACAATCTAGGGCAGCTCCTTATGATACTCGGAGTCTGAGATGAGGCAGTTCTAGGTGTGATAGACACTTGTAGCAACACAAGGAGTGGGCGGTGAGGTGATGGAGAATGTGAATCGAGACATGCTCTGTGAGCATGGCCACTTTGTTCCTCTTGTTGGGGCCTCCTTCATCTTGACAAGGATGATCTAGTGGAGCAGAGTTGGCAATGGAAGCGGCAATGCAGTCACCTAATTCAGAGAAGGAGCGCCTACAAGGATACAGTTGTTAGCTCTTCATTAATCAGATGGAAGCTTGCTTAGTAATTAGATTACTGAAGAGGGGAATAAAAATCCAAGAAAGATGGATAAGGAAAGTGCGAAAGCAACCTTGCTTTTGGATCTTGTGGTAGTGAGCTAGAGCGGGCATGGCGATGAGTAGCAGCTTGGTCACTGGTGGACCTGTACATGCATGCCGGTCAGGCGTACCGGCATGGAGCACGAGCTTGTTAGTGGTGAGTGGTGGCTTGCTCACCGTTGAGTAGGGGCGGTCGCACCATTCAGTAGTAGGGAGCAGGAGTAGTGATGAGGAACAATAGCACTGAGGAGGACGAAGGAGATAGGGTGGGGAGCGGCCTTTGTAACAAAAAGTAGGAGCAGTGGGAGAGGAAATTTTAGCAAAAATTTCTAATTCCGCGAGGAAGTCCTGCGTGGGCTTGGAAAGTTTTGACGAAAGCGGTACCATCCTGACCTTTTGCAACCGGTGGTGGTGATTGGGTGCTACGAAGCTGTTACCGCCAAAACACCAAAGTGTCATCTAGTCTTCAGCAATAAGGATCACAAATGTAAAGTTTAGCATGTACTAATTACTTCTAAACATACTAATTAGTCTAGTGACATGTTTTGGTGGACATGAACCGCTAACCCACGACCCAAACACCATCGGCTTGCACGTAGTTTTGGGGGAGGCAAACCGCCCCTCTAGCGCTAACCATTGACCTAGAGAGCACTTAGCAGGTAATCATTATCCTCCTCTTCCTTCCGCTTTTATAGCCTAAGGGTCATGGGAAGTTGTGTGACTTCATCCTCCCTCGCCCACGATTGCACGATGCAGTGGTAGGAATTTACACCGATGCAGCAAAATGGCACCCCCATGATTTCCAACACGACGGGACCACAAATGCAGCAAAACATCATGACTACTATAGATCAAGCTATTGCAGTTGCCATGATCTTCGCCGTGATTCATGTAATGATGTTTGTGTGGGTCTTTAGGATAAACATTAATACTTTTATGTCAATTCTTTATTGTTGATCAAACTTAGATTTAGTTGACTCATGGAAGTTTAACTATGTGAACAACATAGTTACAAATACTGACCACACTTACATATACTTGTACCATTGAGTTATTAATTGTTATTTTAAGGCAAAAACTATAAACGACATAGTAACAACCATCATAGGCACATGGGCCAAAATTTTGTTAAAGTACATCTTTATTGATACAAAGAAACACTCCACTAGCAACTCAACAAGGACTAGGCTACAAACCTAGAGAGCAAGGACAAGGCAGCACCTCACAAAACTTCCACCAACATCTCAGTGAGGTGCTTTATCTTCCATCTTGCACCTCTCATGGTCGAGGGATGCAAATCTATCTTGACCATGAGAGGTGCAAGATGGAATATAAAACACCCAATCTTGAAGGCCTTCTCCTATGCTGCTGCTGCTACCGCCGGAGGAGATGGAGAAGGAGCACCTTGCAAAACTTGCACCAGCATCTCAGTGAGGTGTTTTATCTCCATCTTGAACCTCTCACAGTCATGAGAGGTTCAAGATGGAAGATAAAGCACCTCTAGGCAATGAAGAAAGATGATTGACTCAAGGGCTTTGTCTGTATCTGTTCTAAAGGATTCAAGGAGGAAGAGTGTGTGGCATGAGCTCAAGAGATGCATCTAGACCCGGTTTAAATAGACAAACCTTGAAGATAGAGTAGCAGAAAGGAGTAGTCAAGATCTGAGATCTACGCGGGTCACGTGCGTAAACAGACGTATGCAGCGGGGAAGACGAGGTATGTGGGTTCTGGTGGAAGTAATGGTGATGGACGGTGTTGGTAGTTTGGAATTACTCAACAGTCACATTCAATGTTGACCACTGGACCACTAGCACTCGTTAGGGCCAACAACATAAGAGTTATTTCAATCGGTTCTGTCTTTAATGCGATTGAGAAAAGGAACCCCAATGTAATCTCCAGCTCTAACAATCAACCATCGGTGATACTAGTTTTTCTCTGCCGGTTTGATGCCTTTCCAGGCAACACATACATTCAACCGGCATCCAAACTATAACACAGTTGGTTCAGTAGTAACCGGCGGTGATGATGGCGGCTAGATAGCTCAATCTATAGTAGTGTGGCCACGCTCCGCCGCCGCTACCTAGGTTGAGCCTATTGGTTTTGGCCAATCATTGGCTAGGGCACTATATATATGTATAACCCTTTGCTCATGTACATGTGATTAGCCCTAGGGTTACTTAGGTTTGTTTTTGGCCACCACCCCAAGTGTCCATGCATGCTCCTACTTAGTGGCAGAGCTTGATGGGCATTCAAGAATGGGCCAACAATATTGAAGTTATCTCTAATGTGCAGATCTCTAAGATTCCATAAGCATTAACCATAAACATCATTAAGAAAAACCAATTGCCAAGGGAGGGCCATGACCCACTTGGGCCTCCATGTAGCTCTGCCAGTGTGTCCTGCTAGCCAACATGCTCACTCGAAACGGTAGCCTCTACCTCTAAATTGTGGTGCTGAATGTTGCAATCCATCCAAACTATACATGACTCTGAGTGCTAGCACCCTCCATCACATTGTTAAGGTGGTGCTGATGTGCACTACGCCAGGTGTATGACTACTCTCCCGACGTCGACTACCTTTAATACACATGTTTTTCATCCTTTGTCGCATTGTGTGTCGGGAAGTATAATCTATGAAGATCATATTCATTTTATTTGCATGGTAGCATAGCGTACCATGCACGTTCCCTAGCAACTTGGTTAGCCCCTTGGTACGGTTGGCTAAATCCTTGACTGGAGTGTGAGTAGCCTTAGGAGTCAGCGACAGTGTTCATTGGCGGCATGCAAGAGAAATAGTGGACTTGACTCGTTGGAAGAACTTGTGGACTTGACTCATTGGCAGTGCAAGAACCTTGTTGATAGAATATTATTGGCAGGCCTCTGAGGGGTATCGCACAAAGGTAGATTGATCGGCAGAGGTGCGCGTAATTAAGAACAAGAAGGCAACAGAGACACAAGAGTTAGACAGGTTCGGGCCGTCAGCACGACGTAATACCCTACTCCTGTGGTCTGTTGGTTTGTATTGGCTATCGTATGATATTACGTGTGTTTTGAGGGAGTCCCCTACCCACCTTATATAGCTAGGGGTAGGGTTACAAGTCGGTTAGATCTAGGAGATAACCGGTAAGTAATAACAGATTACAGGAATCATAGGATCAAACGTATCCTAACAGATTTCATAGCATCTTCAAGATATCGCCCTTGATGCCTTGTGGTACACGTTGAGCAGTGCCGTGCACCGTAGGTCTTCGTCTTGTGGGCTGGACCACCCCTGGTAGCATAGCCCATGTAGTTTGTCGTGGGTATCCAGGGTCATACCCCCCACAGCTAGTCCCCGAGCACCTTGTATCCGCTATGCAACGCCGTCTTGAGCTTGTCCGAGCAGGTGTAAACAAAGCCAAGCAGTTAGACTCATAGTCCGACCACTCTAATGAGTCGCCAAGTAGTTGTGAACCATCGCCGAGTAGAATATCCCAAGTAAGGCTTGCCAGAAGGATGTAAGGAGCTCAAGTTCAAAATAAAAAATTTTCTCGCTGTGAACCAAGTGTGCCCAGTTAGAGCCCGACCACGAGAAAGGGAGATAATCTTCTTCAACTTCAGGAGGCACGGAGTCTTCCAGATTAAAGAAAATACACTCACCGCAAGGTGAAGTGTGCCCACTTAGTCCCCGAGCCTGATAGTAGGTGATGTGGTCACGTGGTGCCAGGGTCTAGAAAGTAGAAGAAAGGCAGAAGATCAGCCGAGCAGGCAACCAGTCCCTAGGTTGAGCCCTGAAATGAAAAGTGCACATTCACCGCAAGGTGAAGTGTGCCCACTTAGTCCCTGAGCCTGACAGTAGGTGACGTGGTCACATGGTGCTAGGGTCAGAAACAATAGTAACCAGAAGGAGTCCCCAGTGTGGTGAGAAACCGAGTCATAATGATGATGTAGTCCCCGAGCCACAAGTGGAAATCTCGAATAAATCAAGAAGTACCGATTACTCAAATCATGGAGAAAAAACCAGAGTAATGGCTGTACAGTAAAAATTACTGAGCCTTGATGGTATTGCGGAGAAGTCGGCGAATATTCGGTGTGCAGTACCAAGTTGCGTTGAAGAATGGGTGATATGGTCCACAGTTGTGCGGAAGCCAAGATAACAGCCCACCACGCCGCTTTAGGGAATTCAGAAGGGCACAAATCAATATGGTGCGGTTTCCCAAAAACCCTTGAATGCAAAAAGTGGGTACGGTTTCTTTATAACTACGTCACCGCACTCCGTGCTCCCACCTTTGCCACTCCGCCACTTCGTCTTCCTCCGCAGCCTCACGCTCCCCCATTCACATTCACACGCGCTCCGCCGCTAGGACTAGAAATTTTGCATAAAGGAACTAGTTCCAATCTAGATATGAGGGATGGCGCCGTAGAGAGGAGGTGGTAACCCGAAGAAGGCGGCCGCCGGAGCGAGCCATGATAATGAATGGGTGCCATCACTCATGGGAGAGATAGAGCTCAATGAGATGGTGGAGGCAGGCATTCTTCCAGACCGTATCACCGCCGGATGGCATCTGGCCGATGGTGAGCCCTATCTGATGCCACACACCGACGAACTCATCGTATTCGAAGATTATTTCTGGCGTGGATTAGGACTTCCGATACATCCTTTCTTGCAGGATCTGTTAGAGTTTTGGGGAGTGAGCTTGTGTAATCTCCATCCAAACACTATTTTGCACATCTCTGTGTTTATCCACTTCTGCGAGGTTTATCTTGTTATTCTTCCCCACTTTAATCTTTTCCGACACCTGTTCTGGCTCAAGAAGAAAGGAGGGGGCAGTTCCAAAGTGGTCGACAGTGTGTACCTACAGCTCTGCAATGGGATGGCGGGCGAATACATTACTGTGCCACTGAATACCTCGCTGAAGGGGTGGAATGCCAGGTGGTTCTACATGAAGCAAAGTCATCCTGCCATCCGATGCGACGTCGACCAGATTCTGGAGAATCAAAGGAGCTGGTTAAAAAAACCGACTAGTGCCGATATGGAGCAGGTGAAGGAGCTCCTCGAGCTAATAAGGGGCATGAAGATGAACGGAGTGGTGGTGGCGGTGAGCTTCATAGTCTGCCATGTCCAGCCCTGCAAGGAGAGGGCTCATCCGGGCTTTGACTTCAAGGGAGATACTGGCGGCACCCGGGAGAGGACGGAGAGACTGACGAAGGAGGCTGTGCTACGCCAGGCCACTGAACTATTCGCTCCAAACGTGCCGTTCAGCGTGACAGGGCAGCCGAAAGCCTTCAACTATACGAACCCACCTCCTTAGGTAAAAATCTCAACTGTTGTTCCTAGTGTTTTTTACCCCGTGCCGGCGCCGAGCAGTGGACTGATTCGCTTGTGGAAAGATCCATTTGTAGGAACGGGCGGCGTACTTCTCAGGCGTGCCGAGGAGGGATTGGCCAAAGGTAGTGGACGCCAGGCCGACCACTCAACCGGAGGAAAGTGCCATCAACGCCTCATCCGAATCTAGAGGCGGAGGTGCTGGTCAGAAGGTGAGTCCCCCTGGTATCGGAGAAGGTTCGGGGGAAAAGGGCGGCGAATGATGAGCTGGCCCGAAAGAAGAGAAGAACGGTGGATGTAGCTCCCCGCAGGCCGGGCAACATCTCACTTGGTGGTGATCGGACCGCTCGGACGCAGAGTGCGGCGATGTCCGAGTGGTCGGACGATGATGAGGCTGCAGTAGCTCCCCCTCCAAGCACTAAAGCGTCATCGCGCAACATGCACATGGAGGTGCAACCGGAGGGAGGGGAAGAAGTCCCCGAGCAGCAGGCAGAGAAGACGCTGATAGCAGGGCCCACAAGACCTCCGGCCCATGCCACATGGGTTGACCCCAGAGCAGTGCCTGGGTGCTCGAGGAGGTAGCATCGGTCCAGATATGTCTACCGGGAAGCGGATGTGTAAGTATCTTTGCCTTGGGATCAGTAGCTTTTTGATTTTTATAGTTGTGGTGACCGATGAGCTGATCTGATGCAGAATGGGGCGCGTGGAGGATCTGAATCCTTCAGGCCAGACTATCGAGCAGCCGGGGGCTGTTCCTGGTGCGGGGACATTGCGGGCAGACTCCGTCCCAGAGTCCTGGGCGCTCGTTGGTCTACGAAGGAGTCGACCACTGCTACTGATGGAGTTGGTGGCAGAGAGCGGTTGGTGACAATGGCCGGCGAGTCGACGGAGACACCAGGAGCAACGGCAGGAGACACCAAGTCTTCAGAGACAGGAGCGGGAGCTACCGACGTCATGCTAGAATCGGTGGCACGGAGGCCGGTAGCATCGGAATCGGCGGCGCAGAGGTCCATAGCATCGGAGGAGCAAGCGGCGTGCCCTGAGATGTTGTAGGGCATGGTCGGTCGCTGTGTGCGGCCACTGAGCCCCCAGGCAGCGCCACCAGCTGTGGAGGAAGAGGATTAGGTCGAGGAGATTGAGTGTGAAGAATCACAACCTCAAACCGTCCGCATCCTCCGCAAGTGAGGGGAGGAAGTTATGATCGTGGAAGAGGAGGACACCACCAGGGAGGTGAAGAGGCTATGGTCCACCCTTTCCATGCCCATGAAGCAAATTGAGGTTAGTATTGTGTCGGCGATGTCTGTCTTTGGCATCGTTGACCATGTTGGCCATCTAGATGGAGAGGTCGGTGGCTTCGGCGAGGGAGAGACTCTCTATCTCGTAGGCATAGTCAATGGAGAGGTTGGCCCATAGAGCCAGAACTCCTGCTGGTGAAGGCATCTTTAATACCAGATAGGCGTAGTGCAATATTGCCATGAACTTGGCCAGAGCTGGCCGACCATGTATGGCATGGTAGGTAGTGTTGAAGTCGATGACGTAGAAGTTGATGTGCTCGACACGGAAGTTGCTTGCCGTGCCAAATTGTACCGGGAGGGTGATCTCTCCAAGAGGCTTGGATGCCCTGCCAGGAACCACCCCCCAGAAGGAGGAGTCGGAGGGAGTAAGGTCTTCTATTCTGAGGCCCAGCTCCTTTAGGGTTCCGGCGAAGAGGAGGTTCAGGGCACTTCCGCCATCGATGAGTACTTTCCTAAAGTGTAGTTTCTTAAAGATTGCATCGAGAACGAGGGGGGAAACGCCCTATGTAAGGGATGTCTGCCCACTGGTCGGCCCTGCTGAAGGTGATGGGGACCTCCAACCAGGGGTGATAGCTAGGGTTGGCGATAGCATCTTCTGTGTCGACGGCAAGCACCCGGCGGGCGATGAGCTTTCGATCTCTTCTGCTCTAGGCAGCAACGAGGCCCCCGAAGATAGTGGCCACCACTTTGTTGTGATCATGGAAGGCGTTGTTGTTGTCCCTAGGTGGTCGGTGACCTCTGGCTTCGTCGTCGTTGTCATCATCCTTCTTTTTGGTCTGGAACTCCTTGTCAGGCCAAGGCAGTCCTTCATCTTGTGCTTGCTGTTCTTGTGGAGGGGGCACGGTCCTTTGAGGATCTTCTTGTACTGCTCGTCGTAGTTGTGTTTGGTGCGAGGTTCGTCAATGGTGGCGACGATGTTGTCTGGTCGGCGACGGTGATATTGACCAGCTTTGGACCCTTTCGGCCGATCACGGCCACTGTCATGATGGTGGCCACGGTCATCGTAGCTACAGTCACTGTGGCAGCGTTCGTCGGGGCGCTCGTCGCTGCGGTGAGTTGGGCGGTGAGTGCACGTATCCTCGTTGAAGCGAACTTCGGCCTCTTTAGCGTCGGCATACTGATCGGCGGTCGTGATCATCTCGCCAATCCCCTTTGGTGGCTTACGATTGAATTTGGAGCGGAGGTCACGGTGATGGAGTCCTCTGACAATGGCGGTGATGACCTTTGCTTCCGTGATGTTGGGAATAGAGTTCCTCATCTTGGAAAATCGTCTGATGTAACTACGGAGGAGCTCAGACGGTTTTTGATAGATGCAATTCAGATCGTGCTTGGTGCCTGGCTGAGTACACATAGCCATGTAAGTTGTCAGTGAAGACCTTCTTCAGTTGTTCCCAAGATCCAATGGAATCTGGGGTGAGGCTCGTGAGCCAGTTCATTACGGTTGGCGTGAGCATGACAGGAAGATAGTTTGCCATGACACTGGTGTCTCCCCCGGCGGTGCGCACAACGGTGGCATAAGCTTGTAGCCACTGTGTGGGGTTCATCCGCCCCTCGTAGGGCTTGACCCCGGTGATATTGAAACCACGTGGCCACTTGAGTGTTCGGAGTGCTCTCGTGAATGCTCAGGGCCCTTCGGGATCGTCACCGTCGTGATCGGCGGCATTGTCAGCGTTAAACGGCTGGAGGGCTGCATCCGGATTACCGAATTCTTACTCGTATTCTTGACGCCGGCGTACTTCCTCTTCATGCTGAGAGAAATGACGCCCGTCGATATGACGTCGTGCATCCCGGAGGTTGTTGATATGTGCTCGGACATCTTGATCCACTTCTTGGTTGTGTTGGCGAGGGTAGTTGATGCGGTTCCCCCTAGCCCTCCTGGAGGGGTTGTCCATCATCACGATGTTGGTCGACGAAATGGCTTGTGCCGGGGCGGCGATTAGATCTTGGAGCGGTGGATCGGTGATTCATGCTTGTCGAGTAGGAAGGTCCCTGATCCTGGTGGATCTCATTGACCTGGCAGTGCGCAGCTTTGAGCATTGCGGTGACCTTGATGACCTCTAGCATTTGCTCGAGCCGAGCGAGCTCATTAGCGACCACGGCCAAGTTGGCGCTTGGGGTCTTGTAGACATCGTGCCCGTCGATACGGATAAATTCATCATAGAGGTTGCGGCGGAGTGGGCGTAGCCTCTCTTGCGAGTCGAGTTGTTCTCCATTGCGAGCAGCCTCGGCTAGCACAATGGCGGCTTCATTCGCTCGACGCTGCGCACGGTTGGCATTTTTGTTGACACGAGCTGCGCGGTCCTCATTAGTTTCTCTATCTTGTGGAGGGCTGTTGACGCTGATGTTAAAAATCCCACCTCCACGGAAGGGTGGGAACGGAGGTTGGACGGCGGTGGTTTCGACGACAGTCTCCATAGAGCCCTGGGACTCGGAGTCTAGATTTTCCTCTAGGATGGTGTGGAGGGATGCTTCGGGACATCAGTTGATCTACAGGATATTGACAGTCGGCGAGAGCTGGTCGGCGATCAGGTTGGCGAGAGGATAGATGTCTCCCACCTGGTTGGCGAATTTTCCTCTTAGGGCATCCTAATGGATGGCGGCCATAACCCCTAGAGTTTCCTGATTGGCCTCCGATAGATCAGAATCGAAGGGTGGTCGGCGCTAAACCAGAGTGGTCGGAGCTGATTCCGTGATGGAGAGGCAGTCGACGAGCTTCTGGCCAACTTGATCGATCGATGCGATTAGATCGTCATTGTCGATCTGCTTCCTCGAGTAGCGGGGGAGCATGCGATGAGTTGTTGGTAAAGACGACCTCGGAGGCGGTTCCGAGATCGGATCTGCTGTTGCAGGTCTTGGTGTGGTCGGCACAGAATCGATCTGCACTGGCTCGATGATCTCTCCGTCTTCGTCAGCATTGATGATCCAGGAGATCGACCCGACCGTAAAGATCTGGCCAGGCTTTGGAAAGGAGGAAGAGCCTGCAAAACGTACCATCTTGTTCGTCATAGAAACAGCACGCATACCCCTACCTGGCGTACCAACTGTTGATAGAATATCATCGGTAGTCCTCCGAGGGGTATCCCACAAAGGTAGATTGATCGGCAGAGGTGCGCGTAATCAAGAACAAGAAGGCAACAGAGACACAAGAGTTAGACAGGTTCGGGTCATCAGCACGATGTAATACCCTACTCCTGTGGTCTGTTGGTTTGTATTGGTTATCGTATGATATTGCGTGTGTTTTGAGGGAGTTCCCTACCCGCCTTATATAGCTGGGGGGTAGGGTTACAAGTCGGTTAGATTTAGGAGATAACCCGTAAGTAATAACAGATTACAGGAATCATGGGATCAAACATATCCTAACAGGTCTCGTAGCATCTTCAGGATATCGCCCTTAATGCCTTGCAGTATACGCCGAGCAGTGCCGTGCACCGTAGGTCTTCGTCTTGTGGGCTGGACCGCCCCTGGCAGTGTAGCCAATGTAGTCTGCCGTGGGTATCCAGGGTCGTACCCCCCACAAACCTGCTGTTGGATCCATGCATCTCGTTTTGGTTGCTAAGTCTGTCAAAGTGCAAACAATCTAGTATGCTCCCATGTATGTTTTATAACTTGGTGCAAATTGGATATACTGCCATGTATGTAATTGTGTTTATGACTTGGTGCAAATGTGCAAGACACCTATATGCATGTCATATGGAGATCCATGTATTTGGGGACTAAATTTGTCAAGATGAATGTGATATGACGGATTTTCAATTAGTCAAACTCATATTTAATATATAATGATTATGCTACATTGGATTTATTTTTTTAATTAGTTTTAAAATTCCTGTAGGAGAATCTGTCGGTAAAATACATGTATAGCATCGCATGGTCTGTCAGCATAAATTGTAACACACAGTCAGTCGGTGATTTTTTCTCCATCGGGCTGTCTGTCAGTAAAAGGGTAGTCTGTCGGTAGGCTTACACTGACTGACCTGGTCCGAGGGTATATCTCTATATCGACGGATTGTCTGTATACCGACGGACCGTCTGACGTTGTTCTGAGGCTGTGGTGTAGTGACTCTCAATAGTTTAAGAAAAGATGATGTAACAAAATTTTGAATTTTCAAACCAAACTTGGGAATTGTTCGAGTACATGTGTTTTTTTCCTCCCAACTGGTTTGGCTGCTAGTAGAAAAAACAAGACCTTTGACACATTATTGAAGAATTATTGGAGATACTCTTAGTGGCTACGAGGTCATGGCCAAATTGGATCACTTAGTAATAACTTCACAAGAGCATCTCCGGAAGCTTTTTAAAAATCTTTGGGTACATCAAAGATTACGCCAAGTAAATAAAATGATTATTGAGCTCTATTTTTGCCCTTGTCCACTTAGGGCATGTACAAATGTGGCATCGAGAGAGTGCATTGGATCTTTTCAAAGACAAGTAACACAAAGTTAAAATGTATTATTTATATTTGCAATGGTGGTCATCTTATTTAAGCTTATTTATTTTCTATCAAATAGCAATACAATGGTATACAAAATAGTATTAATGATTTATCTTGGCTACAAATAGAGCATTAAATAGCTTGCAGACAATGAAACAGTCTCTCAGTTGTATGATTTGTCTTTTTAGCTGTCTGTATGCCAGATTCGATGCTCTTAGTTTGACGATCCTATGTTTGTGGTTGTACATGCCCTTAGTTTCCTAAAACTTGAAATTTAGATGGAAGGGGGAAAGCCGTGAGAAACTATAGGGGAGGGGTGACCGGGCGCATAGCAAGACCAGAACGAAGATACGGGGCATATCAGTGAGCCGAGGGAGGGATTTACCAAGTACTCTCTCTGTCCTTGAATAAATAGATTTCTAGAGTTGTCTTAAGTCGAACTTTTTAAACTTTGACTGAATTTCTAGAAAAGCCATTAAGATTTATGATATCAACCTAGTATCATTAGATGTACCATAGAATATATTTTATAATGTGCTCATTTTATGTTATAAATGTTGTTATTTTTTTCTATAGAGTTAGTCAAACTTCAAAAAGTTTGATTGGCACGGATTCTATGAATGAATTTATTTGGAGACAGAGGGAATATTTATCTTTAGGGATTTGTTTTACAAAAAACTATTGGAGAGCCCTTTTTCCTTATTTTCAAAAGAAATTGTTTTAAGAGGCTTTTGTAGATGCTCTATGCAAAAAAAGGTTTTACCATTCAAAGCCACGATTAGCCCACTACTACTAAATTGATTTTAAGAGATACCTCGCTTTATTAACAGGGACGGTTAAGAAATGTCCTCATAAACACCTTATGATTTTCAGAGAGTCACTTTATTTATGGGGACCACAAAGGAATAAGCATGTCTCAAAATTGATTTACAGATATGGTTGCTTCACTAACGGAGATAGCTAAGAAATGAGCGCCTCCTAGAATAAAATTATAGAGGTGGGCCACTTAATCTTTTAATAAGGCCAAGACTCGTAGTTGGCCCAATAGGGTTTCTCCCTTTCTCACCAACCTCATGCCTGCAGGCTACCTTTCCTTTCACCTCATGTCTACGCTCTCTCTCCTCTCCCTCTGCTGCCTCCTTCTCTCTTGATCCACCTCCCACCCAACGGCGGGCAGCCCCTGCCTCGCTCCCAGCACCACGTGTGCTCCTATACTCCTGGTGGCTCGTGGTCCCTCCCACAGAACTAGTGGGATGTGGCAACTTCCCACTCAGGCGCTGGTGTGTGGTCCTATCCCTTACGACCGTTGGTGCACATCCCGACCTCTTGGCTGCCAATGCTTTGGCCTCTCTCTCTACATCTCGGCTGTATCTGTTGCTTCGTCTATGGATCTAGTAAGGAGGACTCCAATACGGCACAAAGGGGCCCAATCGGATGTGACTGTGTTGTTGGTTTCCCCCTTCGAGTTGTTGCATGGTGTGGGTCAGATACGGTGAAGACCCGCCACTCCCCTCTCCCACTGTCTCCATATAGAAGCCACCTCTACAAATCGTTGCTTAGAAATCACAAATTCGGACCCAAAAATAGCAATTTTTTAATATAGGGAGACTCCATCAGGTTGCCACACACGCACGGCGTCATAAAAGTCACAAATCCTTTGAATTTTTAAATCGTTGCTCAGAAGTAACAAATTCAGACCCAAAAATAATAATTTTTTAATACGGGAAGACCACACCAGGTAGCCACAGAGCAAGAAATCATAAGTCACAAGTCCCACAAATTTTGATGCGCTTCGCGGCCGTGGGGGCTCAAACTACGACCTCAAGCGTCGTGCGTATCTCCCCTAGTCACTCCATCTATTAATCACTTGTGTCCATATGACATATTCATCCACCTCATTTTATCTTCATCCGATTTTAAAATAAGTATTTGATGCTCTAAACAAATTGAAATAAGGAAGTTGTCAAATAGAGAGTTGTATTACTTTTCGAGATCTACAACTTTGGTTTTGGTTGTTTTTCCATCCGAGGTGATTTGAAAAAATTGAATTTAAAATATGAAAAATTCAAACGTAATTTTTCTTGCATAGGTAATTTCAGATGAAATAATTGTCAACTACAAAGTTATATAACTCTTCTAGATCTACAACTTTGATTTTAGTCGTTCTTCAACCGAGGTAGTATGAAGAACTCAAATTTTTCTATGTAGCTCCTATTTTTGAAGGCAGCTTTATTTCCAGCCACCTCTAAAAATCGATTTTTAGAGGCGACAGAAAATAGAGCCACCTTTAAGAATCAACTTTTAGAGGCGTATGAAAATAGAGTTGACTTTAAAATTAGGAGTATTTGTACAGGCAGTTGAAAATAACAGCCGTCGTTACAAATACATTTAGGATCGATTCTGACTCCACTACAGAGACGCCTGCTGAAAATCAATTCTATAGCCGTGCGTGAAATTGCCACGGATGCTGACAGGTTCTGCGAGAGGACAATTAATGGCTCATGTCGGATCCGGTGAGGACCCGCTGGCCCTCTCTCTCTCTGCCTGGCTCCAGATCTCTCAGTCTCTTCTGGTTGCAAACATCGGGAAGTTGCCGGAGACGCTGACGATGGGTTGGCAAGGACAGCGGCTTGGACTGTAGGGGGCGGAGCTCGGCATGGGGATGGTCATTTCAGACTCGGGCGCAACGACCTTGACATTCAGCTTGTTCGGAACCGTTGGCTTGTTCGTTGCTGGTTTATGAGAAAGTACTGTTGCTTGGTTTGTGTGAGAGAAAAATAATATTTCTAACTGAAAACATTGTTTATGTGAATAATGACCACTTAAGAGGGCTGGCCAGCACCTGCCAGCCAGCCGAACAGGTTGATTGAGCCTTCGGCTGTTTTTTTAATTTGATTAAGAGAGGCGGATACATACTAGTGCCGCCTGTATAAAATGCGATTAACACAGACGCTGTGTTAAAGGCGGACATTGCCTGATTGCCTGGCCTCGAGAAAATCTTAATGTCCGGCTGTGAAAACTATTTTTGATAGTAATAATTAGCTATCATTAGACGCTGTGTTAAAGGCCGACAGTACTGTAACGTACTATTTTGATAGTAGTAATTAGCTGTCATTATAAGTGAACAACATACAGTTATCATATGCACGTAGAATAAGTACTAGCTAGCTTGGTACAGTAATATGAACCAGCTGAGGTGAATGAAATTGGACTTTCACGCCTGCTCCAGATTTCATATCCTACGTAAGTTGCGCACAGTACATGCTACATAGGACGTAGTAATATTGATTATGTACGCATTTCTTCGTTTAATATGAATTCATCCCTTCCAGGCTCCAGTTGTCTGTTAAGTTTTAATTTGATCCTTAATGTTTATATAAGCAAGTCCACCGACCAAGTACGCACTATGCTGTGTTGCTGTTGGTTCTAGTCTTCTAGATAAACCGGTTAATTTCCATCCATGCAAAAATGTTGTTTAATGCGGTACTAATAGCACGGCAACGTCCGAATATCCGTACGTACTATGACAAAGCTTCCGCCACGGTTTGTAATTTTGTTGCATGTTTCAAAATTAGGATTTGTAATTTACTCTAGCCGGCTGGCTGTAATTTATCATCCATTTTCAAAACTTGCAATTTATATTAGGATTCAGGGGTTACATTCACTCACAATTGAACAATAGATTATGCCTTAAATTGATATTTTGTACGAAGTGAGTTACATCATCCTACCTTACGGGATCTCCGATTACATACAACAGGCTACCACTATGGAATAACTTTATGTGGGCCTCAAGCCCATCTCGCTCGATACATCGTCTATCACATTATGTGGCACACCCTTTGTGAATTGATCTATCAGTTTTTAGATGTATGGACCAAGTTTAATACTATTACTCTAGAGTTTTTCAGTTTCCTGACAGATTTTAGCTGCCTCTTTACTTGCCTTGTTGACTTCATGTTATCCTTAGAACTATTCACTTTAATTATCAGGTCTAATTATCGCAATTCATAGAAATATCCGTGTCGGGGTTATAACCCCGGGGTATCTTAAGACACCAATTAGTTAGCAGGCCAAACGGCTCACGAAAACAACAGCAAGCGAAGGCCCGAACGACCGAGGCCCAGCTGAGCCAAGCGAACCAGGCCAGTCACCAAGGCCAGGGTCAGCCACGACCCCTTCGATCCGCCTTAGCTGAATGACACACGAGAGACGCACGACCTCTCCACCGTCCCGACCCCTGAAATGGACGGAGAGAGATCGAGCCCAGCCAAGCATGCCTGCTCTGACAAGAACAAGCACACTGCTCTGACCCCGCAAGAACCGAGGGGATAACGGTCACCTTGGTCCGGTCAGACGCCATCTCTACCCCACGCTGCGCGAACAAGACAACATCGTATGACAGTGGCCGTCAGTACGGCGACCCACCATCCAAACACGGTCCGACAAGACATAAGTATGATTCCACCCACTACAGGATGTGATACACGATGAAGGCCTTGACTTTGAGGCCATCCAGACCGGCAGGAGCCATGACCCCAACGATCGGGATCATGGCCCTCAGCTCCTCGAGACAACAGGCGATCGGCGACGACCTAGGGGCAGTTACCAACTCTTGTACGACGCCATAGGAAACCAGGAGGCGATGACGAAGACCACGACGGAGACCACGTCGCACAGGATGGCTAGCGAACAATCATCGTGCCTACAGTGCCACCTTGAACGGCACAGTAGCACCACGTCACACCATGCCGCGACGTGGCCACAAGACCATGACGACAACCACGTCCGAACGTGCACTACAAGATGGCGTAGCTTGCAAGCCAAGTTAGTTGGGCCCTCCCTTAGGCTCACGACCCTTCGGTCGGGAGAACCTTCCTCCTATGCCCTGACCCTGAACTCTATATAAGGGCAGCCAGAGCATCTTTCTGAGACATCCTCTACAATTTTACTCATTCTCCATCATAGTAGGGCTCCTGGAGCTTTCCTTCAGGCAGTCCATCTCCTAGCTCTAGCTTTCTTACCTCTTCCACCATTCTTGCACCCCCCATTGTAAGAACTTTAGAGCATTCAAGCGAGGAACACGCACTCGATCATCTTTGAGACTGGACGTAGGGCTTTGGCCTGAACTATTATAAATCCTCGTGTCTTTTGGAAGCGACCATCATCTTCCTAGAGAAGCGCAACAATCGTATAAATTTATTAGTCCGGTTTATAAAACACCGACAGTTGGCGCGCCAGGTAGGGGACTGTCGCGCACTCTTGATTGTTGAGAAGGAAGCGATGGCTCCTTGCACCGTTGGTGGACTCGCTCGCGGAATGGCCCACGATGGCCACATTTGTTGTGAAAAATATGAGTTCATCGGTGTCAAAGGGCCAGCGCCCACGTCCGCTTTCAGCCGTGGTCCGAACCTCTGCTTTGGAGAACTAAATCCACGGTCTACGGTGGACATGCTCTCGGAACTGCCCTCCGCGGCAGCATCCCAGAGCTCACCTACATAGGGGGGCTAGTACCCTCTTTCGCCACGAGCCGTGGCCTAGCCTTCCACCCAGGAGGCCATGGGCCCATGGCTTGAGGCGAACTCTCCTAGGGAATGGCCTCGACTAGCCACATCCTATTGGGAAACAATGAGGTTATCCACACTAATGGGTCAGCGCCCATCACCAGCTTCCACCCATCCTGGCCAACCGCATGGGAAGCCTAGATCCGGCGGTGGAGATGCACCCTGCGTGGCATCTCTGCCACCCACAGAACGATGTGTGTCAAGGCACGCACGAGCGACGAAATCACCCGCCGGCCCGCGGCACCGTTGCAAGTGATCAGGCGGCTACCCGGCACCATGCCTCGCATAGTCAAGCTCAGAATCAGGGCTTCAGTCCCGCATGGCGAACAAACCGCCCATCGTACCTCAACGAACTATCAGCTGTCACTCAGAGGCGTGTGCATCCGAGGAAGTGGGCTCCCTAAGCGCACCGTGTTCCGCACTGTAAGGACCAAACCATGTTGCACTCAGATCCCACTTCCGCAGCGACAAGTCATGCTAGCTCCTCGTCGAGAGGGGCAATCGCACCTAGAGACGGGGACACGATGACCGCGACGTTGTCGTGCCACGAAGGCTCAGGCATCAGAACGCATGGGCCCTCCTGACCAGAAACCACGGTGAGCCAGACACAAAGAAGTCATCCCCGAGGGTTTGCAAGGCCGCTGAGGACATCGAGCCGGCAAGGGCCGGCCTAAGGCAGCCTAGGAGGACGATCCGCACTAGTTATGACCACCCTGAGTGGTAAAGAAGCATCATCATTAGCTCATAGCCCAGGGACCATGACAACTCCACCACAAGCGAGCGCTCAAGAGTTCACCTCAGCACAAGCAGTAGCAGCAGGGTGAGCGTCCGCTCCCTGAACAAGCATCGGTGATATCAATCGTGTCCCTCTCTTCGTTGTTTGATCGCATTCACATACGTGCATAGATGCAACGATGAGCCCAACTAGCTAGGAGCAAGGATAGAATAAACTTAGGGACACAAAACCCACACATTTTGTCTCGGAGACATTTTGCCTTCCAGGCGTCCCGGTCCGCCTCTCACGGGAGCCAATACCACAGTCAGCGGGGGAAGCATACGTGAGGTCCCCCGCCAGCACACACCCTCGCTGC
Source organism: Miscanthus lutarioriparius (assembly GCA_904845875.1). Taxonomy (NCBI): domain Eukaryota; kingdom Viridiplantae; phylum Streptophyta; class Magnoliopsida; order Poales; family Poaceae; genus Miscanthus; species Miscanthus lutarioriparius. The sequence continues at coordinate 68,922,672 of CAJGYO010000004.1, read as the reverse complement.
CTACACCATGCAGCACTGTAGAGACATAGCTCAGCATGCAACCTCTAACTAGCATCCGCACGTCATGAGAGATCAACTAGCATCCAGCACACACCCTCGCCGCCTACGCCATGCAGCACTGTAGAGACATAGCTCGGCACGCAACCTCTAACCAGTAGTTAACAAATAAATGCTTAGTCATGCTTATTGGATAAGAGTTGAGCGACAAGTTGGTTCTATATGTTCATATCCAGGGAAATGCCCTATAGTTTAATGATGATCTTGAATATAAATTGAGACTAGGCGGACTATTTGCTTGCGTAAAGAATTGAGTCTTAACGTAGTGCCCCACCTGTGTCGATTGAGGACCGTTCGTTGTAGGCCACTGTGTGGTCAGGACTTTGTAGTACTAGCCACATACTCCAGTAAGCCTAACACCTCGGCTATTCCATTATGGGAAAGGACAACCGCGCACTAAGAGTGGAGAGATGGTGAGAGTAGTGTGTACCCACCCTATGGAAACATCTAGGATGACGTACGGTGGTGGAGTACTGTACTCTCGGGTGGCGTGAACCCGTTCATGTTTTGGAGGATACGAGTGAAGGTTCATATATGTAGGGCCGAGGCCGGGACCTGCATATATCATGTGGTAAGGAAACCCTAGCTGGGCCAAATCGATTCGAATCACCGTTGCTTCTCGGAGAAGGAGACCCAATCCTCTGACCATACATCATAGTTAATAACTGAAACATTAGTACTATGATCATGAGATGAGATGTTTAAAGAAATGGTTGCTTTAGATCAGGTGCAAACTAGAGACTGATAAGGACTTAACTTGAGCTAAAACATTGAAAGTAAGGATCAATCATTAGTAAGTTTTTTTCTACAAAAGTTAATCTTGATTCTTGCTACAGACTTACCTTGATTCCCATAAAGCCAGCATATCCTTAGAGTCTTTCCTTTTCGTCGGTTAAGTCTTGTTGAGTACGTTTGTACTCAGGGTTTGTTAACCCTTGTTGCAGAAGGAGAGCTAGCAGTAGAGAAGTTTGTTGTGCACCTTTGGGCAGGGTGAATCTCTCTTGTGTGTTATTAAAGTGATACTTGTCATGCTACCCTACTGCCTAGTTGGCTAAAACTTATGCTTTGTAATAACTTAATGAATGATTTGTAAACTTATGGTTAGTAAGACTTCCGCTGTTTATTCCAATGTAATATATTTGTATAAACCATTGTAGTACTGTAATGCCTTTTGTGATGTATCCTGCTCGGAAAGAAAAAGTGGATGATTCAGGTTTCCCGAGGACACCCGACAGACTACTGGAATTGTGTGGCTTATGTGTGCTATTGTCAGAAGTCTGTGAGACAATGATGGGCACATGTGGGCCATATAATTTGGGTGGTTCTGCCAGGAGGGGGCCACACCTTGGTGGTGGCTCTCGGTCGAGGGGCCTTACCGGGGACGAGCCCCCTCCATCTCATGGTGGGAAGCTGCGAGTTGCTCCTCCAGCACTACAATCCAAAGAGTCCTATTAGAATCTAAGAACAAAAACCTAGTAGTAGGAATTAGTGGCAATAGGAAACACACCATATGCCCGTACCCACATGGCAGTAGCCTCTGCCCGTGCCTCGGTGACCTCTTCTTTCGCCACCTGGAGGGCTGCCTAGAGATAGTCCACGCGGGCCTTCAGTTGGGCCACCTCATGGATACAACTTGAGTGCAACCGACAAGCCCCATCCCTCTCGAGCATGAAGCTCCATATCCCTTGCTGCCCGATGGTAAGGGACAGGGGATGGGGGCTCACCGTCTCCAAAATAGGTCGAGGACGGATGGTGCTAGAAGGGCCCCCGACCTCAGATGCCATCGCCGGAGAGATGATCCTGAACACACCCACAATTAACAACGAACACAGTCAAGTCCAAAGAGCAACGCAAAATCACTTACCTTTGTTCTCGCAGGGAAGACAGCCGAAGCAATGGCGGCCTGTCGACCTCGGATGACTCCTCATGAAGGCGCTTCCCACGATCCATCACTTGGAGAAGCAACTACAAGCACACAAGTAGAAAGGAGAAGAAGGCAATGCAGGGGATGGGAGAACAATACCTCCCACTACGCACCACCCCAATGGATTTATAGCCCCAAAGATAACCTCGGTAAGCAAACTAGGGCCACGACCATTACTAACCACTTCGATAATCTTGCAGAGCAAGGGCGGCAACTAGGCGGAAGGCGGAGCAACGGCCTCCCACGTGAAAACCCAAACTAGGTAGGCCCTGCGTGTTTTCATTTCTTCGTATCATTTTGATCTACGCGCCTTTGTTCAAAAGATGCCTCGCTGCTCGCGAGTCGGCACCGTCGATGCAAAATGATCAAGGAGGTCACACACCCCTGGATTTGCATGCAAGAGTGACCCACCGCAGCCATGACCCTGAGTCATACTTAGGAAATTTGCTCTTGGGCTGGTCCTTCGATGGACTCGAGGCCACAAAGGGATAGGGGTAGGATGAGATAGGCCTCTATGGCTCTTATTGGTGGTGCAGAGCCACATGACCATCTCACCCTGTGTTTGAGTCATCTGCTTCAAAGTCGCCCGGGTTGACCCCCTCTAGGGGGGAGGCATCTTGCCCTCTAACCGCTGTGGAGGCAGCCGGGGACCAACGGGCTTGACGACCAATGATTTATAGGACGTCTCTCCATGAGGCACAGCCGAACTTCACATCAATTGGGAAGGATGTCGGTTCCCACTTGAATTACCCATTGACCCCGACGAGGCGCATCGCTCCGGCCACGTGGTTACAGTGGACAAGCCTCTCCCCATGTGGGGCGAAAACTAAAACCTAGCTGCAACAAGATAGTATGACCCCTCGGGGTCAGGAAGGACAGCGGGAGGAGGCTAGAGCTAGTCCCGAGCAATCTTGTTAGCCAAGACCAGGCCACAGCTAGTTCCTCCTTGCATCCTGAAACCGTGACTTAAAGTCAACTCCCAAAGACTCGCTCACCCATGAGGACCAGCGACCATTTCAAGAGGGATCATCGCCACAGGCAGCTAAAAGTCGTGCAACAGTCACAGACACTCAGGAGGAGAGGTCCAAGGTCACTCGATGACCTCACTGCCCTATGCGGCAAGAGGCCAATGACTCACCCGAAGCCTGCACCCTTGAGCTCGCAGACACTTGGGATGAGAGGTCCAAGGTTGCTCGACGACCTTGCCACCCTGCGCAGTGAGAGGCCAATGACTCACCCGAAGCCTACACCCTCGAGCTCATAGACACTTGGGAGGAGAGGTCCAAGGTCACTCGATGACCTTGCCGCCCTACATGGCGAGAGGCCAATGACTTGCCCGAAGCCTACACCCTCGAGCTCGTAGACACTCGGGAGGAGACATCCAAGGTCGCTCGATGACCTCACTGCCCTACGCAGTGAGAGGCCAATGACTCACACGAAGCCTACACCCTCTAGCTCATAGACACTCAGGAGGAGAGGTTCAAGGTTGCTCGATGACCTCGCCGACCTGCGTGCCAAGAGGCCAATGAGTCACCCGAAGCCTGCGCCCTCGAGCTCGCAGACACTCAGGAGGAGAGGTCCAAGGTTGCTCGACAACCCCGCCGCCCTGTGTGGCGAGAGGCCAATGACTCACCTGAAGCCTGCACCCTTGAGCTCGCAGACACTTGGGAGGAGAGGTCCAAGGTCGCTCAACAACCTCGTTGTTGGCATTTCTAAACACAATCACCAAGTATGGAGTTAGAATCCATCCCTAGCAACGACGCTAGAAATGCTTGTTGGTATTTCTTAGCGTCATCACTTATGATTAGCAATGTCACCAAGTAACAGCCTTGATAGTTCCTTAACAATTTTATATATTTATCTGCAAGCGTACGGAGCTATCATTGTAGCATTTTACCCTGAAGTATTCAGGGTATCATTATTTATATTTTCCCAAAGGAAGTCATTTGATTAAGAGTCCAGTATGGATGTGAACTTGAATAATAATGCTTGCAAGTACACCAATGTTCATAGCAGGGGTAAATACGGTGATTTCAAGATAGAGGATACACACATGGGCATTCCTCAAAGGATAAAAGAGAAAAAAAAGATAAAATAATAATCTAAGTCGAGCAGGAATTGGTCTAGTATAGTCAAACAAAGATTAGTTAATGATCATACAAGTTACATAATTAGTTTTAAGGCTAAGTGTGAAGAAGGTCGGGAGGCCACCGAGTACTAGTTTGCCAGCAACCTCATGTGACAATTTAGACTCCTACACCCTAGTCGAATGTGGGGGATTACAAGAGACAGACAAGGCCATCACCACCTAACGCCTACCCCTCAACCGTGGAAAGGGACAATGCATTCACCTGTCCCTCCATACCGAAGCACCACGCTTGCGTATACAGAAACTACCCAAATTCCCCTAGATCCCCGACCCTACGAATCGACAGGTAAAGAACTTGGGCACACCTAATGGCACGATGAACTGCCACCTCAACTTTGCTCTAATTCCGATTATATAAGTTATATGAGTGTTTAAGCATAAAGTCATGCGTGCTACTTTCAAGACATACACCATATATCAAGATTATAACACAATAACTATACTCTAGTTCATAAGTATGACTATAAATATCATATGAGAGCATAACTTTGGAAGAACTCATATCTCTATTCATACCCAAATGTCTCTTCTTCCAAGGAGCCAAGCTCTCCAAGGTAGCTTTGCCTTGCTCTAAAGCTACTAAAAAGTTAAACTAGAACTACTACAAGTGAGTGAGGTAGTGGTGTGTGAGGTGATGCTCAAGTGAAGTGTGTATTGTAGAGGGAGGGATACCTCTCTATTTATACACAGAGCTAGGCTGTGCTGGAGGCTATTCCTGGCGGGAGGACTGGCTCCCACCGCCATAGCATGGAGCCATGCCACCGCCTATCGAAGGGGTGGCTGAGCAGCGCCGGTAGGGGTCGGCCGCCCCTAGAGGTCGGCCGCCTCACCACCGCCTTCGCATGGTAGGCTCCAGGCTAGACCTAGATCAGAGCCCGATGGTGCTTTGCCCGGTTTGCACTAAGTTGATGGGCGTCTCCCTTGTTTCTTTGCACAAATCAGCGTCGGAAAGCTCCTTTCGGTGAATTATTCCATGCATTAGTATTTGTGACCAGCAAAATAACGTTCTCCAAATACATGTGGAACTTGGTTAGTAGTAAATGCATATGTGATCAAGATTGCTTATTTTTTCTCTTTTCATCCTATCTCTTAAAAGGCTTTAGGTAGGTATGAATGAGAGGCATACTTACATCACATATATTTCTAAGTCAAAAACTGGACCCATGGAGATGCAAGTCATACCTTTGATCAAGATGTGCAAGTGTGTGGAATATTTTCCTAATCCTAATATTTTTTGGTACTCCTTTGATCATGACTTTCTCTCTTTTGATTAATTACCTTGGAAGTATGGGCTATATTTCTCTCTTCTTTTTTTCAATACTTTAGAACCTTCATGTGTTCCATTTTTTTCTTCTTTTCTCTAGCTATTTTGAGAGCTTCATATGTCTCTCATTTTTTAGCATAGCCCCATACTTCTCGTTTGGCATATGAAAACCTTTGGAGAGAAAGACTCAAGACAAATGAATGATGTTTTTTAGGTGGACCGAAAAAGCATGTTTTTGTGTAACTCTTAGTGTGAGAGTTATCATTTTTATATGTGGGTGTACGTGAATCTTGATCATGGGTGCATGACGAGAATCTCAACAAGGGTCACAACAATTTGACAAAACTCAATGTGAATATAAGTAGCATATGACTAAAGTTTGTATTTGAATCGTGTCATATGGCTATGGTAGGAATTCATAACCATTGAGAAACTTTTGATTTTAGCACTTTTAAAATAAAAAACTCCAAATGTCAAGTTTCTCTTAGAATAAAGTCATAGCATATTCTATTTACCATATCATAACTTGCAATAACTTAGAAAAAGGATCATGTTTTTGCCACCCACAAGTTTCAAGTTTTAGGATGAGACATTTTAGCCAACAAACTTAAATCTTGGGGAATACTAAGTTATAGCTTAGGCACAGATGAATTATAGACAGAGCAACTATTCATCATTTCAACAAAGGAGAAACCAAACATTCTTAAATCACATATGGAAGTGGAATACATATTTTTGTTATTTTTATCATATTTCATTTTTTGGATTTTATATTTATATTTTTTTAAATGCTAATAAATAAATAATGCGAAAATTAAAATGCGAAAAATAAAAGATAGTACTTACCTTTGCAGGGGTCCTCCCCCAAGCTTGTTCATTGTCTACGGTCCAGGATTGAATCCCTTGTATCGTGAGTAGGCCGCCTGCTGTTCTCGCTGTTGCTGCAGCATCGTGTTCATTTGTGCCATTTGTTGTTGCTGTTGTTGATGCCACTGGACCAAATCCTGCATGTGAGTATTAAGTGTGCTATGAATCTCACCAGTGCGGATTTCCAATCCTCCGAGGCGGTTGTTGATGTCCTCTCATCCTGAGATGGACTGTTGTGGTTGCACAGGTGGAGGTAGCCCCTCGAAGTCGGACGAGTGCATCGCCCATGCTGCGATCTTGGCCTCTGACCATCCGGATCCTCCACCCTCGTGTGCTATGGAGTATGCTCCTAACCAGGGTTGTACATGGGTGTGAACCCTGGTACTTGCCCAGTCAGGAATGACTCTGGGTGGGACGCCTAGGGCATAGTTGGAAAAGGTGTGGCTACGCCTGTTGTGAGCTGCTTGCTTCGTTTCTGGCTCTGCTCCTTATCATCCTGCTAGACGCATAACTTCTGCGAGCTTCCTCTTGTGGAACAAGAAGGAAGGTTAGCGTAGGGGAATTATACAAACGAAGACCTAGGTTAGGTAACAGGATCTCGTTTGTACACCCCTGAAAGAAGAACACAAGTTGTCTAGTTGTATTATGTTTCAAATGATGTCCTTGTAACAAGTAATGCTCATCGATAATAAGGCATGGAGTTGAAATGTATTCTACTTCTTGATTTTCCATTACACCGACTCCTGTGGCAATACAAGTAACAAGAGATGTGCACGATATTGAAGTAGAAAATATTTTCAACAATTCTAACCAATGGCTGAATATCTCTTTGATAGGAGCAATTTTAATCTTTTTGATCATAGCATAGAGTATTTTTATTTCGTCATTATGAATAACTCGAATGTCTTGCCTAGAAAACAAAGTCATGGCGATCCAACGATGCATGAGCCTTAGAGTGGGGTGTTGGATGTCCATGTTATGGGGTGCAAATTTTTCAACTATGACTTGACCCAAAATTTCATTCCAAAATTTATGGCGGTCAAATCTTCTAGCAGCATGATCTATGTCAAGTAAGCATTTTCGATGGAAGCCAATGTGTTGGGCAAGATCTCTCCAAGTGCAAAAATACTCTATTTCAAACAAGCGAAAGTGATCCCATTGTCGACTTCTTTTAGTGAGCATAAAAATTGGATGGTTAAGAGACGAGAACCTTCTTCCCAAACGGGATCAATTTCTTCCCACCCAATGACTTTCCAAATGGAGGCGAACTCGACATCCATACCTATAGCGTGGAGAAGCATAGGGTCGTATAATGGCGTGGGCTCGAACTCACGGTCCTTGATGAGGTGGTAGGCCTCCATCTCCTAGCCTCTCTCCAAGTCGAGGTAGGGCTACTTAGCTTCCTCCATCGATCATCCTTGCTCTTCCATCGGCACGGTTTCTTCATCTTCATGCATCGGGCTTTCTTCATGCTCGGTGTAGCACGAGCTTGAGCTTCCACAGGAGCGTTTGAGCTTGATCCCACGATCTTCTTGACGGTGTCGGCAATGGCCTTTCCGAACCTACCCATGGCAAAAAACAACACAACAACAAGCGAGAACTTGGCCGTGGGTTATGGTTAGCACAAAATATAAAATGAGAACCCGAAAACTTGCTTGAGCTTGGATTTTTTACAGAGTTTTCTTGCACTAGAACTTGTTGGAAAATTCTTGAAAGAAATTTGGAAGCAAGTGAGTAAGTGGGAGAGTGAAAATGAGAGAGTGTGAGAGGGGTGAGGAGCTCTCCCGGCCTCCTCAGGTATTTATAGAGCGAAAACCCAAGAGGAGGGGGGAGAGGCAATGGCTAGGCGCCTGCTGTCCAAAGGACAGGGCCAACGGCCACCTATATGGGCCGGCTGCCCCATGGGGTTGCCCGCCCCCCTAGTGTGCCTGCCTGGCCTCCCCTTTGGCAGGTAGTGGCCAACGGTCATTTGAATCCTGCGATCGTTGGGGTTTTGTCCATATCCCCAATGGCTTGCTCGATTTTGATTTTCCAGCAACATTTTAGTGAATTTTTAATTTTTAGAATTATTGTGAAAATGATAACTAGTAATAATAAATTATTCTTATTTAGAAAATGATTTTTGGAGGATTTTTAGAAGATTTTTATTTTGACATAAAAATTCAAATGTTTAAATCTTACAAATATTTATTTTGAGTATTTTTAGTTTTAAAGATAACTGCCGATTTACCTTCGGCAAGGGTTCGACGTTTTTGGTCCATCGAACATGACCTCTTCTCCTTCATTGATGTGCAGTTGCATTAACATTTTCGAGGGAATTCTCATGTTGCCCCTAGATTTTCCCCGATTGATTTCCCCTATTTGAGAAATTTGAGTTTCTATCATTTGTTAAAACTTAATTGATTTTTCACTGCGGGGGATAAACTTTCTATTTGAGAATTTACATTTTCGAGCATTTTATCATTGGTTGTAAGTTTTTTATTTAGACTTTCATTTATTTTGGCTTGGCCAAATACCAAGTCTTTTAGTGAAGGTTGATTCGAATTATAATTTGAATTGTAGTTCGAATTACCTTGCGAGCAGGATTGGTTATTCCACTCGTTATTACCCGGTTGGCGAAACCCATTGTTGATGAAGGTAGCTTCTTCATGGGTTTCAGGGCAATCATTCCCGAATGGCCAACATTCCCATGGACCTCACATGTCATGTGTGAGTCCATGGCCTGGACGGTGCCCATCATGGCATCTTTCTCTTGGGCCCGTTACTCCAGTCTTTTCATCAAAAGAACTATTTTTGCGAAAAGCATATCTATCTCCTTCATAGTATGCATTCCTTTTTGTGTTTACCCTTCCTCCCCCAGCTTTGATTCGACACCATTTTATTGATGAGAGTCATGGCTCCATCAATGGTGAGGGAAAGGAAAGTGCCTCTAGCAGCAGCGTCGAGGTGGCCCCTAGACATAGGTATTAATCCATCATAAATAATTTGGAGCACTAACCAGTTTTCAATCCCATGGTGCAGGCATGCTTGGATGTAGTCCTGTAGCATCTCCCACGCCTCGAGAATGGTCTCCATGGAGCTTTGCTGGAAGTTAGAAATTTGTCCCCTCAGGGCATTGGTTTTGCCCATAGGGAAGAATTTGACGAGAAACACCACAGGACATTTGTCCCATGTCTTGACAGCTTCCTTTTCCTTGGAAAACAATTGCTTTGCCTTCCCCAAGAGGGAGAAGGGAAACAAGCAGAGCCTGATGCTCTCAGGTGTGACATCCTTGATGATGACTGTGTCGCACAACTCGAGGAAGTGTTAGAGATGCGTGTTTGCGTCCTCGCTTGGCAAACCATGGAATTGGTTCGCCTGCACCATCATGATGAGGCTGGTACAGAGCTCAAAGTTCCCATCACCGATGTTGATAGCTAGCCCAATGGGAACGTTGGCCACAGCAGGGGTGGAGTAGTCACAGAGGGTCTTAGCCATGATTGGAGTAGCAGACGGTGCGGGTGTGACTAGTTTGACTGTCGGTGGAGTGGCAGAAGAAGAAGTTGTATGGGATCATTTCTTTCTTAGGAGTGCCTCTAAATTTTTGATGTAGTTTTCCAGTGGTTTGTAACCGGTCATACACTATCCAGTTTTCATCCACAACAGGAGAAAACAAGTAAAGTTGGTTGCATAAATAATGGCTACCTTACATGCATATTATCATGAACATGTCCTACAAGATTCTTTAATCAATATGCCTTCCCTGGCAACGACACCAGAAATACTTGTTGGCATTTCTAAACAGAATCACCAAGTATGGAATTAGAATCCATCCCCGACAATGATGCCAGAAATGCTTGTTGGTATTTCTTAGCGTCATCACTAATGATTAGCAATGCCACTAAGTAAGAGCCTTGATAGTTCCTTAACAATTTTAGATATTTATCCACAATCGCACGGAGCTATCATTGTAGCATTTCACCCGGAAGTATTCAGGGTATCGTTATTTATATTTTTCCAAAGGAAGACATTTGATTAAGAGTCTAGTATGGATATGAACTTTAATAATAATGCTTGCAAGTACACCAATGTTCATAGCAGGGGTAAATACAGTGATTTTAAGATAGTGGACACACACATGGGCATTCCTCAAAGGATAAAAGAGAAAAGAAAGATAAAAGAATAATCTAAGTCGAGCAGGCATTGGTCTAGTATAGTCATAAAAAGATTAGTTAATGATCATATAAGTTATATAATTAGTTTTAGGGCTAAGTGTGAAGCAAGTCGAGAGGCCATCAAGTACTGGTCTGCCAACAACCTCATGTGACAATTTAGACTCCTACACCCTAGTCGAACATGGGGAATTACAAGGGACGGACATGGATGTCACCACCTGTCGCCTACCCCTCAACTGTGGAAAGGGACAATGCATTCACTTGCCTCTCTATACCCAAGCACCACGCTTGCGTATACAAAACTACCCAAATTCCCCTGGGTCCCCGACCCAACGGATCAATAGGTAAATAACTTTGGCACACCTAACAACACGATGAACCGCCACCTCAGCTTTGCTCTAATTCTAATAATATAAGTTATATGAGTGTTTAAGCATAAAGTCATGTGTGCTACTTTCATGACATACACCATATATCAAGATTATAACACAATAACTATACTCTAGTTTATAAGTATGACTATAAATATCATATGAGAGCATAACTTTGGAATATCTCTATTCATACCCAAATGTCTCTTCTTCCAAGGAGCCAAGCTCTCCAAGGTAGCTTTGCCTTGCTCTAAAGCTACTAAAAAGTAAAACTACAACTACTAGAAGTGAGTGAGGTAGTGGTGTGTGAGGTGATGCTCAAGTGAAGTGTGTATTGTAGAGGGAGAGATACCCCTCTATTTATACATGGAGCTAGGTAGTGCTAGAGGATATTCCTAGCACGAGGACCAACTCCCACCATGATAGCATGGAGCCATGCCACTGCTTGTCGAAGGGATGGCTGAGCAGCGTGGGCAGGGGGTCGCCCGCCCCTAGGGGTCGGCCACCCCCTGATTGAGCCGCCTCGCCACCGTCTTCGCATGGTGCTTTGCCCGGTTTGCACTAAGTTGATGGGCATCTCCCTTGTTTCTTTGCGCAAATCAGTGTCGGAAAGCGTCTTTCTATGAATTATTCCATGTATTTGTGTTTGTGACCTGCAAAATAATGTTCTCCAAATACATGTGGAAATTGGTTAGTAGTAAATGCATATGTGATCAAGATTGCTTATTTCTCCTCTTTTTGTGTCTTAATTGGTGGTCCAATTTGATCTGTAAAGACCGCCAACACTCGCCGCCCTATGCGGTGTTGGTATTTTTTAACGCACACAGAAAAATCCGCAAGCGCATGGATACCGATGTAGCTTTCACACAGGAGTATTCTAGAGTATCAATTTCCATGAGGAACGTGAAGTGGTCTAGTAAGAATCAAGGTCATCTAAAGATAAAGATAAAAAAAAGTTTTTGTGGGTAGAGAGGGGTTTTCTAGGCATAAACTAGATAACTAAGGATCAAGTTTACTATACTTTACTTACTTGAGAACGACAGTACCTTTCCAACTCTCAAAATAGGTGAGAAAAGTAGTTGGGGGAAGGCTACCTAAGCTCTACAAAATACCAATCCTAATGTGGTGGATTGCAATGGCCTGACGGAGCTGTCACCTCTGGGGCTACCACAATTAATTGTGAGATTGGACGCAAACTCAGGTAAACACTTGCCTAGACACTACATCTATGCTAAAGTTTACTACTCTAATCACAATCTATAATTAGAGCACTCAATGCAAGTGGAGTTCCCATAAATAAAATAAAGTAAGGATTAAATTCAATTAACTAGAGAACTTAAAAATACCAATAGAAGAACATGGATGTAACTCAAAGATGAATCAGATCCATTGAGGTATAAGGTTGAGAAGAATCTGACTTCTCCTTAGATGTCTCTCCTCTCCTCTCTCCCTATTTTCTATAATTAAACTAGATGAGAATCATCTAGAGGGACACTACTACAATTAGGGTATGAAATAATGAAGCTCGAGAGCATAGGGTGTGTAGATGTGTGTCTCCTGGATGGGGTTTAGGCGTCCTTATATAGGCTAAGCTGGAGTAGGGGGCAAGGAATCGAGGTGGAGTAGGGGGCAAGGAACTGCCACATCATCGATTCACATCAACTCCCTTAATCACCGTTGAATTAACCGACCTAAAACTGCCTTAAAATCAAGGATCTAGATCTTAGGAAGGCATACGAGGCGACGGAGGGTGAGGGGCATTCATAATGGGCCGACAGGCCAACTATTGTGGCAAGTGGGCCTCCCCTTCGGGCAGTGGGTCCTGGGCTCCATCTTGAATTGACTTTCACAGATTTCGCGAGTTGAATCACTAGTTGATGTCAGTTTGCCTATTTGGAGTGTATGACAGTGGTCTCGGGGGCTATTTTCTGGATAAATCTTCCTGCATCCAAATATTCACCAAAACTTGTGGAATTCATTAGTTTAAAACCCTATACCTATGTTTGGTGATGGAATTAAGTGTATATGTAGAGTATATTAATGGTTTATGATTGACATCAACAACCATCAACAAGTTCCCCCACACTTGTTCTTTGCTCATCCTCGAGTAAAGGTTAGAATAAAGTAATCATAAACATAACTATTCAAGAATGGAACTAGCATATGGATTATTTCAAAACATTCCTTGTACCTGTGGGATACGTGGAGTGGTTAACATATCTCCTTAAGCGGTTGAAAAATGGAACAGCTCTCGAAGCGAAGTTATCTTCCCAAATTCTCATCTCGGTAACTTGGAGTTTTTAAAATTTTCATAAGAAAGGCATAGTCCACTTTATACTCCTCAGATGGTACTCTCAAATATCTCAATGGTGTATGATTCCTCACCAAGGCACATCACAACAATGCCTTCTTTTCCTTCCTACTTCTAAAAGCTTATGTGGAGTTTAAGGTAGGGATAAAATATGTAGCATACTTACCTTGCATATGTTGTAAAGTCGAATCCTAGATCCAACGAGGGAAATGTCACTCTTAGATCAAGATGTGCATGTATGTGGAATATTTGGTGGCTAACCGAATTCTACTATGCTCCTTGAAACATATCTCTCTTGTTGAAACTTGAAATATTTGCAAGAGCAGGGGCTATCTCTCTTTTTTTTCTTTTCAGGCGGGCATCTAAGTACCCATTGTTTTCAATATCTCAGACACTTTTGTGTCCATTTTTTCAACTCTTTCTTTTTTCTTTCTTTTTTCACTTTTTCTTTTGCATAGCCCCATGTCTCTTTTCCGCAACAAAACTTTTCAAGAGAGATATTCACAAAAACTTTGGAGCATTTATTTGGTGGATAAACCTATCAAGCATATTTTTGTGTTCACCCCCAGTGTAGGAGTAAAACATTTTGAGGTGGATGAAAAGCATGTTTTTGTGTACTTCGAGTGTAGAAGCAGCACATATATGTGGCGTGTACGTGATCTTGATCTTGGGAGCATGATAAATCTCTCAACAAGGGTCAACAAGACTTGACAAAACTCAACACAAAGCAAGCAGCTTATGTGGAAGGTTTATATCCTACAAGTACGTATATAGCTCTGGTAGGAATTTATCACCATTGAGGAGTATGTGACACTATGGTTTTATAATATTTTATCAAAAACAAATTCTCCAAGCACCATGATTTGAACCGGTAGGATTTCTAAGCCAGAACTATATCACACTCCACAACAACTTAGTCAATATGATTTTCCTATATGATATTTTTCCCACAAGCACTAAGTATATGTAAGGAATAAACATTATGCATGCCAATTTTAAAGAGCTATATTCATATTCACTTTCAAAATTTAGTCTGAATCTTGGTTCTTTTTAATTTGCACGTTTAAACAAGTGCAAAACAGGAAGCATATGAACGAGTGAGAGAGGATCAAACCAGATTCTAGCAGTTGTGTGCAGCCTCCTTCACTAGTTCATGATGTGCTTCAACACTTTTGTTCACAGTAGGAGTGTTGCACACCCCCACACTTCTTCGAGACTATACCTGGCTTTTATTCATATACAGAAAATGGTGAAATCACAAGGGACTCTTCTGGTGAGAGACACCAAAGAGTCAAATTTTTATTAAACTATTGGATTAGCCTAAGATCTAGAAAAAGATTGAACTTTTTTAGATTGGATCATTAAGTTGCAAAAATTCAATCAAGTCAATTTCTTCTAATTTTTTAGGTTCAAGAAAAACTTTCAAACGTTGACCATTTACCTTGAATGTGTTACCTGTATCATCTTGTAGTGTGACAACACCGTTTGATGAGGTTTCAATCACCTTGAATGGCCCTTCCCATTTGCTTCGAAGTTTACCATGACCGAAGAGCTTTACTCTTGAGTTGAATAGTAGAACTTTATCTCCAAGCTTGAACTCCTTGTGCTTGATTCTCTTGTCTTGCCATCTTTTGGTTCTCTCTTTATAAATCTTGGAGCTATGATAAGCCTTCTCTCTCCATTCTTCTAGATCAAATATTTGCATCTGACGATTCTTGCCAGCTAGGTGAAGATCCATGTTCCATCTCTTGATTGCCCAATGGGCTTTGAATTCCAATTCAACAGGCAAATGGCATGTTTTTCCATATACAAGCTGATAAGGTGACATACCTATGGGTGTTTTATATGTTGTTCGATATGCCCATAGTGCATCATGGAGCTTGTACTTCCATTTCTTCCCCATCTCATCCACGGTCTTTTGCAAAATGTTCTTGATTTGCTTATTTGATGTTTCAGCTTTACCACTCATTTGGGGATGGTATGGAGTTGCAATGTTGTACTTGACTCCATATTCCGCCAAGAACTATCAAAAGGTCTTGTTGATAAAATGTGGCCCTCCATCACTAATAATCAATCGAGGTGTTCCAAACCATGGGAATATCACGTCATGGAACAGCTTCTTGGCGTCCTTGGGGTCGGTAGCTCGACATGGTAATGCTTCTACCCAATTGGACACATAGTCCACTGCCACCAAGATGTATTCGGCATCTCCAGACTTTGGGAATGGTCCCATGTAGTCAATCCCCTAGACATCAAATAACTCTACTTGGAGGTTATTCATGAGTGGCATTGCATCTCGAGCATTGATGTTTCCATGTTTTTGACATCTAACACATTTTCTAACAAATTTCTTTGTATCTTGATGCATCGTTGGCTAGAAGAATCCGCTTTGCTAGATCTTAGCATTTGTACGGAATGCTCCATAATGTCCTCCATAGGGTGATGCATGACATCTCTCTATGATTTTCTTGGCTTCAACCATGGGGACACATCTCTGTAGCAATCCATCTTGATAGACCCAAAAGAGATATGGATCATCCCACAAGTGGAAATGACTTTGATGCTTGAGCTTCCTCTTGTCTTCTCCTGGTGGAACATAACCTGCAACCATATAGTTCACAATATTTGCATACCATGGGTCAGAGTCTGTTACCTTGAGGAGTGTGTCGTCCCTTAGATAGTCATTAATAGGTGACTCATGTGTTTCCTTATATTGAAGCCTAGACAAGTGATCGACTACTGAGTTCTCTACTCCTTTCTTATCTCTTATTTCTATATGGAATTCTTGGAGCAGAAGAATCCATCGAATCAACCAAGGCTTAGCATCTTTCTTAGTGAGGAGGTATTTAAGAGCAGCAAGGTTTATATAAATGATTACCTTTGCCCCACTAAGTAAGATCTAAACTTGTCTATTGTAAAGACAATAGCCAACAACTCTTTTTCAGTGGTAGCATAATTGAGTTGTGGCCTGGACAAGATTTTGCTAGCATAGGATATAGCATAGTGCTTTTTATCCTTGGTTTGGCCAAAAACGGTTCCAACTGCAATGTTGCTAACATCACACATGATTTCGAAGGGTAGGTTCCAATCAGGTGGTTGGATGATTGGAGCCAAAATGAACGTCTTCTTAAGGATTTGAAAAGCTTCATGGCACTCATTATTAAAGATGAAAGGTGCATCTTTAGCTAGGAGGCTAGTCAGGGGTCTAGCGATTTGAGAGAAGTTTTTGATGAAACGTCTGTAGAACCCTGCATGGCCTAGAAAGCTACAAATGCCTTTCACATTGGTGGGAGGTGGAAGTTGTTCAATGACTTCAATCTTTGCTCTATCCACCTCTATCCCACATTTAGACACCTTATGCCCTAGCACTATTCCTTCTTGGTCCATAAAATGGCATTTCTCCTAGTTCAGGACTAAGTGCTTTTCTTTACATCGTTGTAAGACTTTGTCTAAATTCTCAAGACAATCATCGAAGGTTTTGCTATAGACAGTAAAGTCATCCATGAACACCTCCATGATTTTCTCAATCATGTCTGAGAAAATGGACATCATGCACCGTTGGAAAGAAGCTGGAGCATTGCATAATCCGAACGACATTCGTCGGTATGTGTAAGTTCCATACGAGCATGTAAAAGTGGTCTTACTTTGGTCATCGGGGTGTATCGGGATTTGGTGATATCCGAAATAACCATCAAGGAAACAAAAGAAGGAATGGTTCACGAGGCATTCTAACATTTTGTGAATGAACGACAATGGGAAGTGATTCTTCTTAGTGGCCTTGTTAAGTTTCGGTAGTCAATGCACATCGGCCACCTGGTGACAGTTCATTGAGGAATGAGTTCATTCTTTTCATTCCTTACAACCGTCATTCCTCCTTTCTTTGGCACAACTTGGACAGGGCTAACCCACTCACTATGAGGCATGGGATAGATAATTCCAGCATGCAAAAGCTTAAGGACCTCTTTCTTAACAACTTCTCGCATAGCGTTGTTAAGCCTCCATTGTGGTTCCTTCGATGGCGAAGAATCAAGATCGATAGGGATACGATGAGTGCAAAGAGTGGGACTAATCCCTATGAGGTCTTGGAGTGAGTAGCCTTTAGCCATTTTATGTTTTTCTAGAATAGCGACAAGTTTATGGGTTTCGTCTTGGGAAAGCTTGTCGCTTATAATGATAGGAGTTTCTCGGTTGTTGTTGAGAAAAACATATTTCAAGCCAGAATGAAGGGGTTTAAACTCAATTGAGGATTGTGGTGGCACCTCCATTTGATCTAGTTCAATAGGTTCTGCTAGCTCCTCTTCTTGAATGAAGTGTTCATCGTCGAGAGTTGGTTAGGCCATTTCTTCTAGAGATGCCATTATGACGTCCTCAACAGGGTCTTGTTCAAGCTTGGGTTCTACTATCCTGTTGTTTGAGTGTGCAAGCGAGACAACGATAGGAGAATTTCCTAGCTTTAAATTCAAGTGACCCTATTTTGGTCTTTCTTGAAAGAGTGTCCCTAATGGTACACCAATCAAGAGGGACATGTCCGAGATGTAAAAATGTAAACAGTGCTCGGTGCCTCTTATTCGCAAAGGAATAGGCCTTATGACCCCATAACGTTCAAGAGTAACTCCAGAAGGAATTCTCAAAAGCTTATGAGATGGGATCAAGGACTCGTTGGGGCAAAGTTTTTCAGCCAAAGCCTTTGAGATAATATTCATCCCAACGATAGGACTATAGTGAGTCTCTATGGTTGTCTTCTTTAGGATATAAGTTATAACACCTAAGGGGGCAATGATTTAGGCTACCTCAGTGGATAACTCTGTTTCTGCCAACCACTCATGGCTCATGATGGCCAAAAGCCCTTTGATGTGTTCCATTAGGAAGGAATCATTGTGTGGACCATCGTCATCCTCAAATGGTGCAGAGTGCACCAGAGGCTTCACTTGAACTGGTAAATTCGAGGCATTGCCAAAATCTTCAAAGAGATCTTCCTTGATTTCAAAGGGGAACATGGAAGGATGAGGTTCGCCATCCTCTAAAGTGTGTTGTGTTCCCTCAATGGGAGGTTCTTTGACAGCCAAATCATTAGAAGAATTCAAAGGAATTTTGGATTTGGTTGCGTGTGCCCCGTCTTGTTGGTTAGGGCTTGGCTTGCCTTTTTCATCTTCAGGAAACTCGTAAAAAGTGCCAGTGTAGGGAGTGTTTTCAAGGATTTTCTCTAGAATAGCTTTCCCTTCACTAATGGTTTTGTGTGAGAACGAACCTGCTGAAGATATGTTGAGGTGGAGAGTAGCTTCCTTGCTATGACCAAGATGGAAGTGATGTAAAAGGACATGGTCAGGCAAGGAAAGGTTTGGACCAGAGTTAATAAGGCTCATGAACCTAGCCCAAGCTACTCCTAGAGTCCCCTTCTCCTTTTGTTGAAAGGTAAGAAGTTCTATTCACAAAGTAGCAATTCGACAAAGGGGGAACAAAGCAAGATAAAATTTGTCTCAAAGTTCATCCTAATTTCCATTTACTCCTAAGGTATGAGCATACCATTGTTTTGCTCTACCCAAAAGGGAGAATAGAAATAATTTCCATTTAATGGTCTCTTATGGCATGCCAGCGATAGTCAAGCAAGAACACAATTGCTCAAATTCCCTAAGGTGGGTATAAGGATTTTCGTCTTCTATGCCAGAGAAGGATTGCCCTCGAACCATGGCTATGAAAGCAGGACAAAGCTCGTAGCCATCAGTAACAATGGGGTGTGAAGATTGTAGAGGCTCTAATAATTCGCCCTTCGGAGCCAAAAGTTGAATGATAGGTGTTGAATCCATGTGGTAGGGGTGGTTCACAAAGGTAAAGGGATATACGGATGAACTTGGTTCTAAACTACCAGAGCTACCATTCCCCGGCAACGGTGCTAGAAAGCTTGTTGGTATTTTTTAGAGCACACAAAAAAATCCACAAGCGTACGGATACCGATGTAGCTTTCACCTAGGAGTATTCTAGAGTATTGATTTCCACAAGGAATGTGAAGTGCTCTAGTAAGAATCAAGGTCATCTAAAGATAAAGATACAAAAGAGTTTTTGTGGGTAGAGGGGTTTTCTAGGCTTAAACTAGATAACTAAGGATCAAGTTTACTATACTTTACTTACTTTAGAGCAATAGTACCTTTCCAACTCTCGAAATAGGTGAGAAAAGTAGTCGGGGGAAGGCTGCCTAAGCTCTACGAAACACCAATCTGTTTACACCAGAATTTGGGAGAAGGATTTCAAAGGCTCGAAAGCTCCTAGAATCATGTCAGCAAGGGATCAATTGCGTGTAGATCGAAACCAGCTAATTCGAATATGGCACTAGAATCGGCTTTCTTCAGATAGCGCCAGCAGATAACGACAGAAGCTATGATCGACGCTGGGACGAGACATGCTAGACTCTACAAAAAGGGAAAGATTAGAGTTCAAGTTATCTTAAATTAGGAATATTTTGTTTTTATGCTAAAGATTGTAACAAATCGTGCTCGAGTAGGATTCATGTCTAAGACTCCGGGTATAAATATCAAACCCCGGCTATTGTAAAAAACACAATCAATCAAATACAAGTCAATTTACTTTTTTTGGCTCTGGCCACCCCTTAGGACTAGGAGTAGAGTAGATCTCGGCGAGTTCTTCAGCAAGTACAGCTGCATCGATCCGGTCAACCTCCACTTCTTGTCTGTAAGTACTGTCATGGTTTATACCTCTGTTCGTATGGCTGCATCGATCCGGTCGACCCCCACTGCGACACTGGTATAGGCTAGTTATCGACTCTTGCCTAGTTCAAGTATGGCCTGTGTGATTCTGCCTCACACCCCACTGCTTGAACTAGATCAAGGTCAAGTTATTGGCTCTACCTTTGAATAGCAGTCTTTGATAGATTCATTAAGTTACCGATATTGCTTATTGCTTTCATTGTTTATCTAATTACAGCAATATCACTCTGCCCGATTGAGATTGATCTGGATCGGCCTTATATCTTATTTAACCCATCATTTGCTAATCTAAAACTGATCTAATCTACACTTTAAACGATGAGTTATGTTTTTATCGGCTGTTTTTATATCAATCTTAATCGTGCATAGCGTGCGGTTAAGGCATGTTCGATCTTGAGTAGATCTATTGGTTAGCGAGGACCATTCCATAGCTCATTATCACGGCCTGTGGGATTCTGCCTCTCACCCCACTGTTAGCACCGTGGAGTGGGGATCGTTAGTTGATAGATCCATTCCTGAGAAGGCATGACCTTAACTGTGCGCTATGCCTGAATCGGCTATTTAGCCGATATCGAGCGCTCTCACGAACAGTTCACATTACGAGATCATTGAAGTAGAGATAAGTTGAAAGATATGTTAGCCCCATGATCTTGTTATTGTATTACGGCCTGCATGATTCTGCCTCATGCCCCACTGATATTAGTAATGAGTTAGGGTCGTCGAGTCTATTGTTGTTTCTACGGCCTGCATGATTCTGCCTCATGCCCCATTGGTCATGGCGATAGATAAGATCTAACATGTTCATTAGATTTATCTTTATTAGATGGTTAAGTGGTGTTGAATTGTTTCTTTACATAAACAGGAGTTCGGTTACTTGTAATCATTGGCTCAGCATAAACCGACCATCATCGATATCTTATTGCCATTGATTAATGTTTGCTTAAATGATATTTATTCTGAATGATAACCGATTCTTCTTACACACCCCCATAAGCTTTAACCGATTTATTCTTTTGAATATGCTGGAATCGACTATTTAGTCGATCTCCTCTCATATCGGCTCTCAGAGCCTCACATTCAGGACTGTCTGGCAACACCGGCATGTTCCGCCCTTAATTACTGATAAACTTTCTCTCCTTGTCAATTGCAGGGTCAAATTGACTGGCACATCTTGGGAGGATTGCGCAGGATCGACCACCCTTGCGCTGAAGCTAGGCGGATCTTCTCCATCGAGCAGACCCTTCCGGCTTGCTGCATGTGTCCTCGGCACGGGATGAAATTCTGTGTCGACACACGTTTCTGGCACGCCCGGTGGGACCCCACAATCGTCATGGCGGTTCACAACAACGACAACATCCTTATGGTACATTATGAAGACCTACTTGATGAAGATAAGGGTACCATCAACAAAGCTACAGAAGAATTTCAGAAGAAGTGTTTGTTGTCCTGCACCAAAACATGTGACAGCACCATTATTCAGAAATTTCCACTACCAAGAGTTCTACTACACGGGCAGACAGATACAGTTGAAGCTGAAGAAAGGCGTTTCTTTACGGAAGCCATAGACAAATCTGTTCGGGATGCTCTATCAAGCCACAATGAAGCTTTCATTGACACATTTCATAACGCCATGAAAGAGGCGATTCATGGAATTCCAGTTTGTCAGGTTGGATCGACTTGTTACAACATTCCAGATCCATTGACCCAAGGGACTAATAAAGTCGGCACCAGCCATCAAGAAGCAGCACCAGCTGGTAATGGTGACGTCTAGGCACTTCAAGGTTCATCTGAACAAACTCTAGGTACTACTACGAATCAGATACAATACAATCCTGGACCGTCGATACAGCATGTACAACAGCCGGCGGGGCAAAGTCAAAACCAGATGATTAATTTTGGCACATCAGGCCATATACCGTCGTCGGCTCAGAAGATAGCACCATCAATTCAAAGGATCCATAGAGATATAGATCCTTATATCTATAATCAGAGACTTCAAGCAGCAAGCCAGCAAAGGACCGAACAGATTTAGGTTCCACAAGGCTATCACTATGGCATGGATTATAGCACCCTCCACATGATACCAAATCCAGGATATCAAGGAATGCGGGATTTCAATCCACAGACGGGTCAGCAAGTGCCGAGAAATCCAAATCCGCAAGCTGACGAGTTGCTGCTGAAGGTGACCGAGATGATGAAGAATCAGTTTAGTCTAAAGCTAAAAGGAATGACTTTTTTGTACAAACATCCATATCCAGAGTGGTATGATTTGGTCGCTCTTCCTACAAATTATAGGCTCCCAGAATTCGCCAAGTTCACTGGTCAAGACAGTACAAGCACGATAGAACATGTCAGTCGGTATCTTACACAATTGGGCGAAGCATCAGTTGAGGATGCCCATCGAGTTCATTTCTTCTCCTTGTCCCTGTCAGGGCCAGCCTTCACTTGGTTCTTGTCACTGCCAGTCAACTCCATTGCCAATTTGGCTGACCTGGAGAAGAAGTTTCATACATATTTTTACACTGGGACTGGAGAAAAGAAGATAACTGATTTGACAACCATGAGATAGAGGACTAATGAATCGGGACACTGAGTTTCTTCAGAGATTCCAAGAGACTAGGAACTTGTGCTTCTCATTGAGCTTGGCAGATGATCAGTTAGCTGCCTTAGCCGTCCAAGGAATGCTGCCAATGTGGAAAGAAAAGTTGCTAGGGCAAGAGTTCAATAACTTGGGTCAGTTGGCTCAACGAGTAGCAGCGCTCAATAGCCAATTCCAGAGTATGCGCAGAGATACCCGATTCCAGAAGAGTACCACCGTAGCCGAAGCTTATGATCCATACTTAGTCGATGACGGCTATGAGGATGAAGAAGAGGAGGTTGCTATAGCTAAATGGAATTGGAGCAAGAAGACAGTGATGGTGCCAAATCCTTGGGGAAGAGGAGTCAAGGAGAGCTATGACTTTGATGTCACAAAATTGGACAAGCTCTTTGACTTTTTACTTGAAAAGGGCCAGATCAAATTGCCGTACAATCATGTTATGTTGCCCCCTGAACAATTAAAGAACAAGAAGTTCTGCAAGTTTCATAATGCTACTTCTCATTCCACCAATGAATGCAGAATTTTCCGGCAGCACATACAGAGAGCTATTCAGCAAGGAAGGCTCAAGTTTGATACACCTCAGAAGATGAAAGTTGATGATAGTCTTTTCCCAGGAGATCAAAATATGGT
This sequence comes from Miscanthus lutarioriparius, assembly GCA_904845875.1. NCBI lineage: Eukaryota > Viridiplantae > Streptophyta > Magnoliopsida > Poales > Poaceae > Miscanthus > Miscanthus lutarioriparius. Next base: position 68,899,627 of record CAJGYO010000004.1, on the reverse strand, counting down.
TGATGTCGGGCTATTCAAAGGAAAAACTAAGGTTCTAACATCGGCCAAATCAAGAGAAGCTAGAACAGTTGATCCCAAGATGCAAATATCGGCCGATAAATACACAGAGATTAGAAAACATCATGATCAGCAAAAGAGCCGATATGAACAGGGGGAAACATCAAAAGATGGAGCAACAAAGCCACGAGTTACATCTCGGATCCTATTGAATAAGGGCAGCGACAGAAGGAAAAGGATTATCAGCGATAGTTAGAGGATCAAGAGTACCAGCGTCAACTAGAAGAAGAAAGGTATGAAAGGAGGCAAGCCGAATCGCACTGGAATTGTTCTTTCTTCAAATACTGCTGGAATGAAGGTTTGAAGTTGCCTACCAGGCATGACTGTCTAGAATGCAGCAATCAATATTGGGAGTTTAGGCAATCTCAGATCAACCGCCGGTCTATCCATGCCCAGGATGCATATCACCATAATAACATGGATCGGCGCTTAAAAAATAAAAGTATTCATGATCGGCTAAGGAAAAGAGTTGTTGACCAAGACTGGGCTGATCATGAAGAAGGAAGCAATCAAAGGGAGCATGTCTGGCAGGAAAGCCAATGGTGCCCCGGGGGATTGACAAGAAGCCAGAAGAGAAGGGTGCAGCGCCTAAAGAATAAAGAGTTGGAACAGGCTCAAGTATCCGGTAAACCTCAAGTATGGCGTGCCAAGCAAATAGCCGATAGAAAGCAACCATCGGCTAATATCCAAATAACTTTTCTATTGCCGTCAGAATTCAGAGCTCCGGTAGATCAGGAAGTTTATTCAGACTTTGATGAATCAGAGTATGAAGAGACGGTTGTCAAGTTAACGGTTGTACAGCAAGCAATATTTGATAAGCCAGTCAAGCATCGGCACTTAAAGGCTTTATATATGAAAGGTTTTGTTGATGGGAAGCCGATGAACAAGATGTTGGTGGACGGAGGTGCTTCTGTCAGTCTTATGTCTTATGCCACTTTCCGTAAGCTTGGCAAGGGACCAAGAGATCTGCTTGAGACTAACATGATGCTTAGAGACTTCGGCGGAAATACATCCAAGACCCGAGGGGCAATGAACATCGAACTAACAATTGGGAGTAAAACTCTGCTCACCATGTTCTTTGTCATCGATGGGAAAGGATCATACAGTTTACTCCTCGGTCGTGACTGGATTCATGCTAACTGTTGTGTGCCATTGACCATGCATCAGTGCTTGATTCAATGGCATGGAGATGATATCAAAGTGGTTTGTGCTGACGAGTCTGTGAGTATTGCAATAGCCGATCTAGTCTTTTGGGAACTGGGAGATTTTGAATGTTTCTCTGGCAAGACATGGGAAGGAGGCTTCATTAAAATCAGCAATGAAAGCCAACAGCCGATGCAAGCGATCGGCTCTAAGAGTTTGTTTTAGTAGAAAAGTCACAGCTTCACATTGGCTGTTGGATCAAAGGAAATGAGTATTAAGTCTTGGAGATAGGTTTAGGCCGACGTATGTGAAGGCTGAGTTAAAGTGTAAGTGTGATTTAGAGTTAATGGATTTCTTAAGAGAAGTTCTGTTTCGCTTAATAGGACGCTTGACCTGGGTTGATTACTCTTCCGGCCTTTTATATTGAAAGTTTTGTGGGACGTTATCCTAGCATCTGATCAACACTTGGTAGCCGATTCATTCTTGGCTCTAATAACCGGTACCAGGACGGTATCGCCTCTAGTTCAAAAAATAAAAATCTAACAGTAAAAGCCGATACGATATGTATCGCCTATAGAGCAAAAAACACAAAGATTCACAGTCATGCACGAAGGCATTGAAACACAATCATAAAAGAATAGGAGTCTTCATTCATTGGTTTATCCTAAATACAAACTAATCGAAGACCTTGTTCACCACATCTTGGGCGGATGTGATGTCCACTATGGCCTCCGCTGCCATGACGAACTCTTCGAGCAAGTCTTCATGCTCTTTAGGGCCGTCACCCACTAGGAAACCTGTTTCCATGGCGTGAAGCTCGTACCCCGTTTGGACTTGCGCCATGGTTAGCACCACCGCTGCACCATGACGAATGCCATGGAGGGCGATCTCCCGAATGCGGACCAGGACGTCTTGAAGACGAGCGTCGATGGAGGAACCCCGGGCATTGACAGCGTCTACGGCCACGTTCGTCGCCAGTTGGAGAGATTCTAACTGTGCTATCAAGGCTGACAATCATGAGAAAAAGAAGACGGTCAAGATGAAGATAATGGAAGTCAGAACAAAAGCCTTCATGGGATTCATCTTACCCGCCACCATGGCGTCGGATTCGGCCAGCCGCACTCGAACGGTGCTGGCCTCTTCCTCAGCCATGTGAAAGGTGGCCTGGGAAACCCCGAGGCGAATCTCCAGTTGGCCGTTCTCCCAAGTCGCCTCGGAGTAACGGTTTTGAGCCATCCTCCACTCATGAAGATAGCGTCGGGCGTCATCGTCGTTGTAGGAATCAAAAGAATCCGACGACGAGGCCGACATAGAAGATGCGGCGTCAGAAGGTCCGCCGGCCCTGGGAAGAGGACGGAGGCTGTCATTCACAACAAACCTATAGGCGAATCAGAACTGTTCATCATCATAAACAAGAATGTCAATCTCACCTCATGCGCCGGAGACGTTGATTCATTGGCATATTCTCTTCTAGAATCTCCTCAGCCACGCGCTTGCCTCGGTTGTTTTCGCCGGCCATGGAGAATGATTGGATGTATAAAAGGGAAAAGGAGAAACCGCTATAGGATTTCGGCAGGTGGAGAAGAGCAAAGGAATAGTTCTGGATGGAGATGTGTTCGAGGCGAAAGACATCGACCGGTATTTGAAGACATGAAGCGAAGGGATGGATGCCTCGAGACGTGCAAAAGGCAACCACAATTAATAGGAGGCGAAGCGTCGCTTCACCAATGTCGAAGAGACAATGGCACCAGATGACTGAGGATAGAAGATCGAGGGGCTCCCTTAATGAAGGCCATGTTTTTAGACCTGAGTGGGATTAATATCGGAAGTCTAGAATCGGCTATTCCCAAGAATCGGCTCTTTAGCCGAAGCGGACGTGATCGACCAACCGTAGTAGTTCTTTAAACCTCTTGCCTGTTCGAGTGCCCCTTGGCCAAAAAGGAGACAAGACTCTGAGAAGAACCTCTTCAGATCAAACGATACGCGCCAGGTAATGCACTTATTTTTGAAATACTGAGAAGAGAAAGAGGATTCAGTAGAGCAATCAAATGGGAAATATTTGGAGGGATATTACCCCAGCATTCAAATCAATACTTGACAACCAATTTGCTCGGTCATCAGCTCTAATAGCCGATACCACAAGGGTATCGTTGCTAGTGCAGAAAATAGGCCCGAAGGGAGGCAAAGACCAGTACAGTGCATATCGTTCATGGGGGTAAAGCAACCATGGACAGAGTGATGCATATAGTATGAAGTGCAAATCAAAAGAAAAATCACTCAAGGAAATTGTTTGCTAAATGCCGCCTATTACAAGTTATGGGCCAGAAAATACTTTGCCTACTATGTCATCGGCCAGGGTGCTGAAGGCCACGGAGCTGGCGGCACCAAGGAAACCCTCAGCCAGGCGCTCACGATCCTCGGGATGCATCGTGTCTTGGAAACCATTAGGAAGAAGCTAGAGATTGCAGCCAGAATGGGCCTGTGCAGCAGCCAACGCTGTGGCAGCACCGTGACGGACACCATGAAGAGCGACCTCCTTGACGTGGTTCGGGATGTTGTACAGGCGAACCACCGGGACAGCGCCTCTGGCATTAACAAATCCCGCCGCGTGCTCCGTAGCCAATTGAAGGCTTTCCAGTTGAGCAGACAAATCTAAAGAGTTTATAGGGGAGATGATTAGAATCCTGAAGGTGAAATTGAAAAAGAACAGAGCTTATGATATCTCACCCACGATTCTGGCCTCGGCTTTGGCCAATTTATCATCCACCGAATCAGCCATGGGAGGCGATCGGCATCGAGCCATGGCCAGGGTTGATTCTATGAGAGAAAGACATTTGGCAAGACCCTAGCCGTGACTGTCAATGGCAGCAAGCAAGTCATCATTATCAATCCGCCGCCTTGGGTAGCAAGGGAGCTGGTAATGAATTGTCGACGATGAAGACCCCAGAGGCCGAACAGAGTTGGCCCTATTCCCCAAGGCAGCAGAGGCATCACGGGATACACCCTCTTGACGACGACGGCACTGACGCGATGATGCGGGTCCGATGAAGACCTTCTCAGGAGACCTCTTGTTGTTCTCCATGATCTCTGACCTACGGAAAAGCAGGAACTATGCTAAGGGTGCAGAAGGTTTGAGGCAAGATGAGTTATACTTGGATCCACTGCCAAGGCCCATTTATATAGCCCAGGAAGGCGAGAAGATAGATTTCGCCAGGAGATATGAAATTGAAATCAGAAACGGATCGGCACTCCAGGAATTTAGGGGACGGATAACGGAAGGATAACAAATTCGAACTTATTGTTTCCCAGAATTACGGAGCATTGTGAGACGGATACAAAGAATCTACATTGACTAGAGATCTACCCACCAAGGCTTCTTTGGATTGAAGGGAGTCCGGATCCCCATAAGGCCGAGGGTCATCATAAACCAAGTCACATCGGCCCATTGATAAGATTGTGCAAGAGAAAGGGAAAAGCCGCCTGCCTAACAGGTACCCAGCTAATTCCTCGGTGACTAGGAGACCGCTGGAAAGAAGCTTGTGGCTTTCCCGATAGGCATTTGATGGAACAAACAAGGGAAAGGTGTCCACATATTCTAGCCTCCTCAAAACAGCTTTGTGAGCATGGAGAGAAGACTCAGGTGATATCACAAGAATTCTTCTAACCGCGATGGCTGGTCTTCTTGCTCAACGAAGCTCTAGAATATGTGACACAATCACCCCATACACAAGAATTCTTCTAACTGCTTGAGATCATCATAACAAAAGGATAGACCATGGAGGGTCCAGCAGAGTTGGGAGCACTCGAAAAGATGGATGGAAGAGAAACATGGCTGAAGTAGTGAGTTGCTCTCACCAGGGTCGGATGAGCATTTTATAGCCAGCCCGAGAAGACGAATCCAAATGCCCGTGAAACATTGGTGCTCTTACAAAAGTTTTGGGGTATAGGCCCATGAATGGACACAAGCGGTGAAGAACGGTGGACCACAGATCAAGGTTCTCTACCCGTGACTGTGGACCAATCAGGGATGCAGACAGGATAATTTTGGAATAAAATTACATTTATCCCAAAATTGGGGGCATGTGTTTACACCAGAATTTGGGAGAAGGATTTCAGAGGCTTGAAAGCTCCCAGAATCATGTCAGCAAGGGATCAATTGTGTGTAGATTGAAACCAGCTGATTCGAATATGGCACTAGAATCGGCTTTCTTCAAATAGTGCCAGCAAATAACGATAGAAGCTATGATCGGCGCTGGGACGAGACATGCTGGACTCTACAAAAAAGGGAAATATTAGAGTCCAAGTTATCTTAAATTAGGAATGTTTTGTTTTTATGCCAAAGATTGTAACAAATCGTGCTCGAGTAGGATTCATGTCTAAGACTCCAGGTATAAATATCAAACCCCGACTATTGTAAAAAACACAATCAATCAAATAGAAGTCAATTTACTTTTTTTGGCTCCGGCCACCCCTTAGGAGTAGGAGTAGAGTAGATCTCGGCGAGTTCTTCAGCAAGTACAGCTGCATCGATCCGGTCAACCTCCACTTCTTGTCTGTAAGTACCGTCATGGTTTATACCTCTGTTCGTATATCATTTGCATCGATCAAATTTAACCCCCAACTGCGTATTAATTGGTATAGGCTAGTTATCGACTCTTGCCTAGTTCAAGTATGGCCTATGTGATTCTGCCTCACACCCCACTGCTTGAACTAGATCAAGGTCAAGTTATCGGCTCTACCTTTGAATGGCAGTCTTTGGTAGATTCATTAAGTTACCGATATTGCTTATTGCTTTCATTGTTTATCTAATTACAGCAATATCACTCTGCCCGATTGAGATTGATCTGGATCGGCCTTATATCTTATTTAACCCATCGTTTGCTAATCTAAAACTGATCTAATCTACACTTTAAACGATGAGTTATGTTTTTATCGGCTATTTTTATATCAATCTTAATCGTGCATAGCGTGCGGTTAAGGCATGTTCGATCTTGAGTAGATCTATTGGTTAGCGAGAACCATTACATAGCTCGTTATCACGGCCTGTGGGATTCTGCCTCTCACCCCACTATTAGCACCGTGGAGTGGGGATCGTTAGTTGATAGATCCGTTCCTAAGAAGGCATGACCTTAACTGTGCGCTATGCCTGAATCGGTTGTTTAGCCGCTATCGAGCGCTCTCACGAACAGTTCATATTACGAGATCATTGAAGTATAGATAAGTTGAAAGATATGTTAGCCCCATGATCTTGTTATTGTATTATGGCCTACATGATTCTGCCTCATGCCCCACTGGTCATGGCGATAGATAAGATCTAACATGTTCATTAGATTTATCTTTATTAGATGGTTAAGTGGTGTTGAATTGTTTCTTTACATAAATAGGAGTTTGGTTACTTATAATCATTGGCTCAGCATAAACCGATCATCATCGATATCTTATTGTCATTGATTAATGTTTGCTTAAATAATATTTATTCTGAATGATAACCAATTCTTCTTACACACCCCCATAAGCTTTAACCGATTTATTCTTTTGAATATGCTGGAATCGACTATTTAGTCGATCTCCTCTCATATCGGCTCTCAGAGCTGCACATTCGGGACTGTCTGGCAACACCGGCATGTTCTGCCCTTAATTACTGATAAACTTTCTCTCCTTGTCAATTGCAAGGTCAAATAGACTGGCACGTCTCGGGAGGATTGCGTAGGATCGACCACCCTTGCGCTGAAGCTAGGCGGATATGCTCCATCGAGCGGACCCTTCCGGCTTGCTGCGTGTATCCTCGGCACGGGATGAAATTCTGTGTCGACACAATCCAAGCGTGGTGGATTGCAACAGCCTAACAGAGCTGTCACCTCTAGGGCTACCACAACTAACCATGAGATTGGGCGCAACTCATGTAAACACTAGCCTAGACACCACGTCTATGCTAATGTTTACTACTCTAATCACTATCTATAATTAGAGCACTCGATGCAAGCGGGGTTCCCATAAATAAAATAGAGTAAGGATTGAATTCAATTAACTAGAGAACTTAAAATACCAATAGAAGAACCTAGATGTAACTCAAAGATGAATCAGATCCGTAGAGGTACAAAGTCAAGAAGAATCCGACAGATTTGGCTTCTCCTCAAATCTCTCTGCTCTCCTCTCTCCCTATTTTCTATAATTCAACTAGACGAGATTCATCTAGAGGGACACTACTACAATTAGGGTACGAAATAATGAAGCTCTGGAGCGTAGGGTGTGTAGATGTGTGTCTCCTGGAGGGGGTCTAGGTGTCCTTATATAGGCTGAGGTGGAGTAGGGGGCAAAGAATCACCACATCATCGATCCATGTCAACTCCCTCGATCACCGTTGGATAAAATGACTTAAAACCACCTTAAAATCAAGGGTCTAGATCTTAGGAAGGCGTACGAGGCGATGGAGGGCGAGGGGCCTCTAAAATGGGTCGGCTGGCCTGCTACTGTGGCAGGTGGGCCTCCCCTTTGGGTAGTGGGTCCTGGGCTCCATCTTGAATTGACTTTCACAGATTTTGTGAGTTGAATCACCTGTTGATGTCGGTTTGCCTATTTGGAGTGTATGACAGTGGTCCCAGGGGCTACTTTCTGGATAAATCTTACTGCAACCAAATATTTACCAAAACTTGTGGAATTCAATAGTTTAAAACCCTATACCTATGTTTGGTGATGGAATGTATATGTAGAGTATTTTAATGGTTTATGATTGACATTAATAGCCATCAACACGTGGTGAGAGGCCAATGACTCACCGAAGCCTACACCCTTGACCTTGCAGACACTCATGAGGAGAGGTCTACGGTCGCTCGATGACCTCGCCACCCAGCACGACGAGAGGCCAATGACTCGCCCGAAGCCTGCTCCCTCGAGCTCGCAAACACTCGGGAGGAGAGGTCCAAGATCGCTCGATGACCTCGCCGCCCTGCGCGGCAAGAGGCCAATGACTCAACTGAAGTCTGCACCCTCAAGCTCGTAGACACTCAGGAGGAGAGGTCCAAGGTCGCTCGATGAACTCGCCGCCCTACGCAGCGAGAGGCCAATAACTCACCCAAAGCCTGCACCCTTGTTGGTTTATTTAACGCACACAGATAAATCCGTAAGCACACGGATACCGCTATAGCTTTCATCCAGAAGTATTCCAGGTATCATATCCATAGGGAAATGTGTGAGACTAACTACGGTCTAACTTAACAAGGGTTAGCGACTAGGTTAAGGTTTAACTTAACTAAGAGTAGCAACAAGGCTAAGGATAAATAGGAGCATAGATAGGATAATTGAGGTTCTATAATTCTAACTTGGGTAAGCTATGCCTTTTACTGATCAACTGGGGACATTACTAGGGAAAAAACACTAGCAGAGGATGCTTTCCTTCGTAACTGGGTCCTACTTGGCCTACAGACAGGAGGTGGACTACAAAGGATCAACGATGCTATATAGTACGAGGCTATATAGTACTGATGTCACAACCGTGATCTACCACTGATCCAGAATGCAGGGTGCATCCACGATTAACCTAAGTCTAAGCACCACGCTTACACTCACGATTTATACTCTCCTCCCCCTAGGAAGAGAATAAAGCACTCAAAAGAGAGTCATGATCCTGATGAACAAAATACTTACTTGAATAAGAAGTTGATTACCAGAGAAATCTTAGAAGCAAGCTCAAATAGAACTTGATTCTGCCAAGGTACAAGCCGTAGAGAGAGCTCTGGCAAGCCAGCATCTCCTCCAAACTCTTCCCTCACTCTCTATCTCACTATTTGTAAGACTAAATCCTATAGAGGACTAATCTTCTTTTAATAGCTGGCTCTAATACTAATGAGGAGAATATGAATTAGGGTTTCAAGATGTCTCTAGGGAGGGTGGCAGGGGCTGGTATATATAGGCCAGAGCGTCCAACGTGAGCCCTTGGATCAAACTGACTTAAAGGACGACGTAGATTGGATCTCAATGGTGGTGGAGAACCAACATTCGAAGCGGAGACTGACAGGTGGGTCCCATGGGCTGGCCGGCCCCACATGTCAGCCCCTCGAGGTCTACTTGGTGGGTTGCCTTTCAGAGTGTTCTAGAGTCTTCCCGCATTGGGTTTGTTGCGGATAAACATAATTTACTTTCATGAATATGTCCTCCTTGATAGTTTTCTAGACAAACCTTGCTAAAAACATAGATTCACCAAAACTCATAGAATTTATTAGTTTAAACCCCTATACCTATATTTGGTGATAGAATTAAGTATAAATACAGGTTATGTTGATGGCTTATAATTGATATTAGTGACCGTAAACAATTTCCCCCAAGCTTAACCTTTGCTAGTCCTTGAGCAAAGCTAAACTCAACAATGGATCAGGAGTTGCTATAATGTTTTCACGCCTCAAAACTATACAGGTGTTCAATCAACAATTCTCCTCCGGATTATAATAAACTGATCTGACTTTCAAACTTACCCATATTACCTTCAATCATGGGGCTTCTCAGCCTTCGCTTGGATCTTGAGCAATTGAAAGATAGAACGATCAAGTCAAGCACTATGTCTCAAGTTCTTTGTTCCACCATTGTTCTAGAGTTTTTATAAGTTTTTAAAATAAAACTCAGAGATTTCATTGTATGACACTCTCAAGTATCTCAATATATGTGGTATTTGCGGATCCTCACCAAGGAAATAAAGATGTTATGCCTTTTCTCTTCCTACTACTAGGGCTTATGTGGAGTTCATAGGTAGGGAGAAAGCTAGAGCATACTTGAAATGCATATATTGTAAAGTCAAACAATGGATTCAAAGAGAGTTGAGTCATACAATCAAATCAAGATGTGCATGTGTGTGGATATATGATGGATATATATGGTGGCTAACCTAATTCTATTTTGCTCCTTGAAAACTTATCTCTCTCTTGAAACTTGGAAACATTTTCTAGAGAATAGGGGCTATCTTATTTATCTCTTTCAGGCAGGCATCTGAGTACCCATTGTTTTAAATATCGCGAACACTTGTCCATTTTTTCAACTCTTTTTTTTCTTCTACATTTTTTATGAATAACTTTTGCATAGCCCCATGTCTCTTTTTTGCAACAAAACTTTGAGAGATAGCAACAAGAACTTAGAGCATTTATTTGGTGGATGAAAAACCTATCAAGCATGTTTTGTGTTCACTCCCAGTGTAGGAGTAAAGCATTTTTTATGGATCCAGATGAAAGGCATGTTTTGCGTACTCCCAGTGTAGGAGCAACAGTTATATGTGGTGTGTACGTGATCTTGATTTTAAGAGCATGACAAACCTCTCATAAGGCTCAACAAAGCTTGACAAAACTCAATGCAAAAGCAAGCAACATATATGTGGAGGTTTTCCTAGCCTAAATAACATGTATGGCTCTGATGGGAATTCAAGCTTTGTCATACATGAACTCATGATATAGCATTTTTGTGTTTTTCAAAAGATAAATCTCTAGAACTTTAGTGTCACTTGGAACAAGATAAACAATAGTTCAGACCTTCTTATATTATATCTGTCAATTACCTAGACTTAGATCTAGCATTCGCTACCCACGAGTTTCAAGTTCAGAGTAAATATTTATATCAAATCAGTCGTATTCAAAACTCAGGAGAATTCAAGGCTGAAAACTAGGTACTTGAAAGGAATTACAAAAGAGCAACTATTTATCATTTCCATTTAAGAGATTATTCTAAGTCCTCTTTATTTTATTCAGCTCTTAAAAATAAATTAAAGCAAACTTGACACACCTTTTTATTTTGTTTTCAATTCACCATTTTCTTAACTATTTAAAAGAAACTAAAACTAGAATAAAGGGAAAGCATACTTACCTGGATACACGGGAGTGCTTCTCCCCAAGCTAGCTCTTTCAGTGAGGGTTTGATATTTTAAGTCCTTTGAACTAGACTTCTTGTGAAGTTCATTGATCAAGTACCTCAGTTCGCTCTGAAGATGAGGATTCTTATGGTGGTGCCTCTACTGGTGATGTCACCTTTTTCCCCTCAAACCTGTCTTGGTTTTGAGTTTTGATTTTGGTTTAGCAGGTTCAGAACCTTTACTTGTAGAAATTGGGGAGTCAACTATCTTTCCCTTATACTTTGCTTGAAGTATGTCCTGTTCATAAGACAAGGTAGAGATCAAGTGCATGGGCTCTGTTGGTGGAAAAACACCAATAGAACCAAAACTTTATTTATTTTTCTCTAACCTTAGGCACATTGAACAAGATGAAGTTGATGTTATGTGCTTTGTTCATTTATATCATGGGTGATAAGATCAGAAGATTGAGCATGAATGTAGCATTTAAGTATATTTTGCCAAAAGGGTTGAGTTTCTTAACCTATGGAAGGATTGTCTATCTTTACTTAATGTATCAAACTTTACATGATTATGACTATCATCTTCCAGAGATAGGATGTGCAATATTTTAGCTCATTTGGTTAAAACTATGAGATCAAGAAAGTGGTGCTAGGAACAAGCTTGAAGAACTAAACATGGTGAGTTAATCAGGATGCATCAAGTAAATTTGTAGCTCAAACATATTTGTTTCTTATTTATTGCATACCAGAATTAAGAAAAAACTTTTTAAGTAATGACCATTTACCTTTGGATGTTACCTTTGTCATTAGAGCGTGATGACACCATATGACGAAGGGTAGATGACTCTTGATGGTCCTTCCCTTTTGCTTGAAGTTTTCCTTGTTTGGCTGGCCTCACAGTACGAGTTGTTCATGATCTTCTTGTTTCCTAAATTGCACCCATCCTTTCTCATCCTTTTATCATGCCATCTTTCTACTCTCCGATCTCGCCACTTTGTTAGACCTTCCGCCTCACTCATTGTTTTATGCCTACAAAGGATTAGTGGACAACACATAACTGAAGGAAAATATAATTTTGAAACACGGGTTGTTTGTCTAGAATTTTGTAATTTCCCTCAATGCTAATGAAAATATAGTGTTAGAATTATTTTAGCATAGTTTTTGTTTATCATGTTCTATACAAGCATGGCTTCAAGGCAAAAGTAACTTGTAGCTAAAGACAAAGTGAATGATCTTTGATACTTACAGTTCCTTCATCCATGTTGAATGAGCCATGTCTTCTTTGCGCAATGTTATTGGAGTTCATCATGTGCCTTGCTTCATCTCTGATTTGAATTCATCTCGTGTCTTACCCAAATTGAATTGAGAGTTTCCTGCAGGGGTTAGTCCAACAAAATATCCATTATCTGCTAAAGCAATTTTTAGTTCAATAACTAAACTGGACTCCATGTCTAATTTGATTAAGAAAGGCATTTTAACCTAAGCACCTTGCTTAATTTAAAAAAAAACTTTTGGAAGTATGTCGAGTACTTCCAAACCAAAACTTACTATGATAGAAAAAGGTAACATGAAAGCACTATAGAGATTTACTCAAACGGTGATGAAAGAACACGATTGTTATTTAGCAAATTGAGCATGTCTTAAAAGTAGAGATAACCAAAATAATTTAGCAACATGGCAAGAAATGTTTTTTAGGAAGTCTATCCCCCAGCTTGAATTTTGCAGAAAAATCAAGGTTGGAGGGATGTACTTAAATGTTGCATGATAAATGGTTGGACATACCTTGGGTCATCATCCTTCATTCTTTTTGCTTCAAAATTGAAATGGTTAGTGACAAAAATACTCAAAGGAATATTTTCACAATTATATTTCTATGCTCATTTCACAAGGGCATCACAGCAAAAAGGTGAAAGCTCATGTTATCTCCCAAAAGTACTTGTTTTAGGATAGAAGCTCGTCCTTGGAAAACCTTCGAATTGTGTTTCAAGTTGGTGAAGTGGTATCTCCTCCAATACCAACCTCTGGGTACCTATCTCAAGATTCACACAACAAGATCTATAATATTTATGATAAACATATGCATCTACAACCACCCTTTCAATAATTTTATGAATAGGAAGCATGAGGGGGTTGAAGATCTCGTGTGTGGCAATGTTGGAGAGACCAATTAATTCAGGAGATTTCTTATGTGAGCATGGATTTGATGAGGTGCTCATGAAATAACTTCCATGCTCATCGACGTCATCTTCCTGCTCCAAGGTTGTTTCTTCATGAATGTCTATAGGCGAAAACATTGTCTCCATCATTCCATGCCTATAACATTCATTGGTCATTTTGTTGTCCAAGATTTCCCTTGGATTGGTGACTCTTGGGTTGATCTTATCTAAAGCCTCTTCCATCCATTCAATGGCAATGGCACATCTTAATATCCTCCAGCCATTGTTGTTGCTCTTCTTGGTATTCCTTGTGGCCTTCATGACTTCTATGCTTTGGGTGTCTTAGTGGATTTCTAGGATCATCATGAGTCTTAGAAGAAAGAGCGTAAAGGGATTATCGGGGTCAAGGATGGGTTTAGAGATGTGTTCAGATGAGACATCTAATATGGGCATAGAATGGGAGAGAATAGGAATGGCTTCTAGATAGCTTGGCTCTTCTTCTATGGTTTCACTAGACATGCGACCCTTGTGTTCTTCCCAATGCCCTATATGGGAATAAGGACGCTTTCTAAGAGATCCCTTCTTGAGAGGATTTGAATTATATTCGCTTGAAGGTCGCTTGTGGAACTAGAAGTTTAAACTTTTCCCAAAATCAGCATTAAAAAGATCATCCTCACAAGAAATTTTAAAAGGTTGAATTTCTTGTTCCCTTGGAGGATTTTGGGGTATTGATGGTTCGGGATTGACAGCTAAATCTTGGGATTGGAGTGGTTGTGATTTGGCTATCAAAACTTTCTCTTCTTGTTTGGGAGATGATTCCTTCTCTTCCTCAGGGAGTTCATTATGAATGCTAGTGTATGGAGTCTTTCCACTAATTCTATCAAGCATAGATCTTGCTTCACTAACAGTCAAATGAAGGAAAGATCCTCTAGAGGCTTGATCATGGGTTTGTGTAGAATCCTTGCTAAGACCCATATAAAAATGTTGAAGGAGCATCGGGTCTAAAATAGCAAGGTCAGGGCCCATGGTAATGAGGTCATTAATACGATCCCATGATGTGCCAAGAGATTTTTCTTCTAGTTGTCTAAAATTTAGAACCTATTTTCGAAGGATGACTACTTTAGAGATGTGAAAGAAACGTAAACAAAATTTAGAGCATAATGTTTCCCAATCTCCTTGCATACTTTCTACGGTTTGACTATACCATTGTTTAGCTCTTCTCGTTAAAGAGAACAGAAACAACTTCCATCTTAAGGTCTTATCAGACATGCCAGCGATACGCAAACATGGACAGGTTTGTCCAAACTCTTGTAGGTGTGACTATGGGTTTTTGTGCCTTCTCCCAAGAAGGATTGATCCCGAATTGCTTTTATAAAACACGAGCATAGCTCATAGCCAGGTGCTTGGATAGGCTCTGAAGATTTTGGTGGCTTTAGGCTTGCGCTCGTGGGTTTAGCATATTGATAGATAGGAGTGGAATCCATAGTAAAAATAAAAAGCAAAAAGGAAGAATAAAAGATAAATATCAAGCTAGGCTCGAAGTTAATTCAGCAACCGTTTCCCCGGCAATTGTGCCAGAAAGCTTGTTGGTATATTTAACACACACAGATAAATCCGTAAGCACACGGATACCGCTGTAGCTTTCACCTAGAAGTATTCCAAGTATCGTATCCATAGGGAAACATGTGAGACTAACTATGGTCTAACTTAACAAGGGGCAACGACTAGGTTAAGGTTTAACTTAACTAGGAGTAGCAACCAGGCTAAGGATAAATAGGAGCATAGAGAGGATAACTAAGGTTCTCTAATTCTAACTTGAGTAAGCTATGCCTTCTACTGTTCAAATAGGGATATTACTAGGGAAAAACATCAGCAGAGGATGCCTTCCTTCGTAACCGGGTCCTACTTGGCCTATAGACAGGAGGTGGACTACAAAGGATCGACGATGCTATATAGTACAAGGCTATATAGTACTAATGTCACAATCGCAATCTACCACCGATCCTAAATGTAGGGTGCATCCATGATTAACCTAAGTCTAAGCACCACGCTTACACTCACGATTAATACTCTACTCCCCAAGGAAGAGAATAAAGCACTCAAAAGAGAGTCATGATCCTGATGAACAAAATACTTACTTGAATTAGAAGTTGATTACCAGAGAAATCTCAAAAGCAAGCTCAAGTAGAACTTGATTCCACCAAGGTATAAGCCATAGAGAGAGCACCGACAAGCCAGCATCTCCTCCAAACTCTTCCCTCACTCTCTATCTCACTATTTTGAATTATAAGACTAAATCCTATAGAGTACTAATCTTCTCTAGATAGATGGCACTGATCATGATGAGGAGAATATGAATTAGGGTTTTAGGATGGCTCTAGGGAGGGTGGCAGGGGTTGGTATATGTAGGCCGAAGCTTCCAATGTGAGCCCTTGGATCAAATCAACTTAAAGGATGACGTAGATTGGATCTGAATGGCGGTGGAGAAGAGACATTCAAAGCAGAGACTAACAGGTGGGTCCCACAGGCCAGCCAGCCTACAGGTGGGGCCGGCTGGCCCCACATGTCAGCCCCTCGGGGTCTGCTTTGGTGGGTTGCCTTCCGAGGTGTTCTAGAGTCTTCCTGCATCAGTTTCGTTAGGGATAAACGTGATTTACTTTGACGAATAGGTCCTCCTTGATAGTTTTCTAGATAAACCCTGCTGAAAACACAGATTCACCAAAACTCATGGAATTTATTAGTTTAAACCCCCCTATACCTATGTTTGGTGATGGAATTAAGTATAAATATAGGTTATGTTGATGGTTTATAATTGATGTTATTGACCGTCAACAACCCTCGAGTTCGCTGACACTCGGGAGGAGAGGTCCAAGGTCGCTCGATGACCTTGGCACCCCGCACGGCGAGAGGTTAATGACTCAATCGAAGCATGCATCTTTGAGCTCACAAACACTCAAGAGAAGAGGTCCAAGGTTGCTCAACGACCTGGCCACCCCACGCTGCGAGAGGCCAGTGACTCACCAGAGGTCCACATCCCCAGACTCGTGAATATAATCCCAATCAAACGGTTCAGGGCTCAACATGATCTCACTCAAATAACATACCCGCAAAACACGTGTGGTCAAACCACATACATCAAACATAAGAGCAAGAGCCTCACAAATCATGGTCAAGGTGCCCAAGCGAAAAGGCCCAAGGTTGCCCCGCAACCTCGCTACCCTACGTAGTGAAAGGTCAATAACCCACTTGGAGAACCTTGGTTCAACACCAACAAGCCCGAATCTAGTCAAACGGCCTAGGGGCTTACCACGGCCTCGCAAACAGCCACAACAACTCCAGAAGGAGGATTCCTTGAGCTTTTATTCATTTTTCATGATTACTAAGTGATGTGCGGTCGATCCGTAGACAAGGGATATGAAACTGATACCACCACAGGTGTGGTATCACTAAAAAAACCCTTGGGGAGAGAAGTCGTGGGGGGAGGTGAGATGAAGCAAAAAAATGAACTCACAAGGGAACGGAGCGTGGGGAGAAAGAGAGCGACAGGACTGCCTAGCTCCAACAAGCACCTTGGCATCCACTCCGGTGCCAAGATGGAGCAAAAGGGAGGCCAAAGTGCAACCAAGTCATAATGGCTGCACTGCCCCCTACATGATAGCCATGCCACCATCTCCTTCCCCGCTCGCAAGTCCCCTTCTAGCACTAGTTGACGAAGGGGCGCCAATAGCTTCCGGGCACCACCAGCGACCCCTAGTGGGACACAAAACGAGAACCGCGTGGTTCTCCTCAGACCTTCTTCCTCACCCTCATAGCTCCTAGCCACTCAGAAAGGCGAAGGAACAAGCACAAAGTTATAGTCATGGGTGCTTCCGACGGTAGAAAGGACACCATTTATAGCCCAAAGGCAGACTGAGAGGCTCGGAACCCCCACACCACATGGCGAACCAGGAGAGGTCATAGCCAGTGTCAGATGCCCAGGTGAGGTCAGAGAAATTGACACCCTCCCAAAGGTAGGGCCGGTACAGCATCGACAAGACCACTCGGTCCAGCCAAGGTCACAAACCCGGATACGCAGCACACTGACATGGCGGGGCTCAGTGGTCATGTACCACATCATCAAGGCATCTTGATGGGGTAGAACGCAATGGCCACCCATCGCATTGAATGCACCAGCCCGTAAGGGGTTTAGCGACAAAGCTCGAACAAGCCATGAACTATGAACCCGCGTCCAATATGCACACAATATAGTGTTTTCACGATCACTTCGTGGTCACAAAAATGCTCGGGGGCTACTATCGGGGTTATAACCCTAGGGGTATTTCAAGGCACCGATTAGTTAGCAGGCTAAACAGCCCACGAAACAATAGCAAGAGAAGGCCCGAACGACCAAGGCCCAACTGAGCCAACCGAACCAGGCCAGTCACCAAGGCCAGGGTTAGCCATGACCCCTTCCATCTGCCTTAGCCACACGGCACGCGAGAGACGCACGACTTCTCCATCGTCCTGACCCTTGGAAGGGATAGGGAGAGATCGTGCTTGGCCAAACATGCCTGCTCTAACAAGAACAAGCACCCCGCTCTAACTCCACAAGGACCGAGGGGATAGCGGTCACCTCGGTCCGGTCAGACGACATCCCTATGCCATGCTGTGTGGACAAGACAACAGTGCACAACAGTGTCCGTTAGTACGGTGACCCACCATCCAAACATGGCCCAACAAGATGTAAGTACGATTCCACCCACTACGGGATGGGATCCACGAGGAAGGCCTTGGCTTAGAGGCCATCCAGATCGGCGAGAGCCATGACCCCAATGATCGAGATCGCAGCCCTCAGCTCCTCAAGAAAATAGGCGATCGACGACCTAGGGGTGGCAACCAACTCATGTACGATGCCCTAAGAAACCAGGAGGCGATGACAAAGACCACGATGGAGACCACGTCACATAGGACAGTTGGCGAACCATCATCGTCAGTGCCACCACGACTAGCATAGTAGCACCACATCACACCATGTCATGACATGACCACAAGACTATGACAACAACCATGCCCGAACATGCACCACAAGATGGCGTAGCTTGCAAGCTAAGTTAGCTAGGTCCTCCCTTAGGCTCACGACCCTTTGGTCAGGAGAATCTTCCTCATTATACATGCCAACAATCCGATATAGGTTTTTGAATTACAGGTAAATCATAAGGAGTTCACGAAGCCACTCAGCCTCAACATTGGCATAATATCTAATGTTGTGACTTTTGCTTTCATTGTTGATCACCTCATTAAGATGGTCTACTTGCAAGACTTCTATGAAATAGCGCCTCCTCCAAGTGAGAACACATATCCACTTATGGTGCAAATCTCATCAGCTTTAGATGTCTAGTTTGCATCACAATAACCCTCCAGTACCTCGGGTACCCGATACAGTGAATACCATAGCTCATAGTCCATTTTAGATAGCACAATACCCTCTCAAGAGCATGGCAATGTGTAAGGTCCTTGTTCGGTTTTGGTCATTGAGTGACAACCTAGGTGGACTAATGTGTTTAAATGTGAGATACACAGGTGATTAGTCCACATGTACACTTGTGTGAGCAACTCATGCCATGACGGTGAACATGGCTTGGATTTGTTGCAAGGCTCACACATGTGATGAAGGAACTCATTGCATATGAGACATGACATTGAGTCATGTGACTAAGGTGGAGAAGATCAAGACAAGACTTGGCTTGATGGACCGGTTGCAAGCGTGAAGGGCAAGTTGGAGGCTTAGGAGCGATGGACCACGTGGAGGTGAAGCTTGAGCAAGACTTGGTGTCGATGGATGAAGGCAACAGTGAAAAGCAAGTGAGGTCAATATCGATGAACCAACAAACTCACATGATGATATGAAGTGGATCGTATCATTTGTGATATGGTTGGTGCATGTGTTGCATCAACGATGGAGATGGAATAGAATGCACAAGGAAAAGGTATATTTGTAGGGCATTTCATTTCACTGGTCATAGTGCATAGAGAAGTTTATGACCAGGTTTAGGATCGATGGCCATACTATTAAGAGGGGCCAAGTTGTTTGCATATCGGTCATCTAGTGCCACTCGAGTGATCTAACTTTGCATCGTTCCTAAGATCGAATGGCATGGTGAATTGAGTGACTAATCGTTTGAAAATGTTTGTGAAAATGCTAACACACTTGCACTTGGTGGTGTACACTTGGTGATGTTGGCACATTTGCAAAAGAGAACAAGTTGGAAGATCACTTGGAGTTAGCATCCTTAGGAAAAATATTTTTCGGTGTGCTCCAAGCTATATGATTGTTCTTGGATTCAAATTATGTGTTGATCCACTATACTTTGGATCAAATATGCATGTGGGATATGTAGCCCTCTGCATAAGCTTTCCCAAATTTCCAAGATCATCGAAATCGGACTTCGAAGCTAGGAATTATAGTCGTTCTAGCGTTGAAAACACTGCAATAGGATGATGCGACCGGACGCTGGCAGAGTCCGACCAGTAGTGACCAGGCATGTACGATCGTCAAAAGAGCTCTATGGAACCTCTCTGGAAGTGACCGGACTCTCACTTTGGGAGAGTCAAGTTCGGTCACGTGAGAAAGGCGAGTTCGGTCAAGTGACTGGACGTAGAGTTCATTTAAGTGCGTTGGGAGCCATTGGCGCCCAACGGTAACATTCAAACGGTTGAAACACATGGTGTTCGTAGAGTGACTGGACTCTTGTTGACGGTAGTAATCATCCATCAAGAACCATCAATATAAATTGAATAAATGCATGAAAATGATCACCAACATAGACTTATGGGTTTAAACTGACAATTTCCACGAGTTTTGGTGAATCTATGTTTTCAGTAGGGTTTATCCAAAAAACCATCAAGGTGGATCAAATCGTCAAAGTAAATTGCGCTTATCCGCAGCGAAAACTACCCCAGAAGGTTCCAGAAGATTCAGGAAGACATCACACCGAAGCCGAGGCCGAGGCGGTGCCAGGTGGAGCTGGTCAACCCCACCTACAGACTAGCTGACCCCTAGGGCCCACCTTCAATCCCCCGTTCGTATGTCGATTCTCCGCCGCCTTAAGGATTGCATCTACGCCGTTTATTCAAGTCAGTTTGATCTGAAGGTCTAGAATTGATGCTTTGGCCTATATATACTAGCCCCAGCCCCCCTCCCTTTGGCATCTGTATTGCATAAGTCAATAGTAGATCAGAAATTAGGGTTTCCAGAGAGAAGAGAATGGAGCTCCAATTCTTCAAAGTTCTAGTATAGGCTAGCTAGCAAGATTCAAGTAGAGTTTGAGCTATTGCTCAGGATTCTAGATTCGCCGTCTGGAGGCCGGTATTGTAACAAAACCACCCAATTTATACAAGATCAAGTACGCCTATCTCTATTTAACACATTGACACGCACATACTTTCACTTATATAAACCCGGTAGTCCACCGAGTGTCACAAAGGACCTCGGTAAATCCACATCACAACCAAGATCGCACGATTAAGCAAATACACATCATATACATAGAGTTGTAGTGGAAATAATGTTTACAATGAGTTCATAAATAATAATACAAGTTTGGGTTTCAAAACCGATTCGTGAAAACAACATAGCTTTCAAATGATTACAATAATATAAGTTCCAAATACATTGCTAGCATACATGCCATCCTCTGACAAAAGCATATAGATAAGAACACTATATAGAGTCGCCGAGCCCACCAGCGGTTAGCCACCATCTTCAGCAGGCCGAGAACTTCACCTGCAACATGGTGGGATAAACCCTAAGTACTCGAATGTACTCAGCTAGACTTACCTGTCATAAACCAAAAATAAAGTGACACCAAGGATCATGCAAGGCTATATAAGTGGAGCTAGCTTGACACCATTTTGCATAAAAAGCCACTAATTATGCTATACATTTTATAATTCGATCATCAAGTTAATTATAGCTATTCATCTCTAGATTAGCAACTAACCTATGCCAAACATGTGGTATATCATTAGTGACAGCACAATAATAACCATAGCCATTTATTATCTCGTTCTTAGAACCATTCCACTTGCCATTAACACTACGATAGAAGGAAGCTCAGTCAAGTTTCACACTATCTGGGAGAGACGGCGATTTGAATCGATTTCAACCAGCTGAGAATTTATTCCTAACACAAACCCAGACATACCTGCGCCAAGGTAGTCTTAGGTCACCTTTGGTACAACTCAGGTCCAATTTGCGGGTTCGATCAGTGCCACACAATCAGGGACACTACCAGATGCCAGGTCGATCAGGACTCTAACCTGCCCTTGGCCTCACAATGGCTCCCTGCACATCCTTATTACCTCCAGTGTGCGCACTCTAACAGAATGAGGACCGACCTGAGTTGAGCTACTCAGCTTCGTAGTCGGAACGAGTTATCTGGCCAACTAAGTGAGAGGCATACATTCAAAATGACCAAGGACCAACAACGATGCGGTCCTTAATTGGCGCAGACGGAATCACATGAGTCAACCTACAACATAGACTTCGTCTGGCCTCAATTTACAACATCCCATGGTTCTTTTACATGATAGCAAATATAGCCAACCGTGGTTTAGTGTCCACCTATATCTCGCAAGTGACAGGAAATCACCCGACTTTTACCGATCTAAGCATGGCTAAGTAGTTATTCGATCCTGGACCTACATAGGATTGAAGGTATATTTCTGGACAAGGTAGTTCTATGCATCAAGTGTTTCCAATCAACTCTTATAACCTAATGCATCAAACATAAAGGACTCAAGTGATATTTGTAAAAACATAGGAGGCTTAGAATGCTCCGGGGCTTGCCTAGGATCCAACACAAAGTCAGTTCAGTTAGCTTGCACCGTCTTGGGGAACATCTTCCACTCTAGGCATGCACTCCTAGGGTCCTTCCATCTTCGGGATAGGTCCACCAACACCGTATTCTGGTTCAACTCCATTATCACATGCTTCACATCCACGTGTTGTGCATCTAGCATACCTAGATGAGATGCAACAATGCCAGTGCATGAATGTGAAGAAAGGTAACATGAGATGCATCATATAAAAGCATTCAAGATAAGTATAAGGTTACACCTCATGACATATGCACTTAGAGAGCAAGTCATTTAACTAACTATCACTCAAGTCTAGCATAGGGGTAGCAAGCATAACAAGCATGGCACACTAGTTAACTCAAGTCAAACTATTACAAGCATTTAACAATCAAGAACTAATTAAGCCTAGCATCACATAAGAACTAGGGCTCCGGTGAACGACACCAACATAATTAAAGCTCTAGCAAAACATGCATCAAGATCATTTTGTGGCAACATGCATACATGACCATTTATTAGTTACGTGCTTGACCAACATTATATAACATATTTATAAGATATCTTAGGTAGATCAATTTAACTCTAGTAGTGTCATGAGCTAACACTAACAAGCATACAAAAGCAATGCAAAGTGAAGCAAACAACTTTAGGTACATGCTCAGATTCTAGGCAGCAGCACAGTAGTTACTTGTTTCAACCATACCCAGAGTTCTAGGCATGTAAAAAGTGTGATCCTAGATTTTATGGAAAACTTAGTAAATTGTCTATAACTTTTTTATTCATACCAAAAGCAAATTCATAGGTTAACATGATCAAATATGCCAATATTTTAGGTCTGCACAGACAAAGATAGAAAACTGACAGTAACTTCAGAGATGCATAACTGGAGTTCTAGACATTCAGCAAACATGATTCTTAACTTTATGGAAAGATTATAAAGTTATATATAACTTTCTTATTATCATCATAAGATGATTCTACATCTAACAAGGTTAAACAACCCAATGAAGACATCTCTGTCCAGATTTGGACAGAACTTGCCATTCCAATTTGACTAGCAATACCTAGAATTCTAGACCACCAAAAGCAATGATCTTAGATATTTTAGAAATCTTAGAAAAATTACTACAACTCTCCTATTATCACCAACACATGATTCCATGTTTAAATAAGTCAAACAATACAATCATTCAGATCTATTCAGAGGACATGCAAAACCTAACAACAAACTTTATAAAATCTATAACTCCAAAACCAGCATGCCTAAAATCATGAAATTTTAGGACAAGCAATATAAGGAAATTATCTACAACTTTTGTATTCAACATATCTACAGAAAACATCATTTGCATCATGAAAATATCACCACCACAGAAACTATACATGCAGCCATTTTCAGCACATAAGCAAAATGGATTTTCACTTGATTCTATAACAAGGTGACATAAAAGCACATCCAACACATAGCTCTAAGCCATCATGAAGAACCCATACAACCTCATCTCAAACCAACACATGACATTAGCATCACAAGAACCATGTATAAACATCTAATAAGAAAAGCACATTCTCCTTCAAAGTTTAATTAACATGCAACTAATAAAAAGATGATGCTGCAAACATTCTAATTTGGATCCTAGGTTTTTATGAGAGAGATATGATAACAAAGCATGGCTACTGTACAAATTTTACATGCTCAAGTTTTATAAATTAATTATTACATGCAAAATAAGTTTTAATTGCAAATAAGCATGTGAGAGCAAGACAAATCTAAACCTCCACATTTTCTGTAAACACATGACCAAATTAGGTTTGCTTAGGTTACCACCACACCATGCAAAGGCAATGGAACAACATTTTCCATTTTTACACCTTTATGATACTTATCAAGCACCTAGCAAGATAAATTAATAACTCAATAATACATGCACCAAAAATCATGAAATTTTAACCAGAGCTCATGCATCACATAGATATCCTACAATTAAAATTTCATGCAATTTGGGGCACTACAACTTTAGGTATGAGAATAACAAGCAAAACAAGCAAAATTGCCTATTTAACAAGATTAAGTCAAAACATTATAAAAACAGTACACAATTAGCATGTTTAATATTTTTATTAGCTAGATCATGTCATCACAAGATTAACACAACTAGAATTACCATTTTTGGACAGCTAGATCATGTCATCACAAGATTAACACAACTAGAATTACCATTTTTGGACTTCTATAACTCATGATATGCATCTATCCAACTTAAAAGCATTTTTAAAGCACTTTACAAGAATAATTAAAAACAACAGAAACTTTCTACTAACACATATCATATTATGACTCTACTGCATAGATCTACTCATAAGGATTCCAAAACATGTTCATTTATGATTTTTATACGATTTACAATGATTTTCCAAAGTTTCAACCATAAAAGAAAAACACATTTGCACTGAGGACCCCGAACTTTCACTAAAGCAGATTCCAGCGAAAAGGTCCTTTTTGGCACTGTTCACATGAGGCAATAGCTTTGCAGTTAGGCCCTTCCCTTTCTTGCTATTTGAGCGTGAGGTCCCCGACATGAGTTGGAGCAAAGGAGGTCGACTACGGCTTGATTTTCTGGCGAGGTGGTCGACCTTCATCGGCTCGCAGCAGGGCCGTAGCAAGCCCTAGCCTGCACGCACCCCCTCAGGGCTTCGGCTTGGCCTGCGGTGGCTTGTGGTGGCCCGCCCATGGTAACAGGCGGCATCAGAAGCTAGCCGCTTGGCGGCGAGGCCAATCGGCAATGGAGGCAACTGGCGAAGGGCCATGGAAGGCGCGACGCTAGCTAGGGACTGCGGCGGCACCAAAGACTAGGCGGAGGAAGGCCGGAGGAGCAGCAGCGCTGGCGGCAGGAGCTTCGCTCGGCGGTGGCCATGGAGTCATCCGCAGTCATGAGCGCGCACGAGAGCAGGGAGAGTGAGGCGAGCGAGTGAGGGAGGACCGAAAAGGGGTGAGCGCTCGGCTTCGCTATATCTTCGAGCGTGGGCGAGGTGGCGGTCATGCAAGCAGCGAGGGCACCACGCGACGTTGAGCCCCTATGCATGGTAGGCCATGACAAACTCCAGTTCAAAATCAGCTAAAGAGCTGACAATACCACCTCAAAAATACGACTGAAACTCTATATTCTCCCCTTCATATCTCTCAAACCGGTTAGTGATTTGTTCAACCAATTGCACCGTGTGATAGAGCTACACAAGTACAACTTTGATTAAAAGAGTTTGATCCAAATCAAAATGGTTTGTGAGATATTAATTCCCAAAGTGGGGTACTTGAAAACTAAAAATGGAAATTCAGATATTCAGTCCAAGTTCCACGAATTCAGCGAAACTAGCAGTTTTGGGAATTTATTTTGAAGGTCCAAATGTGCTCCAAACTTGATGAGACTTGTTTTGTTGTTATCTCCATGGATGGCACTTCAACTTATATGAAGGAATTCAATTGAGTTACCATACCATTTTGCAAGAGAAATGTCGCAAACTTGGCGCAAACCTGCTGTCAATTGAGGACTAAGAAATATTTTGAGCCTGACAAAACAGCAGTAGATTTAAATTTTGAACCTCTTTTTGACCTGCTTCCAGGTTGATTTAGGGCTGGGTCCAAAAACAAAGTTTGCTATGCATAGCTTAAACTTCAACTTCTGTTAAAAGTCAAACTTCATATCTGGTCCCGAAATCATTGTTTCACCTTGGTCAAAGTAGCATCATGATAAGGCTTAAATTAGAGTTTTAGGCCGATTGAGGCATTTTCTTGACATTTGCTCAACACGAACCCTCATGACTTTTGTTCATGTGTTGAATTAGAACTGTTTGAGCAAGGTTGCAAGGTTTGGTTGACATTCCATGTTTCCATTTGCTTAATGAAGCAATTTAAGCAAAATGTAACTTATCATTTCATGTGACTTTTTGATTCCAAACTTTACGAAACTTTTCCAATGCTCAAGAGAGCTTGATCCTGAGGTGATGCATAGGAAAGAGGCATGTTTACCATTACTTAATCATATATATGAAAAGAGGTCAACATGTGAGCAAAGGTGTGCTATCCAAGCCTAAGTTGGGACTCATTCTTAGAGAGTTGATCTCAACACCTTTGTCACCACTTACAAGTTTGAACTAGAGCTCTCGATTACCACCTAACATGTCATGTTTAAGCTCAAACCCACTGCTTAACTGGTGTTATAGGTATATCCATTGTATCCCTCTTATTTTATGACTTTGTGCTACTTCAATATTATGTTGCTATTTATTATGTTCCTAGTTTGCTCTAGTTATATACTTGATGTAGTTATGATTGATTATGAATATATGCATATGTTTGCAAAACGCTTAGCTCAATACTCAAGTGAGTTAAGTGGTCAACATTATGTAAGCGTGGTGCTTAAATATTGTTTACCTGCGGATGCATTCTACACTCTAGGTCATGTGGTAGATCGCGGATGTGACACTCCCGCTGAGTCCTTTGTAGTCCACTCCCCGTTTGTAGAGCAAGTAGAACCCGGTTGTGAAGGGAGACAAGCTCTGTTCTTGATCTTCCTTAGTAATGTTCCTTATACATAGATATAGAGTTAATTATGCTATAGATGAGAGTGTATATACTTCGATGTACAAAAGACTTAGTAAATAAGGAATGACTTATAAATCTTTAGCTCTTAACTAATCTCCTGCCTAGCCATACTATATTTATGAGTATCTATTCCTATCTCTGAAATACTATCAATGCCTTACACTTATCATTTATTTATCATTTGACTTACCCCTGCTATAGCATGAGAGTTAATGATCTTATCATAAGTATGCATATTTGTCAATATCTCTTGTCACGCCATCGCTTCTTCTTGTGGATAAAATATAAATAACAATACCTGGTATACTCTTAGGTGAAATGCTACAATGGTACATTATCAGTGCGCTTGCAGATACTTAATATATATATATATATGATTTTCTCTAAATTTACAAGTGTTCTCAATAATTACCAACAACACATTTCTGGCATCATTGCTAGGGATGACAACTTAGTATTAAGGTGATGCTAAGAAATGCCAACAAGCATTTCTAGCGCTGTTGCCGGGGAGGGGCACAAGGCTAAGAGAATTGATCAAATAAATACTTATTGATGAGATCATAACTTTATACCTCTGCTTTAACAAGCTTACCCTTGTTTGTTTTTGTTCATATCTTATACAAGGTATTGAAGGATTGGCTCTAATTCATCAACAAATTCCATCAATCACAATCAAACCAATCAAGAGGAAGCTCAACACTAGTTTTCTGTCTGAAGCTATGACTGACAAGACTCTGCGTGACTTCTCTGCTCCAAGCACTGAGAATATCCGTACTAGACCAACACTCCAAACTAACAACCTTGAGTTCGAGCTCAAGCCAAGCCTCATCAACATGGTGCAAGCTACTCACATTCAGTGAAAAGGCACATGAAGATGCTAGTACTCATCTCTAGGATTTTCTAGAGATTAGCAGCACAATCGTCATTAAGGACGTTGCTCAAGACAATATACTACTCCGCCTATTTCCATTCTCACTAGTGGGAAGGGCGAAGCAGTGGTTCTACATCAACAAAGAAGACATCAATATGTGGGCAAGAAGTTTGAAGGCCTTTCTAGCAAAGTTCTTCCCTAAAGGCAAGACCAATGCCTTAAGAGGAAAAATTTCCAACTTCCAACAACAGAAAGGAGAAACCATTCTAGAAGCATGGGAATGCTTCCAAGAATACATTTCATATTTTCCTCATCATGGGATGGAAGATTGGTTGCTCATGCAAAGCTTTTACCATGGATTAACTCAGAAAGCTCATGAACAACTTAAAGCTACTGTTGGAGGATCGTTTATGTCACTCACCCTTGAAAAAGCTAAAACTCTTATGGAGAAGATAGCCTCTAATCAAGATTAGTCTCAATGCAATATCCAATCATGCAATAAGAGCAAAGAAGTACCAAAAGAGGTATGTGCACTGTCAACCAAGATGGACATCTTGTTGAATTAGCTTGAACAGCGAGCCAATTACAAGAAGGATCATCAAGCTATATAAGATGCTTTCAATGCTCAAAACACATGTGGAGAATATTTGGGGTTGATCTCCCCGAATATCAAGAGAATTCAAACACTGTCGTCAATAATTCTGCTCCACAACAACAGAGGCAAGGATGGAATCAACAACAACAATGCTCAAATTCCCAAGGTAAGTACCCTGGTAATTATTCCTTTAATCCTAAACAACCACCCTTTAGAGATCTGATCTTGGAACAAGCCAGGATTAATGAGAATATTTTTAAAAAGCTTGCTTTTAATGATAAGGTCCTAGAAAATATAAACACTAAAATGGATAGTTTTTATTCTACTATAAAAGACCAACTTAGCTTTAATAAAAAGATAGAATCTCAATTAGCCCAGTTGGCAGCTGCTCTGCCTTTTGCCACTAACCGTGAGAAGGTCAACGCCATAACCACAAGAGGTGGCAAGACTACTCGTGATTCACCATATCCAACAAGGACAGGTAAGACACCGACAGTAGTACTAGAAGAGAAGAGAAACGATGCAGTTGAAGAAGTTGATCCACAAGCACGGGAAATGATACAAGATTTTCACGACACCACCCTCCTATCGTTTCCACGCAGAAATCGAAAGGCTAAAATGCATGAGCAGTTTGGTAAGTTTGTAGAGGTAATTCAAAAGTTATATATCAATATCCCTCTACTAGATGCCATACAGATACCCACCTATGTGAAGTACCTCAGAGACATTCTGAACAACAAAAGACCACTGCCCACCACTGAGGTAATTAAGTTAACGAAGGAGTGTAGTGCGGCCATCCTGAACACATCACTAGTGAAGAAGAAGGATCCAGGATGTCCTATTATTGATTGTTCGATTGGAAACCAAAATTTCAAAAATGCACTATGCGATCTTGGAGCAAGTGTTAGTATCACGCCCAAGAAAGTTTTTGACAAGCTCAACTATTCTACACTCACGCGAACATTAATGTGCCTGCAACTAGCTGACCAATCAGTTCGCTATCCTACAGGAATCGCCGAGAATATTCCGGTAAAAATAAGAAACTTCTTTGTTCCAGTTGATTTTGTAGTGCTTGACATGAAGGAAGATATGAAGACACCCCTCATTCTTGGGAGACCCTTCCTTAGTACTACAAATGCACTCATTGATGTTCGAGCTGAAGAAATCAAATTCCATATCAATGGCAAGGAAGAGCTATTCGCTGTCACAGAACCGACCAATTTATAAGAGTACAAGTACGAAAACAATCGCCGAAACGATCAAATTCTCGAACTTGCGCCCATATAAACCCGGTAGTCAACTGAAATCACGATGGATTTCAAACCAACTTGCATACAACCAAGATCACAGTAATTCAACATAACATATCGTACGTTACAACATTTCGCAGACGTTCGCAAATAGATTACATCAACACAGAGTCATCGTTATTACAAAACAAGTCTTGTAATATAGCGGAAGCAAATAGTTTAACTCACACACACGAGTTCAATACCAGTACCAGTTTGCTGATCACATCCCACAAAAGCATTCAGATAAGATAACAGGAGATCATGCCCGTGATCTAGTCTTCGTCACCACCACGGGTGGAGACAATACTTACATGTAATCCCACGATAGAGAAGGTCATACGCAACAAGAGGGAATAAACCACGAGTACGGGAATGTACTCTCACTAGACTTTACGACGGAAACCAAAATAAAGGACACCAAGGATCATGCATAGCTTTATTTAGTGGATCTGGTGACACTTTCTTTTGCCAAAAAGCATATGTAATAATGATTAACTTTTATCCCGAACTAGCCAAGTGACTTTAAGCCATTAACTGTCATCTATATTAGCACCTGTACTAATCAACCACTTGATTAATATGCAAACATTAATAACCATAGCAGGTATAATTCTCGGCAACATTATCATCATCATCATCATTATCCATTTAACCATATCGTTAAATTAATTGAATCTCACGCTGCATTGCTCAAGTCAAGTTCTCACTATCCGGGAGAGACGGCGATTCGAATCGATTCCTATCCAGCTGGAGGGTATTCCTAACACAAACCCTGCTTCCCCCGTCAGGGTCGCAAACAAGTCACCTTTGGTACAACTCAGGAGAAAAGTAAAAGAAAAGACGCGGGTCCGGGCCGCCCTGCATTCTCAGAGAACCACTCTGCCAGGAAGTGCAGGATCTTAAACCCTGACTCCCCTTGGACTTATGCCAATGGCTCTCCGCACATCCTTACTACCTCTAGAATGCATCCAACCCCCACGGTTCCCGGCCTGAGTTGAGCTACTCGGCTTCGCGGTCGGAACGACTTATCCGGCCAGCTAAGTGTTAGGCTGCGTTCAACATGACATGAGGACGTACAGCGTATCGGTCCTTAAACGACACAGACGGAGTCACTATGTTCAAACCTACACAAGACTCCGCCCGGTCTTAATTCATTATTCACATGGTTCTTTTCCACGATAGCAAATATAGCCAACCGTGATCCACCTCATCCTAAATCTCGCAGTGATGTGAAATCACCGACTTCTACCGCCCTAAGCATGGCTAAGCATTTAACCCGTTCTCGAACTTAAATAGGATTCCGGCGATATCCGGACAAGGAGGATATATAATGCAGCAATTGGTTCCAACCAATTCCTATACTTAATGCATCATCAACAATAAAGATACTCAATATATTTGTAAAGACATGGGAGACTTATAATGCTCCGGGCTTGCCTTTTCGAGGAAAGAGGAAGGTCTGGTGATCGTGGCACTCGGGCAACTCCTCGGCGACGGCCGCTTCTTCGACTTCCTGCACCTCGGGCTCCTCCTCCTGGTTGGCTCCCTCGAACTCCAGCAACGTCACTCCCCTCCGCACACCTATTGCATGAATGCGCAAGATAAGTATCATGGATGCACATGTACGAATGTCGGGGATGCTCGGGGGAATGCACATGCTCACTGCAGTTCGCATATTCCAAGTTAAGCTTTATTCAATACACTTTACTTACCAAGTCTATACAACCTAATGTATAATTGCTCATCTTCAGTTAATGACCTAGCACCTGCACCTAAGCATATTCTCAAGTTAGGCTAACCCCCAAACAATCAACGATTACGTTGCAACACATTCAATCAAGCAATTGTATTTCAGCAATTGAAGACTATATATCGGTACATTAAACTAGCCATAACTGGAGATGTATAATTCCAAATGATATGAAACAAGACAATCTGGAAAGCTTATGAAATTGTCTATAATTCATTTTTAGACCTCAAAGCATGATTCGACACTTTACCAGCTCGAATTCCTAAATCAACAGAACACTGTCCTACAAGACAGAGAATAAGCAAAACAGGAACCTAACTTTAAACAGCTGTAGTTTCTAAACTACTGGGCCAAATGCCCTCAAATTTTGACAGGAGCTAGATACATAAATTATCTACAACTCTTGTATTCATCATATTCACAGAAAACCAAAATCTCATGGGGAACTTTCTAAAGTCCCCAGATCTGTCCAGAGGGACATAATGCCAACAAATAATTAGCAACTTATGATGTAAACATATAATTAGACAAAACCAACTTTACTGTCTTATCACACATATCCTAAGAACACCAGAAAGTAGGATGTCCATTACCAAAACATTTCTTTTAATACCTTTCTTAATTTATTTAATTAATTAGGGGAAATAGTAAACCTATATGAAAACTGCCCCATTAATTCTACAAAAATTACAGTAGACACTACATACTCTAAGTAGACTACCATAAAATTTCACACCATTTGAGCAAGTATAAAAGCCTACACAAAATGACAAGGCATAATGGCTTAAAATGGCATAATTAGGAAACCCTAATGAAAAGTGTCAAGCAACAGATTTCATATTTTCCTAGCATCCTTAGGGCACTAGGATACTACCTACCAAGTTTCATGGCTATTGGATTCATAGATTATTTACTAAAATTTACACAAGAATCATCCAATGATAAAAGGAAAATCTATAACTCAAAAACTACACATGCAATGACTCTCAAATTTTAACCAGAGCTTCTACTATACCATACTAGCTTACCCACAAAATTTCACAATTTTTGGATCACAGAAACTCAAGATATGATTTAAACAAGTTTGCATGCAATCAAAAACACTTTTCAAGTTCCTATTTAATTCATCCAAATTTTCTACATGATATGCTCAAGATATATTTTTATTAAATACTAGACCTAACAATGAGTCTAACAAAATTGGAAGAACTCAATTTGGATCTACCAAGTAGGAGTTACAAAATATCAAATCAGCCTAAAACTGGATTTTTGAACTAGCTTATGATCAAGACGATCCATCGACAAAGAGGACCCGCTTTGTCACCGGGCCCATGTGTCATAGACACAGTAAACAGGGGGGAGACGACGACGGTAGCGGGGGACGACGGAGCTCGCCGGCGGTGAGGACTCAGCGAAACCGACGGCACCGGCAGCGTGACTACCACTACCACCGCGTCGATTGACCTACTTAACCTAACCTCAATCGACCTCTAGGTACACCGGCCATGGCGTCTGGCTGGCTCGGCCATGGCACACAACGGAGCTCTTCGCGAAGTCCGCCATGTATGGCGCGGCTAAGCTCGGTATGAGCTGCAAGGAGTCGCAAAGAAGCTAAGGCGCGCGCTATCGAGGCAGTGGTCGGTCGGGGATGAGCCGGCCATGGTGACGGGGTGCGGCGGTGAAACGCCGGCGAGGAATGCGCTCGGCACAACGGCTTACCCGGCGTTGCCAGTGAGCAAACGTGGGCGTGAGGTGACGGTGGAAGCACAATGGAGATCCTGTGGCGGTGTTAGAGTGGCAAGGCGTGAGCGGGGCCAGCAATGGCGACAATGGCGCGCTTCATGCACAAGGCTATGGCATGAGGAGGAGAAAGAAGAAAGCAAGAACTGGAATGGTGGCGCTGGGAGGCTCACGGCGTGCGATGCGGCTTCAAGACGGAGGACACCGGCAGTGGGTCAGGCCAGCCACAGCGCGTGGCCTGGGCGGTCAGTCGACCGGCGACGCGCGTCCCCCACGCGGCGGGCGTTTTCTAAAACGGAGGTTACTGTAGCTTGACTGAAACTCTGATTCAGTTAACCTTATCGAGCCTGACAGTGAAGATTGATTGCGTTGGATTTCTCAATTCATGGAGAATCAGTGGACACAATGTACATGAAAGTTGTAGAGTTATATTAGGGCTACAAATTTGGTTTAGCAATCAACAGCCAGTTCTCCACGGATCACGAGTTATATCAAGCCAAAGTTGAGGTCATGCAACTGAAACTCAGTTCCAACACTTAGAAAATTTCAGAGTTTTTAAAAAAGATCTCAAAACTGACTTGTGGGACCTTTTTGAACATGTTGTGCACATTTTCATGAGGTGGCCATAAAATAACTTTTGTTCCTTATATAATTCTCTACAACTTTGCTTTAGGTTGCTCAGACATGCAAACGTCCTAAGCTACACTTTTAAAACAGTCAAACATAGGAGCTCTAGGGGTCCAAATTGGTCAACCATGACTCGGAAACCTAATTAGGCAAAATGATCAACATGAACCTTGTTTCACTAAGTGAGTGGCACATGTTGCACTTAAGCGTTGCACACTTTACATTTCATACAGAACAACACACATGAAATCTACAACACGTTGCAATGTTTCGAATTTATGTTTCATGTGCTATAAGTTCACAAAGGGATGCATGATGCTCATGTTCATGAAATGCAGTGCA
The DNA here is from genome assembly GCA_904845875.1 of Miscanthus lutarioriparius. Taxonomy (NCBI): domain Eukaryota; kingdom Viridiplantae; phylum Streptophyta; class Magnoliopsida; order Poales; family Poaceae; genus Miscanthus; species Miscanthus lutarioriparius. The sequence continues at coordinate 68,865,791 of CAJGYO010000004.1, read as the reverse complement.
AATGTGGAAGCCAAACACCCTGGGGTGTTACAGCCCTCCTCCTTATAAAAATCTCGTCCCGAGATTTGAAAAGCGTACTCATTGTTGATAGAATTCCTTATAACCATCCCTCAAATAATCTTCCCTTTCCCACGTTGCATCGCGTTCACTACCCCGATTACTCCACATGACTTTGTAGAACTTGACCACCCGACTCGAAGTCACTCGCTCACGAGTGTCAATCACTCGAACCGGCTTTTTTCTTCAAAGGTCAAATCAGATTTTAAACTCGATATCCCCAATGGAACTCTCTCTTGAGGACGCGAAGACATTTCTTCAATTGGGATACATGAAAGACATTGAAGATAGCACTCATCTCCGGAGGTAATTGAATCTTATACGCCACTTTACCACTTTGTCCAATGATTTCAAACGGACCAACATATCTTGGCGCAAGCTTTCGCTTCACACCAAGCGTTGGACACTTTTCATAGGTGAAACCTTCGGATAAACGAAGTTTCCAACTTCGAACTCAATAGGTTTTCTACGTCGATCAAGATAACTTTTCTCGCCTTAGCTTCATGCGGCGGCCATGTGAGTTTGGATAGTACGGACTTGTTCTTGGCTTCTTGAACAAAATCAATTCCATAATATCTCCTTTCACCGGCTTCTACCCAGTTCAACGGGGTTCTACACTTCCGGCCATACAAAGCTTCAAACGGTGCCATCTTGATGCTTTCTTGATAACTATTATTGTACGAGAATTCAGCTAGGGGCAACCATTTTTCCCATGAACCCTTCGCTGAGATGACACAGGCTCTCAACATATCTTCTAAGATTTGATTCACCCGTTCAGTTTGTCCATTGGTTTGCGGATGATAGGCAGAACTTCTTACTAGCTTAGTTCCTAATAATCCATGTAAGTGCTCCCAAAAGCGAGCAGTGAACTGTGGTCCTCTATCAGATACAATAGTATGAGGGATTCCATGAAGACGGACTATCTGATTGAAGTACAACTCAGCATAATCAGTCAGACGGAAATCAATGTGGACAGGAATGAAGTGTGCAGACTTAGTCAGACGGTCTACAATCACCCAAATAGAGTTAAAATTCCTCTGAGTAGTAGGGAGTCCAACAATAAAATCCATACTTATCTCCTCCCATTTCCAACCTGGAATAGATAGTGGCTGAAGTAATCCGCCCTTCATGTGTACAGCTTTAACTCGACAACAAGTGTCACACCTAGCCACATAAGCGGCTATCTCCTTCTTCATTTTAGTCCACCAATAACGAGGCTTCAAATCATGATACATTTTACTACTGCCCGGATGAATAGATAATTTAGAGGAATGTGCTTCAGATATGATTTGATCTCTAAGCTCTCTATCCTTCGGAACCACTAACCTATCCTTGAACCATAACACGTCATTTTCATCTACCCGAAAATGTTTGGTTTCTTGTTCTTTCATCTTGCGCTTGATGTGGAATACACCTGGATCGGTCTTTTGTAGCTCAATAATTCTACTTTGCAGAGTACAACTGACAGTGATGTTGTGAAGGATTGCAGGATGCATGAGCCGTGACAAATGACAATCACCTTCAATCAAAGAGTGACAATGCGATTTCCTGCTCAAGGCATCTGCAACGACGTTTGCCTTGCCAGGATGATAGTGCACTTGGAGATTATAATCCTTGATCAACTCGAGCCATCTTCGTTGACGCATATTCAACTCAGGTTGAGTGAAGATGTACTTAAGACTTTTGTGATCAGTGTAGATGTTGCACACATTACCAAGCAAATAATGTCTCGGGCTTTCAAAGCATGAACAAGCTCGCAATGAAGTTCTAAGTCATGCGTAGGATAATTCACCTCATGCTTCCGAAGTTGGCGAGAGGTATAAGCAATGACCCTACCCTCCGCATAAGAACACCTCCTAAGCCAATGCCACGATGCATCACAATACACATCAAAAGGTTTCTCAATATCCGGTTGTGCCAAAACCGGAGCCGAAGTTAAAAGGGTCCGCAGGGTGTGAAAAGCCACATCACACTCGGAAGTCCAGACAAACCTCGTGTCTTTCTGCAGCAACCGAGTCATAGGCTTGGCTATTTTAGAGAAATCCGGGATGAAGCGACGATAATAGCCCGCCAAACCCAGAAAACTCCGAACCTCATGCACCGAGCTGGGAGCCTTCCAGTCTAACACTTCTTGCACCTTGGTGGGATCCACCATAATTCCACCATCGGACAACACATGCCCAGAAAGCGGTACTTTTACGAAGCCAAAATTCACATTTGCTGAACTTTGCATAAAGCTTGTGTTCACGCAGTCTAGTGAGAACCACTCGCAAATGTTCAACATGATCTTCTTCATTCTCAGAATAGACCAAGATATCATCTATAAATACCACCACAAATTTGTCCAACTCGAGGCATAAACACCGAATTCATTAGATACATGAAATGTGCGGGGCATTGGTCAATCCGAACGACATAACCAGATACTCATATGCAGACCATATCTTGTAGAGAATGCGGTTTTGAGACATCCTCGGGCGAATTTTGATTTGATGACAACCGGACATCAAATCAATCTTGAAAAAAGACTTTTGCTTTAGACAACCGATCAAACAAGATGTCTATCCATGGCAGAGGGTACTTGTTCTTAATTGTGACTGCATTCAAAGGCCTATAATCTACACACATGCGTAGTGGTGACCGATCCTTCTTCTTCACAAAGATAGCTGGACACCCCCATGGTGATGAACTAGGACGGATAAGGGCTTTTCAGAGAAGTTCACTTAAGCTGGATCTTAAGTTCACTAGTTCGTTTGGGAGGCATTCTATAAGGTCTTCTAGATATGGGTCTTTGTGCTGTGTAGCAACTCTATCTTGAACTCTACGTCCCGATCCGGAGGTAATCCAGCAAATCCTCGGGAAAAACATCCGGAAAGTCACACACTACCGGGATATTTGCCATAGCCTTTGCTTGCACCGCATTAGCCGCACAAGAAAGATTGATGTCCCTAGGTAGTTGCACCAGAAACCTTCACGAGTACTAGGATCTCGAGCATGACTACTCTAGTCGATGTATCAATAAGCACCCGTGCTTGCTCATCCAATTCATTCCCAATATCACATCGATACCCAGCCCGGTAAAACTACCAGATCAACTTGATAACTTTGTCCCTCTATCTCAAGTTGTCGCCCCCTACTACGAGCTTGGTGGGGATGGTACCTTGGCAGCCCTAATACAATAACCCTCACCCTCAACGAGTGTATGTTTTTCGCACAAACTTGGATGCAAATGCGGGACTAATAAAAGAATGTGAAGCACCGAATCAAATAGTACAACTACGGGTGTTGATCAACCGAAACTTACCGACAAAGGATCGCCCTCCCTGAAGGAATATGAGCAACATTTGTATAGTTCACCTGGCCACCTTGATTGAAATTCTTCTTAGGGTAAGGACACTTCCTCGCCCAGTGGCCGGTCTTGTTGCAATTCCAAAGACGGCATATTGCTTGGCGGAACATTGGAGCTTCCTTGATTGGTAGTGCCCTTTGGAAGAGCAACCGTAAAAGCCTTACGAAATCCAGTCCTCCCTGGATTCTTCTTCTGCGGTGGGCGAAACTTAGCGGCTGACGCTGGTGGACGGAATGGAGCCTTATGTGTGACGGGAGCCTTGGATTGTGAGGCACTCGCCTCATAGGCTCTCTTACGACTCTTTGAAGCAAACATACACAAAGCATTGTTGTTCTCTTGGGATAGAGCATCACTAACAAACTCATTGAAATGCGCACACTTGCAATTTCCCATGGTCTTCATAAGTTTGGGGCTCAGTCCCCGCTTGAAACTTGCGATTTTCTTGGCATCAGTGTCCACAAACTCCGTAGCGTACCTTGCAAGGTTATTGAAAGCCTGCAGGTATTCGTTCAAGCTCTTGTTCCCTTGGGTTAACTTCATAAACTCTGTATGCTTGATCACCATGAGACCAGGAGGAATATAATTTCCCCTGAAAGCAGACTTGAACTGATCCCAAGTAATTTGGGCATTAGCGGGCATAGTGGACCGATGATGGCTCCACCAAATACCAGCTGGCCCATGCAACTGGTGAGATAGCGTACTCAGTCTTCAGCACCTCAGTCAAGCGGAGCAGGCGGAACTTCTGCTCGAGAGTATTCAACCACTCATCAGCTTGCAGAGGCTCCTCAGCCTCCTTGAAGATCGGGGTTTCGTGTCAAGGAAAGCCTTGAAATCCTTGTATTGATTTGGTTCGGTCCTTGGCGGACATTCCGATCCTCATGGTTTGCCATCGGCGATAGCCTCAGCCTAGCATGCTGGCCGACTTTCAACGACTGTCTGCATTAGCTCAGCTGGTGTGGGTGGTGGTGGAGGAGGTGTTTGCTCCTCATCTCCATGGTTACGACCGCGACGAAGATTGTAAGCCATCTGCAAAATGTATAGCCAATGAGCACTGATGATGTGGAAATTTGTAGATGAATTGTATAATTATGCCACACTGACTCCAATGGAGGAAATGAACTTATACTATCATAGAGGCACAATCATTCATCACAATCACACAACTTTTCAAGCGCATCAATTGACACATTAAGGCGATGAACTTAACCAGCAATGAGATGGATAGCCCGCACAGACGGAACTTGTCAAAGGCTCACATAAGCAGAACATAACAGGTTCAAAAGGTTACATCAAAGCCAGAGGGTTCCAAACTGACAGCAAAGATAACTTAAGGTTCGATATTACACCCCAACGATTAACTTATTACAAAGCTACTCGTTCATGCCTGAGGATCAACAAAAGACTAGCTCCAGCGTATTAGCTAAGTATTAAGCTAACTACGATCGCCCTCCGGAGTCGATGTCGAAGATCTCTCCTCCATCTTCATCACTATGTGCTCTAACTCCTCATCTTCCTCCTCATCATGTGGAACGCGTCTTCAGTCCATTAATCTCAACGTCATCACCTTCAGCCATGATGACACCGAACCCATCTCATCCTCATCGGTGTAAGGAGAGAGGTGAAGTCGATTGTGTAATGGTGAACCTCCTCATGAAGATTGTCATTGTACCCTTCTGCAGCCCGCCAGCTGCTGCTCGAGTTCTACTGTCGCGCTCTCAAAGCACATTCTCCTCGTGTTAAAAGCTTCATTCCGTTGGTTGAGATGTGAACCAACATACGCCACAGATTGCGGTGAGCAATCTGTCAACCTCTGAACCTCCTGTGTTCTCTTGATCCCGTTCTGCGTGACTTGCTCCAAGCAGCTGCTGGACTGCAGATCCTCTCAAGCGATCACCCGGGCTAGTTTCGCCTCAGCCTTTTTCCTCCTCAAGTAGGCTCGGGGCCGGGGCTCACGAGGAGCTAAATGGTGACGAGGTGCCCTGCCTCCAGCGGACTTGCGAGCAGTGCGTTTCGTGCGCACCATCTGTAGCAAAAGTTACAACGTAAGGGGAGAATCATTTAAGGGATACTGAAACTTAATTATTCGAGACCATCAATTTTAAAGGAGGGAGTAATGCAAGAAATGCCATGTATGCTTGAACATGATGCATGCACGATCCGTACGTCCTCACAAACCTAAAATAAAATTTAAAGGCTAGCGAAATATACGGTGGCATACATACGTTCTCTCGTATACGGTAGCTAGTCGATCTACAACGATACGTTGTTAGTGTACCTGCAGAAAATTTCATTTCAGCCCAGTAATTCCCTAAAAAGGCATAAAAGCAAGCATTAAACTAAATACTTTCATACATACATCCCCGGATGTATATACTCTAGTATCACAGCTACCCGACAGAGATACCCACAATTAAGTACTCTCATAGATACATGATTAAACATGTAGGTATGCGAGCAACCACAACTACTCTCCCCTAGACCGACGGTTGGACGGTCATGCTCTCACAACTCACCCTTACCTATTCAGTATCTATGTTGGGTAGCCGTGAGGCAAATGATCCAAACATTACCATTCAAGCGAATGGCACCCATGCAATAGCACGCCGCATGGACAACGAAAATAGAAACAATCATTTCCCAAAGTTAGTAATTATATAAGCCACCTAAAATCCTTAAGTGGGCTACAAAGGATGTGATCACTGGTACACTATAAAATTTCAGATTTTTGAACACTTACATATAACTATAAGTTATAAACCAGTTTTCGCAACAAAAGCTTTTGTTTTTAAATACCCGTATGACATGTTTAATGTTGAATCTAGCTCTGATGCCAGCTGTCACAGAACCGACCAATTTATAAGAGTACAAGTACGAAAACAATCGCCGAAACGATCAAATTCTCGAACTTGCGCCCATATAAACCGGTAGAGTCAACTGAAATCACGACGGATTTCAAACCAACTTGCATACAACCAAGATCACAGTAATTCAACATAACATATATCACGTTACAACATTTCGCAGACGTTCGCAAATAGATTACATCAACACGAGTCATCGTTATTACAAAACAAGTCTTGTAACATAGCGGAAGCAAATAGTTTAACTCACACACACGAGTTCAATACCAGATTACCGTTTTGTTGATCACATCCCACAAAAGCATTCAGATAAGATAACAGGAGATCATGCCCGTGATCTAGTCTTCGTCACCAGCGGGTGGAGACAATACTTACGTAATCCACGATAGAGAAGGTCATACGCAACAAGAGGGAATAAACCCTGAGTACGGGAATGTACTCAGCTAGACTTACCCGACGGAAACCAAAATAAAGGACACCAAGGATCATGCATAGCTTTATTTAGTGGATCTGGCTGACACTTTCTTTTGCAGAAAAGCATATGTAATAATGATTAACTTTTATCCTGAACTAGCAGTGACTTTAAGCCATTAACCTGTCATCTATATTAGCACCTATACTAATCAACCACTTGATTAATATGCAAACATTAATAACCATAGCAGGTATAATTCTCGGCAACATTATCATCATCATCATCATTATCCATTTAACCATATCGTTAAATTAATTGAATCTACGTTGTCGTTGCTCAAGTCAAGTTCTCACTATCCGGGAGAGACGGCGATTGAATCGATTCCTATCCATTTGGAGGGTATTCCTAACACAAACCCCGCTTCCCCCCGTCAAGGTCGCAAACAAGTCACCTTTGGTACAACTCGGAGAAAAGAAAAAAAAGAAAAGACGCGGGTCGGCCGCCTGCATTCTCGAGAGAACCACTCTGCCAGAAGTGCAGGATCTTAAACCCGACTCCCCTTGGACTTATGCCAATGGCTCTCCGCACATCCTTACTACCTCCGAATGCATCCAACCCCCACGGTTCCCGCCCTGAGTTGAGCTACTCGGCCAGCGGTCGGAACGACTTATCCGCCAGCTAAGTGTTTAGGCTGCGTTCAACATGACATGAGGACGTACAACGATCGGTCCTTAAGCGACCTGACGGAGTCACTATGTTCAAACCTACACAAGACTCCGCCCGGTCTTAATTCATTATTCACATGGTTCTTTTCCACGATAGCAAATATAGCCAACCGTGATCCACCTCATCCTAAATCTCGCAGGTGGTGAAATCACCCGACTTCTACCGCCCTAAGCATGGCTAAGCATTTAACCCGTTCTGAACTTAAATAGGATTCAGCGATATCGGACAAGGAGGGATATATAATGCAGCAATTGGTTCCAACCAATTCCTATACTTAATGCATCATCAACAATAAAGATACTCAATATATTTGTAAAGACATGGGAGACTTATAATGCTCGGGCTTGCCTTTCGAGGAAAGAGGAAGGCTGGTGATCGTGGCACTCGGGCAACTCCTCGGCGACGGCCGCTTCTTCGACTTCCTGCACCTCGGGCTCCTCCTCCTGGTTGGCTCCCTCGAACTCCAGCAACGTCACTCCCTCCGCACACCTATTGCATGAATGCGCATAAGATAAGTATCATGGATGCACATGTACGAATGTCAGGGATGCTCGGGGAATGAACATGCTCACTGCAGTTCGCATATTCCAAGTTAAGCTTTATTCAATACACTTTACTTACCAAGTCTATACAACCTAATGTATAATTGCTCATCTTCAGTTAATGACCTAGCACCTGCACCTAAGCATATTCTCAAGTTAGGCTAACCCCCAAACAATCAACGATTACGTTGCAACACATTCAATCAAGCAATTGTATTTCAGCAATTGAAGACTATATATCGGTACATTAAACTAGCCATAACTGGAGATGTATAATTCCAAATGATATGAAACAAGACAATCTGGAAAGCTTATGAAATTGTCTATAATTCATTTTTAGACCTCAAAGCATGATTCGACACTTTACCAGCTCGAATTCCTAAATCAACAGAACACTGTCCTACAAGACAGAGAATAAGCAAAACAGGAACCTAACTTTAAACAGCTGTAGTTTCTAAACTACTGGGCCAAATGCCCTCAAATTTTGACAGGAGCTAGATACATAAATTATCTACAACTCTTGTATTCATCATATTCACAGAAAACCAAAATCTCATGGGGAACTTTCTAAAGTCCCCAGATCTGTCCAGAGGGACATAATGCCAACAAATAATTAGCAACTTATGATGTAAACATATAATTAGACAAAACCAACTTTACTGTCTTATCACACATATCCTAAGAACACCAGAAAGTAGGATGTCCATTACCAAAACATTTCTTTTAATACCTTTCTTAATTTATTTAATTAATTAGGGGAAATAGTAAACCTATATGAAAACTGCCCCATTAATTCTACAAAAATTACAGTAGACACTACATACTCTAAGTAGACTACCATAAAAATTTCACACCATTTGAGCAAGTATAAAAGCCTACACAAAAATGACAAGGCATAATGGCTTAAAATGGCATAATTAGGAAACCCTAATGAAAAGTGTCAAGCAACAGATTTCATATTTTTCCTAGCATCCTTAGGGCACTAGGATACTACCTACCAAGTTTCATGGCTATTGGATTCATAGATTATTTACTAAAATTTACACAAGAATCATCCAATGATAAAAGGAAAATCTATAACTCAAAAACTACACATGCAATGACTCTCAAATTTTAACCAGAGCTTCTACTATACCATACTAGCTTACCCACAAAATTTCACAATTTTTGGATCACAGAAACTCAAGATATGATTTAAACAAGTTTGCATGCAATCAAAAACACTTTTCAAGTTCCTATTTAATTCATCCAAATTTTCTACATGATATGCTCAAGATATATTTTTATTAAATACTAGACCTAACAATGAGTCTAACAAAATTGGAAGAACTCAATTTGGATCTACCAAGTAGGAGTTACAAAAATATCAAATCAGCCTAAAAACTGGATTTTTGAACTAGCTTATGACCTGACAACATCGACATGAGGACCCTTTGTCGGCCGGCCCATGTGTCATAGACACGTAAACAGGGGAGACGACGCGGACGGGCGCGGGGACAGACGGAGCTCGCCGGCGGTGAGGACTCCGGCGAAACAAGCGCACACAGGCGTGACTACCACTACCACCCGCGTCGATTGACCTACTTAACCTAACCTCAATCGACCTCTAGGTACACCGCCATGGCGTCTGGCTGGCTCGGCCATGGCACACAACGGAGACTCGGCGAAGTCCGCCATGTATGGCGCGGCTAAGCTCGGTATGAGCTGCAAGGAGTCGCAAAAGAAGCTAAAGCGCGCGCTATCGAGGCGGTGGTCGGTCGGGATGAGCCGCCATGGTGACGGGTGCGGCGGTGAAACGCCCGGCGAGGAATGCGCTCGCAGACAACGGCTTACCGGCGTTGCGGTACAAAGTGAGCAAACGTGGGCGTGAGGTGACGGTGGAAGCACAATGGAGATCCTGTGGCGGTGTTAGAGTGGCAAGGCGTGAGCGGGGCCAGCAATGGCGACGGCGGCGGCGCTTTCGCGGCCGCTGTGGCCAAGCAAGGAGGAGAAAGAAGAAAGCAAGAACTGGAATGGTGGCGCTGAGGAGGCTCACGGCGTGCGATGCGGCTTCAAGACGGAGGACACCGGCAGTGGGTCAGGCCAGCCACAGCGCGTGGCCTGGGCGGTCAGTCGACCGGCGACGCGCGTCCCCCACGCGGCGGGCGTTTTCTGAAACGGAGGTTACTGTAGCTTGACTGAAACTCTGATTCAGTTAACCTTATCGAGCCTGACAGTGAAGATTGATTGCGTTGGATTTCTCAATTCATGGAGAATCAAAGTGGACACAATGTACATGAAAGTTGTAGAGTTATATTAGGGCTACAAATTTGGTTTAGCAATCAACAGCCAGTTCTCCACGGATCACGAGTTATATCAAGCCAAAGTTGAGGTCATGCAACTGAAACTCAGTTCCAACACTTAGAAAATTTCAGAGTTTTTAAAAAAGATCTCAAAACTGACTTGTGGGACCTTTTTGAACATGTTGTGCACATTTTCATGAGGTGGCCATAAAATAACTTTTGTTCCTTATATAATTCTCTACAACTTTGCTTTAGGTTGCTCAGACATGCAAACGTCCTAAGCTACACTTTTAAAACAGTCAAACATAGGAGCTCTAGGGGTCCAAATTGGTCAACCATGACTCGGAAACCTAATTAGGCAAAATGATCAACATGAACCTTGTTTCACTAAGTGAGTGGCACATGTTGCACTTAAGCGTTGCACACTTTACATTTCATACAGAACAACACACATGAAATCTACAACACGTTGCAATGTTTCGAATTTATGTTTCATGTGCTATAAGTTCACAAAGGGATGCATGATGCTCATGTTCATGAAATGCAGTGCAAATGTGGAAGCCAAACACCTGGGGTGTTACATTCGCCTTCAAGCTAAGACCGAAACAATGCTCAAATTTCGAGTGGCAAGAGAAGCCAGTACAACCATTAGGGTCTCCATCTCCGAGACCGATTGATGCACCCAAGGAATAAATACAACTGGAGAAGTCCGGTTCGGTGTACTTAAAATCCCGAACCCTCGCCGGGAGGTAAAATCGTTAGTTATCCATATTTACTTCTTACATTGCATTAATTATTTTATCTTAGCATATTTAATTTTCAACACCTGCATTATAAAATAAAAATTCTCATCATAGCATTATAAAATTTAAGCCCCATGTAAATAATTTTTATGGAGCATCAAAACCCATAATAAATATTTACCGTGCAGGCATAAAAATTTAAAAATACCATTCGTTCATCTTCTTATATTTCAAAGTTTTATAAAATATTGCATATATATATGTATGTATACAGTAGAAATACAGACATATGGGGCCCACTCAATCACCATCCATCACTTCTATATCCACCATCACCTCCATCTCCACTCTACACCGTCCAGAGCCCATTTCCACCAAAAGGGGCACTCACCTTGCTTAACCATGAAGTAAAGAAGCATCGGGAGGAAGGGGAGGCCATTTGGCCACTATGTGGGCTGGACCCACCACTTGGCCGGCCGGCCTGCTGCTCTCCTGCCTATAAATATCACCCCTCCTGCTTGCTCTCAGCCACAACCACAGCTGCAATCAAGCATCCCAAGTTTGAAATTCCAAACTCCAATTGCATAGTTTAAAAATTCACTTAGTAGAAATGATTTTTGAATTAGGAAAGAACAAAAAGTTTTAGAGTGGAAGTGTTACTAAATTTTGAGCAAGGGTGAGAGAAATTAAGAGTAGAAGTGAGAAGGTTTAAGAGTGGAAGTGCTATTAAAATCGAGAGGAAAAATCAATAGAATTAAGGGGGAAAGTTCTGCCAAAATCTTGATTAGAAAATCCATTAGGCAACCTCGGATGACTAACCCTCGAACGATGAACTCTTGGACGACTGACTCCTGGATGGCTAACCACCGACTTTCTATTTTCCTAATCCATTCCACGAGTTGTGCTGTCTATTTATTTTGCATGAAGATGAGCAAGTATTTGGGCAAGCTCAAGCGCGCGGCATCGTTCCATTCAACGAGAAGCTCGACTTCCAGAGGAAGCTCCGACATGCAGATCGATGTTCCATCTTTCGCTGTCGGAGCGCCGTCAGGTCATCATCCGCCGAGAAGAACATTCTCCTAGAATAGAAGCATCTGAAATTCTAGAACAAGATGGAGAAGGACACCTACACGAAGCTGAAGACTCAGAGGTTTATTCTTACTCCTGCCTATGACCTAGCCCTTCTGCACGCAACAGGTATGGACACTGAATTTGAATTCATATTTAGAACTATTGGATGGAAAAATGTTTGGCAAATTAATGAGACGGGGTCTAAGCTTTTAGCTGCTGAATTTCTATGCACCTTACAAACCACTGATTCTAAAGTCACATTTAGTCTTTTTAGGAAAGATTTTTCTGTTCCCTGGAAGAATTTTAGTGGGCTTCTAGGAGTCCATGCTCAGTGTGTAGTGGATATAGACACCTCTATACAAGATTGTGATAAGACAAAATTTTGGAGAGAAATACCTAAAGAACTTACTTGTTACCATCCTCGTACAAATGAAATTCATCACCCTACTCTGCATTTTATGCATAAATGGCTAGGATTCTCTTTATTTCCTAGAAATGATTTTCGCACTGTAAGGAATGATGAACTTAAACTGCCCTATGCCATGGTTAAGAGAAGAAAGGTTTCACCGATCAAATTTATGATGAAACAGTGGACAGAAATTCTTGAACTTAAGGGAGATGTTGGGTGTACTTCTCTGGTCACCCGCATAGCCAAAAATTTGGATCTTTTGGAAAATGTTTCTGTTGCTTATATTGAAGACATTGACCATTGGTACATCGATTATGAATATTTTGTCTAGCCTCACATGCAAATAAAGAACAATAATGATTGACTTGTCATGATGTATCTGGGATATACAACCGAAATTCCGTTACCAGACTAGAACCTCGGTTTGTATGCGGTGGATTCTTTTGTCTTTGATTTATAGGTTAAGGAGGCAGCCCCTCGTAGGAGTGTCTCTACAACATTGACTCACAACCCACAGCCTAGGTACCATGACGGTGATCCAATTCTAGAGGGACCGGCTTTCACCAGCTATGCAGGCTAGGATCAGCTGGGATCCTCCCGCATGTATCAACCCGAGCATATTGGATGGGAGCAGCCTGCTCATCAGCACGCTGAGAGCTCCTGGTAGCAGGGCTCGAGTGAGCAATGGCAATATAGCAACTTCGACTACTATCAGCAGCAGCCATATGAAGAAGTTTCAAGCGGCCACCAGGGAGGACGCATGTCCTTCTCTGCTCGTGCCTACCATGATAAGCTAATGGGCTATCATGACCAGCAGATGGAGCATGCTCGCTTTGACACCAGGCTGACCACTATCGAAGAGACGCAGCATGACATCCAGAACACGCTTCACCAGCACTCCCAATGGTAAGAAGAAGTAGGAGACCGCCTTACCAACATCCAGCAACACTAGCAGCAGGAGAATGAGAATTAGGACTATTTGTTCGAAAGGCTTAACTTCGACCCACCATTCTGAAGGACTACGACAACAGCCAGCTTGGGGGAGGAGGATCCCCCATTATCTCAAGTAAGTTTTCTTTTCTTTTCTAGTATTTTATTTCTTTCTTTTTAAGTTTGTTATATAAAAAAAAGATGCATAACAAAAACAAAAACAAATTGTCTTTGTCTTTTATATATTAGTAGGTGTGATCTAAAAATAATAATAAAACCAAATAAAAAGAGTGTGTATAAAGTTTGCTTTAATTTCTGTTTTTAAGAGCCAATAAATAAAAAGAACTTGAAGATGATCTCTCATAATGGAAATGATGAATAGTTGCTCTGTTACAATTCCTTTTAAGTAACTAGTTTTCAGCCTTGAATTCTTTTGAGTTTTGGATATGATTGTTTTAACATGAGAATTTACTCTAAACTTGAAACTCGTGGGTAGCAAATGCTTGATCTAAGTCTAGGTAATTGATGGATATGATATGAGAAGGTCTGAGCTGCTATTTATCTTGTTCCAAGTGACACTAAATTCTAGAGATTTCTTTTGAAAAACATAAAAAGGCAACATGGTGAGTTCCTGTATGACAAAGTTTGAATTCCTACCAAAGCCAAACATATTTATATTTAGGCTAGGAAAACTTTCACTCATATATGCTACTTGTTTTGCATTGAGTTTTGTCAAGCTTTGTTGACCCTTATGAGAGGTTTGTCATGCTCTTAAAATCAAGATCACGTACACACCACTAACATATGCACTCCTACATTGGGGGTAGGCACAAAAATATGCCTTCCATTTAGATCCACCCAAAAATGTTTTACTCCTACACTGGGAGTAAACACCAAAAATATTCTTGATAGGTTCCACCCACCAAATAAATGCTCCAAATTCTTATTTCTATCTCTCAAAAGTTTTTGTTGCAGAGAAGAAGCATGAGCTATGCAAGAGTTATTCATAAAAAAGCAGAAAAAGAGAAAAAATGGACAAGTGTCTGAATTATCAAAACAATGGGTACTTAGATGCCCGCCTAAAAAAATGAGATGAATAAGATAGCCCATGTTCTCTTACAAATGTTTTCAAGTTCAAATGAGATATATTTTTGAGGAGCAAAAGTAGAATTAGGCTAGCCACCACCATATATTCCACACACATGCACATCTTGATTTGATTGTATGAATGAACTCTCTTTGGATCTATTGTTTGACTTTACAATATATGTATTGCAAGTATATTCTTTCATATTATCACCATTCCCATGAGCTCCACATAAGCCTTAGTTGTAGGAAGAGAAAGGCATCACATCACTATTGCCTTGGTGAAGATCCACAAATACCACATATTTTGAGAGACTTGAGAGTGTCATACAATGGAATCTCTTAGTTTTATTTTGAGAACTTGCAAAAAACTCTGGAATAATAGTTGAACAAAGAACTTGAGACATAGTGCTTGACTTGATCGTTCTGTCTTTCAATTGTTCAAGACCCAAGTGAAGGCTACCAACCCCATAGTTGAAGGTAATATGGGTAAGTTTGAAAGTCTGGCCCCACCTACAGGCCGGCCGGCCCCTAGAGCCCAGCTGTTAGTCCCCCGTTCGTATGTCGGTTCTCCACCGCCTTAAGGATTGCATCTACGCCGTTTATTCAAGTCGGTTTGATCTAAGGTCCAGAATTGACGCTCTAGCCTATATATACTGTGGGGGATATACCCCCAGGTACCACAAGATGGTACATGGGCCGCACCATCCGAGGTGGTCCGGCCCGTAAGATCAAGGCATGCACATCAAGATTACAAGTTGTACTAGATATTGTAATAGTACCAAATTGGATACTTTACTTGTAACCTTGTCTCTTCGGAGTATATAAGGAGAGACAAGGGTCCCCTAGAGGACAGGTTAATCTGTATACATCTCAATACAATACACCAAAGACATAGGACGTAGGATATTACGTCGATCAGACGGCCCGAACCTGTCTAAATCGTTGTCTCTGCGCCTCGTGTCACCATCTAGTTCCTGATTACGCGCACCGTCTACCGATAATCTACCATCATGGGCATACCCCTAGATGGACTGCCGACCATATTTCATCGACAGTGGCGCGCCAGGTAGGGGGTCCCCTTTAGGGGTTGTGCGAGCTGATCTTTCGACGAGCCAGATGGGAATTTTCATTGATTTCTACCAAGTAATCGGGTGAGTCGTTCTGAGCAACGCTTTTGATTAGATCAATCTGCTCTCCACATATCTAACTCAGATTAATTTTTATGCACGTCATATCTCCGTGATCCAGTTCGGCGGTGAGCCGCTTTTCTTGTCACATGCCGCCACACGAGGGGTTGAAACTTGGCACCACACGCATGCATCCATGGTGGACCAGTGGTTACTGGCCTGACAATCAGCAACGTGCCTTCAGGATCTCGTTGCAACTTCACGGTGGACAGCATTAGTGTACCCGTCCATCTTCACACTTTGGCCTCATGATATTCGACATATGCTGCCGGTTCTCAGGCCTCGACAACTCAACGTGTGCGGGCAATGGACTCCTAGTTCTGCACGGGCCAGACATGCAAGCCAATAGCAACACATGGAGGTCTATGCACAAGCAAATAGAGGAGTATGTGTGCATCTACAAGCACATATATGCGTTGGGAGCGGATCCACTTGCTTGCATGTCGTGCTAAGGCATCCATCAGCGGCATCCATACAATACTAATACGTACAATGAAATACATCCAAGTCCAAATACATGGAGCCATCTGAATCAAGTTGTTAACTGAGCCGCACGAGCTACCAAAAGAAGCATCCGAGCTATTTAAATTAGCCACGTCGAGCCATCAAGTGAGCCGGCCAAACCGTAGGCGAGCCACGCCGAGCCAACCAGCGAACCGCACGAGCCGCTGAGTGAACCACGTCGACCACGTCCTGAGCAGCTCCGCCGAGCTCCGACCACGTCGACCACGTCCCGAGCAGCTCTGCCGAGCTCCGACCACGTCAACCATGGACCACGTCGACCACGTCCCGAGCGGCTCCGCCGAGCTCCGACCACATCGATCACCAGTCCACGTCGCAATGATGATCGCCGCGAAGAACGGCGCTACGACAACCGCGACCATCGTCATCACAACAGGCCGAAAAGTACGAGGATCGGACAACTTTATCGCCATCGACCAGATTTCTATCCAAAGATAAGTACACTTCTAATATTTATATTCAATATAATTTTCATTACGACGTTTCTCCACAACGTCCTTGTCATAATTATTCTTCAAATAACGTTTGTCCATGTATACAATCTTAAATATAACATACAGCTATAATTAATGCAAATCCTCGACCAGTCATGTTGACGCTCGATGTTTCTAGAAAAGGCCCTGTCTCCGGCTCCTCCCTACACGTGCACGAGCGTCTGCCCTCTGCGTTATGGGTGGTCGACAACGGCTCCTTAGCGACGTTTTGTTCTTCCTACACGTGCACGGGCTTCGTGCCCCGCGTTATGGTTAACGGGCTAGCTAGGGCTGAAGGCTCAGCTACATACTAACTGGTCGGATGATTTATATTAAGTATAAACACAAACTTCACATTAACACTGATGTTTACAAAGCACCAACTGCTTTATCACATCATGCTCATTTGCAAATGACTGCTGAGTGTCATACGCTATTTCTTCACCGCAGATTTTTTCTTCATAATTTATTATTTTGTACATCATGTACTACCATTCTACATATTTATATTGCAGTAATTTCGAGCTATGCTCGGGGACTTCATCGCTTGCTCCTCGAACTGTGCTCGGGGACTACCTCGATCACTCTCCAACCACGGCTCGGGGACTTCGTCACTCGCTCCTCGACCTGTGCTCGGGGACTGCCTCGATCACTCTCCGACCATGGCTCGGGGACTTCATCGCTCGCTCCTCGACCTGTGCTCGGGGACTGCCTCGATCACTCTCCGACCATGGCTCAGGGACTTCGTCGCTCGCTCCTCGACCTGTGCTCAGGGACTGCCCCGATCACTCTCCGACCACGGCTCGGGGACTTCGTCGCTCGCTCCTCGACCTATGCTCAGGGACTGCCCCGATCACTCTCTGACCACGGCTCGGGGACTTCGTCGCTCGCTCCTCGACCTGTGCTCGAGGACTGCCCCGATCACTCTCCGACCACGTCTCGGGGACTTCGTCGCTCGCTCCTCGACCTATGCTCGGGGACTGCCTCGATCACTCTCCAACCATGGCTTGGGGACTTCGTCGCTCGCTCCTTGACCTACGCTCGGGGACTGCCTCGATCACTCTCCGACCACGGCGCGGGGACTTCGTCGCTCGCTCCTCGACCTATGCTTGGGGACTGCCTCGATCACTCTCCGACCACGGCTCGGGGACTTCGTCGCTCGCTCCTCGACCTGTGCTCGGGGACTGCCTCGACCACTCTCCGACCACGCTCGGGGACTTTGCGTCTCAACTACATGTGACTGGCAACTCGCATACAGTTGGGATATTTTTTCTCACTTAGACCTTGCTACAAGGCTCATACCTCGCCTTCCAGCAAGCTCGGGGACTACATCGGTACAATGCACCTGCCGGTGCATCTCGTATCGCCTGTACGACGATTGGGTTCTCAACTTAACTAGGAATTGTTTTTTAGACCCTGGCACCACGTGCCTACGTCACCTACTACCAGGCTCGGGGACTAAGTGGGCACACTTCACCTTGTGGTGAATGTGTTTGTTTTTCGACCCCTACGCCTCTGATGATCAAAGACGCTATGCTTCAAGACACACTTACATTTCTTTTCAGAAATACAAGTGGGCACACCTCCCAGGACGGAAATCTTTTTCTTTCTTCTTAAGAGCACCATACATTCTTTGGACAACCTACTTCTCCGGCGACAACGGTGGTCGGAGATGTCAAGAACTCAAGCCTCACTGTTCGGAGAAGGTTAAAAATGGCGTGTCGCATCAGAATACATGGCGCTCGGGGACTAGCTGTGGGGGATATACCCCCAGGTACCACAAGATGGTACATGGGCCACACCATCCGAGGTGGTCCGGCCCGTAAGATCAAGGCGTGCACATCAAGATTACAAGTTGTACTAGATATTGTAATAGTACCAAATTGGATATTTTACTTGTAACCTTGTCTCTTCGGAGTATATAAGGAGAGACAAGGGTCCCCTAGAGGACAGCTTAATCTGTATACATCTCAATACAATACACCAAAGACACAGGATATAGGGTATTACGTCAATCAGACGGCCCGAACCTGTCTAAATCGTTGTCTCTGCGCCTTGTGTCACCATCTGGTTCCTGATTACACACACCGTCTACCGACAATCTACCATCATGGGCATACCCCTAGATGGACTGCCGACCATATTTCATCGACATATACCAGCCCCTACCCCCCTCCCTAATGCATCTACATTACATAAGTCAAGAGTAGATCAGAAATTATGGTTTCTAGAGAGAAGAGAATAGAGCTCCAATTCTTCAAAGTTCTAGTATAGGCTAGCTAGCAACATTCAAGTAGAGTTAGGGCTATTGCTCAGGATTCCAGATTCGTCGTCTAGAGGCCGGTATATCCATTGTATCCCTCTTATTTTATGACTTTGTGCTACTTCAATATTATGTTGCTATTTATTATGTTCCTAGTTTGCTCTACTAATATACTTGATAGAGTTATGATTGATTATGAATATATGCATATGTTCGCAAAGCGCTTAGCTCAATAAGGAATGACTTAGAAATCTTTAGCTCTTAACTAATTTCCTGCCTAGCCATACTATATTTATGAGTATCAATGCCTTACATTTATCATTTATTTATCATTTGACTTACCATTGCTATAGCATGAGAGTTAATGATCTTGTCATAAGTATGCATATTTGTCAATATCTCTTGCCACCCCATCGCTCCTCCCTATGTATAAAATATAAATAACAATACCTGGTATACTTTCGGGTGAAATGCTACAATGGTACATTATCTGTGCACTTGTGGATACTTAATATATATATGATTTTCTCTAAATTTACAAGTGTTCTCAATAATTACCAACAATGCATTTCTGGCATCATTGCTAAGGTGATGCTAAGAAATGCCAACAACTCTACGACCGGACACATCAGTCACTGCAGCAGCAAGTCCGGTCAGTGCGCAAATAGCCCAGTGAAGGGGGTAACAGCTATTTTATCACTTGGGGCTATAAAAGGAGTGTGTGACCAGCCTTGGCTGATGCTTGGCACCCTTGGGACTTAGTGTCCAGGCTTGGGGAGTGTTAGGAGAGCCTCTAACTCACTTGTGCACATAGTGGTTGCATCCAATTGCGTGTGAGTGATTCTAGTACGATTGCATTATGAGATTGCATCGAGTGACACTAGGTGATTGAGTTGCAAGCCGGTGGTGCTTGTTACTCTTGGAGATTGCCACCTCCTAGACAGCTTGGTGGTGGTCTCTAGTGAAGCATGCAAAGAAGATTGTGCGGTGCTCTGAAGAAGAGATTGTGAGGGGTACTGTGCTCACTCCGCGGGAGTCGAGAAGAGCAACTCTAGTAGAGCAAGATACGAAGGGCGACAAGTGGTCTGGTCGGGTCAAGTGCTGGAGCTTGTGGTAAGCACTCCATGTGGGAGAGTGTGACTTGTGGGTCACCACTAGCAAGAGGACCGGCGACAACCTTGGAGCTTATCTCAACGGGGACTAGCGTGTTGGCAAGCACATGAACCTCGGGATAAAAATCACCGTGTCATCATCTTCCCATTGGTTTGCATTTCTCATTACACAAGCTTGTACTTACTTTCTTACTATTGTGCTTATGTAGTTGCTCTTGTAATTAGTTAGCTTGTGTAGTTTGCTAGTTACCATCTTGCTTGTGTAGCATAGAAGTAGCTCCCTTGTGTAACTAGTTTACTTTTGTAGTAAACTAGTTGCCTTGCTTGGTTTGTGTAGCTAAGTAAATTGAGCTCTCTAATTTGGCTTATGTAGCCTTGTTATTGAGCATTGCTAGTGAGCTTAGGAGCTTTGTGCTTTTGCTACTAGCATGTGTAGGAGCTCCCCAGTGCTTGAAGTACTAGTGGTATAGGTTTGTGTGACCTTGCTCCTAGAATTGGTTAGGTGAGCTCTAGCTAGCCCGGTACCTTAGTTGCTCATATTAGGACCTTTATAAGGTCCTTATGAACTTAGATAGAGGGGTGTAGTTTTGGTTAGACCGTTAGTTTTTACTCCGCATTTATCTCGGTTAGCCAGCACGATTAATTTTAGAAAGTACTATTCACCCCCTAGTCCGCCATCTCGACCCTACACAATGATCATCTCATAGATTTGAAACAAATCAGCTGAGCTTGCTCATAACAAATGAGATGTTAGGCCTCATTGCACTAGCTAAATACATAAGAGAGCCAACTACTTGAGAGTATCTCAATTGATCTCGTGCCATTCTTCAAATTTTCTTTAGTAGCACACTTGGGTCATAGGGAGTTGGATCAAGTTTGCAGCCACTATATCCAAAGCGACTCAACACATTTTCCACATAATGGGATTGCACAAGTGTTACCTCACCATTTCCTTCTCTAAGTAGTTTTATGTTAAAAATAACATCAGTCTCTCCTAAACCTTTCATTTGAAAGTTACTTGACAAAAAAATCTTTTACTTTCTTAATCGCATTAACATTATTTCTAGAGATTAGTATATCATCAACATATACGCACAAGATCACACCTTCTCCCCCACCATACTGATAGTAAACACATTTATCAGCTTTATTCACAACAAAGCCTGCTAATGTCAAAGTTTTGACGAACTTCTCATGCCAGTGCTTAGGTGCTTGCTTTAGGCCATACAAATATTTCAATAGTTTACACACCTTTCCCTCTCGACTGTTTGCTATAAATCCATCAGGCTGATCCATATATATCTATTCCTCAAGCTCTCCATTCAAGAAAGTTGTCTTAATATCCATCTGATGAACAAAAAGTCC
Organism: Miscanthus lutarioriparius; assembly: GCA_904845875.1. Classification (NCBI taxonomy): domain Eukaryota; kingdom Viridiplantae; phylum Streptophyta; class Magnoliopsida; order Poales; family Poaceae; genus Miscanthus; species Miscanthus lutarioriparius. The sequence continues at coordinate 68,844,395 of CAJGYO010000004.1, read as the reverse complement.
ATGTGAGGCAACCAAGGAAAAGTAACACTCATATAGTCATCAAACGAGCAACTGATGAATAAATATCAAAACAATCTCTGCCTTCTTTCTATGTACAACCCTTGGTAACATACCTCGCCTTGTACTTCTCAATAGTACCATCAGGCCTAAGCTTTTTCTTGAGCAGGCATTTATAACCTACAAGTTTGCACCCGTACGGATAATCAACAACCTCCCAAGTTCCAATAGACACATAACAGAATCCATCTCACTCCGAATAGCTTCCTTTCATAAGTCAGCGTCAAGAGATGAATCACTACTATAGATTGATTTATCACTGTCGCCACTTTCACTATCGTAGCAATAGAAGCAACGGTGTGATACTTGCACCGTCGGTTGAAACGATAGCGAGGCCTCCTAGGACTAAAACCAGCAGTTTAGACTTCTACCACTGATGGGTTAACGATAGATGCGGTAGTGGTATTGGGGTTGCATTTCCTCTATCGCAAGAAAAGCCGGGCCGACTGGGATACGCATTTTGCCCGCCAGCCCTAAAGTAGTGTTTGGTCAACCGGCGGTAAATTCAGCGTGAGTGTTGAATTGCCTCAACTTCCAAGGCCATCAAATCACCATTGCTTCTGCCGCCTAAAGTCTAAGCGTCGCGTACCCACTACTGTACATATACTTCAAGCCTGGTGTCCTCTGAAACCACCCTCTTCTTCATCCATCATACCCTTCTCTTCCAATCTACAAAGAAAATCTCAGATAGCCCCATCAAGTTTCCATGCAGCCCATCGTCCAGCGAGGATGTATTGCCTTTCCACCACTCCTCCGAGGAGAACGTCTCCTCCGATGATGGGATGTCTGATTATAGTCCTTCGTGGAGCTCCAAGAAGGAGAACCCAGAGGAGGAGGACGAGGACGATGCCGATGTCGACATCGAAGACGATGACGACTCCGACTACTCTGACTCCGACTTTGCCTCGCCTCCTCCCAAGCGAGCGAGGCGAGCATCATATATTTAGATTAAGTAGTTATAATTAGTATAAGTAGTTTTAATAGTTTAGGTTAGTTATTATGCTTCCGGACGAGTACAATCAAATACTCGTCCAAATTGTATCTATATGTTAAATATATATAATCAATCAATGAAAAGAATTCTATTCGCGCAGATTTGACTCTTTAATGCCATATTTTTTATATGAAATGGAAAGCAAGTTCTTTCCAATACTACTTCCCAAATGCTAGTGCACGGATTTGATCTCTCAATGAATGTTTTTCAATTTTTCTGTATATTTGTGAATGAAAAGGGAAAAAACTATCATGTACGGTTGTAGTTGTTTTTAGGAGAATCTAAAAGCAGTTTAACCTCTGACAATCGCCATATTATAGCGTTGGATTAGCGTGGCAATGGTCAGCTTAATACGTACACTGTTTAACTTATCACGTGCCATCTGTTCTCGCTGCCGATCAATCGGGACTGTCCATTTGGCAACAAACCTAGAAGCGCCCGACCCAATCCCAACTCCCCTCGGCTCCTGTCGGCGCCATGGCGGTGGTTCGACCAACTAAAAAACCCAATACGAAACCGTTAGTTCTCCCCACCCATTGTTGCTTCATCTTTATTCTCCCCACTCGTTGCTTCATCTTCATTTTGACCCATCACCTGTACATGCCCTACCTCGAGCACCTTGCATTGTCATCGTGGACAATGCCCCATGAAGGTTAAATGGATTTGGTCACCCCCCCTATTTGCATTTGGTTCCAATTAGTTTTGGGTTCGGTATCAGTTTTGTTCATATTAAGAATTTCTTCATTGTAACAGATGTATTACTTCGGAGGAAGCCATTTCAATGCAAGCAACCTTACATTTTGGCAGCTAGGGGTGGCACCAAGACCCTAGATGATGTTGTTTGCTACTTGGAGATGGAGCATTCACTCGGACCGACTGTTGATTGTTGAAGCCGTTGTTCGTCACCTTCTCGGACCACAAAATTTGACAAGAATCGTTCAAGACCCTGTTTATGGAGAGATTTTTGTGCTTTGTAGGACTAGACAGGAACTAGACATACTTTATACATATAATGTGGCCCTGGACGAAGATGTTGTCATCTTCGCTATGGTTCACTACCTCTGGCTTTCGGAACTGCATCAACCAATTGAGTACCTTACCAACTGCCTACCCATCTAACATTAAGTCTTAGAATTTGTGAAACTTTTATGTTAATGAAGTTTATATGTACTGATGAAACCTCTAGATTAGTATGTATGAGTACTGCATAATTGTTGAACTATTACTTCGATTGAACTATTAATTGAATTGGTTGGTCTTGATTGTGGTCCACGTGTACACCTCTATGTAAGCACAGAGGATCCAAAATAGGTCTTCTTCTACAGGCGGATAGTACCCTGAACCGGCGGTAATATAGCATTTCATCTTGGCAGGAGTGCGAGGGTTTTGAAGGAGGGTTTTGAAGGACGTTTTGGTGCCTTGGCGGAAGGCAAAAGCGTAGACAAAAGACCTGGGCCGACTTCTTCACTCAGAGTGTGCAACACTTTGAACCCTGACTGCTCCATGGCTGCATCTAGCTCCAACTCCTCCCAGTGGTCGGCACCATCCCAGGGCGCCGTCGCGAGAAGAACACCGGAATCCAGCGGAGGAGGCTATAAAGGGAGGGGGCCGCCCATCCCATGCCATGTCGAGAACCACCCCTAGGCTTGCCACAAGTGAAGCATTTGCCTTTTTCCTCCTCCTCCTTCCTCTTAAAATGGGTAGCGTTCTTTTGTTTGAGTTCTTACTTGTATTTTTTGTGGGAATTTTGAGGATTTTTCTGCATCACATGGGCACTAGAATTTCTCTCAACAATTTTCTTGCCATGGATGTCCTTTGCTCTCGCCTTCTCTTCAACATCCAAAGAGCTAATGAAATCAGCAATGTTGTACTCATGTCTCTTATGTTTCAAAGAATGAAGTAGAAAAGTCGGTCCAAGTTTGGGGCAGCTTAGCAATGATGCATCTCGCCATAAACTTATCCGGCAGCACACAACCAAAAACCTCAAGCTCTTTTGCCAGTGTTTGTACCTCATAAGCTTGTTCTACTATAGATCAGCCATGAACCACCCTATAGTCATGAAACTGCTCCATGACACAGCATTAGAAACTACATATTTGGCCTCAAGGGTGTCCCACATTTCTTTTCTAGTGGACAGAGTCATGTATGCATCGACTAGAGTACCCAAGCATGCTGATTATTGTTCCATTGAACATAGTATCAGCCTTACGGAACATATGCTTCTCTTCAGGAGTATGCAGTCCTACTGATCTAGGTTCGGCAATAAAAAAGCAATGCATAGCGGTCAAGCACAACATTCATCGTTGATGCCACCTCTTGTATTGTGTGCCCTCAAAAACATTTGGTTTTAGTGCATTCGTAAAGCCAGCTACCGAAAAATGTCTATAGGTTTTTGGATTGTTAGAAAATTAGTAAAATTTAGTATATATCAATTTATTAATCTAGAAATATATTAACAACAGGTTTGTGACATCAAATATGTGCACGTGTGATCTAGCCACTAACAAGACAACGAGCATCATACTAATCATGATTTTAACCATAGAAAAGAAAAGACAGGTTGCAGCAATAGCATACCAAACGGCACTAGAGCCAGTTACATTAGTCGACATAACACTTGTTGTTGTCATCCTGCTTGGTACAGTGCAGAAGTGTTTAGTGACAATCACCACCAAGGTTGCCTCCGGGAAGTAGAGGAAGTCGATGATCATTGTCGTTAGAAGATGATCGATCAGTTGCGTGGAAGACGCTCCCCAAAAACTAGATTGTCGTCCTTCACTTGAGTAGATGAACACAGAGATGGCTTGGTTTCATAGGCCTGCTCTCCCTATTCATATGCGTGCAAGAACCCGGATGGGGAGAACTCTAGTTGCAGCGGAAGCGGTGGATGTTTGCACAAGAGAAAAGAACTAAATAATGGGATGAGTCTCTTACCTCGCCGACTCCCACAGAAGTCCAAGTGTCTCACGGAAGCGAAAAAATAAGGCGTCGGGGCTAGCCATGCGGAAGACCAAAAGGCAGAAGCAGAAGAGACGCTGACGGAAGAAACTCCCAAAACTTTCGAAACTCCTATCATCAACTGGAGCAAAAACTTGCGAAACTCCTGTCATCAACCGGCTTAAGTGGCAAAACCAAACCCGCACCACATTAGGTGGGGTCGGGTTGGCATGGCTCGGCGGCGGCGCGCATGCCTATGTGGCATGCTCTCATTCTCTCTCAACTTCTCAATATAGGCGCATACAGTCCACCCATATAAGTTGACTCAACAACCCTTTAAAATTCCATATGAGACTAACAATATATTACACATAATATTTAACACGGGGCCTTATGATTTATTTGATTTAATTGAATTAAAATAGGTCAAGCCCATTGTTAAATCCAACAGATCGGACGACTGCTCAAGAGAAACACAAAAGCTAGCAACGTTCGTCTTCTAGTAGTGAGTAGGTCGAGTACTATCATATGTACTCTTTCTTTCAAACATATATACCATTACCTATATATGTGGCTGTGTGTGCCGTCCCTAGTTCTCTCTCCAGTCCCCATCTCAGCTCTGTCAACGACGAAGAGATTTGAGATTGAGGGAGGCAGCAGAAGAGATAGCAGGAATCAGAAAGAAGCCCATGCATAGGTGCTGCCGTGCTGCTAGTATATTGCTGTGGCCTTTGTAAACTATTTCTAGTGCAGGAGGAGGAAAAGAAGAAGCCTGAAGCCATACCAGGAGACATCTATAGGCCAACAGAGATGGGCAGGGCTCCGTGTTGCGACAAGGCGAATGTGAAGAAAGGGCCCTGGTCACCCGAGGAGGACCGCAAGCTCAAGGAGTACATCCACAAGAATGGCACCGGCGGCAACTGGATTGCTCTCCCTCACAAAGCAGGTAATTGATGAAGTTCGGCACAAGCAATAGTAGCATGCATGCCTGCTTGCATTATTTAGCCACGATCGTTTGATGCATCTAAAGAAACTGCATGCATTGCAGGGCTGAAGAGGTGCGGCAAGAGCTGCAGGCTGCGGTGGCTCAACTATCTGAGGCCAAACATAAAGCATGGCGACTTCTCTGATGACGAGGATAGAATCATCTGCAACCTCTTCGCTTCCATTGGAAGCAGGTAAGTATAACAATTGATTAAACTCTTCTCTACTCTCTAGTCTCTACTAGTGCCAGCTCCAGCTCCCATCCTCCCACTAGATTTTCGATTGCCACCACTGCCACACTAACCGGTGGTGTCAACTGGAATGGACTACTGCAAGTTCGTCCCTTTTCAGTCAAATTGATCGTCAGGACTTAGGATGCACGCAGAAATTATAAATCATACTCCCTCGATCTCAAATTATAAGTTATTGCAACTTTTTAGGAGAGTCAAAGCATCTTAAGTTTCACCAAAATTAAATAATAAAATAATAATATTTATGATACCAAATAAGTGTTATTAGATTCTTTCTTAATTATATTTCATTGTATACCTATTTGATGTCATAAATCTTTATAATTATCTCTATAATTTTGATTAAATTTGAGATGCTTCGACTCTCCAAAAAAGTTGGAATGACTTATTTTTTGGAGACTCTCAAAAGAAAGTTGGAATAACTTATAATTTAGAACGGATAGAGTATTGTTGTATGTATGACATAGTAGTTTGTTAGCTAGTCGAATTATTTGTTCATGCATGGGTGCCTTGGATGCGCATTGCACTAATTATTACTCCATGGGACTACAGGTGGTCGATCATCGCAGCACAGCTCCCTGGGAGGACGGACAACGATATCAAGAACTACTGGAACACCAAGCTCAAGAAGAAGCTCATGCATGGCCTTCAGGCGCCATATTACACCACCCACAACCACCACAGCACTGCCGTGTCAGCAGCAGCGGCGGCGGTGACGTCGCCAGAAGCTGCTCCCATCATGTCGCTGCAGCACCTCTCGTTTCCTCATGATTATTCTCACCTCTACAGCGGTGGCGGCAGCTTCGGCCCCAACAACAGCACGACGTCCCTCCTCTCCGCTGCCGCCAGTAGCCGCGGCCTCCTCCTCAACGGCGAGCAGCAGGTGTTGAGAACATCGCCGCGTTTGGACAGTCGGGGCGGCCATGACATTTACTTTGACGAGCCATGCGCCACCACCATCAGCAGCAGCGTCGTTCATGGGCATGGGCATGGGTTTGGCGCGGAAACCATCATCTTTGGCGGCTTTCAGTTGCAGGAAGATCATCATCACAAGGCAGAGGCACTGCTGCTTGCCTCCGTTGCTTCTAACCAGATGGATGAAGAGTACAACTTTGCGGCCTCCTGCTGCTACGACGAGAAGGCGCCGCCGTTGCTTAGTCTGACGGGCGGCGCCGGTGGTACAAGTAGCAGCTTTTTCTACGACAGCACCTACAGCGAGGAGACAGCGACGGCAACGAGGGCTGGTGCCCAATAAGGCTAGTTTCCATACACTAATTAATCACAATTATCATAAACGAAGGACTGTTCGTACGTTACGTACTATGTAATTTAAGGGCCGGCCACGGCTCAGGATGAATGAGCTTGCTACGTACTCCATGTGTGTCTACCGTACGTACCTTGTAGTATGTGTTAATGTGATTTCACCAATTAATTGCATGCATTATTAGGCAGATGCTAATGAAAAACAGACTGAGAATCGAACAGGTTGCGAATTCGAATTGTGGTGCGATCGACCTTTTCTCTGCCGTCATCAGCTCATATGCTCATGAGTAACACTGATTTTACAACTGAGGTCTCGTTTGGTGGGGCTCTTCTCCGTCTCTCGCTGTGGCTCCTGTACGTAGAGAAGTCTTACCAAACAGTTTAGTAGGAAAACTGTTTTTTGTTAAAAAAAAAGAGCCCTAATAAACAAGGCCTCTGTAGAACCACCGGTCATGAGTACCACCAGTCCGAGAGTGCATCCTCGCCCAACTCATGGCAAGTCATACAGGCATGCAGCACCCCTCCCGACCGGTGTATGTTGTACATGATACGCTGCTGAATATATCAATTTATAGATTTATTTTAAGTCAAACATTTAAATTTAACCAAAATTATAAAAAGGGAAAAAATATTATAACACTAAATTAATATCATTCGATACATTATAAAATATGTTTTTGTAATGTGCTTCTTTAGTTTTGTAAATATTTGAACTCTTTTCTATAAATTCAGTCAAACATAAAAAAAAACTTTGACTTACAATTTTAAAAATTGATTTATTCAAGGACGAAGGTATGAAAGGTCCTAATGGCTAAAGGGGGTGAATAACTAATTAAAAAACTCTACAACAACACTGAAGTAAAGTGGTTAGATAAATATGAGGCAAAACAAGTGGAGGCCACATATTCACAATTCTAATTATTATGATCTCTAATTCACACAATGACTAAGTCACTGCTCTCTAAGTTAGTGAGCTCTCAAAGACTAACTAAAAAGCCTCACTATCCAAACTAACAAGACACAAACTAGCTCTCAAAACTAGTTATACTAAAGAGCTTATCTACACTAGAAAAGTAAATGCAAGAGAGGTACTGAGGTTTATACCGCCATGGCAAGAGATATACAATCAATCATAATGAGAAACCCAGAGACAATGATGACATAATGATTTATCCCCGAGGTTCATTTGCTTACCGGCAAGCTACATCCTCATTGTAGCGATTCACCTACTTAGAGGTTCACGCGCTAATAGCCATCACACGCCTAACCCGTAATCGGGTGCCGCACATTCAACACAAGATGGGGATCCACAAGCTACGAGCAATCCACTAGAGTAACTTTTGGCTCTCCGCCGGGGAAAGTTCAAGAACCCCTCACAATCACCACGATCGGAACCGGAGACAATCACCTTTCTCTGCTCGACGATTCTCGTTGCACCAAGCCGTCTAGGTGGCGGCAACCACCAAAAGTAACAAGCGAATCTCACAGCGAAACACAATCACCAAGTGCCTCTAGATGCAATCACTCAAAGCAATGCACTTGGATGCTCTCCAATCACACCAAAAGATAAATTAGTCAAGCTAGATGAGTGAGAGAGGAATGGCTAGGCTCACTAGGGTGTATTCTCAGTAGAAATGGCCAAGAGGGTGAGCCATGGCCGGTTACCACGCTTATATAGGGGCTCCAACAAAATAGAGCCGTTGGCCCCCTTACTGGGCTGAAATCGGGGCAACCGGACTCGTCGGTCGAAGTGACCGGACACACCAGTCCTAGCGTTCGGTCGCTGGATTTCTGCCATGCGTCCCTCGCTTAAATGTCAGCCACACGGTCCCAATGGTTCTCTGCCATTCACGCGTTACTTAAGTGACGACCAGACGCACGTGAAGAACGATCGGACGTGTCGACCCTGCATCAGGTCCTCGCACGCCCGTGTGCCAACTGCCCACGATCGGACGCATCACTGAGAGACCGGACGCTCCAACAACGCCGAGTCAGATCAAGTCTAGTAAGCATCCAGAGACGGAATTTCTTGATCGAACGCGTCAGATCGACTGTGACCAGACACATGATAGTGTTCGATCCTCTATGGTTCCTCTCTGCGCGCCATGACTGCTTGCATCATCGTACGTCATGGGTGACCGGACGCACCCCCTGCACGTCTAGTCCTCCATGTGGACCTAAGTCCGGTCACTCGCCCGAGCGTGCCCTTCTCTGCGCCACTGACCGGACGCTGCTAGCCGAGTTCGGTCACTGCTAAGGCAGCATCCGGTCACCTCGGGACAGCTCCTCCACTTCTCAAACTTCGCCACCCTTGCTCAAACGTGCTAACCACCAAGTGTATCAACTAGTGCACATGTGTTAGCAACTTTTCACAAACATTTTCAAGGGTGTTAGCACTCACTAGAATCTAAATGCATATGCAATGAGTTAGAACATCTAGTGGCACTTTGATAACCATATTTCACGACAAGTTTCACCCCTCTTAATAGTACGTCTATCTATCCTAAATGTGATCACACCCACTAGGTGTCTTGATCACCGAAACAAAGAGCTCCTATCAATTATTCCTTTGCCTTGAGATTTTTGTTTTTCTCTTCTTTTCCAAGCTTTTGAGCCCTTGATCATCACCATGGCCTCCACCATCATCATGATCTTCATTCACTTGGTCCATCAACTTGGTTTGGTACTAACCTATCTCATGATCACTTAGAGCAAAGGTTAGCACCTAGGGTTTCATCAATTCACCAAAACCAAACTAGAGTTTTCAATCTCCTCCTTTTTGGTAATTGATGACAACCCTTTCACAAAAGATATGAATTGAAATCATTTTGAATCCATATTGCTTGCCCAAGCATTTTTACCATGTGTAAAGGATTTGGACAAGTTTCATGAACCCGAATTAGTAGCATTAGTTCCCCCTACATATGTGCTAAGAGTTTGGATTGAAGCTTGCTATATGCATAGATAGAAAATGTGGGAAAGCAATATCTACCAAATGATGCTAAGATATAAGAGATGGACCTTTGAAGCGTGATACTAATCGGAGTGCACCAAATATACCATCCTTAGCACCATTGTTTGTTAGATACCACTTGAAATTACTTGAAAATAACACAAACACTAGATACCTCATGAGATCAACATTAGAAACAAGGCTCTAGTACCACTTGTGAAACAAAAAAACCAAGTGTCTAGCTAAACATCCTATGCATGCTAGTATCTCATTTCATCATTCAAACCTACAACTAGCATAGACCACACAAGCATGTATATTCAATTTAAACTTGACAAATGCAAGCAATCATATGTGAATGCACATTCAAATGCATCATTCAAGTTCATGAGCTTGCTCCCCCTACTTATGTGCATAAAATTTTAATTGATCCCTTTCCTTTATCATATTCCTCCCCTTATGTCAATTCTCTCCCCCTATCTCATATATCTTTTTTTCTCTCCCCCTTTGTCATCAATGACCACAAAGGTTTAATTTTAGATAGGTTAAGATTATCAAGGTCAATCAATGGGGTGAGGATAATTTTTCCAAATTTGGTTCAATCTAGAACATTTGCCAAAGATATTTAACTCGGTTTGATCCAAGGACAAGCTTCTTCACACCTCATTTCAAGGGTTATCTTGACCATGTTGAGTTAAACACTTATAGCTCATTTTCTTGATCAAACACTACGTTCACAAGCCCATAAACATGTCATATGCTACCACTAGATCAATTCAAGCATAGGAGCAATAGTGGTACCATATAAGCTTCAAACTCATTTGATTTACATGAATGAGCCTATAAAACATGTGGAATGACTAAATGCACTAAACCTTAGCAAAGGATGTATGCATGCCAATCAACTTTTACCTTGGATTGCTCGAAGGAGAGGCATGTCATACAAGTGGGTGGGGTGCATCAACACATATTTGAGAAATCCAATATGTTCAACTCATTTCTTAGCTTGCAAAACCTTTTCTCATCAAGTGGCTTGGTGAATATGTCGGCAAGTTGATCTTCGGTGCCCACACTCTCAATTGAAATATCCCCTTTTTGTTGATGATCTCTTATGGAATGGTGGCGGACATCAATGTGCTTTGTTCTTGCATGTTGAACCAGGTTGTTGGTGAGCTTGATAGCACTCTCATTGTCACATAGCAATGGCACTTGTTTGAACTTGATTCCAAAGTCACTCAAGGTGGCCTTCATCCAAAGAATTTGTGCACAACAACTACCGGCGGATATGTATTCGGCTTAGGCAGTTGAAAGTGCCACATTATTTTGCTTCTTTGATGACCAAGGTACAAGTGATCTTTCAAGTAGTTGACATGTGCCCAATGTGCTCTTTCTTTCCACTTTGCATCCCGCATAATCCGAGTCAAAATAACCAACTAACTCAAACTTTGCTCCTTGGGATACCACATACCAATATTTTGTGCATGCTTCAAGTACCCCAAAATTCTCTTTGTTGCTTTCAAATGACTTTCTCTTGGTGAGGCTTGAAATCTTGCACACATGCATACACTAAACATGACATCTGGTCTTGATGCGGTCACATAGAGTAGGCTTCCAATCATAGAGCGATACAACTTTTGATCCACCATGTTGCCACTTACATCACTATCCAAATTGCCATTTGTTCCATGGGTATACTAATTGGCTTTGCTTCATTAATGCCAAACTTCTTGAGCATGTCTTTGATGTACTTGCCTTGACTCACAAATCACTACTACACTCACACCTTTCACAGCCACATCGTAACCCCCCATCGTAGTTCAATTTCGGCCTCGGTAGTAAGCTATCAACAATGATAGTCGTAGTCATCACCATCCCTATCTGAGACTATCTGCGGTGTACACTCACACCACCGTATTGGCTTATGATCCGTCCGTGATTAGGTCCTTACTTCCGTCGCACTAGAGCACGACCTAGTTGTGTTGGTATACACTAACACCATCGTGTTGGCTTATGATCCGTCTGTGATCAGGTCGTTGTTTCCGTCGCATTAGAGCACGACCCACCTATGTTGGTGTACACTAACACTGCCGTGTTAGCTTATGATCCATCCATGATCAGGTCATTATTTCTGCCACGTTGTACCATGACCCGTCTATGTGGGTGTACACTAACACCGCCATTTTGACCAATCATTAGGATCGCAGTCGCCTTGCACAACAACCTAATTGTGTGCAGTGCATGTTCACCGTCGCTTTAGCACCCGACACATCTGTGTCGAGGTGGACATCACCGTCACTTCAACGTATGAACCGTCTGGTCATCGGTAATGGTCACCGTCATATTGCAGTATGATTCGGCGGTGATACACTATTGATCCCTACTGCATGAGATGAATAGCGGTAGTGTTGGTCGTCTGCTTCACCAACGGCGAGTGTTACGGTGGTGATGACCAAATAGACAATGGTCCTTACATCCGACGGTGATAGAATTGCATCCGGTTTTTATAATTTATTTACTAATTCAGATGGGCCTTAATAACTTACTGAACACATACCACACAGATATAATCATTACACACCATTCATCATGTCCACAACGAAGAGTACTTTTTATAATAAGAAGCGACACTAACATAACAACTATGTCAACTCAAGAGTCAACACAAGCGGTACATAGATAGGAGAATAAAGGTTCTGCTCTCTATAGACTTACATAACAAAAACAAGGTAGATGTGCTCCGCTCCTTCAGATTACTTGCAAGGCAAAGCTTCCTTCAGCTTGGTAGCCAGTGCACCATGGAACCCCTCTTCTTCCTCCCTTAGCCATTGCAGGAAAATCATTCAAAAGCACTCAGACTCCACAACCTACATAGAGCAGCAGCATTAATAATATTCAACATACAATTGCTTTAGTTACCAAGACAAAATTGGACTGTATAAAGAATCAAAACAACTCCCTACCTGAAGAAAGAACAACATATGCAACTTTACTGCTCCCCTACTGACTCCATAAACAAGGGAACAAAAGGAAGATAGTGAAGTCTCTCTGAACGTAGCCTCTAGGTAGGTCTATGATACCGCACGACCTGGGCAGGGAGGACAAGAACTTTTCTGAGGTTCATGTCATATGCGATCAATTTTTTGTCCTCGCCAACAAGGAAAATCAAATTCCATTCCAGGTGAACTACAATCACTCTGTAGTTTGCATCACAAACATCGTAACCAAATTGAATATTGTCCTGTCTAAATATCTCTAGTGTGGTCACCGTATGCTTCAGTGTTCAGTTATCTATACCATAGTCTTCTAAGATCCAGAATAAAAGTTGATACTTCCTGAACATACTAGCAGTACATAAATACAACTGACCCTGAGCTTCATGGATGGAGATTGCTTCACCACGTGGCCTACAAATTTTCCTCCATGTCTTTCCCTACATATCAACAGCAACTATCTGGGACAACTCCAGCCAGTGCATAGAACCATTAAGGAACACACTTGTCGAATATGTGCATACAACACCCTCGCCCATTTAGATTCCTTAAACATCCATGCTGCACTCTGAGATGAGTAGATGCTCACACCTATGGACTCACCTGCCCTCTTCTTCCCATATTCAATCACATGGAAGTGCGAGAAGACTATCGGATCAAATCCCAAGCGAGTTGAACCAAAAGAAAGGTTGTTATCTGGCAGTAACCACCATATGTTAGTCACCGGATTGCAGACAACATAGCGAAACCCAATGCACCAGCATAGGATGAGCCCACGGTAGCAATCTGAGATCACAATATCCTCAATGGGGAAGGGCAAGAAGGTCAAGGTGGGGTATTCACTGTTGATGCTGATGAACTTGCGTTTGCCTTTCCAGCTACGATAGAAGAATCCAGCAACAATCTAGGGCAGCTCCTTATGGTACTCAGATTCGGAGATGCGGCGGTTCCAGGAGCTATATACACACTTGCAGCTACACAAGGTGCAGGTGGTGAGGTGTTAGAGGATGAGGATGAATACATGGTCTATGAGGACAGCCAGTTCATTCCTCTTGTTGGGGGCCTCCTCCATCTTTAGTTCTTGACTATGGTCTGGTGGAGCGGGGCCGACAATGGAAGCAGTTGCGCGGTCACCTGAATCAGAGAAGGAGTGTCTACGGATGGATCGTGAGCTCCTTAGTAAATAGATGGAAGTTTGTTTCGTACTCAGATGAGTGAAGAGGGGAATAAAAATCCAAGAAAGATGAAGAGAAGTGCGAAAGAATTACCATTACCTTTGGATCTTGCAGGATTGGTGGCCACGGCGGTGATGAGTAGTAGCCTAGTCACCGGTGGATCTGTGCGGTCCTAGCCGGTGAGGCATACCGCCATAGGGTACTAGCTTGTCAACAGTGAGTGGTGGCTTGCACCCCGCTGAGTAGGGGCGGTTGGCAGTTCTGCACTAGGGAGCAAGGAGCGGCGATAAGGAACAAAAGCTATGGGTGAGGAGAAAGACACAGGGTAGGGAGCATGCTTTGTAATCAACCCTTTCAGATGCGGGAATGGAAATTGTGCACAACTTTGTAAAAAACGCGCGGGTTTGGAAATTGACAAAAGTATTACCAACCAGACCTTATGCAAGTGGCGGTGAAGGCTATCGGCAGTGGTGAATGGGTCCTATGAAGATGTTCCAGGAGCCACCATGCCACTGTCACCGTGGATGGCGGCGACTGCTGCCTGGTTGAGGGCGTCACTCGTTCTACCCAATTATAAACCATCACTCGTTCTACCCTACTATAACTAGAAAAATGTTAGATTAAGGGTCTGTTTGGTTTCTTCCTGCTAAAGTTTAGAATGAAACTCTCCATTGAGAAGGGGTGTTCCATCCATAATTCATTTTATTCTACATGACGTGGTTGTCTTGAAAACAACATAATGAAACTCTCCACTGAGACTGGCCTAAGTACGAAATAAACTAGAACTGAGTCCAACATTCAATAATAAATCTTCCATTAATATATTATACCCTACATACAACCTATGGGTCCAAGAATTGAAATACGGCATTCCAATGATCCTCATAACTTGCTTTGCTTTGGATAAGGGTCATTTGCATCTTTCTCCTTAATATGTTCAATCAATGATGGAGCTAGATGCAACAACATTCTTACATTTGCAAAGACCTCACAAGTATGGGGGTAACCCATACCGACTAAATAGGAGAATGGAGATGGGGAACAGCCTCGCAAAACTTCCTCTAACATCCCCCTAGGAGTAGGGGGAGGAAAAGGAGAAGCAGAGCAATGAGGATATCTATTCCCACATCAGGATTGCATTCGTGAGCCCACACTGCTCTAGCTCACGAAACCAATTTAGGGCCCTTGCTCCAGTGAAAGCTCTAGAAGTCTTTCCTGATGGAGGACCATGAGCGGGCTATGGTGGTGCGAATCCGGCAGGGAACTAGAAGCGCCCTCGCCGCCATGCAGCTCCGCACCGTCTAGGACTTCCACCGGGTGGAGCCCGTGTTCCTGGGCCACACCGAGCACGCGGAGCTGGCCGAGCTGGTCAGTGACTTCGCTGCTACCATGGCCGCCATCGTGGCCACCGTGAATGTGGAGGACATCCTCCATGGCGGTGGCCAAGGGCATTAGGTTGTACCTAGCTAAGGCAATTTATAAAGAAATCTTCTCGACTTGTGTTTCTTGATTTATTTTGTTTTGTGCACCGCGGTCTTGCCATGCTTGCCGATGATCTGATCGTTCGAATGTCGTAGTCACGCAACCATGCCTGGGGATCGACCCGCGAGGCTTAGCCCAGTGTAACTCTGTTCTCATGACCGAAGTGTCATAGGATAGATCCAATGGCATCATGCCCTTCGTCGACCTCTTTTCATTAGGTCGACCTACCTGAGGCGAATGGCCTGAAGTCCGGGTATGACTCCATGGAACAGAGCACCGGATGGCCGCATCGCCGCTCGTGATAGTCCCATTGCATCGTAGGTCTCGGCATAGAGGAGGTTGAGACTGCTTCTGCCATCCATGAGGACATGGACAGGTGGGTCTTGCTGATGATTGGGTCAATGACAAGGGGAAAACGTCCTGGCTGCGGAATGTGGTCGGAGTGATTCTTTCTGTCGAAAGTGATCATAGTCTTCGACCATTACAGGAAAGTCGGGATGGCGTCGCCCAGGGTGGACTTGTTGACCTCCCTGTCCGTGAGCTTTTGCTGGCGTTTGGACTCGTGCGCCGCCAGCTCACCAATGATCATGAGGCACCTTTTGGGTCAGGATACGCAACCCTTTTATCAAAGGATATATAGGCGAGCTAGGTGTCTATTGGATTTCCCAATGATTGCACCGAGCTAGAGAAGGAGTTAAGGCGAGGCCATATCTTCCACGATCTTAGTGGAGCACGCTTCTCCCGGAAATGGTGTTGGAAGTTGGACGGAGAAAATTGATTGCACCACGCGGCTCGTATGAAGAGTCACGTCCACCCGGTCACCCACCGCCAGAGTAGAATAAAAATAGGAATGTGAGTACCACAATGACATGAGCCAACATTTCATTAAAAAAGTAAATCTTTATTCACAAGTCTAGTAGGTTACGTACATTTGAAAGGTGTACAATAACAAAGATGTGTATCGAAGACTACTGGGTGTACAATAACAAAATCGAGTACATAAAACAACCTATACTCGACTGTGATGTCATAAAACTTCCACTAACATCACCCAAGAAGGGGCATGGAGCGGAGTTTGAAACGACAGAGTTGTAGTCATAGGATGCTCCGATGAAGAGAGCCGACACGATACCCACCTCGTAAAGCTTCCACTTGCATCCCCTCATGTAGGCAAGGGTTGCAGCGAAAAGCACGAGGAGACCTACCCACGTGTTCGACTCCTCCATGGAAACGAAAGAGAGGATCACCCCCGGACATACCAAAGGCGGTTATCCTCCCTATATCTTCGCAAAACTTCCACTAGCACCGAGGCCAGACAAGCAACCATGCATTGTTGCACCCCAAACATGGAAGAAAGCCAATCTTCAAGTTCTTATCCCATCACCGGTGCTACCACCAGAGAAGTTGAAGAATGAGCACCATGGCGATGAAGATGGATAACATGCTCAAAAGCTTCCTTTCACTAAAACTAAAGGCGGTTCTTGGAGGAAGAAGGTGTGTGGAATGAGCACAACTAATGGCAAACTAGCTTACCTTGGCTTAAATAGCCCCACCTTAAGATGCATGTGGGGAAGGCAACAGTCAAGATATGTGATATTCATGGCCACCCACATGATTCATGGCCGACAGAGCAGTGAACATGATGTGGTTCAGATTCCTTGGCACATTTGATTCCCTACCACATTTCATCCTCATCCAAAACTAGATTTAATGACGACGTGGACTCAAGAGTATGATACGACATGAGCGGGGAAGGCAACAGTCAAGGTCCATGACATCCATGGCCACCCACGTGAGTCACATGGGCAATGGAGCAGGGCAGACAACGTGGACCATTTGATTACCTACCACATTTGAGGCGCATCTATAACGTGGGTGCATTGTAGTGCTTTTGAGGGTGCCATTTTTGTGTAGTATTTTTGGAGTGCCCTCATCAGTATTTAGCTACAAGAATGACAACATCCATCCTAGATGAAATTAACATGGCCATAGAAAATCAAACAATATCTATCCATTTGAACATGTCGTGACACGGAGATACATCAAATGGAGCTTTATTCACTACTCCACTAATGACTCCAAGAAAAAGAACAAGGTAACATAAGGAAGAAAGTAAGGTCTGCTCATGAACCATGCCAGGACTTTACGTCTACCATAGCTATGGTCGACACTGGTAGGGATGACAAGAACTTTTCTTCGGTCTATGTCATACGCGATGATTGTTCTTTCTGTCCCAACAAAGAAAATCAAATTCCATTATCAGTGAACTGTAATCGCTGTGTAGGCTGAATCATAATCCACATAACCAAATTGAATATTAGTCTTTCCAAACACCTTTAGTGTGCTGATAGTATGCTTCAATGTCTATTTATTAGTAGCATAGTTTTCAAGGATCCGGACTGAAAGCTGGGACATATTGTGACCACTAACACCACCAACAGTACATACACACAAGTGACTCTGAGCTTGATGGATGGAGGGTAGAGTACCATGAGGCCTAGGAATTTTCCTCCATGTCTTTCCCTTCATATCCACAACAAGTATCAGAGAGTACCCCATAATATGCAGACAACCATTAAGAAACACACTTGCTGATCTTGAATGTATCACATCATCAATGTCCTGGCCCCATTCAAATTCCTAATAGATCCATGCTGTAGTTTGAGATGAGTAGATCTCCACACCAAGGCACTCAACATTTTCCTCCTCCACAAATTCAATCACATGGAAGTGTGAGGAGGCTATCGGATCGAACCCCAATCGAGCCTAACCAACAGCATGGATGCTAGGCGGCAGTACCCGCAAATTCTTAGTTCCCGGATTACAGATGACATAGCAGGATCCAGCAGCCTCAATGCACAAGCATAGGACGAGGCCATTGCAGCAATCAAAGATAGCTACTTTGTCAATGGGGAAGGGCAAGAAGGACAAGTCGAGGCGTTCACCGGTGATGCTGGTGAAGTTTCGCTCGCCTTTCTTGCCATCGTAGAAGAAGCCAGCCATAGTCTAAGGTAGCACCTTACGGTTGTTGGAGATGAGGTGGTTCTAGGAGCGACAGACACATTTGCAGCACAACAAGGAGCGGGCAGGTAGGCAGCGGAGGATCTCTAGAACAATATCTTTTGTGAGGCTGGCTAGTGCGTTCCTATTGTTTGGGGCCACCTCCATTTCAAAGAGCCTGCGATCGTCATTGTGCAGTAGGATGAGAGCTTCCATAGTAATGAGATCACTAAAGAGGAAAATAATCTGACAAATAGGAACAATGCGTCGGCTGTGCGGGAGGTGGCGGCGGCGCGGCACAAGGCGTGCAATGGAGAGAGGAACAATGCGCCAACCTTAAAGATGGAGAAGTGGAATGGTGATGCAACTGTGTTATGGGTAGTTGGAAAATGGGGAAATAACTCACACTAAATTTACTACCGCCGGTAGACCAAACTGTCGTGTAGGGCCGGCGGCCAGAACGCCTATCTAGTCGGCTCGGCTTTTCATGTGATGGAGAAAATAGCACTATCGCATCTACTGCTAACCGATCGGTGGTAGAAGTCTCAACTGTCGGTTTCCTTCGGCAGGAGGCCTCGCTATCGGTCTAACCGGTGGTGGAAGTAAAACACAGTCGCTTCTATTGCTACGGCAGTGAAAGTGGCGATAGTGATAAGTCAATCTGTAGTAGTGAATGTACCATTCTTTATTTGCTTGATTTGAAGACCAAGGAAGTAACTTAACTCTCCAATCATGGACATCTCAAACTCATTAGCCATCATCTTCCTAAACTCTTCACAAAAGTCTTGATTGGTTGATCCAAATATAATGTCATCCACACAGATTTGCAACACAAATAAGTCCTTTCCAATCTTCTTGGTGAAAAGTATGGTGTCAACATTTCCCATTATGAACCCTTTAGAGAGCAGGAAGTCTCTCAATCTCTCATACCATGATCTAGGTGCTTACTTTAAGCGATACAATGTCTTCTTTAACTTATACACATGGTTGGGCTTCTTGTCATCTTCAAAACCAGGTGGTCATTCAACATATACTGCTTCACTGATGTAGCCATTGAGAAATGCACTCTTGACATCCATTTGATAGAGTTTGATGTTGTGGGCACAAACATAGGCTAACAAGATCCTAATTGCTTCTAATCTTGCAACTAGGGCATATGTTTCAATAAAGTCAAGACCATCAACTTGAATGTAACCTTGTGCTACAAATCTAGCTTTGTTCCTTACTACTCTCATCTTCATCTTGCTTGTTGCGAAAGACCCATTTGGTTCCAATCACATTGTGTCCCTTTGGTCTATCAACTAACTCCCATACTTGATTTCTAGTGAAATTGTTCAACTCTTCATGCATAGCATTGACCCAATCAACATCCATCAAAGCTTCATCTATCTTCTTTGGTTCAATGGATGACACAAATGAGAAATGCTCACAAAATGAAGCCAATATTGATCTTGTTTGTATACCTCTAGAAATATCTCCAATTATAGTGTCCAATGGATGATATCTTGTAATATTGATTGGTTAGAGTATAGGAACTTGATTGCTTGCACTTGCTTGACCATTCGGTTGAGATGATGAACTAGCCACTTGTTGATCTTGCATGTTATCATGAGAGCCACTTGTACTTGCTTGATTTGTCTCATCTTGCACATTTGAGTAAGAGAGCACTTGTAAATGATCATCTTCTTCATCTATCACTTGTCTAGGCCTCAATTCACCAACAACCATATTCTTCATGGCATTTGAAAGTTGAATGCCTCTAACATCATCAAGATTCTCATTCTCATCTTGGGAACCCTTGGTTTTATTAAATTCTACATCATGAACCTCTTCAAGAGTACCACTTGCCAAGTTCCAAACTCTATATGCTTTGCTAGTGGTTGAGTATCCAAGCAAGAATCCTTCATCACATTTCTTGTCAAACTTGCTCAATCTTGTGCCTTTCTTCAATATGTACCATTTACAACCAAAAACCCAAAAGTATGTAATGTTGGGCTTTCTACCATTCAAGAGCTCATAAGGTGTCCTCTCTTTCAATGGGTGACAGTAGAGGTGGTTGCTACAATAGCAAGCCGTGTTGACTGCTTTGGCCCAAAAAGATTGACTCACATTATACTCACTAAGCATAGACTTTGCCATATCAATAAGTGTTCTATTCTTCATTTCAACAAGGCCATTTGATTATGGAGTGTACTTGGCCAAGAATTGATGTCTAATTTTAAAATCATCACATAACTCATCAATTCTAGTGTTCTTGAACTCACTACCATTGTCACTTCTAACTCTCTTGATGGTTGTTTCAAACTCATTGTGAATTCCCTTGATAAATGATTTGAATGTTGCAAGCACATCACTCTTGTCCACTAGAAATAATGCCCATCTGTATCTAGTATAGTCATCCACTATCACAAAGCCATATTTGTTTCCACCGATGCTAGTGTATTGTATTGGCCCAAATAAGTCCATGTGCAACAACTCAAATGCCTTGCTAGTGCTCATCATACTTTTCTTAGGATGGGTGTTTCCAACTTGTTTACTGGCTTGACAAGAGTTACAAAGCTTATCCTTCTCAAATACCACATCTTTCAAGCCTCTAACTAGATTATGCTTAACCAATCTATTCAATTGTTTCATTCCAACATGACCAAGCCTTCTATGCCATAACCAACCCATGCTAGACTTAGTGAACAAGCATGTTGACAATTGAGTTTCACTAGCATTGAAATCAACCAAATACAGATTTTCATATCTAAAGCCTTTGAAGATCAAATTAGAGTCATCTACACTTATGATCTCTACATCATCCACTCCAAATATGCACTTGAATCTAAGATCACACAGTTGAGCCATGGATAGCAAATTAAAGTTCAAGCTCTCAACTAGTAACACATTGGATATGCTCAAGTCATTGGATATTGCAATCTTACCAAGCCCCTTAACCTTGCCTTTGCTATTATCACCAAATGTAATACTATCATAACCATCATTGTCATTGGTGTTGATTGAATTGATCATTCTTGCATCACCGGTCAAGTGTTGAGTGCACTCACTATCAAAAACCCAATGTCTTCCTCTCGCTTTGTAATTGACCTACAAAAGAAGATCAACTCTTTTTAGGTACCCAAACTTGCTTGGGTCCTTAAAGGTTAGTGACTAAGCTCTTTGACACCCAAATGACTTTCTTCCTTGAGCCCACAAGTGGAGTACCAACAAACTTAGCATGCACCCCATTAACACCCTTGGTAAATAAATAACAAGAATCAAACTTAATTGAGGATACATTAGTGTCCTTATTCTTATTCTTGCAATATTGCTCTACATGCCTAACTTGCTTGCATCTATTGCAAAATGAACCATTGCCCTTCATAAAACTAGTCTTGTGAGTAGCAAAGGCCGCCTTGTCTTTCTTGGGGGTATAGCCCAATCCCTCTTTGTTGAGAGAAAACCTTTGGCTACCCAAGCACTTTAGCAAGCGGGCCTCACCATCATAGGCATTGCCTAGGGCACGAGTGAGCTCATTTACCTCCTTCTTGAGGGTCTCATTCTCAACCATTAGTGAGGTATCACAAGTGAAACCATCACTACTAGATGAGGTAGAAGTGGAAGTGCTACAAGAAGGGTTAGTGGGACCAACAACAATAGGCTTATAGAAAGATTCATCAATTATATCACAAGTTAAGCATTTGTCACATGTTACAACATGCTCCTTGTCATTTTGCTCAAGAAGAGTGGAATGAGCCTTTTCAAGCTTCTTGTGAGCTTTGCCAAGCTTCTCATGGGCTTCCTCTAGCCTCTCATGAGATGCATTGAGCTCATCAAAGGCTTGCTTAAGGGCTTTAAGCTCCTTTTTTAAGTCTTTGCATTCCCTTCTCTTAATATCAAAATAAGCTTTACCATCTTCTAACATGTCAAACAGTTCTTCTTTAGTTCATTCATCATCATCATCATCATCACTTTCACTTTCATTATTGTTTTCATCATACTCATCATCGGATTGTACCTTAGTGGCCTTAGCCATGAAGCATGTCGATGGAGTGTCGAAGAGGGAATGCATCTCATTTATGGCAATGCTAGCAAGAGCATTCTTCTTGGTGGTCTTGTCATCATCACTATCATCATCATCACTTGAGGAAGCATCACTATCCCAAGTGATCACAAATGAACCACCCTTATTCTTCTTCTTGAAAGTCATCTTGTCTTTCTTTTCCTTCTTCTCATTCATGTCCTTCTTCTTGCTCTTCTTATCATCATCTTCATTTTCACTATTGTAGGGGCATTGAGAAACAAGATGATCCTTGCTACCACACTTGAAGCACCTTCTTGGTTCATCCTTGTTCCTTGATGATGACTTCTTCCTTCTAGCACAATAGCCCTTTTTCACCATGAATTCCCCAAATCTCTTCACAAAGAGAGACATCTTCTCATCATCTTCATCATCAAAGCTAAAGCATTCATCTTTACTTCATGTGTCTTGCTTGGCCTTGCCCTTGGATGATGATGTGGCCTTAAATGCCACACTCTTCTTCTCATCCTTCTTCTCATCTTTCTTCTCATTCTTTTTCTCTTCTTTCTCATCATCATCTCTATATGTGTCATCGGTCATCACATCTCTCAACACTTGGTTTGGTGTCATGGTATCCAAACCACTCCTCACTAGAATAGTGACCAATGTGCCAAATCTTGATGGTAAGCATCTCAAGAACTTATGGAAGAAGTCCTTGTCTTTCACTTCTTTACCAACTGCTTTGAGATCATTGACTAACACTTGGAGCCTATGAAACATCTCTGGCACACTCTAATCTTCCTTCATCTTGAAGCTTACAAATTTCTCCTTGAGAATGTATGCCTTTGCACCCTTCACCGCTTGAGTGCCCTCAAATGATTCCTCCAACTTCTTCCATGCATCATGAGCTATCTCAATGTTCTTGATTTGCTCAAATGTCCTCTCATCCAAAGCATCATGAATGGCACTAAGAGCAATATCATTGTTTTGTAGCAACAATTCTTCGACTGCGGTGGGATTTTCCGGATCGACTACCTCAAATTTGGTCTCCACCACCTTCCACACCTTTCTATTGATTGATTTGATATAGGTGGTCATCTTTGCCTTCCAATATGGATAATTTGAGCCATCAAATTGGGGTGGCTTCTTGGTATTGTTGATTTGAGCCATTTTGACACCATAGGTTGTTAAGCCTCAAATCACAGTGACCATGGCTCCGATACCACTTGAAAGGTCCTAATGGCTAGAGGGGTGGTGAATAGCTTATTAAAAATTCTACAACAACACTTAAGTCAAGTGGTTAGACAAATATGAGATGAAGCAAGTGTTGCGCTAGCCTACTAAAAATGCAAGCCATCTATCCACAATTCTAGTTATTATGATCTCTAATTCACACAATGGCTCAGTCACTACTCTCTAAGTTAGTGAGCTCTCAAAGACTAACTAAAAAGACTCACAAACCAAACTAACAAGACATAAGCTAGCTCTCAAAACTAGTTACACTAAAGAGCTTAGCTACACTAGAAAAGTAAATGCAAGAGAGGTAGTGATGAGGACATGACACCATCGGATACGGCCATTGATTATAAGGTGAGCTCGTTCCTACAATTGCATAGTGATTATTGGTACAATTCACTTGGTTCCACATGTATATATCATTATTTGCTTGTAGGTACAAATGTGTCTCAAAGTGTAAGTCCATCAAAGTTGAACTTTCATTTCATCGGCGGCCCGACAATACTTAATTGGAAAGGCCATAACTCATTCATCTAGAGTACGATCGAGGTCAATGAGCACTTGATGGAAAGTTTATTTGATAAGATTTCAAATAGATTTAGTCCCACCTCAATATCATGTCAGCAAGGCCTCCAAATCAACAAGATATTCTCTCGCTATTTCTGTCGGGAGCTACATCGTCATCATGGGCTTGTTATTCAAACTTGGGACCCTGGCTCAAGTGGGAGCACGCCCCAAGGAGATGGAGAACTCACCAAGGAAGCCTTTGGACGTCTTCCTCCTTGGCGACCTCCTTAGGAGGCCAGTAAGGGCGTTCAAGCCAAGCCGGAGGTCCAGTCCAACTCGAGTTCGAGTCTGCCTCGGCCTTCAGGACCAGTCTACTATAAAACGAACGTCCAGGATGCATCCGGACTCCGTTTTTGATGATCCACATATGGATGGAAAGATAATTTCATAAGATATCCAATGGCTTTGGTTTGAGGCCTAAATTCCACCGAAGTCAATGGGAATAATCGAAATAAGTCAACATCCAGAATCTATCAGGTGTTGCGCCACCTCTTTTGGTCTGTTAGGCCGTGTATCGTCTTTGAGCCCGTTAGGAGGGCACGTCCAGGGGGAGCGACAACCCTTAGACCTTATATTTAGCCGCCGCCGCCATTGTTAGGGTTTGGGTTTTGCTTTAGATTAATCTGTCATCGGACAGTCGTCGTTATCGGTTGTGAAACCCCAACTTTGAGTGTTTAATCATTCATCTGCAATTGTCACTTCAATTGAGTTACGTTTTATCTTGTTCTTGCTTTTGTTCTTCGATTCGCAGCAGCGATTAGCCATCTTGGTGAGGTCAACCGGATTGTGACACGGTTGATAACCACAGGAGACGTGGTGCTAAGGTTGTAAGGTTCGGGTCTTTATGATCTGAAGCCGGATCGGTGTGTAAATCTCCACCAAATCGATAACTACCTTGAACCTAACGGAAGATCAGGAACCCCGTCCCCATCAAGTGGTAATCGGACCTTTAAGTATACCATCAAGTTCACATTTACCCTAGATTAGTTGTGTTTTCCTTCGTCCTATAAATCCAAAAATTTGTCCAACAAAAATATTTGTGTTCGTTGGTTTTTCCTAGTCCTATCACCCGTTGTGCCTCTGTAATTTTTTTAATTTCAGTTTGCTTTATTGAACGGTTGTCTCTCGTGTGTCATTGTGTTCATCGTGCCTAGTCTTGTTCGTGCTTTAGTTTTTTTTTGTTAGGTGGAATTTGCGCCATCCCATCGAGTTGGTCCTGTGTTTTCTTTCCATCGATAACCTGCAACACAGAGGAGTAACGTTGAGGATCCTCCTGCCATATAATATCTCTATTTGTTTGCTTAAGGATTGTTCGTTGATTTTCGTGATCCTTGAAGTCCATCCAAGAGGAGAGAAAATTACTATAGCTGGTTTAGTCTTTTCACGTACAGACTCTAGTAGTATCCATGTTCTTTTCCTCGTAAATTAGCCTGGTGCTGCTCTCAGATCACATCACAGTAGATAGTGTTCAATTCGACTTCAACCTCCTCTCTAGCATATTGCTCGTTGAGCGTTTCTACTTCTAAGTAGGAAGTTTCTGCTGTATTTTTAGAGTGTGTTAGATCTGTGAAGAGTGCTTTGCACTTTAGAGTCGTAATTATATCGTGCGGCACTCTCTGATTAAAAAAAAGAAAAAAAAACAATTAAGAAAAAAAAGAACCGCACCAAAAAAATAAGAAAGAAAGAAAGAAAAAGAAAGTGAAAAAAATATTCAGAAGTGCTCGCATCTTTTTGAGTCCTTGTGCTAAATTGTATGGTTGCTTGCTTAAACTAGGTCACAGGACGAGTTTAGGCCGGCGACATAGACTAGCTTGGGACTATTTTTCAATCTTGCAATTTCTGAATTAAATTATTGCTATTTCTTGCTAGCATATTTTAAGCCTCCCAGGCTCCACATATATACTTCAGATCAGTATAGAAAAAGATCCTTGCAATCTCGGTGTCACGCCCTCACAGGTATCACGAACTAGCCACAAGTTATACCATCCGTTGTTTTGCTTTGGTAAGAACACTTGTAAGAGCTTGATAAGACATGTGAGTGTGATTCCACCGACTCATAAATAGTTGATAGGACATTTATTTTGATTTCTAACAAATATCAAAAAAAGAGTTTGTATTTAATAGTGAATTGCAGGAAATCATAGACCAGATGTTTGTAAGGATGGATCGAATGAAGAACAATCAATCATCACATATAAACTATAATCATCAAGGTATGAAAAGTAAATTTACCATACCATCTTTTGTTGGATTTTATGATGGAGAAAAATATTTTGATTGAGAGATGGCTGTAGAACAAGAATTTATTCCAACTTAGTTCCTGAGATACATAAAGATAACACGCTACTAGTGAATTCAAGGATTTTGCTAAAATTTGGTGGCGAGAACTAGGCAATTTGCATCTACAACCTGAATCATGGGATAGACTAAAAGAAGCAATGTGTGATCGTTTTATTCCTCCATCTTATAAACGTGATTGGCGTAAGTAATTATAGCGTTTAAAGCAGGTCAATATGTCTCTCCAAGAATATTATGCAGATTTTCGTAAATGTATAATACGTTGTGGGATAGCAGAGCCTATGGAAGATAAAATTGTTCGTTTTTATGGTGGTTTGAGGTATGAAATACAGGATATTGTTTATCATAAAAAATTTTGTACTATCAACAGTTTGTTCCAGCTTGCTATGCTAGCAGGAAAAGAATTATAGGGATGTCAGCAAAAGAACCAGACCAACATTGGCGACAATCTCGACCAGATTTTAGCAAGGTTGGAGCAAGCATTTGCGAAGGTCGAGACTGCGATAAGAAGGCGAGTGGCTGCTTCGGCCCCTGCAACAGCATCTTCACCGTCACCACCTCCCACACACACTTTGGAGTCTGGTGAAACTTTAAACTATACTAAAATTATACAAACTAATAGAGATAGAGCTGCTACTAATGGAAAGAAAGAATTAGATGTTAAATCTAAAAATAAGCAAGTATCCGAATTGAAAGGTTCTTTATGGTTGCTACAAAATCTGATATTGTCGAAACTAATGATGATATACTCAATTCGTCCACCACTCATGCTATAATAGAGCAACATTTAGTAGACACTAAATTTGAATTGGCTTTGTCACAAAATAATTGTTCTAATAATGCTAGTGATAAAGAAGAGTTATGTGACAATGCTTTTATTATACCTATGCCACAACTAGTGAATGAGCATGATGATAAAGAAGAGTTGTGTGACAGTGCTTTTATTATAACTACTATGCCAGAACTAGTGAATGAACATGATGCTTTTGTGCTGGAACCAAATAATTGTGTTCAAAATAAACATTTGCTTCTAATTGCTACTCAACAAGATGAACTAAAATTGTTGTCTTTTTTAAATACTTTAGGTTATATTGAGTTTGATACTCTATGTGCTCTTAGTAGTTTGAAGGAGAAATTTAAATGTGCTAACTTACCATGGTTGTCTAGATGTACAAATCATTTTATTAGAAAATATAATTATAAAGGAGAGTATATGGTACATCGTGTCTATATTTGTTCAAATCTAAAATCCCCTTTTATTGTGCATAAATATGATCAACTAGAGGGCTGCAATAGCTATAATGTTATCATGTCAAGTTCCACTAGTTTTGTTATAAAGAAACATGTTGAATTTCAAGAAGGAGAGCAATGTTGGCTACTACCTGCATCATATCCTCCAACTAAGCTCAAACTAAGGACGGTTTGATGTCAAGAAGGGGAGGATGATGAGGACATGGCACCATTGGATACGACCATTGATTATAAGGTGAGCTCATTCCTACAATTGCATAGTGATTTTTGGTACAATTCACTTGGTTTCATATATACATATCATTATTTGCATATAGGTACAAATGTGTGTCAAAGTGTAAGTCCATCAAAGTTGAACTTTCAGTTTATCGGCGGCCTAACAATACTTCATTGGGAAGGCCATAACTCATTCATCCGGAGTGCGATCGAGGTCAATAAGCACTTGATAGAAAGCTTGTTTGATAAGATTTCAAATAGATCTAGACCCACCTCAATATGACGTAGGCAAGGCCTCCAAATCATCAAGATATTCTGTTGCTGTTTCTGCCGGGAGCTACATCGTCATCATGGGCTTGTCATTCATTCTTTGGACCCTGGCCCAAGTGGGAGCATGCCCCAAGGAGATAGAGAACTCACAAGGAAGCCCATGGATGTCTTCCTCCTTGGTGACCTCCTTAGGAGGCCAGCAAGGGAGTCCAAGCCAAGCCGGAGGCCCAGTCCAACTTGAGTTTGAGTCTGCCACGGCCTTCAGGACTAGTCTACAATAAAATGGATGCCTAGGATGCATCCAGACTCCGTTTTCGATGATCCATATATGGATGGAAAGATAATTGCATAAGCTATCAAATGGCTTAGTTTGAGGTCCAAATTCCACTGGAGTCAATGGGAATCATCATAACAAGTCAACGTACAAAATCTATCAGGTGTTGCGCCACCGCTTTTGGTCCGTTGGTCCGTGTATCGTCTTTGAGCCCGTTAGGTGGGCACGTCCAGGGGGAGTGACGACCCTTAGACCTTATATTCAGATGCTGCCACCATCATTAGGGTTTGGGTTTTACTTTAGATTAATCTATCATCGAACAGTCGCCATTATTGGTTGTGAAACCCCAACTTTGAGTGCTTAATCCTTCATCTGCAATTGTCACTTCAATTGAGTTGCATTTTATCTTGTTCTTGCTTGTGTTCTTTGATTCACAACAGTGATTAGCCTTCTTGGCGAGGTCAACTAGATTGTGACATGGTCGATAACTAGAGGAGATGTGGTGCTAAGGTTGTAGGGTTTGGGTCTTTGCAATCTGAAGCCAGATCGGTGTGTTAATCTCCACCAAATCGATAGCTACCTTGAACCTGACGGAAGATTGGAAACCCCATCCCCATCAGGTAGTGAGGTTTATACCACTGTGGCAAGAGATATACAATCAATCATAATGAGAATCCCAAAGACAATGGTGACACAATGATTTATCCCCAAGGTTAACTTGCTTGCAGGCAAGTTACGTCCTAGTTGTAGCGATTCACCCACTTGGGTATCACACTCCTAACCTGCAATTGGGTGCCGCACAACCAACACAAGATGGGGATCCACAAGCCATGCGCAATCCACTAGAGTACCTTTTGGCTCTCCACCAGAGAAAGTTCAAGAACCCCTCACAATCACCATGATCGGAGCCAGAGACAATCACCTTCCTCCGCTCAACGATCCTCGCTGCACCAAGCCATCTAGGTGGCGGCAACCACCAAGAGTAACAAGCGAATCATGTAGCAAAACACAATCACCAAGTGCATCTAGATGCAATCACTCAAAACAATGCACTTGGATGCTCTCCAATCTCATCAAAAGATGAATCAATCAAGCTAGATGAGTGAGAGAGTAATGGCTGGGCTCACTAGGGTGTATTCTCAATAGAAATGGCCAAGAGCGTGAGCCATGGCCAGTTACCATGCTTATGTAGGGGCTCCAACGAAATAGAGTTGTTGGCCCCCTTACTGAGCTAAAATCAGGGCGACTGGATGGGCCGGTCGAAGTGACCGGACGCACCAGCCCCAGTGTCCCGTCGCTGGATTTCTGCCACACGTCCCTCGCTTAAATGTCAGCAACGTGATCCCAACGACTCTCTACCGTTCGCGTGTTACTTAAGTGATGACCGGACGCACCGACCCACGTCAGGTCCTCGCACACCCATGCCCCCACTGCCCTCGATCGAATGCACCACTGAGAGACCAGACGCTCCAACAATGTCGAGATAGATCAAGTCCAGTAAGCATCTAGAGCCAGAATTTCTTGATCGGACATGTCAAATCGACTACGACCGGACGAACGAGCAGCGTCCAATCCTCTCTGGCTCCTCTCTGCGTGCCACGACTGCTTGCGTTAGCATATGCCATGGGTGACCAGACGCACCCTTTGCACGTCCGGTCCTCCACGTGGACCTGAGTCTGGTCACTCACCTGAGCATGCCCTTCACTGCACCACTAACCGAACGCTGCTGGTCGAGTCCGGTCACTGCTGAGGCAGCGTCCGGTCTCCTCAGGACAGCTCCTTCACTTCTCAAACTTCGCCACCCTTTGCTGAAACATGCTAACCACCGAATGTATCACCTTGTGCACGTGTGTTAGCAACTTTTCACAAATAATTTCAAAGGTGTTAGCACTCACTAGAATCTAAATGCATATGCAATGAGTTAGAACATCTAGTGGCACTTTGATAACCGCATTTCACGACGAGTTTCACCCCTCTTAATAGTACGGCTATCTATCCTAAATGTGATCACACCCACTAGGTGTCTTGATCACCAAAACAAAGAGCTCATATCAAGTATATCTTTGCCTTGATTTTTTGTTTTTCTCTTTCTTCTTTTCCAAGCTTTTGAGCACTTGATCATCACCATGGTCTCCACCATCATCATGATCTTCATTCACTTGCTCCATCAACTTGGATTGGTACTAACCTATCTCATGATCACTTAGAGCAACGGTTAGCACCTAGGGTTTCATCAATTCACTAAAACCAAACTAAAGCTTTCAAGGTAGCACGTAGGTTATGTTGGATTTTAAATTCTAATTCCAAGACCCATATAACCACAAAACAATTCTAGGACCCATATTAAATTATAGGTGAATTGAAGTTCGAATATTACAAGGATTTTGATAGGATTTTGACTCCACTTAAATAGGTGATGACTTGTGTGTGCACCTATTGTGAAGTTGAGACAGTGCAAATGCATGCCACGAGTGCGCGTCGAGTCGGGTGGTGCGGGGTGGGCTGGTTTATTTTGCCACTTGGGTCATTATTAGGAAGCCATTACAAAAAAGGGAAATTTTGCTTAGGGACACTGTTCTTACATGTAATATGTTGATACACACTGGCATCTCTTAAATTTACCCATTACCATTATGAAAACATGCACCTTTTTTGCTGGACATCGCAGCCATTAAAATAATAGTCTATCCAACATTAGGAGAGAGGAGCCTAAAATGTCTCTTTTACCCTCCACTCTGTCTTCTTCCTCCTCACCTCTTCTGATCGCGGCCACCTCTAGCGATGATGTGGTTGAGCACTGCAGCGATAGCATTCTCACGTGCCCTGGGTGGCGCATGGAGGAGTGGGACCAATGCCACTAGGAGCGAGTGTCGAGCACCAATGGTCATGCTATGTGGGCCTTCCCACAGAGGAGGAGGCTATGAACCACGATCACGACGTCGCACACTACAACACGACGTCCAACATGCCTAGCACCAATGCCACAAGGTCCTACGTAGAGATGGAGCCACAGAGATGATGGGATGCTGAGGAGCGTGGCCACAGTGTAGATGCCCACGCGGGCACCATGTGCTGAAGTTGTGCGATGAGGAAGGAGTACATATTGGGAGAAACAACTTATAATTTGGAGTGGAGGGAGTACAAAATATCGTGTGCCTGTATTATAAGAAGGTTGGAATAATAACCGGTGCCAACACCATGCGGTTCATCATGAAGATGAATTATTGCAATGAAATATATACGCCACATGCATTTAGGCTTCGTTTGGATGGATATATATCCACCTCAATCCACGACTCCAACACACATGGATTGAGGTCCATCAACTTGGTTGTACTCTTTAGGTAGGGGCAAAAGGTGAAGATGTTGCACTATATTGTTAGTGTTCAAATATAAGTGTTATATATAAGGTAATGAAGTTAAGCAATACTACTCCCTCAATCCTAAAATACAGTGCATTGTAACTTCTAGAATTCATAATTACATATAAAGCATTCTATATGGGGCCCACGTTCAAGTTTGGTAAAAGTTTATTAAAAATAAAATCATAATTTGCGAAGCAACTTCTTAGTTGAGTTTAATCCACAAGTACATGTATCATTTGAGTATTCCATTAAGTTGTCTTAAAAAATTTTAGAATGTATTGTATTATAGGACAAGTGGACACTAATTACCAAGTTAACTAGTTAACAATGCTACCTATTTTTAACCCTCATTTTATTTGTATTTAAATAGAATTTAGCTAAATATTATTATGAATTGACATTGAAAAAAGATATGAGTTGATTGGTTTGTAAGGTAGCTGTCGCGAGGTCGGAACCGCGGCAAGCATTGTTGTTCGTGGTAGTGTCAGAGTGCATGTCTCTGGTCGCTCGGGTGGACTCAAGAACACAAGAATCATAAAGGGGACACAATGATTTATCCTGGTTCAGGCCAATCGATGCCCTACGTCCAACAGCTGATGATCCTTATACTCAAGAGCACCCAAAATCTAGGGGGTTACATCGGAGTGTACAGGAGAAAGAGAGATTTGGTAGGGGATCGCTCGGTGCTGATCCTAGGGACGCCTCGCCACCGGTGGAGCCTTCCCCCTCATCGGAGAGGAGGAAC
Source organism: Miscanthus lutarioriparius (assembly GCA_904845875.1). Lineage (NCBI taxonomy): Eukaryota > Viridiplantae > Streptophyta > Magnoliopsida > Poales > Poaceae > Miscanthus > Miscanthus lutarioriparius. The sequence continues at coordinate 68,812,084 of CAJGYO010000004.1, read as the reverse complement.
ACGATGGATGCGGTGGAGGAGCTCTCGGTGCCCCACTCTGGGTTGCTCTACTCTTGGTGCAGAGCTCGAGTGGAACGGTGAGGACGCAAATGATCTACGTGGAATCGTCCTCCCCCCTCTTTGGATCCGACCTTCCCCTTATATTTCGAGGTAGGTTGGGTACATGGCAGTTTGGGGGAGTTGAGCCTATGGTCTACATGCATCGGAGTCCAGGAGGATCTTGTAGTGGCATCATGTGGACCGTGGCGATGTCATGGAGAGAAGCTTTGAGCGTCGTCCGGTTGCTCTGTTCTGACATGCCGAGTGTCATGATGTGTTGGCTTGGACAGGCCTCCCTAGGTGTGCCTTCTAGAGGCTTCTTGGTGAAGGAGGCTGGCTCAAGGGGCTGGCGTGTGGGCCTAGGAGCCCCCGAGCCCCTAGAGGCCGTGGAGGAGTTTGTCTTCTTGCGTCACGCCCCGTGCGTGACCCTGTCAGAGAGGTGGTTGACAGCGCCACGCCTGTGGGGCAGTGCTAGGGAGCCCCCGAGCCTTGGTGGCTCAGGGCGTACTTTCTCGTGCCTAGGCCTTGGTTGGCACCGAAGGCTGAGAGGGAGCCAAGGATCTGGTCCAGGCTTCCGTCGATCAGAAGCCTAAGACTCGGTCGAGCCCCCGAGCCTTGAGCGGAAGCGGCAGTCATGCTCGGGCTTGGACTAATTCCTTGGCCTAAGGGCACGCGCGAGTGTACCTAATGGGTATAGCCCCAAGCCCCTAGGCGATCCTAGAAGTGTCGATCGGGGGTCTCTCGGTTGGGAACCATTGATCCCGAGGCTTAACATACCCATATGTTAGGATCTCGTCAGTACCTAAAGAGAAGAAAAACTCTTTAAAACACATGCCCATACAACATACATTAAGATGTGTGCCAATTTTTTGGAATATGGAGACATAAGGGTATACAACATGTCATGATATTAAAATTCTTTTAATCTATACCTAATTCTAAAAGTAGAAAATTCTCTCCCCACATTTTTGTCTGTCAAAACAACTTACCACACCTCACTCTCTTCCATCCACACCTCACTCTAGCAATCTATACTTTTTGAATCCAAAGCCAACACAAGATCACGTTTCTAATCGAAAGCCAGTATAGTCATCCCCATGTTTCCAATCTAAATCCAACACAAGACCATGTTTCTGGCCCAAATCCAACATGAGACCATGTTTTGAATAGCGTGTGTCTAGCCACGGTGTGAAGTTTGATTCCAAGATATATTGGAACAGATGACACAATCATTGCATAAGTCTTCAAGCCACAAGTTGTCTAGGTGACAGCACAATAAATCGTACATTCTGTTGCACCACAGGGACATGTTTACTAGTAATACTCTCTTCGTCCAAGTATACAAGGTGTAACTAGCTTTGGTCCAAAGATCAAGGAACGTATTTCATTTCTGCTCTTCCTCAACCCTGCTATGCATGCACAAGAATAGAAGGGAGGCAATGAGGCCAATTAGAGAACTTTAAATGCCGCATGGCTGCACACACGTGTAGAACAGAGAGAAGGAGAGCACTATTTATGCAGAACTTCAATAAAAAGTGGTTGTGTCTTGTATATCAAGACACGAGTAACACATAATCACTACTACACTCGCACCTTTCACAGCTCCGTCGTAACCCACATCGCAGTCCAATTTTGGCCTTGGCAGTAAGCTATCGACAGTGATAGTCATAGCCTTCACCGTCACCATCTAGGACTGACTACGGTGTACACTAACACCGCCGATTGGCTTATGATCCGTCCATGATTAGGTCCTTGCTTCAGTCTCATTGGAGCATGACCCGGCTGTTGATGTACACTAACACCGCTACATTGGTAAATGATCCGACTATGTCAAGGCTATCAAAACCATCATGTGGGTGCATGGACAGCCTATGTAGTGGTCACTAGCACCGTCGCCTTGTACTTCGACCTGACTGTCAGTGGTGCGGGTTTACTATCAGTTCAATGGCCGAGATGCCTGTGTTGAGGTTAACACCATCGTTGCTTCAGTGTATGATCCGCCAGTACAAAGGTCATGGTCACCGTCACCTTGCACCACGATCCACCTTTGATGATCATTTAGTCGGTGTCGGGTTACTAAAGGATTTGGCGGTTGAAGGACACGTCGACGCCTAAGAGGGGGGGTGAATTAGGCAACTTAAAAATTTAACTCTAAACTATGGCCTCTTTTTCTACCTCTAGCAAAACCTATGCAAAAGATAATCTATCTAGATGTTCAACTACGGTTTTGCTAGTGTGTTGCTATCTCTACCGCAAATGATAATAATATGATCAATGTAAATGCGGAAGCTTAAAGAGCGAGGTAGAGATATGCAAACTCCCGTCGACGACTCCGGTATTTTTACCGAGGTATCGAGAAGCGCGCAAGCTTCCCCCTAGTCCTCGTTGGAGCCCCTCGCAAGGGCCAAGCTCCCGGTCGGATAACTCCGTGGATAGCCTCAGGCCTTCCCCACGCGCAAGTGGGTCTCCAATGTGCCTTCCGGCAAGCCTCTCCCGGATGCTCCCCGCCATCTTCACTATCAAGCTTTCGGCCAAAACGCCGCGGGCCTTGTTCCCTTCGGTACACGGTGGCGGCTGCACCACAAACGCGGTTGATGCGATCTCGCAAGACTTCAAGCCCCTCCGATGTACAACTCTTGTGCTCGCAAGCACGGGGTGGCAAGAGGTATGCAAACCTCACTAAACACTAGGTATACACCTAGAGCAAGCGCATAAGCGGTGGTCTAATCAACCTAAGCACTTCGCAAAGCACCTACGCTAATCACCTGATGAAACACTAAGCACTTAGCAGGTGGAGATCACTAAAATGGTGTATCAACACCCTTGGTATGTTTCCTTAGCTCCACACTTCTCAAATGGCCGGTTGGGGGTTGTATTTATAAGCCCCACTAAGAAAGTAGCCGTTGGGGTCAAACTCCCGCAATTCTGCTACTGACCGGACGCTGAGATCGTCCTGACCAGACGCGTCCGGTCGTCCCGACCGTTGTAGCCGCGAACTACCGATCGAACGCTGCCAGCGTCCGGTCGCCTGCCACCGGACGCGTCCGGTTGTAGTTTCGCACGCCTGGAACCTCTCTGTACTCGATCAGACACTGCGTTCCTGCGTCCGGTCGGTTGCCGCCAGCGTCCGGTCCTTGCGTCCGGTCGCCTGTCTGCCGAGCCACCGGTCTAGCGTCCGGTCGCGCTTCCAGCGTCCGGTCTCCTCTGCGAGCTCGTTTCTTCGCGATCTTGCGCACGGCTTGGTTCCTATCTTCATGCTTGGACTTTGCTTGACATCTTGGGTCTTTTCTTGTGCTTCTAAGGTCTTGCTTGAGGTGTTGATCATCAGATCATCACGTCGCCTTCGTCCAAGTCACGTCTTGCACCCTATTGGACTACAAAATAAACACTTGCAAATTCATTAGTCCAATTTGGTTGTGTTGGTCATCAAACACCAAAATCCAAAGTAAATGGGCCAAGGGTCCATTTTCCTTACAATCTCCCCCTTTTTGGTGATTGATGCCAACACGACCAAAACAAGAAAATAAATAGAATTTGGAAGTTAAAAACTACCTACTTGCTAGGTTGCAATGCAAAGGGCAAGGTTATATGATACTAATTGACAGATACCAATTAAAACTTTACTTAAAAGCATGTATTGCCCTTGCAAATGTCCCCATGTGATATTATGGATTAAAGCCTATCTAAAAAAATTCTCCCATTACTTAGACTAATCCATAATTCACTTTCCTCCCTTTCTCGGACTATTACCATTTGTAGACATTAACTTGATGCTTGTCTTTGGTCCTTCAAATTCTCCCCCTTTGGCATCAAACACCGAAAAGGAAGACATTAGTAGTACAAGGGAGGGTCAAATTTCATGATCCTTTGTATAAAGAGTGAAATGGATCACAAAATTTGACTCTCACATTATATAGACTAAGCTCCCCCTAAAAGTATGCATACATATGGTGGAAAACAAAGCATATGCATAATTAGCAATTTATTGCACAAGAGAGTTTAACCTATATAATGCATGGAGAAAGCATATAAAAAGAAATGTAATCAACATGATGATGCCAATTGAAGAACGATGCTTATCTCCGGGGACTCCATTTTCCTTGCAATGAGACTACTACACACATGATAAACATGAAAAGGTGTTAGTCTCAAAGCGTCCATTTTGTAGATGATCCTCCCCCTAAATTTGTGCATGCAAGCGCGGAATACTTGTAGTACTCATGCACATTGATTTTAGAATCAAAATACCATTTGAAGATGATATTTGGGAGAAAATTATCTACAATTTGGACTTTGGCACATACTAAATGAACAATTATAAGACAAGCTATGTGCCTTGCTTCTAAACAATTTTAAACCATGTAGGTTTGCTCCAATAGTTAAAAATGAAACCGAGCAATCCTACCATAAGATATACCTATTGTATGCATGGCAAATGATTTAAACATGTAAATGCAAACATAGGCATGAAGAGTAACTAGATGCTTAAGGATACCAATTGTAGGAAAAACTAATTTCAAGATGTACCAATTAAAAAGTAATAACATCTAGTTACCTAACATGGGAAGGGGAATTTAGGTCCATAGCATCCACTAACCCACTTGGCAATGACTTTGTCCAACATGATGCACCCCATGAAATGCACCCATACTTTGCCAAGACTCTGAATTCCCCGAGGTCTGACGGACTTCTTACTTCCCTTTTGGGATCCAAACCTTCTTGGTGCTCTTCATGTTGGAAATGATTTCCTTTGGCACCCAAAAGCGTTTGATCCCATTGTTGGCTTGCTTGTTCACCTTGTTGGTGTAGGTGTTGGAGAGCTTGCTTGTTTGCTTTTTCTCCTTCTTCTTTTCTCCTCCCCCATTCTTCACCTTGCATTCATAGGACTTGTGGCCTTCTTTGTGGCACACGTAGCAAACCACGATTTGTCCTTCATCAAGCTTCTTCACTCCCTTGACGGTGTTATCTTGATGAAGTTGGGTTTGCTTTGCCTTGCCTTTCACTTGAGTCAAGTCCTTGGTGAGGCGAGCTACTTCTTGCTTGAGTTGCTCATTTTCTTTTGCAACCTCTTGTGTGCATATATCTACAATCACTTTCTCAACACAAGCTTGGTTGCACAAAGGTGAGTTTAAACATAAATCATTGCAAGAGGTAGATGCATCCTTTTTAATTATGTCATTTCTTTTAGATGCCTTGGTGGGGGTATTTTTGACGGCCTCAAGATTAACAACTTTATTTGTTAGCTCATCACAATGTTTGCACATGATTTCCATTTTAGCAAGCAAACTTTGATAATCATTTTGTGAGCTAGCTAACTTTTCTTTTAATTTTTCATTTTTCTTTTCAAGTTGCTTATCATTAATTGTGCATGCACTTGTTGTTGCACTAGCCTCAAGTTGCTCAATTTTAGTAGATAGTTCAACATTGAGATTTGCAAAGTTTTCATATTGTTCAAGCAAATTCTTGTATGCTTCTTGTGAACTACCTAGCTCTTCTTTTAAAGTTTTGATCTTCTTTTGTTGACTAGTGCAAACTTTAGCATATTTAAGATTTTGTTGCACAATTGTATTGTAAGAAGGCAAATCATCATCACTATCACTCTCACTAGAGGATGAGCTTTCGTTACCTCGTGCCATAAGGCACACACGAGAAGAGCTTGATGATGAGTGTTTGCGCCCTCGCCTCTTGTGATGGTCTTCTTCACTTGAAGAATCATCCCATGATTTTATTGATGTGAGGGCTTTGTTCTTTCACGCCTTCTTCTTTGTCTTGGGTGTGGGCTTGTTTGGACAAACTTCCACAAAGTGCCCCACCTCGCCACATCCATAGCATCCTCTCTTTCTTTGCTCGTTTCTTTGATTGGTGAAAATAAGGTCTTGGATTTGGATGGGCACACCCTTGACATTGAGCTTTTGGATCATCTTCTCCACCTTGTTGATAAGTTTAATTGATTCTTCATCAAGGTCGGAGGTGGAGGAGGAAGATTGATCATCACTTGATTCTTCTTCTTCATCATCATCATCCTCATCTTCATCTTCACTTGAGGAACTTGAGCTTGAGCTTGTCTCAACTTTCTTGCCCTTCATCTTCTTTTTCTCGCTACATGCGAGAGCTTTGCCTTTGCTTGATGAAGAGGCTTCTTCTTGACCCATCTTGCGTGACATTTCAAATGTCACTATCTTGCCAATGACAATGCCCGGGGTCATGGTGCTCAAGTCCTCTATATTGTGAAGGATGGTGATGATGCTTGAATATTTCTTTTGTGGTAGCACGGAGATGATCTTCCTCACGATGTCCGCATCATCTAGCTTTAATAATCCTATTGAATGGAGCTCATTGATAATTAGATTCAATTGAGAATACATATCACGAACAAGCTCATCATCATTCATAGCAAAGGAATCATAATTTTGCTTAGCTAGACAATGTTTTTGCTCACAGACATTACTTGTACCGTCATGGAGCTCTTGAAGTTTTAATCAAATTTCATGTGCCGTATTTAAGGTGAACACTTGGTTAAACACATCCATGCTAAATGATTCAAACAAGCAATTCTTAGCTCTAGCATTAAAGTGCATTTCTTTTTTATCACTCTTTGTGGGTTTTTCAGGATTCTTGATGGGTTTCATCCCGTCACGAGTGACTCTCCATACACCCAAATCAACCGCCTCAAGGTGACAAGCCATTCTAGCTTTATAGTATGGGAAGTTAGTGCCGTCAAATTGTGGAGGCCTAGTGGTATCCATCCCAACCACTCTACAAGCGTCGGCTCAACGGCGGTTAAGCCAAAGGTCCAAACATGAGCCAACCGGCTCTGATACCACTTGAAGGACACGTGGACGCCTAAGAGGAGGGGGTGAATTAGGCAACTTAAAAATTTAACTCTAAACTATGGCCTCTTTTTCTACCTCTAGCAAAACCTATGCAAAATATAATCTATCTAGATGTTCAACTACGGTTTTGCTAGTGTGTTGCTATCTCTACCGCAAATGATAATAATATGATCAATGTAAATGCGGAAGCTTAAAGAGCGAGGTAGAGATATGCAAACTCCCGTCGACGACTCTAGTATTTTTACCGAGGTATCGAGAAGCGCGCAAGCTTCCCCCTAGTCCTCGTTGGAGCCCCTCGCAAGGGCCAAGCTCCCGGTCGAGTAACTCCGTGGATAGCCTCGGGCCTTCCCCACGCGCAAGTGGGTCTCCGATGTGCCTTCCGGCAAGCCTCTCCCGGATGCTCCCCGCCGTCTTCACTATCAAGCTTTTGGTAAAACGCATGGGCCTTGTTCCTTGATTGACGCGGTGGCGGCCGCACCACAAGCGCGGTTGGTGCGATCTCGCAAGACTTCAAGCCCCTCGATGTACAACTCTTGTGCTCGCAAGCATGGGGTGGCAAGAGGTATGCAAACCTCACTAAACACTAGGTATACACCTAGAGCAAGCGCATAAGCGGTGGTCTAATCAACCTAAACGCCGCCAAAGCACCTACGCTAATCACGATGAAACACTAAGCACTTAGCAAGTGGAGATCACTAAAATGGTGTATCAACACCCTTGGTATGTTTCCTCGGCTCCACACTTCTCAAATGGCGGTTGGGGTTGTATTTATAGCCCCCATCGAGAAAGTAGCCGTTGGGGTCGAACTCCCACAATTCACTCTCGGCCGGATCTTTGAGATCGTCTGACCGGACGCGTCGGTCGTCCCACTGTTAGTTAGCCACGAACTACCGATCGGACGACTGCCGGCGTCGTCGGTCGCTTCGCCACCGGACGCGTCCGGTCCACGATTCAGCGCTCACGAACCCTCTCTTCGTACTTTCGATCGGACGCTGCATTCCTGCGTCCGGTCGGTTTTGCGCCAGCGTTCGGTCCTTGCGTCCGGTCGCTTGTCTACCGAAACCCATTGGTCAGCGTCGGTCCAGCGTCCGGTCGCTTCTCTGAGCTTCGTTTCTTCGCGATCTTGCATGCGCGGCTTGGTTCCTATCTTCATGCTTGGACTTTGCTTGACATCTTGGGTCTTTTCTTGTGCTTCTAAGGTCTTGCTTGAGGTGTTGATCATCAGATCATCACGTCGCCTTCGTCCAAGTCACGTCTTGCACCCTATTGGACTACAAAACAAACACTTGCAAATTCATTAGTCCAATTTGGTTGTGTTGGTCATCAAACACCAAAATCCAAAGTAAATGGGCCAAGGGTCCATTTTCCTTACAGCGGTGATATACTTTTGATCCCTGCCGCATCATACCTATAGCAATGGTGATAGAATTTCATCATGTTTCACAATAGTTACTAATTCAGCTAGGACCTTAATAGCTTGATGAACACAAAGCATACAGATATATAATCATTACATCCATAAATCATGTTCACAAACAAGAGTACTTTTTACAATAACAATGGATGCTACCATAACATCTTTCTCAACTAATGTACTAACACAAGTGGTACATAGAGCATACTAAAGGTACTGATCTATATAGACTTATATAACAAAATGACGTAGTTGTGCTCCTTATATGTGGCACTCCTGCTTGCAAGGCAAAATGAATATAATTAGTGCATCCTTCGGATTGGTAGCCAATGCACCATGGAACCCCTCTTATTCATCACTGATCCATAACATAAACAAAGCAGCTGAATTAATAATATTGAACATACCATTCCTTTAGTTAACAAGCCAAAATTGGCCTATACATACATAGAATGAAAATAACTCCCTACCTGAACAAAGACTGTCGTGACAACAAAATGCAGGAAATGCACCTTTACTGCTCTGCTAAAGACTCCATAAACAAGTGAACATAAGGAAGGTAGTAAGGCTTGTTCATATGGAAACGCCCTCTTAATCTACAAAAGCGGATGACACGGGCATGGATGACATGAACCTTTCTACGGTCCATGTCATATGCAATCAATGTTCTATCCTTCCCAACAAGGAAAATAAAATTCTATTCTGGGTGAAATGTAATCACTCTGTACACCTCATGACAAAGCTCAAAACTAACTTTAATATTCATGCATCCAAATAGTTCCTTCGTGTCCACAACATGCTTCAAAATCCAGTTATCAGTACCATAGTCTTCAAGTTTCCACACTAAAAGCCAAGACCTATTGCGAAAATTAGCACAGCACACACACAGGTGACCCTGATCATGATGGATGGACATTTCAGCACCACCTGGTTTACGAATTGTCCTCCATGTCTCTCCCTCCATATCCACAGTAACTATCATAGAGTACTCAACCATGTGCATAAAACCATTAAGAAAAATACTTATCGATTTTGAACATAGAACAATACCACCCTTACCCCATTCAGATTCCTTAAAGATCCATGCTACATTTTTAGATGAGTACATCTCCACACCTATGCATGCACACTCTACCTCAACAAATTCAATCACATGGAAGTGCGAGGACATTGGGTCAAAACCTAAGCGAGCCTTACCAACAGAATGGATGCTACGCGGCAGTACATGCCATTTGTGGGTCACCGGATTGCAGACAACATAGCAACGTAATCCATTAGGCCTAGCACACTAGCAAAGGATGAGGCCACTGCAACAATCTGATACTAGGACTTTTTTAAGGGGGAAGGGCAAGAAGGACAAGGAGGGCCATTGACTAGTGATGCTGGTGATGTGGTGATTGCCCTTCCACCAACTACCATAGAAGAAGCCAATGATAGTCTGTGAAAGCTTCTTACATTGATAGGAGTCAGAGATGACGCGCCTCTAGGAGTGACAGATACACTTGCAACAGCACAAGGATCGGGTGGGGAGATAGCTAAAGATGTTGGCAAGCACATTGTCTGAGAGGCTATCCACTGCGTTCCTCATGTTGCGGGCCTCCTTCATCTGGAAGGACACCAGTAGCTGAAGAGATGAGGCCGCCTTACCATGGAATTGCATCAATAAACATTAGTAAGGAGATGAGTTTCGAGGAGAAGGGACGGTGATGCAAGTAAGGCCTTATTACACTTGCCTTTGGATTTGGCGGTGGTGAGCATGAGTGGCAACGCCGGTGATAGCAGTAGTTCGTGCGCTAGTGGATCTATGTGGGCAAGACAGTGATGTGCACCGGCGTGGAGCAAGAGCTGAGCAGTGGTGATGAGCAGGAGCGACGATGATGAACAATAGCAATGAGGACAAGAAAAGCTATGTGTGGGGGGGAAGGGAGGGGGCGATGGTGGGGGCAAGGGTTAGGGGGGATGTTGGGGCAGTGGTTGCTTGCTCTCTGTGTAACTTTTATGCCATGCGGGAATGGAACTTTCATCAATTTCACACGGGAGGGTTCAAACATGGGATTGGAAATTTTGCAACTAAGCGGCGGTGAATGCACAGTGCCATCACCGGCGGGTGGGTCCTATTATCACTGTATGATACGGTGATGAACACTAAGGCACACAATCTTAACATTTGGATTGAAAGGAATCCAACTTGAGTTCTGTCGATGTTTTACCACCGATAGCCTGCCACGGGGGTACCCGGGGTAGTTTGTTCGGGCTTCGGCGTATGCAGAACTCGACGGTGAACGCAAGAGACAATCGATTTATCCTGGTTCAGACCCTCGATCGTTGATCGAGTAATAGCCCTACGTCCAGTCGGCGTTAGCCTTGCGTTGGATTGATTGTGAAGTGTTGTGTCGTCTCTTCCTCTAGGAACCCTGCCCTCCTTTATATAGTCAGGAGGCCAGAGTCCTAGTCGGTTTATAATGAGGGTTCCTAGTAGGATTACAGAATAATACTACTACTAGGATTACATGGGAAGAATCCTAGTTAGACTAGATCTTCTCCCTTCCTTGCGGGGTATCCCATGGGTCCCGCACCGACAAGCCCCCGAGCACTTCATGGTTGAGCTCTGGAAGCCTCGTCTTGTTTCTTCAGGTCTTGCCGAGCAGGAACAAGCGTCGTCCGAGTGCTTTCTTGAGCGAAACCGTGTAGCGCTTCATGAGATCTTCGCGTGATGTGTACCTTTTTGAAGAAAAAAGTATTCCCATTTGGGTGTAGCCCCCGAGCCTCTTGCTTTTTGGCACAAGGAGCTAGAGGGTCTTCTCTTGAGGGTTCTAGAGCATATACCCGGGTTCTTTATCAAAAAGAGCTCGGATATAGCTAGGTCTAGGTTCTTTTTGTCGTGAGGTCTTGAAGTGATCTATCTTGAAGAAGTCTTCTTGGTGATGTGCCCTTTTTGGAGAAAAAAGTGCACTCATCGAGTGTAGCCCCCGAGCCTCTTGTTATTTGGAACAAAAAGTTGGAGGGTCTTGAATCTTATGTTGTTTTGAAAATTGCTGTCTTGAAGAAGTCTTCTGAGTGATGTGCGCTTTTTCGAAGAAAAAAGTGCACTCACTAAGTGTAGCCCCCGAGCCTCTTGCTATTTGGAACAAAGAGTTGGAGGGTCTTGAATCTGAGTTGTTCAAATGACTGAAAACCTCTCCTGTTGCAGCCCCCGAGCATATACCTGGGTTCTTTTATTCGAAAAGAACTCAGATACAGGATCTTGGCATGTTCTCTGGTAGTCTACTGTTGTCAGATGTAGTTGTATGGTGGTAGTTGAGAGTAAATGTTGTTTGGCCACGAGCTATATAGTGTTGGTATATTCTTCTGAATATGCTCGTTCTTGAGTACTGCTCCTTCATGTCTGAGTCTTCTTTCATTGAATCCTATCTTTTCACTGTGTCCTTTGTTAGGTTCATTCCATTGATGCTCCCGGTCCATGTGCACCGCTTCTTTGGTCTATAAATACCCTCCTGGTGTGATGTTTTGATTCATCGAGCGTTTTGTTGCGTGGTCTAAAATCTCCGTAGTCATGAATATGATAGTTTGTGAACTAGAGCAGCCCCCGAGCGTATTTTGTAGTTCTTGTGTATCTTGTCATAGCTGGAGGGAGTCTTGTGATAGGGATTAGAGGTAGACTAATCCTGCAGCGGCATTGTACTTGGAAGTACGTGGCGGTAGTTGGAGGAAGTCTTGTGATGTGGGATACGTTCCTTCATCCAGCAGTTCTGGGTTGATCCTCGTCGTCTGCCCTGAGACTGTCCGGTGCAGATCAACACCATATCCAGCATCACATCGGACTTGGGTAGACAGATGCCTACCGGCTTCCCCTAGTCTATGTTGCCCCGCCGTGCTGCTGATTTCCGCCTTGGATGCACTGCGTCCGTCCTTTGAAGAAAACAGTGTCGCCGAGTGCGGTTTGTTCTACCGAGTAGCAATTTGGAACACGTAGTCGTTCCAGAGCCTAGTTGTGTCCAGGTTCCCCTTTGCTACCTTGCTTGTCGTAGTACCAAGTTCATTGGGTCTTGTAAGATGTGTAATCTTCTATTTTTTGAAGCCATTTGTAATGGAAAGAATCCTGTCTTCTGAGTTGTCATTCTTTTTTCTGCTGAAGTCCTGGTTGTTTATGAGATTCCTGAGTTCTTTGTGTAAGAACCGGGTTCTTATGTTCCTTGTGAGGTAGCCCTTTGTTGCTTCATGGTTGATGGGTTCTTTTTGTAGCAATATGATAACTCCGATGTGGTGCTGGATGGATAAGTCTGAAATCTGCCCGTTGAACTGTACCGTTGTGTGGATTTGTGTCATCCATCATTTTAGCTGTGTCAGTAAATGGACCGTTGCGTTCTCATGCCGTGTTAAAACGGGCCCGGTGGGGCGCATACTGCTGTAAAATCTATTTAATGGCCTTTGTTCTTCTTTTTCTTTACTGCCTTGCTTTTGCCTTGAAACCCTAGTCTCAAACATTCTGCCGCCGCCATTGTCACCGTCATCTGAGCGCCGCCGCCTGAGCACCACCTTCCCTTAGTGCTTTTATTGCTTCTGCTAGTATATGGGTAGGAAGAAGTCAGCGAGCAAGTCCTAGGCAGCCTTTGTGGACGAGGAGGCCTCGCTTTCCATGATCGAGAATCAAGAGTTCATGGCCATGAGGGCCGCTCAGAAGATCTGGCCGGCTCTGACTACAACTGAAGATCAGTTGCGCGAGCTTGTCAGTGATGGTCTGATCCAGAGCAAGGATATTGCTGATTGGAGAGCTCCAGGCGAGCATCGGGTCCCTACTCCAGGTCCTGGTGAGATTATTCTTTTCGTCTCCTTTATCCGTGTCGGACTCTGCCTTCCGGCTTCTGCTTTTCTTCATCGATTTCTCAACTATTTTGGGATTAGCCTAAATCATCTTGCTCCCAATAATGTCCTTCATCTTTCTGTCTTTGTTCATCTTTGTGAAACTTTCCTTGCAATTCCTCCTTCTCTTTCTCTCTTTCGTTACTTCTTTCGTTTGAAGCCACAACCCCGCCACGATGATACCAGCGTTCTTGGTGGCTGCGGGATTCAGTTTCGCTAGGGTCTTAAGAGCAAATTCTTTGACTATGACCTGGTTGATTCTATGAGGGATTGGCGTGCCGACTGGTTTTACGCCGCTAATTTGATTCCTCCTCTTGCTGTTCATTCTGGATCTGGTCCCTTGGTTAATGACCGATGGGATAAGAACCCTGTGATGACGGCTGAGGTCTAGGCGATCAAGTCGTTTCTTGAGAGGATTTGTACTCTGAAACAGCAAGGCTTGACCGGCTTCGGGATTATTTCTAGTTTTCTTCGCCGTCGAGTTCAACCTCTGAAGGAGCGGGAAAATTATGGTTTTGAGTACTCTGGGGCGGAGGACCCTTCTCGTATGCTTCCTGCCCTTGAGTTGACTGATGAGGAGGTGCTCGAGCGCCTTCAGAAGATGCTGAAAGGAGTGAGCGTCGTCCCGCTTGCTGTCCTTGAGTACAGTGCTAAGAACCCCCCCTGCTGTGAGTTGTTCTTTTCCTATGCGGGTACTTTTGTGTGTCTTTTGTTGTATCCACTTTTTTGCTTAATCTTCCTTGTTTTGTTGTTTTACTCTTTTCTAGGAATTGGGGCGTAACTTCACTGATCCGATTCCTCTTGATGATTGCCCTGTAAATGTGGAGGCTGGGGATAGTCTTGCTGGGGCATCCTTGACCAGTAAGTTTCAGACCACCACGATATTTCCTGGCGTTTCTTCTGCAAACCTTGATGTATATGTAGAGTATGTTCCTCGTTCAGTTCCTTGAGCTCCTCGTACTGTCGGAAAGAGGGGGCGAGCTGAGGGTTCTTCTGCTTTATCTGCTGCCAAGAAATCTCGCCAGTCGAGTACTCGTCCAGTTACTCCAGTTGTAGCTAGCATGCTCTTAGGTGAGCATATTAATACGCTCTATCCTTTTGTTGTTTGTTTTTGTCTTTGACCGAGTACTTTTGTCCTTTTTCAGCTGGTGCTATGGTGGCCTTGGTCGAGAGTGAGGAAGAACAGGATGATGATGCCGCCCTTGTTACTCGTCGGTGAGTTGTTTTCTTGTTTTCTAGTTGTTTGAACCCCTCTCTTTGTTTTGACTTTGGTCTTATTCTCTTGTAGTAAGCGGTCGTCGGGTTCAAGTTCTTCTGGGGCTCTAGTATCGACCACGCCACTCCTGTCGTAGGGTGGTGGTGATATCTTTGCTACGATAGTTCCTCCTCTGAGATCCTCTGTTCATTCTGGGGATTTTTTGAAGAAGAAGATTGCTAAGTGAGTGAGCCCAGGCTTTGTTTCTTTGCTTCTTTTTTTCCTTTTCTCCTGATTTATATTCTTATCATCGAATTTCCTTATCGTCTTGTAGGCCCTCGCCTTCCCTTAACCCTCCGTCGACCTCTTGTCAGTCCTCTGATGCGCCTCTGTGTGCTGAGTCTAGGGACTTGGTATGTACGGTCAGCGAGGTGGCTGTGAGGGAGACAGGGTTCCCTGAAGATCACACTGCTGCTGACTCGGTGGCTCCGGAAGTGACCGTGGCCACAGCGGTGGGTTCTTCTGAAGAGGTAGCCGGGGCTTCCTAGGATATGGCCCTGGCCTTGCCTTCTTCGCATCGGGCGGCTTCTCCCTCTGCTCGTCTTGGAACCGGTGATTAGCACTTGGACGATGATGTGCTGCAGCAGTTTCACGCCACTCATCGGTTATCAGAGTTGACTGCTGCCTGGGGAGCCCTTGTGACTTCTTTTGGGGAAAAGCTCCAGGTAAGTTTTTCTACAATTCTTTCTTTGGGTGTTCGTCTTTGTCTTGTTCTTATGCCCTTTTTCTCCCTCTCTCTCTTTTTGCTCAGTCTTTTTCTCGGGATCGTATCGGCTTCTTTTTCTCGTCTGAAACTGAGAAAAAGTTGTCTTCTGAGGTGAGCATCCTAAAGGCAGAGCTTGACCTCTGTTGGGCCAAGTTGGAGACCGGGCATCAGACGCATCAGAAGGAGGAGAAGGCTCTCCGTGCCCGGGTGGTTGAGGTAGAAAAGCAGAGGGATTCAGCTGCCTAGGAGGCCTTGAAGAACGTGGAGGCCATGAAGAAAGAGTGTACTGGTATTGCGAGTTCTTTTTTGTTTCCTTTTGTATTCAAATTTCCCTTTCTGTTGACTTGTTTTTGTCGCCTAGCCTAGCTCTCCGAGTTGAAAAGCAGAAGCTCTCGGAGGGTATCGAGGAGATGAAGACACTTGTTCGCACTAACCACAACAGGGCTGAGGAGGTAATTACTCAAGCTGAAGAAGAACTCGCGCTTGCTAAGTTGATTAGGCGTGGAGCTGACAGGGATCTTGTGCAGGCCCAGAAAACTGTTGAAGTCTTGACTAGCAAGTTGGCGACGGCTACTGAGAACTGGAATGCTTGTGGAAATCTTTTCGGTTAGTAGCCGACCTTCTTCGGACTCCAGCAGATGATGGTCAACCTTGGGCTCAATTTATTCCCCAAGTTCAAACTCGTTTCCAGGAGTTCATGAAGAGGTGCGCCCACTTATGTACCAGAAATGTTCTTGCCTAGGTCCAGGTTCTTGCTCCGGAGTTCCCTTTGTCCAAGGTTGCAGAGGAAGCCGAGAGTCAAGAGTATCTGGATGCTGTTGAAAAGGTGGAGCCCGAGGTCGAAGATTTAGCCAGTAGGATTGCGGAAAATCTTAATATTGATGTTTCTTCTCTTGATGACGATGCTTGATGTAATCGACCTTTGTACTTCCAGCCTCTGTAATAGGATATTATACTTCCTTCTGAATGAAGATTCTTTCTTTTAGTTCATGTCTTCTTTGCCTGGATGCCTTCGCCTTGCTTGTTCTTTAAATGAGTTGTCCAAGTGATCAGAATTTTCTCCGAGTAGTTGTTTGTTCTAGCTTTCATCTATGTTGTGCAAATCACTCGGTGTATGTAGATGTCGAGTTCTTGTCTGGCTTTCGTCTGCGCCGTGTAAACAACTCGGTATAGATCGTTGTCTCGACAAACTTTGTGCTCTTGTTAGTACTGAAAAGACTTAGGACCGGCGATCTCAAGTATCTTCAGCTTCTTCTTTTCAGCCTTTCGCTTAACTCGAGATGTGGTCAGCATCTGGTCCTTTCCCTGGTTGCAAAAACATCTTAGGATCGATAAGCCCCCGAGCACTTCATGGTTGAGTTCTGGAAGCCTCGTCTTGTTCCTTCGGTGTCATCCGAGTGCTTTCCTGAGCGAAACCGTGTATCGCTTCTTGGCATCTTCGAGTGGTTTGTGCTTTTTGAGTACATCCATCTGAGTGTAGCCCCCGAGCCTCTTGCTATTTGGAACAAAGAGCTGGAGGGTCTTGTCTTGAAATTGCTCTGATTTATGCTCAGGCTTAGTTTTAGTCGTTTTGCTTTTTGTTTTGGGTGTTAGCTTATTAGCTACCCTCATCGGCGGGCTCAAGCATCTTTTCAGCTATTTTGCTCTCGGCCGGTATGCTCAGGCATATTTCGGCTATTTTGCTTTTTGGTTCGGGTGTTAGCTTATTAGCTACCCTCATCGGCGGGCTCAAGCATCTTTTCAGCTCTTTTGCTCTCGGTCGGGATGCTCAAACGTATTTTTAGCCATTTTGCTTTTTGTTTCGGGTGTTAGCTTGTTAGCTACCCTCATCGGTGGGCGCAAGCATCTTTTTAGCTCTTTTGCTCTCGACCGGGATGCTCAGGCGTATTTTCAGCCATTTTGCTTTTTGGTTCGGGTGTTAGCTTATTAGCTACCCTCATCGGTGGGCTCAAGCATCTTTTCAGCTCTTTTGCTCTCGACCGGGATGCTCAGGCGTATTTTCAGCCATTTTGTTTTTTGTTTCGGGTGTTAGCTTGTTAGCTACCCTCATCGGCGGGCTCAAGCATCTTTTCAGCTCTTTTGCTCTCGGCCGGGATGCTCAGGCGTATTTTCAGCCATTTTGCTTTTTGTTTCGGGTGTTAGCTTGTTAGCTACCCTCATCAGCGGGCTCAAGCATCTTTTCATCTCTTTTGCTCTCGGCCGGTATGCTCATTGGAAACAACTCGGGGAAAGCCATAATAGGGCATGTGTTGTCGAAAAACCATCTTTATTGATCATGAGCATTTATAAGCCATAATAATACACATGTTGTTGAGGAACACCATCTTTATTGATCATGAACATTGATCTCTTGTGGCTTGTATATATATTCTTCCTTGAGTTGTTTTCATGCATAGAATCTTCTTAGCTGGCTGATGTGCCATGTATTGTTGACTTCTTTTCCATCTTCAGTTATCAACTTGTACGTGCCTGGTCCGGTGACTTTTGCGATAATAAAATGACCTTCCCATGGACTGAGTAGTTTATGGCGTTCGTTAGTTTTTTGTATTCTTCTTAGTACCAGATCTCTGACTTTTAGTGACCGAGGCTGGGTATTCTTGTTGTAGTGGCGTCTTAATCCTTGGAGGTATCTTGCTGATTGAAGGGTAGCGTTTACTCTGACTTCTTCTGTACTATCGAGTTCTAATCTTCGAATGTGTTCTGCTTCTCCTTCGTCATATTGTTCTATCCTTGGTGATGTCCAGATCAAGTCGGTAGGTAGTACAGCTTCTGATCCATAAACTAGGAAGAAAGGCGAGTATCCGGTGGCTCTACTTATTTGAGTTCGTAGCCCCCATACGACCTTGGGTAATTCTTCAATCCATTTTGATCCGTAGTCCACTAGTTCTTCATACAACCTTGGTTTTAATCTAGCTAGTATGAGTTCATTAGCCCTTTCTACCTGTCTGTTGGCCTCTAGATGTGCGACTGACGCGTAATCTATGCTGAAGCCACAGTCCTGTGCCCAACTTTGGAATTCTGTGGCTGTGAAGGGAGAACCTAAATCTGTGATGATTCGATTGGGCATGCCGAAGCGGTGCATAATGTCTTGGATGAACTCGATCGCTTTGGTCATTATATTTGTATTTTTGTAGTGGCTTGTATTCAATCCACTTGGTGAACTTGTCGATTGCTACAAAGATGTACTCAAAACCGACTTTTGCTTTCCTGAGAGGTCCTACTTGATCCATTGATGGGAGAAAGGAGAAAGGCGGGTGGGATGCAGATGAGATTGTGAGCTGGCACATGAGCTTGTCTTGCGAACATTTGACACCCTTTGCATTTTCTGATGAGTTCTTCTGCGTCTTTCAAAGCGGTTGGCCAGTAGAATCTGGTGCGGAATGCCTTGCCTACTACTGTTCTTGAAGCGGCATGATTTCCACAGCAGCTTGAGTGTATTTCATCTAATATCTCTTTGCCTTCTTCAAATGAGACACATTTTAGGAGTACTCCTGATGATGTGGCTCTTCTGTAGAGCTTGTCCCCCACTAGGACGTAGTTCTTGCTTCTGCGAACAACTCGGGTAGCTTCCTCTTTATCTGCTGGCAACTTATTCTCTTTGATATAATCAATAAAAGCCTGTGACCATGAGGTGTTGATTACCAGAATCTGGTTGCCTTTGGCTAGGAGTTCTGGGTTTATCTCACCGGGTTGTTTGATAGAGGGAGCTAATAACTCCTCTATGAATACACCAGGTGGGACCTTCGCCCTGTCCGATCCAAGCTTGGCAAGGACGTCTGCCGCAATATTAGAATCGCGCAGGACATGTAGAATTTCCAACCCTTGAAAATGTTTTTCGAGCTTTCGTATTTCAGCACAGTAAGGACCCATGTTTTCTTTGGTGTAGTCCCAATCTTTGTTGACTTGGTTGATGACTACTGCCGAATCGCCGTATACGAGTAATCATTTGATTCCAAGGGTAATTGCCACTCGGAGCCCGTGGATGAGGGCTTCGTATTCTGCTTCATTGTTGGTAGCTTGCCATAATATCTGAAGGACGTACTTGAGTTGTTTTCCATCTGGAGAAATTAGGAGAACGCCTGCATCGGCTCCACCTAACTTGAGTGAGCCATCAAAGTACATCTTCTAGTGGTCAAGGATGGTATTTGACATAGCTTGTTGAATCTCTGTCCACTCGGCAATAAAATCGGCAAGGGCTTGAGATTTAATTGCTTTCCATGGGGTGAAATCGATGTTGAGAGCACCAAGTTCAACTACCCACTTAGATATGCACCCTGTTGCGTCTCTGTTGTGTAAGATGTCTCCAAGTGGGAAATCTGTCACCACGGTAATCTTGTGGCTTTCAAAATAGTGGCGAAGCTTGCGTGAAGTGATCAGGAGGGCATAGAGTAGTTTTTGCACATGTAGGTACTAAATTTTTTATTCTGACAGTACTTCGCTGATGTAGTATACAGGGCATTGTACTTTATATATGTGCCCTTCTTCTTCTCTTTCTATGACTATCGTTGTGCTGATCACAGTAGAAGTTGCTGCAATGTACAGCATCATGTCTTCATATTTCTTTGGAGGTGTGAGAACGGGCGAGGAGGTGAGGTTTGCCTTGAGCTTTTTGAAAGCTTCATTGGCTTCTTCTATCCACTCGAACTTATCTTTCTTCTTTAGTAGTTTAAAGAAAGGTATCCCTTTTTCGCTGAGTCTTGATATGAAACGATTGAGGGCCACCATGCAGCCTGTTAGTTTCTGCACATCTTTGACGCTTCGAGGAGGGCCCATTTCTGTTATGGCTTGAATTTGCTTGGCGCTTGCTTCGATTCCGCGATGACTGACCAAGAATCCGAGTAGTTGTCCTAAAGGAACTCCGAATACACACTTGTTTGGGTTCAATTTCCACCTCCACCTTTTCAGGTTCTTGAAGGTTTGCTTTAAGTCTTGAATCAGTGTGTCCAGGTTCTTTGTTTTTACTACCACGTCATCCACGTATGCCTCTACGTTCTCTCTGATCTGATCACCAAGGCATGTTTGGATAACTCTTTGATAAGTGGCACCGGCATTCGTGATGAAAGAAGTCTTGCTCTGGTCTTGTTCCTTTAATGCGATTTGGTGATATCCTGAATAGCAGTCAAGAAAGGATAATAGGGCAGATCCTGCTGTTGAATCAACTATCTGATCAATGCGTGGTAGCCCGAACGGATCTTTCGGGCAGTGTTTGTTGAGATCTGTGTAGTCGACACACATGCTCCACTCGTCTGTATTCTTTTTCTGTACTAGAACTAGGTTTGCTAGCCAATCTGGGTGAAGGATTTCTCTGATGAATCCGGCTGCCATTAGCTTTGTGATTTCTTTTTTAATTGCTGCCTTCTTATCAGGTGAGAATCGTCGTAGCCGTTGCTTCACAGGCTTGGAGCCTTCATTGATATCAATTCTGTGCTCAGCCAACTCTCTCGGGACACCTGGCATGTTGGCTGGCTTCCAAGCGAAGATATCTTTGTTGTCCCAAAGAAAGTTGGTGAGCGTGATTTCCTATTTTGCCGAGAGGTGGGCGCTGATGGTCACCGTTTTGGAGGGATCACCAGTGCCTAGGTCGATTTGCTTGACGTCGGCTTCTTTTGGTGGTGCAAGGATGCTGGGTTTTTTAGCCGGTATCTCTAGTTCTTCTGGGTTTATTTCTGCTGCAATAGTGGCTATTTCTTTTCTACCATTGGCAGCTTGTGCTTTTGCTGTAATTTGGATTGCCTGAACGTCGCAGTCAAAAGCACGCTTTAAATCACTTTGAAGGGAAAGGACACCGTTAGGCCCTGGCATCTTAAGCAACAGGTATGGATAATGCGGTATTGCCATGAATTTTGCTAGTGCTAGGCGCCCGAGGATTGCGTGATATGATGAATCGAAGTCTGCAACTTCAAACTTGATGAACTCTGTACGGTAGTTTGAGGGAGTTCCAAAAGTAACCGGTAGAGTAATTTGTCCAAGTGGCATGGCTGCCTTGCTGGGTACTATGCCATAAAAAGGGGTACTCGTTGGTGTAATCATCCCGGCGAGTTGTAGTCCCATCTTCCTTAGCGTTTCTGAAAAGATGGTGTTGAGTCCAGCTCCCCCATCGATTAGTACTTTGGTGATAGTCATACCGGCAATAGTTGGATCTAGAACCAGTGGGTAATGGCATGCGTTTCCTACGCTAGTCCATTGGTCTTCTCTTGAGAATTGGATTGGATACTGTGACCAATTGAGATATCTTGGAGTAGCCGGTTCTGCTGCCATGATGGTTCGTAGGGCTAGCTTTTCTTGATGTTTCCTTCTGGAATCTGGGGCCCCGACGAAGATCACTGCTACTGTCCCCCTGGATTTTTGGAATCCTTTGTCTTCGTGGTTGTCTTCTTCTTTTTTCTGACTGTCTTCTTTAGTGTTCCCCTTACTATCTTTTCTTGTGTATCGTTCGTTGAAGCTGTAGCAATTTCTGATGGTGTGCTTTCCATTAGGGTGTAAGATGCAATGCATGCTTTCAATGTCATCATACCTTCTGGGTTTTGAAAACTTCTTTGATTTGTCAGCCACCGCTACTGTGTTGTCTGGTCCATGTTTTCTTTCCTGATGTCTGTTGTTTCGATGATTTTGCTTGTCCGGGTTGTCTCGGTTGTTTCTATCAGGGAACCTTTCTCGTGTCTTCTCCTCTGCAGTAATCATCTTTTCTACTGTTCGTCTGAATTCTTCATTGTTTCTCAGGTTTTCTTTGTAGAAATCTTGAAATTGCCACCTAGCCATGATTCTGTGAGAGAAAGCTTCGATTACTTCTTGTTCGGTGATGTCATGTACTTGAGCTCGTAGTTCGCCAAATCGTCGATAGTAATTTCTGAGACTTTCACCTCCTTTCTGCTTGAGTCCTTTTAATTCTGCGTGGGTGATTGGGTGTGTAATGATACCCACAAAATTTTCGCAGAAAGCTTTTTACAAGTCCTCCCAATTTCTCATTGATCCTGGATTCAATTTGTCAAACCATTGAAGGGGCATGGTTTCTAGAGCCATGGGAAAGAACAAGGTCTTGATATCATCGTCTCCTCCGGCCAGTTCAATCTATTGCGAGTAAATCCTGAGCCACTGCCTTGGTTCGGTCTTGCCATCATACTTGGAGTGATTGGACGGCTTGAACTTGTGAGGTAGTCGTATTGAAGTAAGTCTGTTTGCAAAACAGGGAAATTTATCATGCGTTCTGGCTTCTGTGTATTCTGATTCTGCACCTCCTTCTTGCCAACTGTTGTTTTGGCGAGAGTAGTTCTGTGTGGCTGTCTGAATAGGCGCTCTACTTCTGACCTTCCTTGGTTGTTTGACTCGGTCATTTTGACTATGGTCCCTTCTACTTTCTCTATTGTGACTTCCACTTGGTCCAAGTCTCTCGAAAGCGGACTTCCTTTGATTTTGATCTCCCTGCTCATGAGATGTTGATCTGGCAGGTAGTCTTGAGCTGGTCCTTCCATCGTGCGTCCTTAGGACTGTTGTTCGGAGAAAGTCTCGGAGCTGTTCTTGTCTTTCACTGGGATGTGAGGTCGCTCCGAGTTCTTCTAGTGCTTCTTGGATCTTATCATAGGGTGTATTCGCCATGTGTCTTTCTTTGACTTCTCGTTCTGATTTTCTTCTATTGTACTCGGCTAGATCTGACTCATATCTGATCTAAGCTTCCTTGTGCTGCCTAGCACGGTGTTGGCGTCCTTGTTTCAACTTGTTCTTTCTTTCTCTGGCTTGCTTTTGATTCTCGGTCTCACCATCGTGCCCCTAGATAAAGGGTGATATGTTGGACTCAGATTCATCCGATGACCTGACGTTGGGCGCTTCTGGGGGAACCAATGGTGTTCGAGGGCGGCGAACCATGAATACTTCTCGTGCGTGAATTGTTCTGCTTTCAACGTCGCTTTCCATACTGTCGGAGTTGCTGATAACTTTAGTAGAGGCTTCAAGGTCACAGATCGAGTCTCCTTCTTGGTAGGGTAGAATTACTGTCGTCGTCGTGTCAACTAGTTGGGTACCGCTATCCTCAGGAACAGAACCCGGTCAGTGGACGATGTAGTCTTGAGATGTTATAGTCAGTACCAGACCTTCCTGAGCTCCTTTCAGTGGCATTCTAAGCACCGGATCAAGGAATCCTTCGGGCCGTGTCTGATAAGATGTTGCCATGTTGTGGAGTCCGAACGGAAAAGGACCCAGCTTCTTGGAAAGACTCTGAGCGTACTCTGAGTTGTATTCTTGATAAGCCAAGGTCGTGTTCTTAAGCCCCATCGCAAAAGAACTCGGTTTCCCAGAAGAACTCGGGTAAGACTCCATTTCAAATGCGAAACCTGAGTTTGAATCGGATGCGCAAAGTCACAAAGTCTGAATCGAATCGGACATCGCGAGCTACGTGAATCTTCTAGTGAGTCGACCTGTCGTAGTCGCCGAAATAGAATGGTCTTCACGGTGATTCGAATCTTCGAGGAGACGGCTTTGGAGCTTGCCATTGTCGTCCACCTCGCAGATCCATGAGCCAAAGATGAAGGTTGATCCCATCAAGAAGATCATGTTGTCGAGGTCCATCGAGCTCTCGGATGCAAATTCTCCGAAAGCCCCTACCTGGCGCGCCAGCTGTCGATGTTTTACCACCGATAGCCTGCCACGGGGGTACCCGGGGCAGTTTGTTCGAGCTTCGGCGTATGCAGAACTCAACGGTGAATGCAAGAGACAGTCGATTTATCCTGGTTCGGACCCTCGATTGTTGATCGAGTAATAGCCCTACGTCCATTCGGCGTTAGCCTTGCGTTGGATTGATTGTGAAGTGTTGTGTCGTCTCTTCCTCTAGGAACCCTGCCCTCCTTTATATAGTCAGGAGGCCAGAGTCCTAGTCGATTTACAATGAGGGTTCCTAGTAGAATTACAGAATAATACTACTACTAGGATTATATGGGAAGAATCCTAGTTAGACTAAATCTTCTCCCTTCCTTGCGGGGTATCCCATAGGTCCCGCACTGACAAGTTCCATACATTCATACCAAATAAGTAGGTGGACACTACCAAGCTAACAAGCATGCTGAAAGCTAAAATGCATATACTAATTAGGCTGATACTATGCAAAAGTTAAAAGACCTTCATATGTACATCATTGGTTGTATAATTAATCATTCTCCATGTAGATCCTAGTCGACCTCTATGGAATCATTGTGAATCTCCATAATATCCTACAGATCGTTATCGACCTCCATGGGATCATTGTCAATCTCCATGTCATCCCAAGCCTTGACCACTACAACCATGTCCACATCCATTGGTACACTTTCATTTAGCTCATCGACTTTGTTCAAAAAACACTGATTCAGTGAACCAATACTAAGGACAATAAGGCTCACAAGCTGCACTCCACGGATATACAAGGCCAAAAACACTAGAACGAGAAAATGCATTTTCATCTATAGATTCAACAAAATTACTATAGCTAGGTTGGAGGTGAAGGAGAAGAGAGCACAAGAGAGTAATACAAAGGAATATAGAATCTAGTGAAGGAGCAGATCCAGTGTAGTTACCTTAGATCCGGATGGAGCAGAGAAGCAGGGACGGCACGCTAAAGATTTGTGCGCCGGAAGAGGATGGAGGTGAAGGAGTAGTGTGCATGCTAGAGGTTGCCTTTCGTCCGACACTAGTAGGGTGCAGCAGACCAAGGGAGCAGAGTGGGGAATGGATGGGAGGAAGGTGTGGTAGGACCGTAGGAGTGTATATATAGTTCAATAAATTGGTTGCCCCTATACCAGGGCCCAATGTCTAGGGAAGTAGAATGCCTCCAACACATCAATTGATACTTGGATCTACTATCATTTACAGTTCAATAAATTAAGCACCTAGTTAATCACCTTGCATTTAGTTCAACAATAGTTGTACAATAGTGATAGATTTCAGTCTGGCACATCAATTGATACTTGGATGTACTAGCATTTACATTCCAATAAATTGAACACCTAGATAATCACCTTACATTTAGTTTAACAATAGTTGTACAAAAATGACAGATTTTAGTCTGATACATCATAAATTGATACTTGAATCTACTACGGTGAACTAAGCAACTTGCCAATGAACATGCCAAGAACTAAGATAAGTACAAAATAGGTGAAAGAAGAACAGGAAGCACATTTCTTTCTCAAAGGTACGAAATATTCCATCATCTTCGTTGGAACCCTGGCCATTTCTTCAATCTGTGGCATAATCTCTTCCTTCTCCTGCAAATGTTCTTCATTTGTTGTAACATTGGCCTCCGCCTTCAGCTCCTAAATCTTGTTACGTAAATCCAAAATCAAAGTCCTCAGAAATTTTCCATATTGGAGATTGTGCCACTTAAAGAACCCACAATCTAAGTCGGGCTACGAAAAAACCAAATTACCAAAAGTACAGCGGGATTTTAGCATTTGCATTGCGAAAACAGAATGAACAAGAAAGAAATCAAGTTACACTATTTACCCTACAACATCTGTGGTATCGACGTCCTGGGTTTCCATCACTCCACAAAATCCACCGAGACGTCTTCAAACCGTAAGGACACAAGAGTGGTGGCTGGTATGCGTAGGGGTGGTTCTCGACACGGCACGGGATGGGCGGCTCCCTCCTCTTGTAGCCTCCTCCGCTGGAAGCCGGTGTTCTTCTCGCGACAGCGCCCTAGGATGGTGTCGACCACTGGGAGGAGTTGGAGCTTGATACAGCCATGGAGTAGTCAGGGTTCAAAGTGTTGCATATTCTGAGTGAAGAGGTTGGTCCAGGCCTTTTGTCTACGCTTTTGCCTCCCTCCAAGGCTCCAAAACGTCCTTCAAAACCCTCAGACTACCGCCAAGATGAAATGTTGTGTCACCGCCGATTCAGGGTACTATCCGCCTGTAGAAGAAGGCCTGTTTTGGATCCTCTGTGCTTACATAGAGGTGTACACGTGGACCACAATCAAGACCAACTAATTCAATTAACAGTTCAACCAAAGTAATAGTTCAATGATTATACAGTACTAATACATACTAATCCAGAGGTTTCATCAGTACATATAAACTTCATTAACATAAAAGTTTCACAAATTCTAAGACTTAATGTCGGATGGAAAGGCAGTTGCTAAGGTACTCAATTGGTTCATGCGGTCCCGAAAGCCAGAGGTAGTGAACCATAGTGAAGATGATAGCATCTCCGTCTATGGACATATTGTATCTATAAAGTATGTCTACTTCCTGTCTAGTCCTGTAAAGCACAAAAATCTCTCCACAAACAAGGTCTTGAACGATTATTGTCAAATTTTGTGGTTCGAGGAGGTGACGAACAGCGGCTTCAACAATCAACAGTCGGTCCAGGTGAATGCTCCATCACCAAGTAGCAAACAACATCATCTAGGGTCCTGGTGCCACCCCTAGCCGCCAAAAGGCAAGGTTGCTCGCATTGTAATGGCTTCTTCCGAAGTAAGACATCTGTTGCAATGAAGAAATTCCTAATATGAACAAAACTGATACCGAACCCAAAACCAATTGGAACCAAATGCAAACAGCGGGGGGTGACCGAATCCATCTAACCTTCACGGGGCATTGTCCACGACGACAATGCAAGGTGCTCGAGGCAGGGCAAGCAAAGGCGGGTGGGGAGAATGAAGATGCAGCAACCGGTAGGGAGAATGAAGATGAAGCAACTAGTGGAGAGAATGAAGATGAAGCAATGGGTGAGGAGAACTAATGGCTTCGTATTGGGTTTTTTAGTGGTTCCAACAGCCGCCAATGCGCCGACAGGGCCGAGAGGAGTTGGGGAACGAACCAGGCAATTCTATGTTTCTTTTCCAAACAGACGGTCTAGATTGATCGGTAGCGAGAACGGACGGCACGAGATAAGGCAAACAGTATACCTATTAAGCCGACTATTGCCACGCTAATCCAACGCTATAATACGGTGATTGTCAGCAGTTGAACTGCTATTAGATTCTCCTAGAACCAGAACCGTACATGACAGTTTTTACTTTTCATTCATATATATACAGAAAAAGAAAAAAACATTCGTCGCGTAGCAATATCTCCTAGAATATGGCAAGGATCAAAGATAGATAGCAAGAACAACAGTAGGAAACATAATATTTCAAAGAACTTTTTTTCATTGATTCATTGAATATATAGATAAATACAATTTGGATGAGTATACGATTGTACTCGTCCAAAAACATAATAACTAACCTAAACTATTAAAACTACTTATACTAACTATAAACTACTTAATCTAAATATGATCCTCATGCAGAGAGGATCATGATCGCCACACTCGCTTGGGAGGAGACGAGTTGAAGTCGGAGTTGGAGTCGGAGTCGGAGTCATCATCGTCGTCGTCATCCTCCTCGTCCTCGTCCTCGTCCTCCTCCTCCGGGTCCTCCTTCTCGAAGCTCCATGGAGAACTATAATCAGAAGGCATCCAAACGTCGGAGGAGACGTCCTCCTCAGAGGACTGGTGGGCTCGCAAGTTGTCCTCGCTGGACGACGGGCTGCTTGGAAACTTGATGGGGCTGTCCGACATTTTCTTTGTAGATTGGAAGAGAAGGGGATGATGGATGAAGAAGAGGGGTGATTTCAGAGGGCACCAGGCTTGAAGAATACGTAGAGCAGTGGGTATGGCTCTTTGGCTTCAAGCGGCTGAAGTAATGGTGATTTGACGGCTCACGCTGAATTTTTACCGCCAGTTGACCAAACGCTAGTTTGGGACCACCGGCCAAAACGCGTATCCAAGTCGGCCCAGCTTTTCATGCGACGGAGAAAATGCAACCCCAATACCATTACCACATCTAACGTTAATCCGTCAGTGGTAGCAGTTTCAACTGCCGGTTTCCATCCATAGGAGGCCTCTCTATCGGTCCAACCGACAGTGGAAGTATCACACCGATGCTTTTATCGCTACGGCAGTGAAAGTGGAGATAGCGATGAGTCAATCTGTAGTAGTGAATATAATATCCCAAACTATTATGGTTTCATATGCACATGAAAAGTTAGAGTATATTTGTCAAGTTGTTTTGCTTCCCAATCTCATCTCGGGCATTTGTCTTATATTAGGCCCCCGTTTGGGTCCTTGAATTGAATTCATTTTAATAATCATAATTTAGACATGTATTAATTAAGCTAATATGATTGTATATGGATTATATTTGTATGTTATTGTTGGCTATACGAGAAAGATATTTATATGTTACATTTCTACCGTAGGGAAGTGAGTTGAAAAGCGTGTTATAAGTTGCAAAATAGAAACATAGAATGGTGATCTATAAAATCAATTTCCATTTCCCACCTTATGAATTTAAGATAGGCTTATATATAAACTTTAAAAAGTAGTGGAATGTCAAATTCCAAACCAAATAG
Source organism: Miscanthus lutarioriparius (assembly GCA_904845875.1). Classification (NCBI taxonomy): domain Eukaryota; kingdom Viridiplantae; phylum Streptophyta; class Magnoliopsida; order Poales; family Poaceae; genus Miscanthus; species Miscanthus lutarioriparius. The sequence continues at coordinate 68,783,616 of CAJGYO010000004.1, read as the reverse complement.
CTTAATTTATTAAGTAGATTTTAATTCCTAAAGAATCCAACCGGCCCCTAGTTATTTGAAACAATGTTCAATTGGGAAGCTAAAAGGCCTAAAATTGAACTTCCGATGGATAGGACCTACAGTTGAACTTTGGATGGATAGGAATTCACGTACGCACCACCCTTTATCTTAAACTATAGATCGTTTGGCTTTTCTACATACATAGCTATTATTATGCATCTAGATATTATATAATAAAAGTTGTGTACGTAGAAAAGACAAAACGAATTATAAATTAGAACCGAGGGAGTAATACATAATTTAACATGGATCGTAATTTCGACAGAGAACAGCCATCAGGGCTGCAGATGCATAGATGTAGCAGCTGGCTGAAAATAGATACTGAGGCCCATCTTGTCCTATATTTATATTGGGCCTTAATCCAGAGCTACCTAATCACGACATGGGCTTAATTAAATGTTGCGTGACCAACCGGTGGGGGTTTTTTTTTCCTTTTTGAAAGATCACCGGTGGACAGATGGTTAAGCCTCGTTTGGCCGGGCTTTATTGTGCTCCGGAGCTCCAGATGTACTAGAGCATTGTTGATGAATAAATACTGTAGTACTAAAAGGACCCTGCCTCTCATATAGGTCAAAAACGAACTACGTAGGAGAAAAATCGAAGTACCTAGTGTTGGCCGGACAGCACATTCGAACATTTTTGTAATAATACAGGAGCGCTACATTAGTGCTACTGCTACTACAACGTAAGAGCCTCTCCTAGCAGCTGCATCAAAGTGGCCCATGGTTTGCCACCCTAAGGGGGCTTTAATTAATCTTATACAGTAGAATATACTCCCTCCATCTCAAAAAAAATATCATTCTAGAATAGTGCTAAGCTCAACTATTTGAAGTTTGACTAAATTTATATAAAAAGATGCTGAAATTTATTATACTAAATACTCCTCTGTCAAAAAATAAATGCACATCTCGTTTCTTGAGGATTCGAATATTTTTAAATTTGACCAATTATATAAAAAATAATATCATTTTTTCTATCTTCAAATAAGTTTATTGTGAAAGTACATTATACTTTTAATCTAATCATACTTACTGCACATAATAAATAAGAGTACTTTTAAAAAAAATTGTCAAATTTAAAATTGTTTGACTTTTTGAGAAGCAAAATATGCAGTTATCTTGGGACGGATAGACTAATAATATCATTAGATTAATCATTAAATATATTTTTACTATATATCTGCTATTTATAGCCATACATACTGATAATATCTTTAATAAACTCAGTCAAACTAAAGATATTTTGACTTTGACCGGAGCTGGAATTATATCTCTAGGTGGAGATAGTACCGTGAATCTGTGATGTGCCAGCCAGGCAGCAGGAGGCATGCACGGAAGAAGATATCACATGAGCTGGTTCTTATCAATATCTATATCTCGTACATATAGATAATACATAGGATAGAAGGATATCTTCATACTTATATTTATTTTATTATATTTATCAAGGCGCGTAGGTGCTGCAGTGGCACTAATACCTTGTGTGTGTGTGTGTGTTTTGATAGGGTGCCTTGTGTTAGCTAGCTGTGCCCCAATAATGGGCCCAATGTCAATATACCGCGGCCGGGCTGCGGCCGCAAACAGCTGATCGATGACATGCATCGCGTGTACGCGTGTGCACGTGTACACTATCGGCCATATACGCACCGCACTGTACCGCACATCCAGTATTTCTACGGCTGGAGTACATACACATACATGACGCGCGCACAGCCAAAAAAAAACCACCGTCGCAATCGCAAAACAAAGCACTAAGCGGCGACGGTGCAGATCGATACGTTACAGATGGAAGCAGCGTCGTCGTAGCGCACTAGCTGGCCGGGAAGCAGATGCATACAGCATACTACTGTACATGTCAAAATTAATTAATCGTATATTTATTTTTTTATATACTACCGTATGTGTCTTCTGGTCTAGTAGCGTCCAGGATTTGTTTGTATATAAATACACAAGACAGACACCCCTTCTTCACTCCACAGTATACGTATACGTATACGTGTGCACCCTGCAATCGGATCCATGCCTATTGCCTACACACGCCGATTGTTCTTGGCTATTAATCGGCGAGCTAGCAAGGTGTAGCTAATAAGGCACAGCTAGCCATGAGGAGGCTCGGGTTGTTGGGTGCTGCGGCAGCAGCCGCATCAGGGTCTCGGTCTCCGGCGACGATGCCGCCGTCGTCCGTCATGCGCGCGGCCTGGCAGGCGGTGCGGTGGTCCGTGGTGGTGCCGACGCTGCAGCTGGCCGTGTATGTCTGCGCCGCCATGTCGCTGATGCTCTTCCTCGAGCGCCTCTACATGGCGGCCGTGATCACCGGGCTCTGGCTGCGCCGCCGCCGCCGCAAGCAGCGCTCCCGCCGCCGCCGCCTCGCCGACGAGCAGCAGCGCATGATGCTGGACGACGACGACGACCTGGAGGCCGGTGACGACGACCACTGCTGCCCCATGGTCCTGGTCCAGATCCCCATGTTCAACGAGGGACAGGTGAGCGAGAACGCTTGATTATTATTGCTAGCATCCAATTCAGATTTCTGCTTCGAGCTTCCTTATTACTCCTACTAGCTGATTGGCATTGGCGCACAATAAATGCACACCAGTATGGTATGACATTGCAGTACTAGTACAAGTAGTATTTGTTTGTTTGTACCGGCGCAAGAAAAGAAAGCGTGCGTGAAGCCGGCACGCCAAACAACTGAAAGGGGTCGGAGCGTCCATCATTCTATGTGTAGCATGCATGATCGATCACCCCAAGCACGCTGCATCGTACTATATGTGTGCGTTCCTCGTGTGCAGTTAGTAGTTGCTGCGTGATATTCTCTTTAAAATGTTTCTCATTGATGTAGAAGCTAGAAACTAAAGCTACTTATTTTTTCTTTACTTGGGACGCGTTTCTTCTTTTTTTTCCCCGTCACAAGCCACAGAAATGAAGAAGAAATAGGTAGATATGGTTCTGTTTGTTTTCATGATGAATATCAATTACTTGTTTGGAGCATTCGTTTTGCATATACGGCAGCAGTACGAGTGAAAGCACGTTACCATATATATATATATATATATATATATATATATATATATTAAGGCTATTCTGCAGCTGATCATAAAATAACTTATTCTACGGCCACCTTGATTTACGATAATGTTTGTACCAATTTACGATAATAACAATACACATTTACGATACATGTGTTACTATAATTCAAAATGATACTTACCATAATGCTATAATAAATCACTTACGAAGGAGTTACCATAATCTCGTAAATTAGTATAGTAAATATCGTAACTCTAAGTGGCCACACAATAACTTATTCTGCGGCCAGCTATAGAACAGTACGTATATATATATATATATATATATATATATAATATATATCATCCCTGCATTGAGAGGTCAACTCTCACGATTTGTTGCTAGCGATCCTGTCCGTGACCGTGACGCAGATAATTAACGTCGAGAGAAAATTGGTCATAGCCGTGGATTGAAAATCCGATGGGGCAAAATTGAAATAATGCTAATGGCCATTTGACCAATGGGGCAATAAAAAAACACGCGCATGCATGCAGGTGTACCGGCTGTCCATCGGAGCGGCGTGCGGGATGTCATGGCCATCGGACAGGCTGGTGATTCAAGTGCTGGATGACTCGACGAACCCGGCCATCAGGGAGCTGGTGGAGGTGGAGTGCGCGCGGTGGGCGGGCAAGGGCGTGCGCATCCGCTACGAGAACCGCAGCAACCGCAACGGGTACAAGGCCGGCGCCATGCGCGAGGGCCTCAAGAAGCACTACGCCAGGGAGTGCGAGTTCGTGGCCATCTTCGACGCCGACTTCCAGCCGGACTCCGACTTCCTCCGCCGCACGGTGCCGCTGCTGCGGCGGGACCCCGGGGTGGCGCTGGTGCAGGCCCGCTGGCGCTACGTCAACGCCGACGACTGCATCCTCACGCGGATCCAGGAGATGTCCCTCAACTACCACTTCGCCGTGGAGCAGGAGGTGGGCTCCGCCTGCCACGCCTTCTTCGGCTTCAACGGCACGGCGGGGGTGTGGCGCGCCGCCGCGCTGGCGGACGCGGGGGGATGGAAGGAGCGCACCACCGTGGAGGACATGGACCTGGCCGTGCGCGCCAGCCTGCGAGGCTGGCGCTTCGTCTACGTGGGAGACCTCGTCGTGCGCAACGAGCTGCCCAGCACCTTCAAGGCGTACCGCTACCAGCAGCACCGGTGGTCGTGCGGCCCTGCCAACCTGTTCCGCAAGGTGCTCCCGGAGATCCTCCGCAGCGACCAGGTGTCGCTGGGGAAGAAGCTGCACCTCCTCTACGCCTTCTTCTTCGTCAGGAAGGTGGTGGCGCACCTCGTCACCTTCCTCTTCTACTGCGTCGTCATCCCGGCCTGCGTGCTGGTGCAGGGCGACGTGCGCCTGCCCAAGTACGTGGCCATGTACGTGCCGGCGCTCATCACGCTGCTCAACGCCGCCTGCACGCCCAGGTCCTGCCACCTCCTCATCTTCTGGATCCTCTTCGAGAACGTCATGTCCATGCACCGATCCAAGGCCGCCGTCATCGGCCTGCTGGAGGCCAGCCGCGCCAACGAGTGGGTGGTCACCGACAAGCTCGGTAGCGGCAAGGCTGCTCCGGTAGTCGCGAGGAAGAAGAAACAGCAGGTGCTCCGGAGCAGGTGCTGCAGCACCAGACGGGAGATGCATGTGCTGGAGCTCGCCATGGGAGCGTGCTTGCTCTATTGCGCCGTCTACGACATTGTCTTCTTCGGCCACGACCACTACTACCTGTACCTGCTCCTGCAATCGGCGGCGGCCTTTATCGTTGGCTTCGGCTACGTTGGCGCCACGGCACCCTCCTGATGAGTCTCATGAGTCATGATGAGTCCTGACCAACCCACCAACAGCGCGCCGACGACTGTCAGTGCCTGTGATCCAAAGTCCCTAACATTGGTTAAATTATTTGTAGCCTTGTATCGATCGCGTGGGGAATAGTCATGATAAATCAGATTTTTTTTATAGTGCTACATTATAAAGGAAAAAACAGATTCAACCAAAACAAAACAAAAAAAGGCTTCATAGCCAAGCTGGACCTCAGTCACTGTAGGTTGTACGTTAATGTGTCATGTATACTTCCAGTCAAATGAACATACTACCTGGCTCATGCATTCTGAATGAATATGATTGGTTGTTACAGGCTTATATAACAGCAGCAACAATTTACTCGCAGAAGATACTGTTACAGCAGGTTTAACTCCAGGGCTAGCTAACTCCGGTTTGATTTTATCCATCTCACTCACCAGCAGCATGAGCCGAGGCTAGCATAACACCTAACATTTTTACAACGTCTGTTGATAACTCTTAGCGCTACTGAAACTAGCTAAACAAATAACGATACAACACAGAGAGCATAGGTTCATACCATGAGTTGTATCTTTTCCATGTATCTACACGACTTCTAAGACAAATGACAAAGAGAGAAGGAAAAGAAAACCCATGATTTTTTGAAGTGATCCTTATAATCAGCAAAACAATCACTCTAGTTCACCTGCCTTTACCTCGAATTCTTCCCTGGTTGATAGTATCTTTACACGAACCATGCCTCGCTCCCACTCCGAATTTCCAACCAATATCAGCCTGCTAGCATTGATCCTCTCTGCGTGTTTAAATACCCTGGTAGTACCAAAACGGATATTTCAGACACAGCAATAAATAAAGAAGGGAAAATATGGTAGGTATACCATTTGAGACGCTTGTCTTCTACAAGGCCAACAGAACGCCCTTTCTTTCTCAGAGAGGAAGCAATACTGGATGCCGGTCCTTCAAGTTCTTCGTCCAAAGGGAAGACAATGTCATCAACTTGACGCGACAGATCAGGCAAAAGACCCTTTTCTTTGAGCAGCTGTTAGAACACAAATTACAATTAAATAAATGCCACTCCCTTGAAGCAGTACCTCAAACTCAAAATGATGTATAAACTGCACTAATACTTTTCAAGAAATTCATGTTATCTTTTTTTCCACCACGGACGAACCGAATTCCATTACTCAAAAGCAACAAAACTACAACAGTCTGTAAATTCAAAAGAAAAATGCACCGAACCTAAGGAAAGGCCTAACTGGAATGAACACAAAGGGTTCACCTAGCCCGCACAAAACAACCAACGTAACCGACAAGCGTTTTAACTAGATCACAAACGTCACCAGCCAAACAAAGCGTCCAACCACACGCGAAAACTACTTTTAATGCATGCCCGGTTCTGGCACCAACAGCACGCAAGCTGTGACCAAGCTCCAGAGACACCTTTCCTTCTTCACAGCAGACTCCCAACTCAGACTTTTATTAAGAAAAACTACTGCTAATTCATGTTGTCAAGTACTAGACTTTTATTTCCAGACTCCACATTGCATGAATTAGCACACACATAGCACTTGTGATGGTTAGTGTCTTGAATTGGTTATTGTTTAGGCTCATATTAACAGATGTTGCCCTTATATCTGCATTAAACATCTATCTAAACCTGAACTTAATATTACACCAACCAGATTGCTTATAATTCTAAAAAGAAAAGAACCAGAGTCCAGAGATAAGACAGAACATGCCATACTTCCACTATAACAGCATCTCCAAATCCAAAGCCACAAGCTGGTATATCTTCACTTCCAAACGTTGAAAGCAATCTATCATACCTTCCACCACCGCAAATTGCCCTTAGTTTTCCTTCTCTATCAAATGCCTACAAAAGTGGTATAAGAGTTTCAAAACAGGAGTTCATGGCATGAAAAAGGTAGTGTACAATACATTTATTTGAAAAAGGAAGAAAACGGAAAAAAAAAGGAATGTCAGGTCAACAAGGAAATATACTATCTAATCAAGCAAAAATATTAAATGGTAGATCAAATTATGACCTGCCACATTCTACATGGACTATAGTAGCTTAAGCGTTGACAATGATCCTAAGAACAGAAATCACAACATTTGACTTTAGAAAATGCTGCAGAAATACTTTTTCTTTAATATGCAGGGAGCTACATATCATTATATTCAGAAGAAAAAAAGGGTAGGAACCCTTACAAGTTACAAAGCCACACATACCCAAACCATGCAAATGCTACATAAATATTTTTTGTAAATAAAATAGAGATTATTATCTGAAAACGAATATATCTTTTCTGAATAAGCTTTCATGTGCAGTTTGATGACATGGCCCCTTCTCTGCTTGTTACTTTGTTAGTGGTCCTGCTGTTGACATAAGAAAGAGATAAGCTGAAAACAACCTCAAATACAATTCCTGTGTAGTATGCAAGGCCACGGACCACTGATGCATCAAAACAAATCCAATCAGCATAACCATATTGCTCCGCAAAAGAGAAGAGTTTCTTCAAGTCAGCAACAGCTTCAACACCAGAGCCTAACACCTCTGCATAAGCATATCAAGATTAAACAAGAACCTTTGTCAAATGTCCTGAAGATTAAAAAGCCAACATTTATATGGATAAGGAAAGCCAAGATTGTCAGCTTAACAACAACTAAAGCACAAAATCCCGATGTAAGAGAGAATATATATTTTCCAATTTAGCAACATTATCTCAATATAATATTCAAGTAAAGGTATATCATATGGAGCATGCATAATAACAAGCCAACAACAACAGATTAGGAGAAAACCTTCAAGCTTGGACAGTGACTTGAGTGAAAGCACATCGATGATACCCTGAACAGCTTCAGATGACAGCCCAGTTGAAATAAGTTCCTTCTCAATTTCTTCCCTAGACATTTTACCCAACTGCATAATGCTTATGTTAGAATGAAAAACAGTCATTACACCAACAAAAGTATAGCAATAAACAATTCATTACACCAACAAAAGTATAGCAATAAACAATTACATCAATGCATGGGTATCCAGCTAATTGTTACAAATAGTTAATATATGAAAAACAAAACAGTGATAATCTGTTCCAGAGACTGGACTTCTATGGCAATTGGTTACTGGTTAATTCCAAATTCATAATAGAGGTAGAATGGTCCATGTCACCATATAATGGAGCAACATGTGCTCTTCGTAGCAAGTGACAAACTCTTAGGCCTTCTCTAGTGGTGGGTTCAATTACTGGCAAAAAGGCATGCCAAAGAGGAGGGGTATGGTTTTTACTCTTCCTTCTCCATAGGTGTGTTAATTTCTGCCTCTCCTCACAGAAATGATTGTTTAATTAATGAGTAAGAAACGATTCCTATTTTAGGTTCGGTTCCCCCATGACAGCAGGCTCCAGGTGGCCTCCAGTGATGAAGAATCAATTCAGCTCATACATCATCGCAGGGTTCAGCCACTGGAGAAGGCCTTAAAAGGCAACCAGTTTTGAAGGGTTATCTCTGGACTCTAGTAAGAGTTGAGGTGGTTTAAGATTTGTTCCATTACCAAAAAGGTTAGACCTCTAGTATATATAAGAAAAATATAACAAGCTGAAGAAGATAAAAAAAATCATCATATTTCTATTTGTACTTCAATGTTATAAATTACGACAACTTGTCAGCTCCCAAAGCTACAAATAGAGTATAATTGGAAAGCAGATAACATGTTACCGCAACCCAGAGCTACACAGTAAAACTGGCAAGAAGATAATATGGTACAGCAATCAGCAATGAGCAGGTGGTAAGTCAGTAGCAGAATTTGGGCATACTTTATCGACAATAACACAAACTTCAGTGAATAAATGTTCTGGGATGGAGTACATGTTCAACACAGCCTGAAGAACCTGCAAAAAGCAAATGAGAGCCAGCAAGAAATCAGAGAAAACACATGCACTAACATATATCAAGAGGTTATAACATATTCAGGTGTCAGCAGCTACATCATTTTTAGGTAATCCAGTTCCCACAGTTCTCATCTCCTTATGATATAGGTAAGGAATAAAAAAGGACATCCACTACCATGAAGCGACAGGGTTATGTACAAGGCAACATATCATGTACAAACCAACCAACCTGTGCAAACTTGAAAACTACCAATCAGGACCACTGGATGCTGATCCAATGGATGGGGTTAGGGGGCTTAAGCGCAAAAAAAAGGATGGCGGGTGGGGGGCTTAAGCGCAAAAAAGTCCCACCTCTCGCCCTATTCATTGGATCAGCCATCTAGTGGTCCTCATTGGTAGTTTTCAAGTTTGCACAGATCAGTTGGTTTACACCTGATACGTTGCCTATGTACAATACCAATTTGGTCATAGTAGTTTAAGAGTCTGAGATTAATAGCGTACTAACAAAGCTTAACAATTTACTTTTGGAAGTCATACGGCCAAATCAAAAGGCACAAAATACATGAAAGGGAAGTATTAAGGAAAATGTGAAACTGAAGAGGGATACTTGAGTGAGTGTGAATACCTTCCGACTGGACACCCTGATCCCCACATATGAAGATGTAACTCCAAGACGTTGAAATAAGAGAACAATAGCATGAAGAAGCTCAGCCTCAGCCTGATTCGAAGAATGAGATGGCAATGCTGAATCAGTTCAAAAGCATACGAGCACAGCAGCATCCGGAATCAATAAAGGAGAAGGGTGGTACCCGAACTTTAGGCACACCAAATATATCCATATTCCATTGGTAATGTTCCCGTCTTCTTCCTCTGGTCATGCGCTCATATCGCCAGCACTGTCCTATAGTAAACCATTTTAGTGGAAGGGAGACTGATTTTCTAGACAGAAGAAGAGTAGGTGAACATCACATTCTGACGGAAAGAAGAGGCACGTATAGATAGGTGAGAAATAGATTAGCAAAGGCATACATACGGGCTTTATGACTAGGCGCGCGAGGGAAGGGGTGATTTCCGGCCTGAGAACAACACGGCGACCTCCTTTATCCTCAAAGTTGTAGAGCTGCGGTGCAGAATCAAAAGCAAAGTTATAAAAGACTTCAATTCAGAAAAAACAGAATGGGCTTATCTGCTGAATAAAGATGAAGATGACAAGACAAAAGAGAGGGGAGGAGTGCGGGAGGGGGAGATGACCTGCTGCGTAATCTATTCCCCTGCCTTTCGAATGAAGAGCGCCTCCGACTCAAGGACGGGGAAGTCCACCTCCTCGAAGGCCATGATGTGGGAGACCTCCCTGAAGTGGTCGAAGAGCCAGGTGCGGAGACGCATGTCCTCCGGCGGAAAGTCCCTAGTTCCGCGCGGAGGGTTGACGTCGACGACGCCATCAGCATCACCGTGCGTCGAGGCGGCGTCGCCGTAGGTCAGTGTTGAGGAGGATGCAGAGGAGAAGAGACGGCGGCGGCCATGGATGTGGCGGCGCGAGAAGGAGCCAGCAAGGCAGGTGGGGCTGAGGAGCAAGCGCGGGCGGAGAAGGAGGAGGTGGCGAAGCGACGGCGACGACGACAACGCCGCCATCGATTCGACTCCACTGGCAGATTGGAGCAGCAGCAAGGGACAGGTGGGAGAAGGCCGCGGATGGTGCAGCGGAGATAATGCGATGCGATTCACGTTTGGGCCGGACCTCACCAGGCTGAGGCCCATTAACGATGCAATTTGCTGGGCTTCCTTATATTTTTTCCGTGCCTCCATCCTCTTCTGTCTTCTCCGTCGGCGGGGAGAAGTGAAATGTCGTGGAGATGGGCGGCGGCGGCGAGAAAGCTCACCGGAATCACCCAGTTGCGCACTCCAGGAGCCTGTACCGGCGGTCTTATCTATCGGTAGGAATTCATCTACAAATCTTTCCTTCCAAATTCCTAGCCCGAACTGACCCCGAGATCTCTCGTCTTCTTCTCTGTGTCATGCCAAACTTTGGCTTCAGCTCGTTCAGAAGCGACTCCATCGGAAGCCGCAAGAGCTCACTACCACGGAGGGTCCTGTAGATCGGGGCCATCAGCCTTGCCTGGGGGGCTCGTGCTCAGCGCCGTCAATGACCTCGCCATCTTCAATGGATGCACAACGTCAGCTTTCTTTCTCCTCCTTTCTTTCGGCTTCGTCTCTCCAAACAAAATTAATCCAGCCCAATCTACTATTGTGTTCCTAATATTTAGCTCCTCAGTGAGAATTGAATTGCATGCAAGCAAGTCCTAGAACTCGGTAGTTTGGTCTTCAGTCAGGAGCAAAGAGATGTGATTTCTTTCCACATCAATGGGATGTATAGGATGGAATAGGCATGGCACAGTGGGCAATTTCCCAAACCCAAACATCTTGTCTTTTTTAGAGTGTCAGGGGAGGTCCAAACCTCTTGCCTGAGTACCATGGTGAGATCTGAACATCTTGGCTCTGTTTATGAATCAGTATCATGTGAATTGTAGGAGTCCACTTCGGGAACAATCAACTGCTCACCACTGGGTATCAATGTTAATGTGTTTTCAATATGTCAGCACAACACACACTACAAATTTTGACTTTATCTGGGACAACCATTATGCACTCCTACTATCTGGTTGCACAGTAATTTGTTGGTTTAGTGAATGATGTTTTTTTTGAAAGTCCAATGGTGTTTTATTAAAGCAAAGTGAATGGTGCTTTTTTTCTTTAATGAAAACAAGAACAGCTGGGTTAAGTCCTCATACACGTGTGATGTGTGTGGTTTATTTGGTCTCCATTGCTTTAGCCGTAGAGAATAAATAATGTCCTCTAGCACTCATTCAATATTCTACTAAATTCTAGACATCTTAGTTTATTTTCCTTTTATCTTAATTTTGTATATGGGCATCCTTTTTTTTGGTTAATCAGCCATGAAGCTTATGTTACCTTAATAATGTTCTTCTAGATGCATATGAATTTCATTTCCATATATTCTATCTTTGTCCCTTACATTGGTTGACATTTACATGGATGTATCATTGCTTTTTTTCTGTTTGCTTTTAACATAAAAAATTACAAGTTTGAATGTTTTCAGTAAGGCAATCGAGTATGCTGCTGACAACCCTGCGGTTGTGGAAGCAATTGGAGCGCCATTAGTCAGAGGACCGTGGTATGAGGCTTCTCTAGAGGTGGGCCATCGACGGAGATCTGTGGCATGCACGTTCCCTGTATCTGGGCCACATGGGTCAGGATTTCTCCAGATTAAGGCAACCCGAAATGGAGGTTTGATTACAATTTTCTCCTTTGTTGTGCTCCGATTAGTCACATATACTTGATACAAAACGATGATGGAATCTTTTGTGTTGTGTAGAGGATGGTCTGCTTTCGTTTCTACGGCATCACAACTGGGAGATCCTTATGCTAGAGGCTCATCTTCATGTACCTTCAGATGATGAGGAGCAGAAAAAGCTGGTAAAGGTGAATCTTGCTAGCGATGGCCGTGGAGAAGATGGGGATCCAGAGAGCAAGTGTTAAGCTGCCTGATTGTGTCATCTGAATGGATTCCAAATATTAATAGGCTGTTTGATTTTTGAGGAATAAGTTAGTCCATCTTCTCACTCCTCACTTTTTTGTTTTGTTTGTAGAATGAAATGGATTGATGCATGCTCGCCTCATTTCACAGGCTAACAATTAACACTAATGTGAAGATTGGAGTCATTCTACCAAATTTGAGGAATAGAATTGTGATGAATCATCTCATCTAGAATGTTCCCTAGAGATCAAGAGAAGCAGTTGTTTTTGTTCCAAAATTAGCTGAAGCAGCAGCAGCAGCAACCTGCAAGCATGCAATCCTGCACGCGACAATATGCTATTTTTGGCCTGCCATCGGTTACATTGGTCCAGTTTTGGTGGCCTGGCGGGGTCTGTCTGCTCGCAACATGACAACCGGATCATTCACATTCTAGGCGGCCTGTTATTATTGATTTGTTTGTTGCTGCTGCTGCTGCTTGTCCCGTGGCCAACCTCCATCCAATTGGACGATATTGGCTTCCTGCGATCCCCTCCCTCGCCGGCCGGCGGACCGCACGGCTTGCCGCTGCATTGCCATCGTGTCACTTGTACACAATCCAATCGGATTGGATTTGGGTGAATGCTTGGGCAAATTCGACTATGATTCGAATTTGCTCACGCATTCGTTTTGATTGCCGCTAGCTCGCTGATCGCTTAATCAATCGACGCGGACAAGTCGGGCAATCATTGGACGGCGACGGCGATGGGCATCTTGTGTTGCTTCCAGTCCCATACCGACGGGAGCGCCCACCATGATCACGTTGTTGCTTCGTCCCCGGCTACCTCTTCGTCCTCTGCCCCCTCGTCATACCGAAACAATGATCGTCGTGCTCCCCCCGAGCGGCAGGCCGCCGGCGAGGAGAAGAGCAGCAGGAGGACCGACAGCGTCGACAACAGCAACCTGGTCGCCCTCGTCAACGACATCGTCGCCGAGTCAGGTACCATACCCACCGTTATCGTGATCAATCGATCGATGATCATCCAATCCAATATATCCATCCATTCAAATGACGGCAATGGTACCATGCATGTGCCATATGCAGTGAGCTACCGTCACAGGCGGGTGGCCGAGGAGATCCTCAAGATGGGCAAGGCGGGCAAGGTGACGGCGCGCGCCTTCACGTACGCCGAGCTGTCCGAGGCCACGGGCGGGTTCCGGCCGGAGTCGCTGCTGGGAGAGGGCGGCTTCGGCCCCGTGTACAGGGGCCGCCTGGGGTCGCCGTCGGGCCCGGAGGTGGCCGTCAAGCAGCTGGACCGCAACGGCATGCAGGGCACGCGCGAGTTCCTGGTGGAGGCGCTCATGCTCAGCCTGCTCAAGCACCCCAACCTGGTGACGCTGCTGGGCTTCTGCACCGACGCCGACCACCGCATGCTCATCTACGAGTTCATGCCGCTGGGCTCCCTGGAGGACCACCTGCTGGACCTGCCCCCGGGGCGCGCGCCGCTCGACTGGGCCACGCGCATGAGCGTCGCGCAGGACGCCGCGCGAGGCCTCGAGTACCTGCACGACACCGCGCGGCCGCCCGTGATCTACCGTGACTTCAAGGCCTCCAACATCCTGCTCGACACCGGCTTCCGCGCCCGCCTCTCTGACTTCGGGCTCGCCAAGGTCGGCCCCGTCGGCGACAAGACACACGTGTCCACGCGCGTCATGGGCACCTACGGCTACTGCGCACCGGAGTACGCGCTCACGGGCAAGCTCACCACCATGTCCGACGTCTACAGCTTCGGCGTCGTCTTCCTCGAGATCATCACCGGCAGCCGCGCCATCGACACCACCAGGTCACCAGACAAGCACAACCTCGTCCTCTGGGCCGGCCCGCGCTTCAAGGACAAGCGACGCTTCGCCGAGATGGCTGACCCGCTGCTCCAGGGAGCCTACCCCACCAAGGGACTCTACCAGGCGCTAGCCATCGCAGCCATGTGCCTCCAGGAGGATGCTAGCATGCGCCCCGCCATCAGCGACGTCGTCACCGCGCTCGAGTACCTCACGGTCGCAGGAGGAGGAGCCGCTGACGACGACGAACCGGCTCCGAATCCCAATCTGCAGCAGCAGCAAACAGACATTGCCGGACACGACGACGACCAAGCGTAACATCATGTCTCAGGAAAATTGTCAAGCGCAACGTGCATTCATCATACATATAATGTGATGATGTTGCATGCATATGTCCCATCGATCGATGAAACGACGACTTTCATTACAAACCATAACGCGTATTAATTGTCACAGAGACAGTTGATGTATTTACAAATGAATTGACACTAGCTAGTGTATATTTCCTCTCATTCCAAGAAAATGTCGCCTTCTCAAGAGCACCTCTCGTTCGTTTCTTCCAGTGTGGACAACGGTAGGTGAATTTCTCTCTCGAACTTTTAACACTCTTCTCTTGTCAATGCGTCACATCCCAACTGCTATTGTATTTCTTTTTATTCTCAGTGTTTGAACCTTGTCTGAGGATCGAACCGTAAAATCTTTTGCCATGGTTGAGTTGCTCCAGCGTGAAATCGACTTCTACTTCCTTTTCTATCTCCTCACGGTTCCATTCAGCACTACAACAGAGCTGCCCCATCCGTCCGAATGAGAGCAACTGTCGATGTTTGACCACCGATAGCCTGCCACGGGGGTTCTCGGGGCAGTATTGTTCAGGCTTCAACGTATGCGGAACTCGACGGTGAACGCAAGAGACAGTCGATTTATCCTGGTTCAAGCCCTCGACTGTGGTCGAGTAATAGCCCTACGTCCAGCCGGCGTTAGTCCTTGCATTGTATTGATTGTGTTGTAAAAATCGTGATCTCTCGTCTCTAGGAACCCTGCCCTCCTTTATATAGTCAGGAGGTCAGAATCCTAGTCGGTTTATAATGAGAGTTCTTAGTAGGATTACAGGATAATACTACTACTAAGATTACATGGGGAGAATCCTAGTTAGACTAGATCTTCTCTCCTCCTTGCGGGGTATCATGTGGGTCCCGTACCGACAAGCCTCCGAACACTTCATGGTTGAGCTCTGGAAGCGTCGTCTTGTTCTTTCAGGCTTTGCCGAGCAGGAATAAGCGTCGTCCGAGTGCTTCCTTGAGCAAAACCGTGTAGCGCTCTGTGAGATCTTCGCGTGGAGTGTACCTTTTTGAAAGAAAAAAGTATTCCCCTTTGGGTGTAGCCCCCGAGCCTCTTGCTATTTGGAACAAGGAGCTGGAGGGTCTTGTCTTGAAATTGCTCTATCCTTCATTGAAATGTTCCCGAGCGTGTGCCCGGGTTCTTTATAAAAAGAACTCGGATATAGCTCAGTCCGGCTTCTTTTTGTCATGATTCCTTGAAGTAATTTTGTCCCGAAGAAGTCTTCTTGGTGACGTGCGCTTTTTTCGAAGAAAAAAGGGCACTCACTGAGTGTAGCCCCGAGCCTCTTGCTATTTGGAACAAAGAGTTGGAGGGTCTTGAGTCTGATTTGTTCGAGGAACTAAAATCTTCTCCTTTTATAGCCTCTGAGCATTTATCTGGGTTCTTTGATTCTAAAAGAACTCGGACGCATTGTTCTTGGTGTATTCTCTGGTAGTCTGTTGTTTGTCAGGTGTAGTTGTATGGTGGTGGTTGAGTGTAAATGTTGCATGTTCACGGGTTGTACAGTGTTGGTATATTCTTCCGAATATGCTCGTCTTCGAGTACTGTTCCTTCTGAGTCTTCCATTATTGAGTCCTGTCTTTTCACTATGTCTTTTGAAAGGCTTGTTTCGTCGGTACTCCTAGTCCATGTGCGCCGCTCCTTCGATCTATAAATACCCTCCCGGGGTGCTTGCTTTCATCCATTGAATATTTTGTTGAAAACTTCGTAGTAATGAATATGGTAGTTTATGAGGTAGAGCAGCCCCCAGGCGTATCTTATAGTTCTTATGTGTCTTGTCGTAGCTGGAGGAAGTCTTGTGATAGAGATTAGAGGTAGACTAATCCCGCAGCGGCATTGTACTTGAAAGTACGTGGTGGTAGTTGGAGGAAGTCTTGTGATGTGGTCTTCGTTCCTTCATCCGGCAGTTCTGGGTTGATCCTCGCCGTCTGTCTTGAGACTGTCCGGTGCAGATCAACACCTGATCCTACATCACGTCGGGCTTGGATAGACAGATGCCTGCCGACTTCCCCTGGTCTATGTTGTCCCGCCGTGCTGCTGATTTCCGCCTTGAATGCACTACGTCCGTCCTTTGAAGAAAACAGTGTAGCCGAGCACGGTTTGTTCTACCGAGTAGCAATTTGGAGCACGTAGTCGTTCTAGAGCCTAGTTGTGTCCGGGCTCCTTTTTGCTACCTTGCTTGTCGTAGTGCCGAATTCATTGGGTCTTGTAAGATGTGTAATCTTCTATTTTTGAAGCCATTTGTAATGGAAAGAATCTTATCTTCAGAGTTGTCATTCATTTTTTCAGCTGTAATCCTGGTTATTCATGAGACTCCCGAGTTCTTTCTTTAATAACCGGGTTCTTTTGTTCCTTGCGAGGTAGCCCTTTGTTTCTTCATGGTTGACGGGTTGTTCTTGTAGTGATATGATAACCCTGCCGTGGTGCTGGATGGATAAGTCTAAAATCTGCCCGTTAAACTGTACCGTTGTGTGGATTTGTGTCGTCCGTCATTTTAGTTGTGTTAGTAAATGGACCGTTGTGTTCCCACATCGTGTTTTAACGGGCCTGGTGGGCCATTTTTATCACTAAAAAATCTATTTAAAGACCTTTTATCTTCCTTTTCTTTACTGCCCAGCTCTTGCCTTGAAACCCTAGCTTTCAGAAATCCGCCGCCGCCATTGTCGCCGTCACCCGAGCGCCGCCATCCTAGCTTCGTCTTCCCCAGTGCCTTTTTGCTTCCGCTAGTTCATGGGTAAGAAGAAAACCGCGAGCAACTCCTAGGCAGCCTTCGTGGACGAGGAGTCAACCCTTTCTTTGATCGAGAACCAAGAGTTCGTGGCTATGAGGGCTGCTCAGAAGGTTTGGCCGGCTCCAACAACAACCGAAGACCAGCTCCGCGAGCTCGTCAGCGACGGCTTGATCCAAAGCAAAGACATTACTGAATGGAGAGTTCCGGGCGAGCACCGGGTTCCTGCTCCAGGTCCTGGTGAGATTGTCCTTTTCATTTCCTTTATCCATGCCGGTCTTTGCCTTCCTGCTTCCGCCTTCCTTCATCAATTTCTTGGTTATTTTGGGGTTAATCTGAACCATCTAACCCCTAATGTCATCCTCCATCTTTCTGTTTTCGTTCATCTCTGTGAAGCTTTCCTTAGAATTCCTCCTTCTCTTTCTCTTTTCCGCCACTTCTTTCATTTGAAGCCTCAACCCCGCCGTGAAGAAACCAATGTTCTTGGCGGCTGTGGGATCCAGTTTCGCCAGGGTCTTAAAAGCAAGTTCTTTGACTATGACCTGATTGATTCTGTGAGGGATTGGCGTGCTGATTGGTTTTATGCCGCCAATTTGATTCCTTCTCTTTCCATACATTCTGGGTCTGGCCCCTTGGTTAATGACCGGTGGGAAAAGAACTCCCTGACACCAATCGAGCTCCAGGTGATCCAGTCATTCCTTGAGCGGATACGCACTCTAAAGCAGCAGGGCTTGACCAGCTTCGGTATTGTCTCGAGCTTTCTTCGTCGCCGTGTTCAGCCTCTGAAGGAGGGAGAGAACCTTGGCTTCGAGTATTCTAGGGCTGAGGATCCTTCCCGCATGGTCCCGGCCCATGAGCTGACCGACGAGGAGGTACTTGAGCATCTCCAGAAGATGCTGAAAGGAGCAAGCGTTGTCCCGCTTACTGTCTCCGAGTACTCCGCCAACAACCCGCCTCCAGCTGTGAGTCATTTTTTCCTTCGTACGGGTATTTTCTGTATTTCTTTTGCTGTATCTATTTTTGCTTAATTTTCCTTGTCTTGTTGTTTTATTCTTTTCGTAGGAATTGGGGCGCAATTTTATTGACCCGATCCCCCTAGATGTCCTCCCTGCCGTGGTGAGTACTAGGGAGAAACTTGCTGGGTCTTCTGTAACCAGTAAGTTCCAAATCACCACAGTGTTTCCTAGAGTTTCCTCTGGATTTGTTAATGTATATGAAGAATATGTTCCTCGTCCAGTCCCTCGAGGTCCTCGTAGTGTCCCGAAGAGGGGGCGGGCGGATGATTCTTCATCTGGTTTACCTGCTTCCAAGAAGTCTCGCCAGCCGAGTACTCATCCAGGTACTCCAGTTATAGGTAGCGTGCTCCTAGGTGTGCGTATTAATATGTTCGGTCTTTCTATTATTTATTTGTGCCGCTGACCGAATTCTTTTTTTCTCTATTTTCAGATGGCGCTGTAGCTGTCTTGCTGGAGACTGAGGAGGATGAGGTCGATGATGTGCCCCTCATTACGCGCCGGTGAGTTGTTTACTTGTCTTTGTTTTGTTGAGCGCATTTTCTTGTTCTGACTTTCTCTTGGCTTTTTGTAGCAAGCGGTCATTGGGCTCGAGTTCCTCTAGGGCTCCGGCACCAAGTTCCTCTGGGGTTCTGGTTCCGGGTTCCTCTGGGGCTCCAGTACCAGCCGTGCCGCTCCTGTCACAGGGTGGCGGTGATGTTTTTGCTGCCGTCGTTCCCCCTACGAGGTCTTCTTTGTGTTTTACGAAGAAGAAGATAGTCGGGTGAGTGACTTCTGGTTTCGTCTCTTTGCTTCTGTTTCCCCTTCTTTTTGTTCTTATTGCCGAGTTTCTTTGTCAACTTTTAGGCCTTCGTCTTCTCTCGACCCTCCGTCGACTTCTTGCCATTCTTCTGGTGTGCCTCCGAGTACCGAGCCTCAGGACTTGGAGCGCACGGTCGGCGAAGTAGTTGTGGGGGAGACAAGGTTTCCTGGTGATGATGCTGCTGCTGGCTTAGTTGCCTCGGAGGTGACCATGGCCATGGTGGTGGATTCATCTAGGGAGGTAGCTGGGACTTCCCATAGTGTGCCCCTGCTCTCATCTTCTCCGCATCGGTCGTCTTCCCCCTCCGCTCCTTTCTCTACTGAAGATGTGGTCCATCAATTTGACGCCACTCATCGGCTGTCAGAGTTGACCGCTTCTTGGGGAGATTTTGCAGCCTTTGCAACTTCTTTTGGGGAAAAACTCCAAGTAAGTTTTCCGAAGTTTTTTCTTTGGATGTCCATTTTTCTCCTATTCTTATGCCTTTTTTCTTTCTTTCTTCTTGTTCAGTCCTTCTCTCGAGACCATACCGGCTTCTTTTTTTCGTCGGAAACCGAGAAGAAGTTGTCCTCTGAGTTAAGCGCCTTGAAGACAGATCTTAGTCTCTGCCAGGCCGAGCTAGAGGCTGAGCGTCAAACGCATTAGAAGGAGGAAAAATCACTTCGTGCCCGGGTAGTTGAGGCCGAGAAACAAAGGGACGCTGCTATTTAGGAGGCTTTAAAGAACTCGGAGGCCATGAAGAACTTGGAAACAGCGAAGAAAGAGTGCAATGGTATGGCGAGTTCTTTTCGTTTCCTTCTGTATTTAAACCTTCCTTTTTTCTGACTTGTTGTTTGGTGTCTTGTCCAGCTCTCTGAGTTGAAAAGCAGAAGCTCTCGGAGAGTATCGATGAAATGAAGACTCTTGTCCGTTCTAGTCACAACAAGGCTGAGGAGGTAATTACTCGTGCTGAGGAAGAACTCGCGCTCGCTAAGTTGATTAGGCGTGGAGCTGATAGAGATCTTGTGCAGGCTCAAAAAACTATTGAAGACTTGTCTGGCAAGTTGGCGACGGCTACCAAAAACTGGAAAGCTTTATTGAAATCATTTCGTTCAATAGCCAACGCTCTCCGAACTCCAGCGGATGATGGAAAATCTTAGGCTCAGTTGATTCCCCGAATTCCGACTCATTTTCAAGAGTTCGTGAAGAGGTGCGCCCAACTGTGTACCAAGAACGTCCTGGCCCAGGTCCGGGTTCTTGCTCCAGAGGCGCCTTTGTCCAAGATAGCAGAGGAAGCCGATAGTTAAGAGTACATTGATGCCGTTGAGAGGATGGAGCCTGAGGTCAAAGACTTAGCCAGTAGAGTTGTAGATAATCTTAATATTGTTATCTCTTCCCCTGATGATGACGTTTGACGTAATTGACTTCTATGCTCGTGCTTTGTAATATGACATTATACTTCCTTTTGAATGAAGATTTTTTGCTGATGTCCTCTCTACCCGGATGCCTTGTTTATTCTTTGGATGAGTTGTCCAAGCGATCAGTGTTATTTGACTTGCCGAGTACTTTGTCTTGCTTTTGACTTTGCCATGTGAACAACTTTGCATGTTATCCTTGTGTTGACAACCTCTCTTGATCTGTTGAATGCTTGCCTGGCTCCTGTCTGCGCCGCATAAACAACTCAGTGCGCTTGCCTGGCTCCTGTCTGTGCCGCATAAACAACTCGGTGCGGACTCTTGAGTGTCTTCAGTGTAGCCCCCGAGCCTCTTGCTTTTTGAAACAAGGAGCTAGAGGGTCTTGACTTGATTTTTTCCTAATCCATGTCTAGGCTTAGTCGTTTTATTTTTTGTTTCAGGTGTTAGCTTATTAGCTATCCTCATCGGCTGGCTCAAGCGTCTTTTCAGCTATTTTGCTCTCGGCAGGTAGGCTCAGGCATGTTTCAGCCATTTTGCTCTTTTGTCCGGGTGTTAGCTTGTTAGCTACCCTCATCGGCCGGCTCAAGCATCTTTTTAGCTATTTTTCTCTCGGCCGGTAGGCTCAGTCATGTTTCAGCCATTTTGCTCTTTTGGTTCGGGTGTTAGCTTATTAGCTACCCTCATCGGCGGGCTCAAGCATCTTTTCAGCTATTTTGCTCTCGGCCGTTAGGCTCAGGCATGTTTCAGCCATTTTGCTCTTTAGAAACAACTCGGGGTTAGCCATCATAAGACGTATGTTGCCGAAAAACCATCTGTATTGATCATGATCGTTTGATAAGCCATAATACATATTTTGTCGAGGGACAACATCTTTATTGGCCATGAACGTTGATCTCTTGTGGTTTGTACATGTATTCTCCCTTGAGTTGTTTTCATGCGTAGAATCTTCTTAGTTGGCTAATGTGCCATGTATTGCTGACTTCTTTCTCATCTTCAGTTATTAACTTGTACGTGTCTGGTCCAGTGACTTTTGAGACAATAAAAGGACCTTCCCATGGACTGAGTAGTTTATGGCGTCCGTCAGTTTTTTGTATTCTTCTTAGCACTAGGTCTCCGACTTGTAGTGATCGAGGCTGGGTATTCTTGTTGTAGTGGCGTCTTAATCCCTGGAGGTATCTTGCTGATTGAAGGGTAGCGTTTATCCTAACTTCTTCTGTAGTGTCAAGTTCTAATCTTCTGGTGTGTTCTGCTTCTCCTTCGTCATACTGTTCTATCCTTGGTGACGTCCAAATCAAGTCGGCAGGTAGTACAACTTCTGATCCGTAAACTAGGAAGAAAGGCAAGTATCCGGTAGCTCTGCTTATTTGAGTCCGTAGCCCCCATACTACTTTGGGTAATTCTTCAATCCACTTTGATCCATAGTCTGCTAGCTCTTCATACAGTCTTGGTTTCAACCCGGCTAGTATGAGTCCATTGGCTCTTTCTACCTGTCCGTTGCCTTCTGGATGTGCGACTGATGCGTAATCTATGTCGAAGCCACAATCCTACGCCCAACTTTTGAACTCTGTGGCTGTAAAGGGAGAGCCTAAATCTGTGATGATTCGATTGGGTATGCCGAAGCGGTGCATAATGTCTTGGATGAACTCGACTGCTTTGGTTGCGCTGTATTTTGTGAGTGGTTTGTATTCGATCCACTTGGTGAACTTGTTAATTGCCACGAAGATGTACTCGAAACCGTCCTTTGCTTTCTTGAGGGGTCCTACTTGATCCAGCCCCCAGCAGGAGAAAGGCCAAGCGGGTGGGATGCAGATGAGGTTGTGAGCTGGCACATGAGCTTGTCTTGTGAACATTTGACAACCTTTACATTTTCTGACAAGTTCTTCTGTGTCTTTCAGAGCTGTTGGCCAGTAGAATCCGATGCGGAAAGCTTTGCCGACTAGTGTTCTTGAAGCGACATGATTTCCACAGCAACCTGAGTGTATTTCATCTAGGATTTCTCTACCTTCTTGAAACAAGACACATTTTAAGAGTACTCCTGATGATGCAGCTCTTCTATAGAACTTGTCCCCCACTAGGACGTAGTTTTTGCTTCTACGAACAACTCGGGTAGCTTCCTCTTTATCAGCTGGCAACTTATTCTCTTTGATATAATCAATAAAAGCTTGTGTCCATGAAGTGTTGATTACCAGAATCTGGTTGCCTTTGGCTGTGAGTTCTGGGGTTTTCTCACCGGGTTGTTTGATAGAAGGAGCTGATAACTCCTCTATGAATACGCCGGGTGGGACCTTTACCCTGTCTGATTCGAGCTTGGTGAGGACATCTGCTGTAATGTTGCTTTCGCGCAGGACATGTAGAATTTCTAACCCTTGGAAATGTTTTTTGAGTTTTTAGATTTCAGCGCAGTAAGCGCCCATGTTTTCTTTGGTGCAGTCCCAATCTTTGTTGACTTGGTTGATGACTACAGCCGAATCCCTGTATACGAGTAATCGCTTTATTCCGAGGGTAATTGCCACTCGTAGCCTATGGATGAGAGCTTCATACTCTGCTTCATTGTTGGTAGCTTGCCATAATATATGAAGGACATACTTAAGTTGTTTTCCATCTGGAGAGATTAGGAGGACACCCGCACCGGCTTCGCCTAGTTTGAGTGATCCATCAAAGTACATCTTCTAGTGGTCAAGGATTGTATTTGACATAGGTTGTTGAATCTCTGTCCACTTGGCAACGAAATCGGCAAGGGCTTGAGATTTGATTGCTTTCCGCGGGGTGAAATCGATGTTGAGAGCACCAAGTTCAACTGCCCACTTTGATATGCGCCCTGTTGCATCTCTGTTGTGCAAGATGTCTCCGAGCGGGAAGTCTGTCACCACGGTGATCTTGTGGCTTTCAAAATAGTGGCGGAGCTTGCGTGAAGTGATCAATAAAGCGTATAGTAGTTTTTGCACATGCGGGTACCGGATTTTAGATTCTGACAGTACTTCGTTGATGTAGTATACGGGTCGTTGTACTTTATATACGCGCGCTTCTTCTTCTCTTTCCACGACTATCGCCATGCTGACCACAGTAGAAGTTGCCAAAATGTATAGCATCATGTCTTCATCTTTCTTTGGAGGTGTGAGAACTGGTGAGGATGTGAGGTATGCCTTAAGTTTCTTGAAAGCTTCATTGGCTTCTTCCGTCCACTCGAACTTACCTGCCTTCTTTAGTAGTTTAAAGAAAGGTAACCCTTTTTCGCCGAGCCTTGAAATAAAACGATTGAGTGCCGCCATGCAACCTGTTAGCTTTTGCACATCTTTGATGTTTTGAGGTGGGCCCATCTCTGTTATGGCTTGAATTTGCTTGGCGCTTGCTTCAATTCCGCGATGACTGACCAGGAAACCGAGTAGTTGTCCTGAAGGGACTCCGAATATACACTTGTTTGGGTTCAATTTCCACCTCCATCTTTTCAAGTTCTCGAAAGTTTGTTTTAAGTCCTCAATCAGTGTATCAGGGTTCTTTGTTTTTACCACCACGTCGTCCACGTATGCTTCTACGTTTTCGCCGATCTGCTCTCCAAGGCACGTTTGGATAGCTCTTTGGTAAGTGGCTCCAGCATTCTTGAGTCCAAACGACATGGTCTTGTAGCAGTAGGCACCGAACGGAGTAATGAAAGATGTCTTGCTCTGGTCTTGCTCTTTTAATGCGATCTGGTGATACCCTGAATAGCAATCAAGAAAGGATAATAGGGTGGATCCTGCTGTTGAATCAACTATCTGATCAATGCGTGGCAGCCCGAACGGGTCTTTTGGGCAATGCTTGTTGAGATCTGTGTAGTCAACACACATGCGCCATTCGTCCATGTTCTTTTTCTGTAATAGAACTGGGTTTGCTAGCCAATCTAGATGAAGGATTTCTCTAATGAATCCAGCCGCCATTAGTTTTGTGATTTCTTTTTTAATCGCTGCCTTCTTGTCAGGTGAGAATCATCGTAGCCATTGCTTTACAGGCTTGGAGCTTTCATTGACATCAATTCTGTGCTCAGCCAACTCTCTTGGGACACCTGGCATGTCGGCCGACTTCTAAGCGAAGATATCTTTGTTGTCCCGAAGAAAGTTGGTGAGCGCGAGTTCCTATTTTGCCGAGAGGTGGGCGCTGATGGTTGCTGTCTTAGAGGGATCGCCAGTGCCCAGGTCGATTTGCTTGACGTCAGCTTCTTTTGGTGGTACGAGGATGCTCAGCTTTTTAGCCGGTATCTCTAGTTCTTCTTGGCTTATTTCTGCGGCAATAGTGGCTATTTCTTTTCTTCCACTTTCGGCTTGTGCTTTGGCCGTGATTTGGATTGCCTGAACGTCACAGTCAAAAGCGTGCTTCAAATCACTTCGTAGAGAAAGGACACCGTTAGATCCTGGCATCTTAAGCAGTAGGTACGGATAATGTGGTATTGCCATGAATTTTGCTAGCGCTGGGCGTCCGAGGATTGCATGGTATGATGAATCGAAGTCTGCAACCTCAAACTTGATGAACTCTGTACGGTAATTTGAAGGGGTTCCAAAAGTAACGGGTAGAGTAATTTGTCCAAGTGGCATGGCTGCCTTGCCGGGTACTATGCCATAAAAAGGTGTACTTGTTGGTGTAATCATCCCGGCGAGTTGCAGTCCCATCTTCCTTAGCGTTTCTGAGAAGATAATGTTGAGTCCGGCTCCCCCGTCGATTAGTACTTTGGTGACAGTCATACCGGCAATAGTTGGATCTAGAACCAGTGGGTAATGGCCTGCATTTCCCATGCTAGTCCATTGGTCTTCTCTAGAAAATTGGATTGGATACTGTGACCAATTGATATATCTTGGAGTAGCCGGTTCTGCTGTCATGATAGTCCGTAGTGCTAATTTTTCTTGATGTTTGCTTCTACAATCTAGGGCCCCGGAGAAGATCACTGCTACCGTCCCCCTAGATTTTTGGAATCCTTTGTTTTCGTGGTTGTCTTCATCTTTTTTCTGATTGTCTTCTTTGGTGTTTTCCTTACTATCTTTTCTTGTGTATCGATCATTGAAGGTGTAGCAATTTCCGATAGTGTGCTTCCCATTAGGGTGCAATGGGCAACGTATGTTTTCGATGTCGTCATATCTTCTGGGTTTAGAAAACTTCTTTGATCTGTCAGCCATTGCCACGGTGTTGTCTGGTCTACGTTTTCTTTCATGATGTCTGCTATTTCGATGATTTTGGTTGTCTCGGTTGCTTCTATCCGGGAACCTCTCTCGTGTCTTCTCTTCTGCAGTAATCATCTTTCTACTATTCGTCTGAATTCTTCGTTGTTTCTTGGATTTTCTTTGCAGAAGTCTTAAAATTGCCACCTAGCTATGATTCCGTGAGAGAAAGCTTCAATTACTTCTCGTTCGGTGATGTCATGCACTTGAGCCCGTAGTTCGCCGAATCGTCGATAGTAATCTCTGAGACTCTCACTTCCCTTCTGCTTGAGTCCTTTTAATTCTGCGTGAGTGATCGGGTGTGTAATGATCCCTACGAAATTTTCACAAAAAGCTCTTTGCAAGTCCTCTCAATTTCTGATTGATCCTGGATTTAATTTGTCGAACCATTGGAGAGGCATGGTTTTCAGGGCCATGGGAAAGAACAGGGTCTTGATATCATCGTCTCCTCCGGCTAGTTCAATTGATTGTGAATATATCCTGAGCCACTGCCTTGGTTCAGTTTTGTCATCATACTTAGAGTGGTTGGACGGTTTGAACTTGTGAGGTAGTCGTATTGACGCAAGTCTGTTTGCAAAACAGGAAAATCTATCGTACGTTTCGGCTTCTTTGAATTCCGATTCAGCACCTCCTTCTAGCCAACTGTCGTTTTGATGAGAGTAATTCTGCGAGGCCGTCTGGGCTGGCGCCCTACTCCTGGTCTTTCTTGGTTGTTCAACTCGGTGGCCTTGACTATGATCCCTTCTACTTTCTCTGTTATGACTTCCACTTGGTCCAAGTCTCTCGAAAGCGGACTTCCTTTGATTTTGATCTTCTTGCCTATGGGTCGTTGATCGGGCGGGTAGTCTTGATTGGGTTCTTTCTTCATGCGTCCTCGGGGCCGTTGACCGGAGCAAGTCCCGGAGTTGTTCATATTTTTCACCGGGATGTGAGGTTGCTATGAGTTCTTCTAATGCTTCTCGGATCTTATCGTAGGGCGTACTTGCCGTGCGTCTTTCTTCGACTTCTCGTTGTGATTTTCTTCTGTCTATGGCACATCCACGGACAAACGATCAAGTCGAGAGAGCTAACGACTGCATACTACAAGGCCTCAAACCACGAATCTTCGAAAGATTAGCAACCTTTGTTGGGAAGGGGAAGCAAGAGCTACCAGCGGTCCTATGGAGTCTTTGAACGACGCCCAACAGATCAATTGGTTTCACTCCCTTCTTCTAACCGAGCTCAACTATGGGTTCCCTCGAGTGCGGACCTATAATAAAGATATGGCTGAAGAGGCATTGCAAGATTCACTCGATCGACTCGATGAACAGCGCAACGTGGTGTTAGTACGACAAGCGAAGTACCAACAATAGGGCTCCCCTTCTTCCTCCTAAGCCCAGCTCGCATGTGCGTCGTCCGCGCCACAGTAGAGCTTGCACGCACGCCAATGCCACCCTAACTGAGTTACCCCGCACATAGGCGTACTCTCCTCGGCGAAGCTTGCATGCGCAACACTGCCAGTGGAACGTCAGTGACGTTACCGTTGAGATGGAGTAAACTTCATAGTAAGACAACAAAACTCTAAAGTGATTTCTCCCAAATAACTGCTTATTTGATGGCTCCATCAAACGGGCCAAGTGGCAAGACGTAGCCCACCGTGCATCACAACATGTGGTACCCCTCTTCAACTTCACAATTGATGTACACACGAACCACCTATTTGAGTTGAGTCAACATTTAATCGAATTTTAATGTACCTAGCATTTAATATCGATTTTAAGATTTATTTGATTTTAATTAAACTAAAAATAGATCAAATCCAATTAAATCCAAAAAAAACTCAATGTCCATTTCTCTCTCTCTCTAACATTTTCACCGAATTCTTCTTTGCTGGGACTTGAGTAGAGATTGCCCTACTAATCGGCCTGGATTCTTTGTTTCTCTTCCGGATGTTTTTGCATCAACGATCATTTGGCTGAGCTGGATCAGTCATGTCAGGATTCCTTGTTTTCTCTCTTTTTTTTTCAATTTAACCGGTGAACTGTGTCGATTTCGAATCTATGCATCCTCGATTTATTTACATTCTTTTTAATGAAACTAGTGTCACGGATACGTTCTTATTTATTTCCTGCAGGGATTATACCGTAGGCTGCTTTTTTTTTATACTCAAATGTAAAACGGAACCTGTAAAATGTATGGATGACATGTTCAACACGGGATTGGAGTTGGAGTAGGTAGCATTGAAGTCAAGAGCAGCGTATCAGTGTGAAAGTGTGAAACTGACCCGATCTTGAATGGGGCCTGGAGATACGACGGGGCAAAGGCGCGGGTGAAAAGGTCAGCACGCCAACCAGCCTGGCTAGCTGCCGATTCGCCGCGTTGAAACTTGAAACAACATCTGCCCGTCTTGGTGACATATATACGTCTATTTTTGACTCGGACAAGTGCACGGTCTTTTTTATTGACTCCGGACCAAGTATACTGGTGTGGTCACAACTTTTATATTACCAAAAATGCACAACAGTAGTCCACGACGGAAGCTATGCTCTGACTCTGATGTCTGACGGTACGTACGTATACCTTTTCACAACGGCATTTCCCTGCCTAACGTACATGTATCTGCCACC
Source organism: Miscanthus lutarioriparius (assembly GCA_904845875.1). Lineage (NCBI taxonomy): Eukaryota > Viridiplantae > Streptophyta > Magnoliopsida > Poales > Poaceae > Miscanthus > Miscanthus lutarioriparius. The sequence goes on along the minus strand of CAJGYO010000004.1, from coordinate 68,755,378 downwards.
TACCGCGCTGTCGCATGGATCACATATAGACATGCATGCTATATATATATGCGCCCAAATCCAACCCAAAGGATCAAACCATCATCCATTCATCAGCACACAAGATAATTAAGCAACCTCCTGCAACCTCTAGCTCCAAGAAGCTTGGCAATAGTCTCCTCCTCTGCTTCAGTATCTCCCCTTCCAGCAGACGACATGGCAACAAGCAGGCTTGCGCTCGTGGCCGTGATGGCAGCAGCCGTGCTGCTGGGCATGGCGTCGGCCGCGACCTACAACGTGGGCGAGCCGGGCGGGTCCTGGGACCTGCGCACCAACTACGGCACCTGGGTGTCCTCCAAGAGGTTCCACCCGGGTGACCAGATCGTGTTCAAGTACTCGCCCCAGGCGCACGACGTGGTGGAGGTGAGCAAGGCGGACTACGACTCCTGCTCCAACGCGCGTCCCATCGCCACCCACAACTCCGGCAACGACGCCATCGCCCTCGCCTCCCCGGGCACCCGCTACTTCATCTGCGGCTTCTCTGGCCACTGCACCGGAGGCATGAAGATCCAGATCGACGTCGTGCCCAGCGCCAACTCCCTCGCCCCCGCCGGTGCTCCCGCCACCAACTCTCCCCCGCCCACGTCCACGCCCTCTTCCGCCGCTACCAAGGTCACCGGTTTCGGCGCCCTCGCCGCCGTCATGATCGCCGCCGGCCTCATGGCTTATTAGATACTCTGTTGCTTGCTGCGTATATTTAGTTTTCATTGCGCATTATATACGGTGTATTGTATTGTATTGTATTGTATTCTTTTGAGTTCGCACGACATACATGTATGTACGTAGAGAGATGAGGCAGTGCCAGCATATATACATAGATACTACATTTATCTTTATTCTTCGGATGGTCAGAATTTATGTTTTGGTCTACTATAAATCACGACATATAGACGGACGGACGGCCTCTGCCATTCTTAGCCAAGCTACTACAATTGCTCTGCATCGAACGTTCGTCTCTGCTTGCTACCACAACCACTGCTACATATATTGTTTCGACAGCGACGATCGCACCTCGCTGCCGATCAATCGATAACTAACAACGGAGGTGTTGATGATGGGACGACGACGGTGCATAAGGGAGGTGCTGTTCGCCGCGGTGGTGGTGACGGCGGCGGCGGCGGCAGCCAGCGGCGGTGGCCTGGTGGTGGCCGCGGTGCGAGACGACGACTTCTTCGTGGACGGCTCGGTGTACTGCGACACGTGCCGGGCGGGGTTCGAGACGAACGCGACGACGCCGATCGCGGGCGCCAAGGTGCGTCTGGAGTGCCGGCACTACATGAGCGCGAGCGGCGCGGTGGAGCGGTCGGCGGAGGGCACCACGGACGCGGCGGGGCGGTACCGCATCGAGCTGGTGGACAACCGCGGCGCCGAGGAGGTGTGCTCGGTGGTGCTGGTCAGCAGCCCCGTGCCCGGGTGCGCCGAGAAGGAGGTGGGCCGCGACCGCGCGCAGGTGGAGCTGCTCACGGACGCCGGGGCCGGGCTCGCCACCACCGTGCGCCGCGCCAACCCGCTGGGGTTCCTCAAGAATCAGCCGCTCCCCAACTGCGGCCAGATACTCAGCAGCTACGGGCTCGGCTCCGGGCCTAGCTACTGACCTCACGGACTCACTCGATCGGTGTTAGTAGTTGCGATTAATCCATTCCTTCCTGCTTCTTCAGCAATGCATTGCATGCGGCTCTTGCCATTTGATTGCATATGTTTATTTTTATTTAATGAACATTACGAGTAATCTCCATCAGCTAGCACGAGAAATTTAACCATGTCCTGTTCCTGTCTCTGTGACCCCGATAGAGTAATATACCATAATAATATATACACAACAAGAATATCCCTACTAATAAAGTACCACTATTACATACATGTATGTCGTGTATTGCTAGCAGCTAGATCGTGACTATATGTATAGTACGTATATAAAAGCTAAGTAGCGCTGCTAAAAGCCCCCGAAAATATGCCCAATTCCATTCCTCTGTATCACTTATCTGCTGCTGCTCCATGCCACAGAATCGACCTCATCCCTGGCAGATTTGTACAGCTCCAGCCTCTTCAAGCATTGCTGCCGGCGCTCCATCATTGCCGGGTCCTCATCCAGCATATGCCCAAACTCCCCACCCTGCTCCGATACGGCCGGATCCCATCAAAGCAAGCAACGACATTATTGATCTAGTGAATTCAGTAACCAACAATTTATGATAATGTATGTACCCAGACGAGACATCACAGCACATGACAATTGCCTACCTCTTTCTTCCCGATCTGCACGTAGAAATGGTTCAGCAGAGATCTCTTCGCCTCGCGAACTTGGCAGTGGACAGCTGCCTTGGGGATCTTCTGCAAGAGTTCGTCTCCAACCATCCGAATGTACCGGGACACGTTGGAGGCAATATTCCTGAAGTGCCCATCACCGTAGCGGTCCGGCGACGGCGACGGCTCCACTGGAGGTTTAGTTCCAACCTTACTACTAGGATCAGCCGCAGGATCCTGAGGGAGCTTCCGGAAGAATTCCACCGTCACGTATGCAGCCTCCATGTCCACTAGACGAAGTGCGGTGCTGCGCCCATCCTCCCGAAATCGTTCCAGGGCTTCATTCGCAGCGGTCGCAATCGCAGCTTGAAGAGTCGGGAATCTTCTCAGTTTCTGAAATCCGCAAAACATGCATACCATGTCAATCTCATGTTTTTAACATGAGATGTTTGTCGTATAACGCTAAGCTGACAAAGCACCGAGAGTAGTGGAAAAAGGAAGCCACCTCTGTCTCCCCTATGGATTTCCTGACCAAGTCTTTTAGAACAACGTGGACCTGCAACATAAATTTGTCAGACAACTTTGACACTATCTTACCGATAATTGGAAGCTTAGATGCTTTACCAAACATGGAATGCAGGCATTTGTACCATGTCAATGCAGAATACTACTGTAGTAGAGAAGCAAAATAATATATATGCATACGCTTCATCACTAATTGAAGACCAGCGTATATCATCATCAGTTGATCATTTAGTGGAAGATTATAACACAACAAATAGCAGGACAAGCCATGGAGAGTAGTCAGTTTACCGCATCAACCGTGGCTTCAGCTGGTCCTCTGAAATAGGTAATGCCTTTTTCAATAAGCCGGCGGTATCCTTGTTCAGGGGCGATAAGATGGGGCTGATAGCCATCTGCTTCTGAAACCACCTTCTTCACGTTTTGCACCGACAGATAGCGGTCAAAGGGAAGCTTCTTAAAAGCAGCAGGGAGCTTATGATCAAACACGCCATATATTCTATCTCCACCTGACCTCCTGAGTTAGGCAACCAAGAGTTCATGAAACAGAATAAACCTATAAGAACACAATGGATGCATACGAGTCCACAAAGACATTGCAAGATGAATTGTTAGCATAAACTTCATACATAGAAGAAATGCTTCACATCACACGATCTTAGCAATGCTTATAAGGAAACTGCATGTTTGAGAACTTATTTTTCAAAAATGTTGACCGTAGAAGATAGTGGGAGAATCCTGAAGGAACGCAAGAAAAAAAAGTACGGATACATGGAGTCATAAAACTTAGTCCAAGAACTGAACATGCAAATGAAATAATGAGTAAGAAGATATTAGATGGTGTGCTCCTTGACAATTTAAAAATGAACAAAAGGCTTTCTTAAGTAAATCCTCCAAGCTATGTAACAAGAGAAACAAATACAAGATGCGAAAGAAGGATGATGCTAACCCTCCATCAAGATGTTCCTTGAAAACACGGTCAAAAGCACGGCAGAGGTCCAATATGGTGTACAGTTGAGCCTGGGATATTTATGGAAAGAGTTATCACAAAATTGATAAGAGAAAATACACTCGTGATTATTTTGATTGTCTAAATATGATATAACTGACTAACCCCTGGATCAGCAGCCACACCTTTCCCAATGATGTCCAGCTCTGATTCAAGTTCATCTATAGTTTTGTTGATTGTCGCTGTGATACTAGGAATGCGTGCTTTGATAACAGATTCAAGATGCTGAAATGTTGTAATAAGATTACTGAATATGCTGTTTTGTTCGGATATAAATCCAAGAAACAAGCTTTAAAGTTACCTGAGAAAGAAGCTTAGCAAGATACTCGGAACCCATCCTACTTGCTAAATGAGCATAGTCAGGACTGGTTTCAAAATATTCCCTTTCTTTTTCCCTCGCTGAAATCATGTCAACCTTCCTATTAATATCTGCTTGTGAGCGGTTGACGATTCCAACCCAAGGATTCTGCAGCCGATAGGCTCTTCCCTCAAGAACCTAAGAGGGGGAAACAAGAACATTCAAGGTAGATCGGCGATCAATCATTAACCTTACAGATGTCAGAAATCCACAATATAAACAAACAAGACAAATAAGCAACTTGATATCTTTTAGTAGGCGAAATTCAAATTGGAGAAGACAGACAATATCAATCTTACATCGAGAGCATTTGTTCCTTTGTCCATTAGGTCCAGCTTTGTCAACACACCAAACGTCCTTTCACCTTATCATGCAGAAACTTTTAAATATTCATTGTATGGAGAACATATGGAAGTACCTATGTGCACTAAATTCTAGTACCTGTTGGATCAACTTCTTTTGAGAGCTTAATTGCATCAGAAGTTGCAATATCCTGGTTTGCTGGAGATATAGCCAAAATAATACAGTTGGGCTGCAAAACGTGTATAAAAAGCTTATTCTCACCTGGATAAATGACTACCAGGTGAAAACTAAAAGAATGCCCCCACACAGCCAGGTATATTGTTATATCAGCAGGTGGTTGACCATGCATATGGAATCAGTGATAGATGCTTAAGTTTGATATGTATAAGATACATGATGCGAATAGTTACAGGAACCAAAAAAACAGATTACAGACTAATGGAACCATGCTGCAGGTAATACAAGAACAAAGGGCTCAGTGTGAAGATATAATAGTTAAAATAGAATATTATTAAGTTAATTTGTTACCTTATCAACATATGAGCGAACCATATTCTCTATATCTTCCACAATACTTTCAGACTGTCCCTCTGTATTAGCAAATGAACAAGTTGCCAGAGGTGAGGCTAACACTAATACCAAATGAAAAAGTTCTTTTCCTTTTAAATAAATAGAACAACAGCATACCTACAGCAACTTTTGTCAACCCCGGAAGATCAATCAACGTTAAGTTCACAACTGAAAAAAAGACATTTCAAACTGTTATAAGCCACAATGCAACGGAAACAACAGTTGGAAGTTGAAGAGCTAATTAAAACAGACACGCTTCAACAACTGTACATAACGATACAGTATGCATGAGTTGGATAAAGCTACAACAGGTTAGAAATCTGGACAACGATAATGCTTTTGCATGAATGATATGTGGTTTGGAGCATCTTAATCTACTACAAACATTTTTATACAATCATTCAATTCTGACTTGCAACATTGAAAACTATTTGCCACGTGACATATGGCATGATACACACTGAAGATTGAAGGAATTGGTCAAAAGTAAATAGATTTACCCTTGGGCGAGTAGATGCTGAGATGAATAGGGACAGGAGATATTTGCTTAGTTTTTCCAGTCAGTCTATCCGTCTCATCGGCAATTTCTTGGCGAACAAGGGCTGCACCATAGTAAAGAGAAACTATTATTTGTGTGCTCGTTAAATTTTGAGAATTCTACTTATATATCATCACAAGGAACACATTACAAGCAATATACACAAGCTGAGGAAAGCAGGGACCTGAACTTGACAAACTGGACCCTACACTATATGCATCTTGTTGCGATGTTTACCAAGTTTCCATGAATTAGAAATTGGGAAGGTCACAAAGAGTTGTCTGGTGTGATAATTTTGATCCATAGTGGATAGAGGACACAAACAAACAAACAAAATTAGGGTGAGGTTCGCACCAAAGTCTGAAAACCTTGTTTTCGGCTTATGTAAGAACTCTGCGTACTCCTGAGATCCATTTTCTGTCTGGTGCAGCTGTAGCACTAAAGGCCTTCGCGTGACAATTCCTGTATACATATTATTATTATACAACTCAGAGAAAGTTCATTCCTTAATTTTTTGCTTAAGAAATTAAGTGATGAACTATAACATGTTGGGGATTGAATGAAATTGAAAAGGGCAAAAAGCTGAACTGACCCGATCCACGAGGAAGAAAGTCGGTGCCAACAAAGCTCTCAAGCACAGAGGATTTGCCCGAACTCTGTTGCACGGATTTAAAAAATATTGCTGGTAGATCAGTAAACCGGACCATGCGGAATTATTAGCTATATCATGCATGCTGTCCTCAAACAAAGTGATCAATCAATAACATATATATACTCCCTCCGTTCTAAAAATAAAATCAATTTTTAGAAGCACCCAAAGTCAAATTATCTTTAAGTTTAACCAACTTTATAGGAAAGTATAACCACATCTGTGACACAAAATAAATAAGTTATGAAAATATATTTTATAATACATCTAGTGATAATTTGGCGATATAAATATTTCTGTTCTTTTCTACAAAATTTGGACAAACTTAACATTATTTGACTTGGCACAAAAAAATATTTAATTTCGAAAAGAGCGAGCATCTGGATGGGAGGATGGAGGACCGGAGAGAAATTGAGACGAGCAGCACCTGGCCTCCGACGACGGCGATTGTTGGGAGAGACTCCCAGAGGGTGGGCAAGTCGCTTCCTCCTCCGTGGTCTCCGAGGGCAGTGCAGGCGCGCTGGATGCGGTTCATCAACCCGATCAGGCCCTCCATGGACGCCATAACCTTCTTCTTCTTGATTTGCTTTCCCAAATTCACCTGTTTTCCAGTATGGGTGGAATTGTTCCGTTGCGTTGCGTGGAGAAGAGGAGGAGAAGGACCCAAGGACGACTGACTGGAAGAAGAAGGTTCGAAGAAACAGAGTCGGCCGGGAAGAAAGAAAACCCCCCAGCGAAGGAAGCCAAAGCCATTTCAAGGACGACGAGTCGACGACGACCTCCGGTATTCAGAAGACGACACGGCGGCGCTTCGAAATCTCAACGGGGCGAGGCAAGGCTGGGCCCAACTTTGTTCGTTAGGCCGGCCCAAGATGACCCAGCCCAGCCCAGACCAGGTTGGCCCATATGGCAGGAGAGGGGGACATTCTTTCACCATGGCTACCCATAAAAAAACAAAAAAGTTAAATGCAACGGTGATTGTTGAACTTGCATAGGTATATGAACTATCAAATTATATTTCTGTCTCACTCATCGTGACTTCCAACTCATGCAACCCTCTGTGTACACCGTATAATTAGGTGACTGTTTCCTCGGGCAAAATATCCTATGACACTATGCACTATTTCCTCTCAAACATTCAATGGATTATCCAAAGGCTTCTGACCAACTGATCTACTGTATGTTTTTTCATTGTTTTTTGGATCTTGGTCGCTCTTCTTTCATTTTATTTCTTAGCATCCATAGAACCAATGTAAACATGTTTAACATATCTTATCATGCATTATGGTTATGTTGTTTGTGTATGCCATTTCAACCACTAAAATCATAATGAAATGGCATAAGAGTCGTGTTGGTTGTATAATATCTTCAAAGATCAAATAAATGCACTATAAGAACATATTTTATCAATAATTTAATAAAATTAAATTTGATCTTTTAGATGTTAGTGTTGAAGGCAATTAAAACTATTTGACTTAGGATATAAGTAAAGTGAATTGTAATTTGAAATGCAGGAGTATCGTGAAACATATAGTTAAAGTCATGATTGTAGTGACTATGTACTCCCTATGTCTTGTAATATAGTGCATCGTAGAGATTTCAGGGCAGATTAAAAGAGAACATATAAGAAAACATTTATACAATCAGCATCAGTAATAATGATTGATTAATAAATGGCAAGTAATAGTATAATAACTATCAAATTTATACATCTATTTAATGCAAAAACCGTTTTATCTCTCTTAAATCTCTTATATATTTGTGTATAATTTTTTAATACTTGAATGCGCTATATTACATGACCGAGGAAGCAAGAAGAGACCGTTTTACTTTGTGCTCTTCTGTTCGGGACCGAATTGTTAGCGTCGCAACCAGGATCGGTTGGTTGGGTATGATTAGTTTGCTGGATTGATTGCATTAAGGCATCGAGTTGTTCTTGTCTCTATCGTTTGAGTGCCCAACCAAAGGGGGGAGGGGAATGGTGTTCCAGGAAATTGTTTCCTTGTATCTATCTCTGAATAATGAGCCCAACCAAATGCCCGGAGGGAAGACTGGAAGAGTCAATATTTGTTCTAGTTCCAATTGGAGTTACCGTAAAACCACTGGACTCTGTGTCTCAGGTCCCTTTCCGAGAAGTGGAAAACAAAGCCAACATTTAATGGCCTGTCTCAATTGGATAAGAGGCTTTCATTAGTAATTTCTCTACAGCCTACGGCTCTAGGTTAATCAGAGCAAAGTGGCTTCTATCCTTGCTTTCCACTCCAAGCAAAGGAGAAACTTTGTGACAGACACAGACTTTGCTTATACCTCTGTAATTTGAGTGTTGAGGCCCGGTCCCAAAGAACATAAGGCTTGTCACGGCACCACTATGTGCCATGTGAACTGTGAACCGTGAACTAAACGTTTGTCAAATTCATCTCCTATGAGCTTGCAAAAATGCCTTCTTTTAGTTCTCCGGTGTGTCAAATGCCTTTGATGGTTTTCTGTTGCTTATTGCTTTAACCTTTATCACAAGCAGTGTACCCCTACCAACTAAAGGGTTCATTACTAATAGTCATGTTAAACCATAAAGTGAATCCATTGGAATTGCTAAACATCTGTTGCTATCACGCAATGTTTTTTTCTGATCTTGAACTGCAAACCCATTCTGGCAATTTATTTTTCAAGGAGAAAAGGACTCACATATAAGTTTGTAACTGATCAGAAATAATAAGTTGTTATTGAAACTTAGCTTATTTTTCTTCGATGAAATTGGTCTGGAACCTTAATATTTTCAAACATCTTCATGCATTTTTCCTTTTTTACATCTAAGTTCATAAGTAACAAGTATGAGTCATGAATCGAAAATTATTCTCATACTACTTTTGTTGAGTTTCTTTGCTCTTTTTCATAGGGATCTTAGCATACCTTTGTTGCAGGTTCAAACGGATGATGGCTTCCTTTTGTCTCTTGACATATTCCACATGGCAAAAATGGAATAGTAGATAATCTTTGGACCTCGCTTTTTTCTTCAAACATGGTCTTTTTCAGGTTTTTCCTTAGAACTATATGCATGTTTTTTACTTAGACCTTCTCATATCAAGATTTTGGTCACTTTGATATTTCTAGATGTTTTTTTTTGGATAATGCACTTCATAGCTTCATTTACATTAATGGATTACCTTTTTTCCCTGGCATCATTTCATTCTTCAATTGCGTTACTTTATTCAAATCCTGCACAGGGTGGAGATACATGGTTCATAAACTCCAATGAACAATCAATTGGATATATCCTTGCTGATAATGGTTTTGATGTTTGGATTGGAAATGTCCGTGGCACACGTTGGAGTAAAGGCCACTGTACTCTTTCTGTTCATGATAAGGTAAATGAATCCCATAGGAAGTTACATTGTAAAAATCTCCGTAAACAAAAACCTATGAGATATCCACAATAAGTCTTCTGTCATTTCCACTCCCTGAATTGCATTGCTTGCAAAAATGTGATTGGAAGATTGAAGCCATTAAAGAAAAACAGATCTGCTTGTTATAACTTTGATGAGATTGTATAGAGTGCCTGCCTATTGTGATTTAAGCAGCAAATGAAGTGTTTTCTAGCTGTGATCCTATGGTTTATTGTTGATTTAATAGAATCCTGTGGTAACTTTTGCAGCTTTTCTAGGAATGGAGTTGGCAAGACCTTGCTGAATACGATGTTTTGGCAATGTTAAGCTATGTATATACAATTACACAGTCCAAAATTTCATATGTGGGACGTTCACAGGTAGCCTGTTGCTGGGTTTGATTGAGTCAAAACCTTGCCATTGTATTACTAACGAGTATATGGCTTTGTAGGGAACTATCATGGGTCTGGCTGCATTTACAATGCCTGAAATAGTAAAAATGATAAGCTCTGCTGCGCTTCTTTGTCCCATTTCTTACCTTGATCATGTCAGTGCTAGTTTTGTTCTTAGAGCAGTTGCCATGCATCTTGACCAGGTAATATAACATGCCTAAACAAATCTACCAAATAAATGTCAATAACTTCTGAATCAACGTATGGTGCCCTTTTGCCACAGATGCTTGTTGCTATGGGCATCCATCAGTTGAACTTCCGGAGGTATGACCATATGACACTTCTTTGCCTGACTTCCCTTTTTTCCCCCTTGGGTATGATTATAATAGTTTTAAGTTACTCCTTGAGCAGCGATATGGGTGTCCAGATTTTAGATTCGCTGTGTGATGATGAACATTTGGACTGCAACGATCTGTTATCTTCAATAACAGGTATGCAATGCCACAGAAATTTCTTTTTTGTTACTTTCTGTATTCTCCATAAAAGAAAATTTAGATGTCCAAGCATGTTCTTCTGTTCTACCTAGTTGTGTTGGTGTTGACTGAGTGCATGTGTTTGCGTGTGTATGTTGGGTGGGGTGGGGGATTGTTTGTGTTCTCATACCCTTTTTGCTTCTTAATACAAAGATACATAGCTCTCCTGTGTGTTTGAGAAAAAAAGATGAGATGTCCATGGTTCAAATCTGAGTTTCAAGTGAACTCTGAATTTTGTATTGATCAAGTGACCTGCTGTCTATGTTTAAATAACTATGCACACTACAATGTTAACCAATAAATCAAGAAACTAGAACATCATATGCTATAAGGTACAGTAAAAGGAACAAAAAAGATATTAGCATAACCTGTCTGTGAACTCTATCATTCTATGAAAGACACCATGATGATGTTTTGCAGCATCACATAAATTCCAATAATTTTTATGGCATTCGAAGCTATACTTGTTACCATTCCTGTTTCCATAGTAATGTATTGATAAACCAATGCGTTTAGTGGAAACATCATTAGTTTTAGAGGCATGCTTAAGGGGTGATGTAAACAAGGAAGTTCTTGATAACCTCTGTAATAGAGGTATATGTTGTACTGCAATGAATGAGGAGTGAACCCTGAATTCTGCCAATTTGCTCCGCTTTATGATCCATGGTTAAATGGTACACTACTTTATACTCCTATTTCAGAAGATGCGCTGCACGTGTAAAGTGTTTCCCTGCCTATACATTTGCAGCTGCACTGGTATGTAGGTACATGCATGAATGCATCATGCATGTGTGATTCTGAACTTGACCAGTCTCTGTGTTTTGTTGACGGCAAATGCACAAAACCACAAACATCCTTTCTCACCTTAGCTTCACCTTTTGATAAATTCTACATGTGTAGTTGCATAAAAGTTGTGTCCAGATCATCCAGGCAGTTCAAAGGCACTATAGACTTTAGCCTATGGCCTTTAAACTTAGTTAAACTGCATCTTCCTGTTTTCTCCCTAAAAGGTTATCTTAATGTCCTCTCAAACTTTCACCTCTAGTTAGTAGTTACTTGTCATGGAGCCATGCAACTTTACATACTGCATAAGAAGCAAATAATCTACTTCATATACACATGAGATGGGATACATCATACAATTTAAAGCTTGTACAATTGTGTGGTCGTGGTAAAGTTGAAGTACTTCAGCATAGTGTCAGCTTGTCAGGCACACTTCTTGTTGTATTTTTGACCTTGCGCACAAAGAACAACCAAAGTGTATTTCGAAGGCTGGTGGGAGAGGAGGAGGAATATATTTCCTTTCTTAGGAAGGGGGGCTGTGCTTTAAGCAGCTGGCAGCATTTTTTGCTGAACAGCTACTATGCATGTGGACCTTGCTAAAAGGTATATGACATTTCAGGGCAAGTAGCTAGTTTACTTTGCAAAACATAGAATTAATTTCCTAGTAAGCTTGCTCTTCAGTATGATAGAACAAATGACTAATTTTGGATAGTTCGCTTAGGTTGCACCATAATTTGGCCACATACTTTCACGATTTCATATGAAAACTTGTCTTGATTTTGGTCCAAATATCAAATAGATATTTCTACAAACAATAAGCTCCTGGCCATATTAGGAATCTGGAAATGTTGTTCGAGTTGTATGGCACAATAGATGAAAATTTACTTTTCTTTTTCAGCATTTCTTATATGGTGTCACATGGATTAACTTCTAAGAAAAAAAAGAGTCAACCGTCTATTTCAAATTGTCAATGTTTCTCTATTGAAAAGCTACTAGAATGTTATTGCCCATGCAAAAGCCCAAATTGATCACATCAGATAGATAAATGATGAATTATGTGCTGTGGTTAGTATAGTATAATTTACACCCTTTCTTCCAGGTCAAAACTGTTGTTTCAATTCATCTCGGATTGACTATTATTTGGAGTATGAACCCCATCCGTCATCAACAAAAAATTTGCGGCATCTTTTCCAGAGTATGTTTTCTCTCCTCTAATTCTTAACCTTGTTTACACATATGATCTTGGAATATTATTTCAAATTTTTCGGTCAAGGTCACAACACAATGCCCACATGTACTTCCAGTCCCAGGTTTTCAAGCCTTTTTGAATGCACTGTGTATTAGTAGCTCAGTATTCTTGCTTTTTGGGGACAACCATTTCTCCTGAAGCTTATTTGCCACATGGCTTATGTAGACATTCTATCCGAAATGATTTTGTTGCTCCGACATGCAGTGATCAGGAAAGGCAGTTTCGCAAAGTATGACTATGGATGGTGGGGAAACCTAAGGCGCTACGGCCATCTGCATCCTCCCTCATTCGATCTAAGCAGCATACCGGAATCACTGCCAATATGGACGGGCTATGGAGGCCTTGATGCACTGGCTGACGTAACAGATGTTGAGCGCACCATCAAAGAGTTGAGGTCCACGCCAGAGCTGCTGTACATTGGTGACTATGGCCACATTGATTTCATCGTGAGCGTGAAGGCAAAGGACGATGTTTATGTTGACTTAATGAGGTTTCTCAGAGCCCAGCAGGGAATGCACAGTAGCTATTAGGACGCATCGTACGCCTTTCATTAAATGTTTAATATACTATGATGACAGTACGACTATGTAAATACGTACATAGCATAGCTTGTATCGGCCGGCGACAAGCCCAAACAGTCAATTGCATTGCATGTGTGTGGTGTGTGTGGATTGTTCTCCATTTGATGTACTGCTTTCTAAGTACAGTACATGTACATGTGTATATGACGAAAATGTAACGCAAGCAATTTGGCTTATTTCGTGCCAATTGCGTGCTTGTATATAAGACTGTTGCAGGACCTGTATATTCATTGGCTCTTTTCTTGAAAGGTTACATTACATTGTTGATCCTCATTTCAAGGTGGACGTTTGATAACCTAGTCGTAGAAGCACAGAAAGAAATTTTGTTTCTGCCTTTTCCCACAAAATCTACGGAGAGTCTGCTTTGAACCCGTGACCTGGTGACTCAGTGAGACAACTCTCATCACTGCACCAAGCCTGCCCTTCTTATTTGGAGCTAAGAATTTTTTTTTTTTTTGTGAGTGGAAGAATTTGGGTTAATTGAGCTTATGCATCCAGAAACGCTGGTTTGTTTGGCTAGGCCCAATCCCGGCCCACTACGTGGATGGACATGAATTTCCCTTGTCCGGCTCATTTTCGTGATCCAACGGCTAGGAAAAGCGAGAGAGGGCTGGAAAGGCCGAGCGAGGCTCGATGGCGATCAGGACGGCAGCGCTCCTCTTCCGCCGCCAGGCCGCCGCCGCCGCCGCAGCTCCAAAGCCGCTACAACAGTACTTCGCTGGTCTGTCCACCGCAGTGGGGCACGTTACTCTAGACGATAGCGGTCACATTGGCGGTGGGGAGGAGAACAAGAAGCGGTGGGTGGAGCTCCCTCCCTTCGCACCGCTCGACGCCAACGCCGCCGCTCGAGCCATCTCTCGGGGAGATGGCGGGGAAGGAGCATGCTCCAATGCCACGGCTATCAGGTGGGTCCGGCGCTGCTGCCCACACCTGCCGGCGTCGCTGGTGCAGAAGCTGTTCCGCCTCCGCAAGGTGCGCGCACCACCTTCTCGACCAAATGCTCCACCCTCAGTTAGTTCATACCTTAGAAAGTGAAACAAGATAAAAATCCATGTTTAGCATTGCGGAGTATATGTTAGAAATATAATTGTATGTTTAAAAAAGTTGTTTTTGGAATATCCAATTTTCTCTCCCTCCCCCTTAACTTTTGAGCAACTGTATAGTATTTTTCTTTTATCCCTTGAGTTCTCCTCCACAAAGTACAGATTTTTCTCCTCTAAGAAGATATTTCTTTCCCTATGTATTCACTGTTGCAGGTGAAGAAGAATCTTGTGACTGCAGATACCTCTTCAACAGACAGTTTAGCTCAGCAACTCCGGTTGAGAAGGGTAATGAATGACGAGTCAATCAGAAATACCTGACATTCTGAGTTCTAATTTTCCCTTTATTATATGCTTTTACTTAACATTTTTTTGTATATGTACTAGTTTGGAAATTGGGATACATCATACTTTGCTGGCATATCCACAGTTTTAAGAAAATATGTGAAGGATGATATTCTTTGAAATAAAGTAAATCTGTTATCTTAGTGAACTATAACTTTTAGGGGTGTGCTTCTGCAATGATTTCTTAAAATGTTTTATGATCTTAAAGCAAAGTGATTAACATTAAGGTGCAGCAATGTGTTCCCTACACACGAATTTCTGCTCTTCACGTGAAAAAATAGTAATTAGATAAAAGATGTGCTTTCGTAGTATAGAAACCTACATGTGTATGTAGCCATCAACTTGATTTAGGGCCATTTGTGGTGGTTGTGCTGTGCTGCACTATGCTCAGGATCTTTACTAATGCTAGTAAGATTTTTCTGTCACGGATCCTAAAAAGATGCTCATAACCAACTGTCACAGGCAGATCTAGAAAGGAATAAGTACTTCTGAAAAGGCCACCGCAATGCTAAATGGATCCTTGGGTGTGTTTGGTTGCCTGGCTAAGGGCCTAGCCAGGCTTCCCTAATGCATTTTCCAAATTGTTGATCATCTGTATGATTAGAGTTGCCATTTCTGTTTGCAAATAACTCACTCAGAAAGCGTTAAGGACAATGGGCAAAAAACATGTCTGAGGGAGGTAAGATCACCGCTGTAGGGAGGGGTGAAGCCAAGGAAACAGAAGAAGAGGGAACCAAACACGCCAAGTTCTGCCGGGCCAATGCAGTTTGGGGCTAACACAGCAACCAAATGAAAACCAAGCCAAGCTTAGCTAGCCCAGTACAACCAACCAAACAGACCCACCTTGCATTGCAGTAACCAGGCGAAGCCCACCCAGGCTACCTGTAGCTAGCCAGGCCAGGGAAGCCCAGGCAACCAAACACACCCAGAGTTGCTCCGCAAGCATTGAATTTTGTGGAATTTGCAATCTATCTTTGCACTTGATAGTTTGACACTTGATGTATCATGGGTATTTGGTTCATGGGGCCACATGTTAGCAAAACAATTGATTAGTCAATCATCACATCCTTGTTCCCTTCAATTATGACCTATCTTCCCATGTTACTATTACTTAAAAGAGGAACTTGGTAACTTGTCATCATGGTTTATGATTTTGAAAGGCACAGTATCAATCACTGACCAAATAATGACATGGATTGGTGATATTAGCAGCAAACTTTCAATGTAATGCTTCATTTTTTCAGAAACTTTCATTTAAATTTTAGCAGTTATCAGTATTTTCTTTGTTATTTTGGGAAGTTTGTCGAGCCACAAATCTTTCACATTGTTTTCTTCTTCTTTTTTTGTTCCTGTGACTTTGTGCCTCCAGTATTTTTTTCATGGAAAACATATTGTATCATCCCATATCACTAAGCCTTGTTCTTTTATACTGCATCCTGCATACATGTATCATGTTTTGATGTAGTTATTGGTCTATTGCCAAAGAAAAGATTTGCATGGATGAAGAATGGCCAATTGTATTATAAAGTGAGACAGTTTTCAGTTGTAGTCTAATGAGGTTATAGAGCACAATGTTTTACTAGTAACTAAGTCCTCTCTTGCAGTATGTGACCTTGTTTTAACTGCTTCAAAGGTTTCAGCAAAAGATGAACTTGTGCCTGGTGATATTCTCTTTCTACCTGTTAACATTCAAGAATCTTCTGTTACTGAGAAGACGAAGAAATTTGGTAACAAGAATGAGATTGATTTTCTACGTGGCCTTGAGATCTACAAGGTGTCAATCTATATTTGTTTTTCAAAGATATATTGATTAGCTTGGATGGTAAATAATCTCATTGGCATCTGTACTTTTTTCAGGATAGGGCCATCATCGTGCTCAACAAACCACCTGGAATGCCAGTGCAAGTAGATAACTTTATATCCTTAATAATCTGCAGTTCACAAAAATTTCAGAGCCTTTTTGAAACATTTTTGCTTCTTAATTCTGAAGGGTGGTGTTGGCATAAAAAATAGTATTGATATACTGGCCCCGATGTTTGAGGACGGTTCTTCTGAAGCACCTCGGCTGGTGAGTTCTGGGTGCCGCAGTTTCTACTCACTTGCAGTGCTCATGGTACATGTATCTTATTGTACAAACTTGATGTATCACCTTGGCTAAAAAAACCTTATGAGAGTAGAAGGTTTAACCAAAATATCATTGAAGAGTTATGAAAGCGTAGTAGATTGGGTATAATGTGTGGGATGAATTGCATTGAAACTTGGGGAGCAAGTTGCCTCCCCGGATACATATAGAAATGCCGAATTAGAATCCTAACTACCAAATATTACTCTAACATCCCCCCGCAGTCATAGCGGGGGCATCACTGACAGTCAAACTGGAGAAGAAGTCAAAGACTAGAGTTCTATGGCCCTTTTTAGAACTTTATAAAAGCAATTTGCAGAATTTGAACATCCAAACAGAATTAGATATTTCATTAATATCAAGTTAAATAATAGCCTGTGAATATGTTCTGCTAGCGTTCTATTAATCCTCATCTTACAGTCACAACCAAGAATGCAATGACATTATTATTATTATTTTGTTTAACAAACAATACATGTGGTTTTAGGTGATAATTTACATGTAATGCTGTTTGAAAATGGACATAACAACTGCCAAGAACATCATTATTGTAAGAGTGTTTTAGGTCCCTCCACTATTTCTAGGGCTGAATATGAATGCTAGGAACCTGCTCTCCATTGCAAGGTCACCAACTCGCATAACCACTTGGAAGCGTGGTCATTGGTTCTTAACTAAACTTAGAACATTGATTCAAGGATCTAGAAGAAATATAGCAGCTATTAGTCTATCATCTATGTCAACATGTATAGCACTAGCAGCTTGCTTATGTAATGAGGTACAGTTTACAAACAAGCGCACCTTGTGAGGCATTAAATTTGATGTACTAGAGGAGTTATTCGCTTTAGTGATAAGTCCTGTAATCTAGGAGCTTGCTGTTAGAATCACAGACATGGGATGACACGTGGACCCAAAGACCAGGCTTATTTGGGTGGCATTGTTATATAAGCCACAAGCTGTAGATGGATGAACTGGACTGAAATTTTCTGTCATTTTCCTTTCTCCTCCAATACTTCTACATCCATGTGTTTCTTCTTCCTGACCCTTCTGATTCTCCATAGGCGGGGGGATCATAAGAAGCCACCGACTAGGCCAGTATTACAGAATACAGGTTCTAAACTATGGTTGACTAAAAAAAAAAGAAGACCCCTGGGGTAAGACCTCCCCTGAGGTATTGACGGAAAGGTAGAAGATTCTCTTCCATAGGGTCAAGAAAAGGCCATGAACCCTGGCTATTCAGGACGTGCCACTAACGGCAACGACGCTCTTGCAGCCGCTCATCACACTGCGACCGTTAGTGGACCACGTGGGTTCACTGACAATAGCACAAGGAGTGGCTTTTTTTTAGAATGGGGAGTTGAACTCCCAAACTGTAGGTTGCACTTCTGCTTCCCTACCACTGCGCTAGCACGTCCTCAACTATGGTTGACTCAGAAAACACATGATAGCCATATGTGAATTTGTCAAGGTAGAGTGGTAGATCAATATCAAATTAGTGAATGCTATGTTCTGGTTCAAACTGGCAATGTCATAATACCCTCATTATAGCGTTAAAGTAGCATGCTTTCTGATTGTACAAGCTCTCTCTTGTGTTCTTAGTTCCTCAGCAAATTGGCATTGCATTGGCACCACTCCAAGAAACAACTTGTTTGAAAGTTTATACATGACTTGCTTGTTTCTTAATATTCTTTTTTATTACTTCACAAGGTCCACAGGCTTGATAGGGATTGCAGTGGTGTCCTAGTTCTGGGAAGAACTCAACTTAGCACTTCCATTATGCATGCTATATTTCGTGAGAAAACTGCTGATGCTTTAGGTGATGTAAGTTATTAAAATAATATTACTCTGTTTTACACCATTTTTTGTATTCTTATTCAACTGCAAGGTTATTATCTTCTATGTATCTTGACAATATTCTCCATTATGTCAAGGGTACTCAACAAGTACTGCAAAGAAAATATGTTGCACTTGTTATTGGAAGACCCCTAGGCATCCCAAGGGTTTATTGTCAGCTCCACTTGCAAAGGTTTGTATGGATATTGTTACCTTTCTTTGCTAGTTTCATCTTTTCTTAATTATAGGACAGAAATGTGCACAATTCAGTGACAATGGAATAACCTGAAATTCTCTTGAACAACAATCTCAAACTAGTAGTATTTCTATATCTGAAAGTTATTTGATACTCTACAGATACTCAATGGCAAGTTTTCCATTTCTTCTTGTTTGTAGTGGTCTCACCATTGTTCACGCGAGAGACTATATGAACAACTCGTACTTGCTAGGTCATCAGCTGTTATGCATATTTGTCATTTTTAACTCTTTTGCAATTTTGCCACTGAAAGAAAAATTAACTGTATATGCATTATGCAAATCAGAATCAGGGATACATGTTTGACTTGCCATTGTGATGTGATAAAGCAATATAAAAGTGTTATAGACACATGATAGCTGGCCCAATGGGTCGCTCGTCTGATGTCCTTATGGGCCATGTGCCCGCACGTAATTAGAATGGTTATTGAGTAAATAGGAATAGTATCATATTGCTCACCGCCTATGAGGCTCAATGCAATCCATCAATTTCTGTGTCATATTCTTGCTTACAAAAAGTATGCTTCTAACAATATCCCTTGAGGTACACTAAAATAAGAAAATAAAAAAAAGGGCGTACCCAGTGCAGAGAGCTCCCGCTCTGTGCGGGGTCTGGGGAAGGGTGTCAGTGGCAAGCCTTACCCTCGCCTGTGCAATGCGAGGAGACTGCGACTCGAACCCGGGACCTTCCGGTCACAGGCGGTAAGACTCTACCGCTTGCACCAGGCCCGCCCTTCACTAAAATAAGAAAATAAAATAAAAAAATGTTTCCTTTCCTCATTTGTATTTAACAATACAGTCCTCCACAAAGTTTGCCAAAGGACATTTTAATGGTGAAATTGCAGTTATTTGTTTTCCTGGTAGCAGGAATTAAGTTGCAGTTTCTGTGTGCCAAGTTTTTCCCTTTTTTCTTGTTTGTTTTGGTCTTTCGGTTAATACTGACAATTTGATAAACTTTGGTTCTCATGTACTCCAGTCCATTACTACCTAAATTTGTCATAAAATGATTGCAGTTGTATGGATCTTATCAAAATCTTGGTAAGTTCTGTTTCAAGCTAGGCCAGTTTCCAGCTTGTTACGAGCTACTTGTTGGAGTTTGACTATCCATGCATTTACAATGTTCCTTTGTTTGCACCTTTGTTCTTTCTTACACTCATTGCAGTCAGTGTGTTAGTACAAGATATAGAAGTACTCCCTCCGTCCTGAAATATAAGGAATCCAGTTTTGTCCTAAGTCAAACTCTAGTAACTTTGACCAAATTTATAGAAAAGAATATTAACATCTGCCACATCAAAGACGTATATTATAAAAATATATTCCATAATGTATCTTATTAAGCTAATTTCAAGTCCTACGTATTTTTCTTCCTATAAACTTGGTCAAACTTACTGTAGTTTGACTTAGGACAAAACTGGATTCCTTATATTTCAGGACAGAGGGAGTATTATCAGATTTTCTTATTGTGTCTGTGAGTAAGCTTGAAGTTCATGTTTATACATTGATATCAACTTGGCTTCGTAAAGCCTGTGAAGTAGCACTATAGACACTCAGTTGGCATTTTGGTATAACTGGAGACATCAGTTAGCATTTTTCTATCGTTGTATGCATATTATTGCTTGAGAATAGGATGGTTGCCCTGGCGAATCAGGCCAAAAAAATCATAAAGCAACTTGTAGGCAGTAATGTTTTTTATTTGCTTTTCAGAATTTGATCTGGAGCCTGTTGCTTCATTCTTTGTAATATCAACATAGTATTTCTCTTACTTATCTTGGCCATCCCAGTTCAAAAGATTTTCCATTTTCGGTGAAGTATGATGAAAGATATGTAGGTCTCATCCATTTACTTTATTTTCTTTCATGCTCAGTGGAGATACCAATGCATGCAAACTTGCAGGAGTTTCTTATCTGGGAAAGAGAAGTCCATTTGACATTCTCAACTCAAATTGTGCCTATTTAGCCCAAGACTACAAAACCGTATATTTATGCCCCCTGAGGTGGTTTTTGTCACTTCTGACTGATGAAATGGTGATTACTCAGCAAATCGAATCTCTATGTGCTCTCCCACCTCAAGATATGCATTCACTGGGCCCCTCAAAACCTTGATGTTGTTTCCTGTGTGGAAAAAGGCAAGAGAATAGCTATGTATACAACTGAGTCACCTGACGCCTGTACGACCATGGCAGCATGATCCACTAATCTGGTGGCTCATCCAAATCCGTGTGCATTGAACGAGCCTGTGAGTGCAGTGAGAACGGAGTTGTACAATATAGTCTAATATATAGCAAGGTTCATAAAGGGCCTGCTTGGTTCGCAGCCGTAGTGTGCCATGCCAAGTCTATGGCGGCAAAAACCTCCGCCACAGACTAGTAAAAAAACTGTGGCGCGCCGAACTTTACTGATCAACCAAACAGCAGACTTCATAGGTGTGGCAGCTTTACCTGTGGCGGTGGCTCGTGGTGGCAGTCAACCTAGCAGGTCCATAGCGTCAAACAATTAAACTGCTCTACTAAGCCCCAGTTAGGTATGCTCACTCATGGGGTTCAGTATGTTACGTTCATTCTTATATAGGTAACCTTCTGAAGATATTTATCATATGTGACTTGCATCTCACTTAGAATCAGTTGATATACCTGCCAGTGAAAATTGCACCTTTCCTGCTCTACTTTATACAACAGGTGATTTTCCACCAGTACTTAAAACTCTGGTAGCAGCCGGACTCACTTGTATTTTGAACTTCATGTGTTCAATTCCTTTAAAAAGGAATAGGAGTGTTCTCACTTCTGATGCATCTTTTTGAAAGGTTCATACAGTTATTTTTTCAAGAAATTTTATTGCCCCAAAATAAAAAGACTTTACTATCATGCTGAGACAACATATATTTAATTGAAACAGTCTCTTCCATAGTCCCATGATGTAAGTTGGCGACGAAATTTGTATAATATATAGAAAATGTTTCTGTTCTATGTACAGGTCAATCAACTATGCTAATTTTAATCATGCATGTGGGTAATTGCATTATTGATTTGTGTTTGGTGGAATATTTTGGTTTCTCTGAAGTTTATCAGTGAGTTTTGGTTTACCTTTTGGAATAGAACTCCAGTATGTCTGTTTGTCTCCAACTTTTCTTTCTTTTCTACACCTTTTGGAACTCTGATCCATCTTGGAGCTCTTCTTCGTTTTCCATATGGTTTGTTCACCCACTATATTGATTGCTGTTTCCATCAGTAGTATTTTATGGTTGTGCCTTGCACTTTCATAGGTTGTATTACAAGATGGCAGGTCGGAGCGTCTGACTGTTTGCGCTGGTTCAAATACTGCTTCTGTTCAAGATGCTCTGACAGAGTACTGTGTGATTGAGTCTTGTCCTCAAGGTAGGCAAGAAACAAAAATGCATTTTGAGGTGGAAATGCATTTTATTATTGTATGGATAAGTAAATTATTACTGCTAGCAGTGTCATTTCAAAATGGAATAAGTAGCATCAGATAGTGTAGAACTCGGGCCACTAATGCTGCTGATAAAAATAATGTCAAACAGATATCAAATCAGATGTGAATAGGAACAAATTCATTCAAGGAAAATTCAGAGACATTAAACTGTAATATAGTTTTGGTATTATTGATAAACATTGATGATGTAATTTATGTTTCCTAACGTTAGGTGTCCTGGATGACGATAGCCACTGTAAGCTTAGCAAACGAAGTAGATTGCTGAATTATGATGCATCATTTTATTGAATATCGTTGTCCTTTTTTAGTGATGGGTTTGGGATATTGTTAGTAAGCAACAAAAAATGTGATGCAGTGAAATTGCTTTTAGTTAAGGAAAGTCCATCCTAATATGGTGTGAAATTACTTCACATATAACTGCTATTGTGATTCAATAATATTGAAGTTTGCTAATGATTCTAGGGTACACTTGGTTAGAGCTATTCCCTCGAACTGGGAGGAAGCATCAGGTAATTATAATACTCTTATGTCAGTTATCTCTGAACAAACTGGTTTTGTTGTACTTGCAAGGTACCACGATCACACTAGCCACTCTGAAAAACTCTCCTTTTTATTCTTGAACTGAGCCAGCTCCGAGTTCATTGTGCGGAGGTTCTGGGAACACCAATCGTTGGGGATTACAGGTTTGGACGGCAAGCGCACCAGAACTGGACGCCTCTTCCCATGCCGCAAACAATCGACGAGGAAATTCTCAAGAAAAGGAAGCTTCCCTTTGGGCTTGCTTTGGGCGGTGGAAGCGTAGCTGAGCAGCAGCCACAGCTGCATCTACACTGCAAGCAGATGATCCTTCCTGACATCTCAGCAGCTATGCAGCAGCTGCAGTCTTCACATGCTGACCACGATTTCTCTGATCTGGAGAAGCTGAGCTTTGTCGCGCCAATGCCGTTGCACATGCGTTTGAGCTGGAAGATTCTGATGTCCATAGGCAAGTAATGTTGTCATTTCTTCTTTAGGCATGCCTGCTTGCTGTGCTGTATAACTGCGGGTTTTGCTTTAAGACAGTCGCAGAAAGCTTAGAACAACCTGAAACCCTGAATTTGGGCTGTAGTAGTAATCAATGAAACGATGTTGATAAATAGATTATTCTTTGTTTTCTTTTATTTTCTGGTTTCCCTCCAGAGAACTTTTCATATAATGCCGCATCATGTTGAGTAAAGTAATCAATGAGCAATGATACAAGTTCATGGATTCGATTAATCTGAGCCAGCCTCTGGTGCACTGCAGCCGCAGGGGCGAAATGACCCTCTGCTGCGGTGAAAGCTTTCCTTGGCCGTTTTCCTAACGTGTGCGCGTTTTGAGTATTTAATTTTGACAGCGAAACAGCGAATGTTGAATTAGCAACTCCGGTGCGCATTTGAGTGCGTTCTTCTATGTTTTGGTGCTTCTTGATGTTTGTATTTGCAACATTTTTTTTTCCTCTGGTTAATATTATAATGATATGATACGCAGGAGCAGATTTGGGCCAAAGCCAGTACTAAGGCCTGGGACATTCAACCTACTGAACCATCTTGCAACAAATTCGTGTCACGTACAGTGCAGCAATAAGATGTGCCAATATATTTCACAAACAATGACACGAAGAAAATAACAGTGTCATCGTTACGGCATCCCACTCTTTTACCTTCTTGATGACTCAGTTTGGCATTACCCTGTTCGATTCCATGACGACAGTTGCCGCAATAGTTCTACTTTAACTTAGGCTGCATCAATGCCACTGGATAAAAGATCACATTGCAATGCAGACAGAAATAATAGCCCTGATGCATATAACATCAGACTGAAAAAAGTCCAGCACAAAAAAGGTTGGGTGCACGTCCAGTTGAACATTTCTGGTTTAAACTACTTCAGTGGTTTCAATCCGAGTGAGGCCCGTAGCTTGTTCATTTCTATGATCTCAGGGTCATTCGGGTCCGGAGCATTTCCTTCACCCTTCTTCTCTTTCTTTTCCTTCTTCCTCTTTGGTTCCTCTCTTGGGCCACCATCCTCACCACGTCCTCGAGGACTCGCACTTCCACGACCACGCCTCCTGCGGTACTCTCCATCTTCCCGGTCTCTGTCCCGTCGATCTCTGCTCCTTGAGCGGCTTCTGTGCCTGCCACGGTCTCTGTCCCGGCGCTCCCTTTCCCTACCGTCCCTCTCCCTGTCTCGATCCCTGTCACGACTGTAGTCGTCATCTCGCAAGCGGTGACGGTCTCGATCCCTATCCCGGTTTCTGTCTCTTTCACGATCTCTATCTCGGTCTCTTTCCCGCCCTCTCCCATAATCCCTATCATAATCCCGATCTCTATCATAATCTCTGTCCCTGCAAAATAGACATAAAAGTCCATGTAGTTATTATCTACAGGTGTTTAAACATCAATAGTCAATCACACGGGACCAAAAATCCCAAATTAAATTAATTCAAGATATCAAAATCCCCATGCCAAAAGAATAAATAGTCCTCATCATCCGCCAGTGGATGTACAGCCAAATAACTAAATCTGCTTTACACGATAATCAAATGGAATAAGTTTGATTAACAAGATAAATAGTGCCAGTCTAAAGTGGTCAGATTCAAGATTATATTCTAGTTTTAACGATGCCTTGGACTTCTGATCCATTAACTTATCAGCACCTGACCATTATTGTTAGTTAAATATTAAGTAGTTTTTAACTACGTGCCCAGAAACTACAAAAGAAGATTATTCATATTCTACTTGATAAAAATCCAGCCTCCCAAAGTTACTGTACCAGAAACATTGTCACACATGATAATTTTTATCCTTAACAGCCATGCTTTACTAAAAGCAAACAAAATCATTGTAGCTGGTCACTAGAAACATGAAATAATCAATAAGACTATACACAGTATACACTTTTATACATGAACGGATGTAGTTTAGCATTTCATAGAAACAAAAAAAAAAACTAAGCTTTCATGATAGCAAACAAGCTTATTACTTCTCAAAGCCTGAAATGGTCACTGACAGAAGCTGGAAAACATGCAAAACAAAGGAAAAGAAAAGAAATGCAATGGACTCAAAATGTGAACTAAAACAAGAGCAATGAAATTCAATAAGCAAGATATTCTATTCAAGATTATTTATGACTATGTATCTGTTTGACGCATCATACTTCTCACTGCACACTATCAGTGCAGAGAAACCTGGCAGAGCCACGATTTTCACTGTCGGAAGTGGTATACCTACCAATGGCTCTTGATATTAACATGCCATGGCAGTAACACTGATATACAGCACTGCAATGATGCAGCAACAGCTTCCGGTATATGATATATCAAGAATAAGAATCAAAAGCATCTAGACTAGACTTCACAAATTAAGAATGATATTTTGATACATCATCAGAACATCGTTGAAATTTCAGCTTCTTTAAAACCAAAACAAGCAGCTATCCTTAGGTTCACATATTGAATGCATGATGCAATATTGATGCTAGACACATTTAGCAGTTGAAGAAACAGTCAGAATAATTCAACAGGAAACTTGGTATATGAGTGCTGTGCAGTTCATGAGGAGCATACCTGTGATGCCTTTCGTGTTTCCTGTCACGGTCCCGGTCCCTATCCCGTTCCCTTGCAGGGCTCCTTCCACGATGGTTATCCTGAAAAGATGATAAAAGCCGATTCAGCATGCCATTAATAAACTTGGTAGATTCACTACAGATTCACTTCTAAAGTGCTCACATTTTCACGACCGTTTGGTTCATCAATTTCCATAGGCTGTTCCTCCTTGTCTTCCTCTTCTTCCTCAAAATCATCCTCAAGTGCACTTCTTCTCGGTTCCAGAGTTCCAGACGCTTCAAGAACCCATCTGTTCAAACAATCCAGAAAATGCCATACATGAGACAAAACTGAGCGTTCAAGATTTTTTTAATACGAGTATGCCAATGTAAAATGCCACAACCAAAATAATTTTCAAGAGCACGGCTTTGACTCACTGAACTAAAAACAAACCTTTTCTGTATGCGAGGCAGGGCTGTATCACAGGAGTAATCCTTGGTCAGCAACTCATCAATGAACTCATCAACATGGGTAAGTGTGAACCCTGAAATGAAAACGGGATACCCATGTAAATGCAGGCCCAAATACTTGCACCTAGTTTCAATTATATTATAACTGTCAGTGTGAAAAACATCAGACTTTTGAGGAGGAAAAAAAACTGTAAATAGTTTCAAAAAAAAACTGTAAATTCAGGGGGCACTGGATCATACGTCCGTCGCTGAGCTTGTCCCTGATCTTGCGGTAGTCATTGTAGAGCGGCTCAAGGTACTGGTAGACGTCAGCAATGGTGCCAGTGAGGCGCAAGTAGAAGGCCCCGAGAACACGAACATACCTACAAGAAAACGCAGAACAGCAACATCGATGCTGTGTCAGTTAAAAAGCAAAGGAAGTCTTAAGTTATTCGAATGGATTAAAAACACAGTACAGGAACCAATTTCCTACAATATTAAGGAAGAGAGCGTACTTGTAATCCTCGTTCTTGATGAACTCAACTACGATGTCCTTGTCTGGTTGGATCTGCAGCATCTTGAGCGCGAGGCAGAGGAAAGGGGTGGGCTTGCGGTTGCCGCCGTAGGTTCCGCCGGTGTGGTCGAGCTCCATGGCCTTGTCGACCAGCGTCTCCGCGGTGAGGCCGAAGCATTGCTCCTTCCAGTAGGTGCTCTGGTAGATCTTGGTGCGCACGATCTTCTCCACCAGGTTTTGTGGGTTCGTCCCGTGGATGCTCTTCGCGAGGGGGTCCGTGCGGTTCGCCATCGCTTAAGCGCCCGCGCCCGCGGCGCGCTTCGGTAGCGGCGACCAAAGGCGGCGGCGGCGGTGACGGCGGCGGCGGCTGATGTGGCTGGGGATTGGATTGGGGTTTCCAAACAAAACCCTAGGAGCTAGCCGGCAGTGCCTGCGGCAGGCGAAGCTAAGGCCCTGTTTAAGGTGGTGTTTGGATAACTAGTGCGATGACTAAAGTTTAGTGCTTAAAATTTAGTCTTTAAACTTTAGTTCGGCTATGTGTTAAACTTTAATCATCTAATCTATAATAACTGATTTATTCTCATTTAATTATCTATGCACAATCATGCATGCAAGCGACAAGGGGTATGGACGTCCAGTGTCCGCCCCAAGAGAGTTTAACCCGGTTTAGGGCCTCTTTGAGAGGAAAAGATTTTAGCCCAGTTTTTAACCATATGCTCACTTTTAGCCCTCTATTTGATCCCTATGGCAAAAACAAAACTAAAAGTGCAGGGCTAAAGGTTTGCCATAAAATCCAAACATGGCCTAAATTTGTAAAGTTTTAGGGTGTCACATCAGGTATCACATAGAGGTGTCGCATGGGGTGTTCGGATAATAATAAAAAAACAAATTACAGAATCCGCGAGACGAATTTATTAAGTCTAATTAATACGTCATTAGCACATGCGTTACTGTAGTAACATTGTCAAATCATGGGCTAATTAGGCTTAAAAAATCAAATTAGTCGTAAACCGTGCAATTAATTATTTTTTAGTCTATATTTAATATCCCATGTGTCTTGATGGGACATAGAGTAAATTTTAGAGAGAGAAATTAAAGAAGGCCTCAAAGAGAAAAATACTCAAAAAGAAACCGGTCTTGTCGCAGCCTGAAGTCGGTTGGGTTCGACCAGAGCCGAGAGTCCGACCGTTCGCGGTGCCATTTGAAAACTTTTGTATTGTGTTTTAAAAAAAAACTTCTGTATTCAGTATCACCAGAGCTTTATATAAAATATTTATTTATTCAGTTTCCAAAAATATAATAGTTGGCTCACAAACAAAAAAAAGATGCATGCTTCTAAAATAAAAGTTGAAGCTAAATTATAGAACAAGATTTTAAGCCGGTTTTCAAATATAAGAGCAATATACAATGCAAGGTGTGAATGCCTGAATGGGAACTAGCAGCCACTACATTGAACTCCAGCCCGCTCATGAACGGAGTTAGAGCAACTCTACGAGACTCTCTATATTTTTACTAGTAATTGTTAGCAATATAAATTCTGGTGAAAAAAAATATCATCCAAAGACTTATTTAATTTGATATTTGAATATAGTCATCCTTTATTTCGGATTTATCACTGGCAAAAAATTTAGAGCGAGGTGACTAATGCAAGCTAGGAGTAGTCCTGGTCCATCAAATGATTTTTAGTGGTAATGCAAATCGTCTATTTGTTGTAAATGATTTTTAGCTTGCTAATTTTTAGACATGCTTAGTCCCAGTCCATCAAACAGACACTTAGCTGAAAGCTTGACTACGATGTACGTCTTTTCCTCTACTTCATATATAACATCGCTTAGCAAATAGACGATTTGTATTACCACTAATAATAGATCATACATCTTACGACGACATCTTGAGTTGGCTAACCTTAGAGACTTGCCCATATTCACAGTGCTCTTTTCCGTATCCTCACGTGCAAGTATCTGACTTTTATCTTTGCCACGCTTCGTCGTAGAGGACAACCTACATTGGTACACGCCAGACAAGACCGCGGTTGTGATGGCAACGACCATTGTTTATCGCGCCGCCCGCACAATTGCACAAGCATCATTAGGTACAACATGCAAAGCAGAAATTGTCGGCGTCCCAAAGTTGTACCCTGTAGATGTAACAAGGAATGAAAACAGGCGAAATAAATCCCATTACGTTCTGTACCGATTCTTATACTTAACCTGTTTGAATTTGTATTGATGATTATTCCGACCTTTTTTAGATCTTCTATTTTTGGTAAACCAAAAACAGGATGAAAATGATATGGATGTTTCTTTTACCATTTTTTGTTTTTTTTTGCTGGGATATCCTACTTTTGTTCGCAGAGGATATCCCGTTTTAAGAAGTGCAATAATACATCACATTCTTCATCTATGCCACGTAATAGTAGCCTTGTTATCTCATGATCTTGCATTGCTATACTCTTGTCATCTTACGAACCATACGGTATGGTTTAGAATTATTTATATGTTGGCAGCGTTGCCATGGTCAATATGTGAAATCATGTTTCTTGGTTCTATATATCGATGTTCTTGTTTTGTTTGTTCGGATCCCGTTCATTATGAACATGTTGCGTTTGAATTGACCCATTTTTTTTATTTCTAATCCCGTTTTCGTTTCCATTTTCGGCCTTTCCGATTTCGATTTCGTTTCCGTATTAAAATGCAAAAGTAAAAACAATAGAGGGTTTATCCCGATCGATCCCATCCAGTTTCACCCCTAGATGTAATTAGTGCTAGATCTTATTTCACCATGATTAGATGCATCTTAATATTTAAGTTAATGCGCTATGTTCCATCTAAAACCCTGCAAAGAGAATTTTATACATGACAATAAAATTTTACCTAGACTATCTATTTGACAACCGTTGGGACGTCTTAGTTTATTTACGCTTAGGCCCCGTTTAGTTCCGAAAATTTTTGGCTTTTAGCTACTTTAGCACTTTCGTTTTTATTTGGTAAAAATTATCCAATTATGGACTATTTAGGCTTAAAAGATTCGTCTCACGATTTCTCGGCTAACTGTGTAATTAGTTTTTTTTTCGTCTACATTTAGTACTCCATGCATGTGCCGCAAGATTTGATGTGACGGAAAATCTTGAAAATTTTTGGTTTTTGGCTTGGAACTAAACGCGGCCTTAGTAGAGAACTAGAGACTCAGAAAGTTCACTATTTTTTTTTCTTTTTTTTGGTGGTAACGATCTTGGCAGCTGGCCGCCTCTCCCACACACAACAGCCACACGAGCCCGACTTCACGCCGCCGACTTGAGAGCTCTTCTGTATTTCCGGTCGCGGCTACGCTTTTCCCCATTCGACGCGTTCCCCAATCGAGCCGAAATCAATCCCAGATCCCAATTAATCCTCCCCTCCCTCCAAACCCTAACTCTACCCCTCGTCCTCCCCCGAGCGCAACCGGCGGCGATCGAAGATGCCGGCGACGGCGGGGCGCGTTCGCATGCCCGCGAACAACCGCGTGCACAGCAGTGCGGCGTTGCAGACGCACGGCATCTGGCAGAGCGCCATCGGATACGACCCCTACGCGCCCGAGAACAACAAGCAACAACCGGGCCGCCCCTCCTCCTCCGTCTCCGCCAACGCCGCCGCCGCGGTCGCCAACGACGCCAACGCGGCCGCCAGCGCCGCAGCAGCTTCCGGATCCGGCTCGGGCGATGGCAACGCCTACACCAGCTTCCAGGGCCTCCTCGCGCTCGCCCGCATCACCGGCTCCAACTCCGACGAGACACGCGGCGCCTGCAAGAAGTGCGGCCGCGTTGGCCACCTCACCTTCCAGTGCCGCAACTTCCTCTCCGTCAAGGACCTGGACCTGGACGACGCCGACGCCCAGGCGGCCGCGCAGGCCAAGTTCGACGAGATAAAAAAGAAGGCTGCTGCCGGTGGGGATGCAGATGAGGCTTCTGATGATGTGGAAGAGGAGGACGAGGACAGCGATTCCTCTGATTCAGACATCGACCCTGAGCTGGAGAAGATAATTGCTCAGCGCGAGCGCGCCAGGAATGGGGGAAGGAGGCCCAGGCAGGAAGAGAAGTCGTCGAGCCACCGCCATAGGAGCAGCAGCAGCAAGAGGAAATCAAAGCACACGAGGAGTAGAAGGAGTGATGATAGTGAGGATGAAGATGGGGAAGGCAGAAGAGGCAGAGACAGGAAGAAGAGGTCCAGCAGATCAAAGAAGCATGAAAGATCAGATGTGGATAGCAGCGATGACAGTGACTCAGATAGGCACAGGCACAGGAAGAGCAGGAAGGACAGGAAGAGGAGGAGGAGCCACCGCAGGAGCGACGACTCTTTGGATGAGAAGGATGTGTCTGGAGGTGAAGAAAGGAAGCATCGACGTCACCGCAAGCGGAGCCATCACCGGAGGGATGCATCTGACTGTGACAATGGAGGCAGTGATTCTGCAGATGACAAGAAGCAATCCAGCAGGCGGAGGAGGCACCACCGGTCAGAAAGCAGTGGGTCGGATGAGGATGAGCGACATGATCATCGGGGAGCAAAGCGATCTGGGGAGAAGAACAGGGACCGCAAGAGGAGCTAAAGAGGAGCATTGAATTGGTAATTCCTATTCGATGATGTTATTGAGTTCCTCTATTTATCAGTCGGTCCGTTGCCTTGTCATAAGTTTGAAACATTTGAAGCATGATGCTTAATATGTGTAACAATATAACATGTTGATGTATTACTGTATGTCTGTCTGAACTATACTTCGAGTCTATTATGCGTTCATGATTCGATAATTGATATATTGTCAAGGATTTTTAATATGATGCATTCAGTTAGCCTCCCCCCTCAATAATACTGCATGAGGTAATTAACATTAGAACATTTTTCCTACATTGATGGAGCCAGCTAGCTGCCAATTTTATCGAGATGGACCTTGTAAAAAATGGGAGTACGCCATTTAGGAACTGCTTATATTATGAAGAGGCATGTTTTTTGTTTGTGGAGTGATGGCTTATATTGGTTATAGCATATTGTGCTATTGATTTTCCATGTCAATTAATTCAATTCTATGCAAATTATGCTAGGTTCTGCTTTTGAGGTATTTGTAAAACTTTGAACAATCGGCTTTTGGGACAGTTATTTTGTTCTTATATGAGAACTTTTTAGGTGACATTGTGTCGTTACAGGATTCTGCATGTGTTGTGGTGTTTGCTGAGTTTAATGATCAATATAATAAGGTGCTTGTAGTGTGAATTTCTTTTGGACTCTGCTCAGTGCACACATTAGTATGTATGTTGGAGGATGCTTGTATAGCATGATTAGGACCTTTGTTAGGATTTTGACATGTCTAGGATGGCTTTCCGAAGTCTCCTATTGAGCTGCTAACGGATAGTAATCCACTAACCCCTCTTGTTCATAAATGAACCTGGAACATATTACAACACTTCATGCTGCATTCAATCTTGATTTAGGGGCTGCAAGGCAGGACAGGTTGGCCCCTTCTGCCACAATTTTAGCTACCAAAAAAAGGACTGGTCATGCATTCATGCTCCCAGTATATGCTATGTTCTCATGAAATGTTTCTCATCTTTGCCTCTTTTCAGCTATCTTCACACCAAAATCTGGAAAGAAGAAAGCGGGAACTCGAAGCTTCTAAGATTGTATCATCAAGGATCAGATGTGAATCGATATCAGCTGGTTTTGATGCAGTGTCGGAATCGGCTATTTTATAGATGACGTCAGGAGACGACGTCCATGGACCATGTACGGATGGCGTCGGGGGAAAAATATGTCGGACTCTATAAAAAGGAAAAGATTAAAGTCCAAGTTACTTTTAAGTTAGAATATTTTCTTTTGTTTCAAGAATTGTAATGAGTCGTATTTGAGTAGGATTCATGTTTAGGTTCCGGATATAAATATTGGACTCCGGTTATTGTAAAGACACGAACAACCAACCAATACAATTACTTTTTTTTTTGGCTTCACGCCAACCCTTAGGAGTAGTAGTACTGTAGATCTCGACGAGTTCTTCAACAAGCATGGCTGCATCGGCTGATCGACCTCTGGCTTGTCTATGAGTATCGTCACGACTTATATTATGCTTGTAAAGCTGCATCAGCCGATTGATCTTTTATGAGTATAGTATAAGTTAGTTATCGATCTGTATCATTATTCGTAAGGCTACATCAGCTGATTGATCTTTTACGGATCATAATATAGATCAAAGTTATCGATCTTGTGTTAAATAACTTGTTTAATACAATATCATCAGTTATCGAATCTTCTAAGATTACTAAGATTTTTCTAGCTATTTTTGGTTGATTCACCGGTTATCTGATTGAGATAGAGATAGATCGGCATCATATCATCATAATTGATCGTCTTCTAGTCTAATCTGATTGAGGTAGAGATAGATCGACATCATATCATCATAATTGGTCATCTTCTAGTTTGGTCACCCTTTGAATCTCATAATTGATGGCTTAATTCTGCTAGATTGACTGTTTTACCTCTATTCTAAGCATAGTATGCATTTAAAGACATGTTTTCGATCTTGGATGAACTAACTAGTTAATGAGATCTAATCTAATGACACCACCATAGCTGCATCGATCCGGTCAAACCTCACTGGTAAGACTTTAGATTAGAGATTATCGATTAGTGGTTTTGTTCGTAATCAAGATATGTACTCTGTTTGTTTGCTATGCATGCATCAGCTATTTTAGCCGATTTGCCTGTGCCTTCACACATATAGGCCCCGTTCGCTTGGAGGAATTTGGAGAAATCTGGAGGAATTTGTGAGAGAAAATCAGCCGTGAACAGTAACTTTCAGCCGTTAACAGTGCAATTTTTGCACCAAATTTAACGGCCCCATAGCATTTTTTTCATGAACCTGTCAATATATAGACGGTTTTATAGATTCTTTGGCTTTAGTTTGTTATCATTATTATAGCTTTAATTTGTAGATTTGTTTGTACTAGATAGTCGATTTATTTGCATGTTATATCTTTTCTCGTTAAACTTATCGGTTCAATGCTTTACATTGGTTATATCCATCTAGCCGATGATGTTACTTATATCTAGGTGCATTGTATTTGTTATCATAAATCAATCATGGCTCACGAACATCACAGTCCTTAACAGTCGATTTCTTCTCGTATTGGCTATTTAGTCGATTCTCCTGTTTGGCTGCTCTCTAAGCAGCACACTTGGAACTGTCTGGGTAAAACCGGCATGTTCCACCCTAAACTACTGATAAAACTTCTTCTCCTTATCAATTGTAGGTCAAATTGATTAACACGTCTTTTGAGATTTTCAGGATCGACTGGTCCTGTTGTGAAGCCAAGCAAGATATACGGGTTGACCTCGCTCAGATCGTTCCGGCTTGCTGTGTGTCAGGTGCATCGCCACATTTTTACGTCAACACACGTTTTTGCACGCCCGGTGGGACACAATCGTCATGGTAGCTCACAACAACAGGGATATTCTTATGGTGCCTTGTGAAGACTTACCTGATGAGGATAAAGATGTCATTAGTAAAGCTATAGAGGAGTTTCATAACAAGTGTTGGTTGTCTTACACCAAGACACGTGACAATAAAGTTGTTCAGAAATATCCACTATCAAGAGTTTTGATACATGGACAGTCAGATATAGATAAAGTTGATGATAGACGTTTCTTTGTAGATGCTGTAAACAAATCTGTTCATGATGCCATGTTGAATCATAATACAGCTTTCTTGAACACATTTCATAATACCATAATGGTGTTTCATTAATATCCAATTGATTAGATTGGACCGGCTTATTACAATATCTCACATCCGTCAACTCAGGTGACTAATCAAGCCAGCACTAGCCATCCAGAAGCAGCACTAGCTGGCAATAATGATGTCCAGGCACTTCAGAGCTCATCTGAGCAAGTTTGAGACGCTACTACTAATCAAATACAGTATAATTCTGGATCATCAGTGCAGCATGTACAACAGCCGACGGGGCAAATTCAGAATCAGATGGTTAATTTTGGCACATCAGGCCAAATACCGTCGTTGGCTAAAAAAATAGCTCCATCAGTCCAAAGGATTCGTAAATATACGGATCCCAACATCTACAATCGGAGACTTCAAGCAGCAAATCAGCAAAGGACTCAACTGATAGAGATTCCACAAGGATATCATTATAGCACAGATTATAATACCATCCATATGATTCCAAATCCAGGGTATCAAGGTACCCAAAATTTTAATCCACAGATGGGTCAGTAATTACAAAGAAATTCAAATTCAAATGCTGATGAGTTGTTGCTCAAAGTAACTAAAATGATGGGAATTCAAATGCTGATGAGTTGTTGCTCAAAGTAACTAAAATGATGAAGAATCAGTTCGGTTTAAAACCAAAAGGGCAGATCTTTTTCGTACAAACGTCTATATCCAGAGTGGTATGATTTGGTTGCCCTTTCTACAAATTAAAGGTTCTAGAATTTGCTAAGTTCACTAGTCAAGATAGTACAAGTACAATAAAACATGTCAGTCGGTATCTTACTCAGTTGGGTGAAGCATCCATTGAAGAAACTAATCGGGTTCATTTCTTCTCTTTATCCCTGGCAGGACCAGCTTTCACTTGGTGTTTATCGTTATCAGTTAATTCTATTGCCAATTGGACTAACCTAGAGAAGAAATTTCATACATATTTTTATACTGGGACGAGAGAAAAGAAAATCACAGATTTGACGACCATAAGGCAGAGAAATAATGAATCGAGTGCTGAGTTTCTTCAGAGGTTCCGAGAAACAAAAAATTTGTGCTTTTCATTGAATCTGACTGATGATCAGCTAGCTGCTTTGGCAGTTCAAGGAATGTTGCCAACATAGAGAGAAAAACTGCTTGGGCAAGAGTTTGACAATTTAGGTTAGTTGGCTCAACGGGTGGCATCACTTAATAGCCAATTTCAGAATATGCGTAGAGATACCCGATTCTAGAAGAATACCGCAATTGCTGAAGCTTATAATCCATATTTAGCTGATGATGATGGTGAGGATGGTGAAGAAGAGAAGATTGCTGTGACTGAATGGAATTGGGGTAAGAAGATAGTGATGGTTCCAAATCCTTTGGGAAAAGGAGTTAAAGAAAGTTATGATTTTGACGTCGCAAAATCAGACAAGCTCTTTGATTTCTTGCTTGAGAAGGGACAGATCAAATTGCCCGCCAATCATATCATATTACCCCCTGATCAGTTTAAGAATAAGAAGTTCTGCAAATTTCATAACACTTCTTCTCATTCTACTAATGAGTGCAGAATTATCCGGCAACATATACAGAGGACTATTTAGCAAGGGAAGCTTAAATTTGATATACCTCGGAAGATGAAAGTTGATGATAATCCTTTCTCAAAAGATCAGAATATGGTTGATGCTAAGTTGCTCAAAAGGAAGACTAAAGTTCTAACATCAACTAGGGCAAAAGAAACTAGAACAGTTGATCTAGAGACGCAAATATCAGCTGATGAATATAAAGAAATTAAAAGGTGTCATGACCAACAGAAAAGTCGATATGAGCAGGGAGAGACATCAAGAAACGAGGCAATGAGGCCGCGTGTTACATCTCGAATTTTGTTGAATAAATGGCAACGGCAGAAAGAGAAGGATTATCAGCGTTGAGAAAGAATATCATCGTCAACAAGAAGATGAGAGGTATGAAAGAGAACAAGCTGAATTATATTGGAATTTTTTTAGACATTGTTGGAAAGAAGGTTTTGAAATTGCCTACTAGAAATAATTGTTCAGTGTAGTGAACAATATTGGGAATTTAGGTAATCTCAAGCCAACCACCGGTCTATTCATGCTCGAATCGGGTATCATCATGATAATATAGGTCGGCGCTTAAAAATTAGAAGTGTTCATGATCGGCTTGGGAAGCGAGTTGTTGATCAAAATTGGGCTGATTATGAAGAAGAAGGTGATGAGGAATAATATATTTGGCAGGAAGGGCAATAGTGTCCAGGAGGTTTAACAAGAAGTTAGAAAAAGAAGGGTACAACGCCTAAGGAATAGAGAGCTAGAACAGGCTCAGAAATCTGGTAAACCTCAAGTATGGCGTGTTAAACAAACAGCCGATAAGGGTCAACCATCGGCTAATATTCAAATAACTTTTCTTTTGCCGTCAGAATTTAGAGCTCCAGTAGATCAAGAAGTATATTCAAATTTTGATGAATCGGAATGTGAGGAGATGGCTGCCAAATTGACAGTGATACAGCAAGGTATATTTGATAAGCTAGTCAAGCATCGACACTTGAAGGCTTTATATGTAAAAGGTTTAGTTGATAGGAAGCCGATGGGCAAAATGTTGGTGGATGGAGGTGCTTCTGTTAATTTTATATCTTATACTACTTTTCGCAAGCTTGGTAAGGGACCAGGAGATTTGATTGAGACTGACATGATGCTTAAGGATTTTGGAGATAATACATCCAAGAATAGGGGGGCAATAAACGTTGAATTGACAATTGGAAGTAAGATTTTGCTCACTACATTCTTTGTCATTGATGAAAAGGGTTCATACAGTTTACTCCTCGGTCGTGATTGGATTCATGCAAATTGTTGTGTACCATCGACTGTGCATCAATGTTTGATTCAGTGGCATGGAGATGATGTTGAGCTGGTTCATGCTGATGATTCTGTGAGTATAGCAACAACTGACCCAATGTATTGGAAATTGGAAGATTTTGAGTGTTTTCTGCATGTGATGGGAAGGAGGCTTTATTAAGATCAATGATGAAAGCCAACAACCGATCCAAGCAGTTAGTTCTGAGAGTTTGTTTTAATGGATAATCCAATAGATGGTACGGATGGTAAACTAGGACATGGCTTTACGTCGGCCGATGAATTAGAGGAGATAGATATTGGTCCTGAAGATAGGCCTAGGCCGACATATGTAAGTGCTAAGTTGAATCCTAAGTATAAGCGAGAGTTGATATATTTATTAAAGGATTTTAAAGATTGTTTTGTTTGGGAATATTATGAGATGCCTGGTCTAGATCGATCAATTGTTGAACATCGGTTGCCAATCAAACCTGGATATCAGCCATTTAAACAAGCTATGAGAAGATTTAACCCAAATGTTCTTGATGATGTCAAAAAGGAGACTGAAAGATTACTAGAAGCAAGATTTATTCAACCGTGCCGTTATGCAGAGTGGATATCGAGTGTTGTTCCTGTGTATAAGAAAAATAGGAAGTTAAGAGTTTGCATTCATTTCAGATATCTAAACAAGACTATACCCATGGATGGTTATCCGAAGCTAATAGTCGACATGTTGGTAGATGCAGCAGTCGGGCACAAGGTTATTAGTTTTATGGACGGCAATGCAAGATATAATTAAAATTTTATGGCTGAGGAAGACATAACAAAAACAACTTTTAGGTGCCCTGGCACAATTGACTTATTTGAATGGGTTGTGATGACTTTTGGTTTGAAGAATGCTGGTGCAACTTATCAGAGGGCAATGAATTATATTTTTCATAAGTTGATTGGCAGAATTGTTGAAATCTACATTGATGATGTGGTGGTGAAATTCAAAGGGTACAAAGAACATCTAGCTGATTTACGGGAGACTTTGGAGTGCATGAGAAAACATGGTTTAAAGATGAATCCTAATAAGTGTGCCTTTGGAGTATTAGCTGAACAATTTTTAGGTTTTATGGTTCATGAGAGAGGAATTGAAATTGGTCAAAAAAGTATGAAAGCAATTGATGATGCAGTATTCCCGACTACTAAAATAGAATTACAATATTTGCTTGATAAGATTAATTTTATCAGAATGTTTATTTCAAATTTGTCAGAAAGGGTTCTGCCATTTTCTCCTTTGTTGAAGTTGAAAATGATCAAGAATTTAAATGGAGTGACGTACAACAAAAGACGTTTGAGGAGATAAAAGAATATATGAAGTGTCCACCTATGCTGGTTCCTCCTCAGCAAGGTAAACCTTTTAAGCTGTACGTGTCGGTCGATAGCTAAACAATTGGATCGGCCTTAATGCAAGAGTTTAAAGAAAAAGAACGAGTTGTTTTCTATTTAAGTAGAAGACTTTTGGATCTAGAAACAAGATATTCTCCTATTAAAAAGTTATGCTTATGCTTATTGAAAGCATCTAGGTCCCTAGTTGGGTTTCGATGATTAATGACAATACGAGATTACCATAACTAACGTGTGTTTTGTAGATGCAATTAAGTTAGGTCATGGTAATGGCAATTGATTGAGCAATGATGGTTGTCATGCCCCTACGATGAAAATCGTTTCGGTTTTCAGAGGATGGACTAGTTCTAAATGTCGTTTGGTGTTGAATAGACAATTAGAGTAGTTTAGGACTTTGTTTTTCCTTTGACTGTACTATTAAGGGGGTATGGACTAGTAGCTTGGCCTAGGTGAGTCTAGTGGGTTAGGTGTGGTGCACACTTGTCAAATCTAGCACTAGGTAGCTCTGAAGTAGCCCTAAGATCAATTGGAGAAAACTTCATTCACATATGATTTCGAGTTGGAAGTGAATGGAGGGTCAAATGTTGACCGGACGCTGGTCCCGGTGTGACCGGACGCAGGCAGTAGAGTTCGGTCAGTTCATTTGATCAAGTGAGGTCGTTTGGATGCGATCGAACGCTGAGTGAAAAGTGACCGGACGCTGGGTGCCAGAGTTCGATCAACTCCAGTAAGGTTCTAGAGAGGGAGAATCTTGATCGGACGTCCGATCAGTGCTAACCGGACGCTGGTTAGGTTCTGGTTATTGACCGGACGCTGAGCAGCAAAGTGATCGAACACTGGGTGCGAGAGTCCGGTCAACATCAGTAAGGTTCTAGAGAGCAGTTTTCGTGACCGGACGCGTCCAGTCAGTGCTGACCGGACGTAGGTCAGAGTTCGATCACAACTTAACGGCTTAGTGGCGGGGAGAACTGACCGGAGCGTCCGGTCACCCCGCAGAATGCTGACTCAGGCACATAATGGTTTGTTTTGAATGAGGGGGTATAAATACTTCCTCTATTCATTGAAGGGAGTACTCTTGCCCATTTCAACAGCTAAGAAACACCCTTGAGAGTGCCAAGGAGAGCAAGAGCCTAGTGAGGTGATTGAGATTTGAGAATCCAAGATTAAGGCCTCATTAGTGAAAAGAGAGTAGCAAGTGTGCATCCACCCTTCTCATTAGGCTTGTTGTGGTCAAGTGAGAGTTCTTGCTTGTTACTCTTGGTGATCGCCATCACCTAGACGGCTTGGTGGTGATTGGGAGTTTGGTGATCATCCGGCGGAGCTTATAGATAACCCAACTCAAGTTGTGAGCTGTTGTGTGTGATTCACCGTGACGGAGTGTCGAAGAATCAACCCGTAGAGAGCACTTGATCCTTGCGCGGATTAAGGGGGAGCTACACCCTTGCGTGGATGCTCCAACGAGGACTAGTTGGGAGTGACGACTCTCCGATACCTCGACAAAACATCGCCGCGTCCCTTCTCCTCTCATTACTTTGAGCATTTAATTTTGAGCAATTTAATTCTTGTCTTTATATTCTTAGAATTGCCATGCTAGAGTAGGATTGGAACTTAGGGTGCTAAACTTTTGTGCTATAGATCATTAGAATCACATTCTAGGCACAAGGGGTGAAGTGGGCTAAGTGTACGGTTTAATTATTGCAAATAAT
This sequence comes from Miscanthus lutarioriparius, assembly GCA_904845875.1. Classification (NCBI taxonomy): domain Eukaryota; kingdom Viridiplantae; phylum Streptophyta; class Magnoliopsida; order Poales; family Poaceae; genus Miscanthus; species Miscanthus lutarioriparius. Next base: position 68,715,008 of record CAJGYO010000004.1, on the reverse strand, counting down.
TTTAGAATTAGCCCAATTCACCTCCCTCTTGGGCATCTTGATCCTTTCAATTGGTATCAGAGCCTCGTGCTCACGTATTTACACTTAACCGCCTAAAGAAAGATGTTCCACGGGGATGGACCTCCTATCTTTGAGGGAGATGATTTTTCTTATTGGAAAATCCACATGGAGGCGTATTTAGAAGCTCTAAATGTTGGAATTCTTAGAGCCGCCTCTCAAGGTTTCCCAAAACCTAGGGATCCCACGCACCTTCAAGGCGATGAAGTGAATTATAAAAATAGAATGCAAAGGCTAGAAACACCATCTTTAGATGTCTTTGCAAAGATATGTTTAACCGGGTGAGGAACCACAAGGACGCCCATACACTATGGTCGAACATTTGTGCGCTCCATGAGGGAACAAAGAGTGAGCGCGAGGAACGCTATTATCTGATCATGAAAAAGCTTAATTCTTTTGAGATGTTTCCTAAAGAAAGTGCAAATGAAATGTACTCACGCTTAAATGTTCTTGTAGAGGAAGTCAATGGGCTTGGACTTACACAAATGCAACCATCCGATGTTGTAAGGAAGATCTTAAGTATCCTTCCCATTGACAAATATGGGCATATTGTGATCGTGCTTCATCAAGGCGATCTTTCCACCGCTACGCCAACTCAAATCTTGGGAAAGATCAACGCTCATGAGATGTACATGCACATCACACCACAAGATAGCTCATCCTCCAACAAGAAGAAAGACAAGGACTTGGTATTCAAGGCTAGCCAAGAGAAGGGCAAAGCAAGAATTGAGTATGAGAGCTCAAGTGATGAAGAAATTGATGATGCAAGTCTTGCTCTCATGGTGAGAAGAACTGCCAAGATACTAAAGAAGCTCAACAAGAACGGTGTCAAGTTTGATGGCAAGAAAAAGAAGTTCTTCACTAGCACTAGAATGAAGCCAATCTTCGAGATGGATTGCTATAATTGTGGAGAACTTGGTCATCTAGCACATCAATGCCTCAAGCTTAAGAAAGACAAATACAAGAAGAAGAACAAGGGCCAGAAAGATGACTCAAGTGATGAAGATGAAGATGAGAAGAAGAAAAATAAGCCATACAAGAAGAAGGATGACAAGAAGAAGAAAAATGGCAAGGCATACATCGTCGGTGATTGGCTCACGGACATTGATTCATCAAGTTGCTCTTCCGATGGTGATAGTGACAATGAGAAGGTGGCCGCTATTGTGATTGACTCTTCATCATTTTCATCGACACCACCGCCATCATCCTCTACACACCTATGCCTTATGGCCAAGGGTGAACGAAAGGTATCAAATGATGATGAAAGTAGTGGTGATGAAAATGCTTGCAATGATGATAGTGATAGTGATGATGATGAATTTAAATCAGCTTCATATGATGATCTTGTTAAATTGCTAAATCAAAACACTAAGATCATTAGAAAGTCAAGAGCTAAGAATGAAAAGCTAGAACTTAAGAATGATTCTCTTTTAGCTAAATGTGACATAGCGGAAAAGGCTAGTGTTGAGCTTAGAGAAGCAAATAATGCTATGCCATCCAAACTCAAGGAGCTCAAATCTTCTAAGAAAGAGCTTAAAGAAAAACATGATAAACTTGAGGGGATACATAATGAGCTCATCACTAGCTACAACATGCTAAAAGAAGAGTATACCAACCTCAAGGTTAATCATGATAATCTTGTTATCTCTCATGAGTTTTTATCCAATGAGCCACATGATGCTATTAATGATGTTGTTAAGATTGATATAGCTACATCATGTGATGATTTGATTATTGAGAGCATTGGGCAACGTTCTAGTAGCAAAGGCAAGCAAATGATTGAGTCCGATAATTATGATCAATATGTCAAAATCAAGAATGAAAATGGGAAGCTTAAGAAAGATCTTGAAGAGCTATCAACCACCAACACTATTGTGATAGAGAACCTTGACCATGATAGTGATCAAATTCTTGAGAATGAGAAGCTCAAAGATGAAAACAAGAGACTCAAGAAGGAGAAGAATCATGATGAGCTCAAAGAAGAGAACAAGAAACTTAATCTAGAAAAAGAACATCTCAAAACCGGGTTGAGCAAATTCACAAGAGGCCAACATCTTCAAAGTGAGCTACTCATGAATACCGTCATGAAGATGGATAGAAGTGGAATTGGATACTTGGCAATTCAAGAGAAGAAGGCTCAAGCTCAACAACAACAACACAAGTCAAAGCCAAAGCCAAAGCGGTGTTTTGAGTGTAGACAAGAAGGCCACTTTGCCCATGAGTGTCAAACTCCACCACCACAAACCTTGCCTAAGCATGCTAGACCTTTTACTTTCAATGCTCATTACATGCTTAGAAATGATTCTAGTGGTAAAATGAAAGTCATGTTCTTAGAACCTCCCAACAAGAATAGGCCTAAGAAAATTTAGGTTACAAAGTCACTTGTAGAGAAAATCAAGGGCCATCAACAAGTTTGGGTCCCTAAACAAGCTTGATCTCTTGTGTGTAGGTGAACTACAAGACCGGTGGAAGTCATTAGGTAATTGATAGTGGTTGCACACAACATATAACCGATGATCCTCGTATGTTCACCTCACTAGATGAAGATGTAGATGGTCAAGAAAGAATTACATTTGGAGATAATTCAAAGGGCAAAGTCAAAGGATTGGGCAAAGTGGCAATATCAAATGATCATTCTATCTCAAATGTGATATATGTTGCTTCCTTGAGTTTCAACTTGCTATCCGTTGGACAATTGTGTGATCTTGGCTTTCAATGCTTGTTTACCGAGAAGGAAGTGGTTGTATCTAAGAAAGATGATCAAGTTATATTCAAGGGTTTTAGATACAACAACCTATATCTAGTGAATTTCACCTCTGAAGATGCTAACTTGAAGACATGCCTATTCACCAAAACATCACTTGGGTGGCTATGGCATAGAAGACTTGCTCATGTTGGGATGAGTTCACTCAAAAAACTTATGAAGAATGAATTGGTAAGAGGGTTGAAGGATGTGAAATTTGAGAAGGACAAGCTTTGTAGTACATGTCAAGCCAGCAAGCAAGTTGCAAAGACTCATCCTACAAAAGCTTTCATGTCAACCACAAGAGTGCTAGAGCTCCTTCACATGGACTTATTTGAACCAACAATATACAAGAGTTTGGGAGGAAATCTTTATTGTCTTGTGATTGTTGTTGACTACTCTAGATATACATGGGTGTTCTTCCTTCATGACAAAACCAAAGTGGCATCATGTTTAAAGAAGTTTGCCAAGAGAGCACAAAATGAGTTTAAAGTAAAGCTCAAAAAGATTAGGAGTGATAATAGAAAAGAGTTTGACAACACAAATATTGAAGCTTATTGTGATGAAATTGGAATCAAGCATGAGGTCTCCGCAACATACACTCCTCAACAAAATGGTGTAGTAGAGAGAAAGAACCGGACACCCATTACACTTGCAAGAACAATGCTTGATGAGTACAACACACCCGAAGCTCTATGGGCGGAAGCTATCAACACCGCAAGTTATGCATCCAACCACCTATTCCTTCAAAAGTTTCTTGGCAAGACACCTTATGAGTTGCTCAATGGGAAGAAGCCAGACGTCTCCTTCTTTAGGGTGTTTAGTTGCAAATGCTACATCTACAAGAAGCGGCAACACCTAGGGAAGTTTCAAAGATGTTGTGATATTGGTTTTCTTGTTGGTTACTCATCAAAGTCCAAAGCATATCGAGTATTTAATCATGCCACCGGCTTGGTTGAAGAAACATGTGATGTGGAATTTGATGAATCTAACGGCTCCCAAGGAGTACATGAGAATCTTGATGATGTAGGTGATGAACCATTGAGGGAGGCTATGAAGAACATTCCGGTTGGAGACATCAAGCCTAAAGATGATGATGATGATGTACAAGTGATTGATCCACCTTCTTCATCAAATGTACCACAAGATGGTGATAAAGATAGGAGAGTAGAAAATAAAGATACTCATGTCTCTTATGATAAAATGGTGGCACAAGCATAAGATGTTGATGCTCCACAACCTCCCCCTCAAGTGGTTGATAGAAGAAATTCACCTCTACTATAAGCTCATCCACAAGATCTCATCATAGGGAGTCCATCAAATGGTGTAATGTCTCGATCTAAAAAACTTGCTTCTTTTATTGAACATCACTCTTTTGTCTCTTGTGTTGAACCTAAGAATGTAGAAGAAGCTCTTCAAGATTCCGATTGGATAAATGCCATGCATGAAGAGTTGAACAACTTCACCCGCAATGAAGTTTAGACTCTTGAAGAGCGACCACAAGGTGCAAGAGTCATTAGAACAAAGTGGCTGTTCCGCAACAAGCGAGATGATCAAGGCGTTGTTGTGAGGAACAAGGCAAGACTAGTTGCAAAGGGGTTCTCATAAGTTGAAGGGTTGGATTTTGGAGAGACCTTTGCACCGGTTACAAGACTTGAAGCCATTCATATCCTCCTTTCATATGCATCGCATCATGAAATGAAACTATATCAAATGGATGTTAAAAGTGTATTTTTAAATGACTTCATAAATGAACTAGTCTATGTTGATCAACCTCTTGGGTTTGAAGACCCTTGATATCCTAATCATGTTTATAGGTTGTTTAAGGCGCTATATGGGCTTAAGCAAGCCCCAAGAGCATGGTATGAACGCCTTCAAGATTTCCCCATTGAGAAGGGCTTCACCATTAGGAAGGTCGACACCACACTATTCACCAAGAAGCTTGATGGAGAGATCTTCATTTGTCAAGTATATGTTGATGATATCATCTTTGGATCATCAAATGAAGATTCTTGCGAAGAGTTTGGTGAATTGATGTCGAAGGAGTTCGAGATGTCGAAGGAGTTCGAGATGTCTATGATTGGAGAGCTTACATTCTTTCTTGGTTTTCAAGTCAAGCAAGAGAGAAGGGATTTTCATCTCTCAAGAAAAATATATCAAGGATCCTCTCAAGAGGTTCAATATGGATGAATGTAAGTCAATCAAGACACCAATGCCATCTAATGGACATCTCAACCTAGATGAGAGAGGTAAAACGATTGATCAAACTCTCTACCGCTCTATGATTGGTAGCTTGTTATATTTAACCGCATCTAGGCCCGACATCATGTTTAGTGTGTGTATGTGTGCTAGATTTCAAGCTAATCCTAAGGAAAGTCATTTGATTGCCGTTAAAAGAATCCTTAGGTACTTTAAGCACACACCAAGCATTGGCCTTTGGTGTCTCAAAGGAGCTAGATTTGAATTAGTTGGCTATTCCGATTCGGATTATGCCGGTTGCAAAGTTGATAGGAAAAGCACATCCGGAGGGTGCCATTTGCTTGGTAGATCACTTGTGTCTTGGTCCTCCAAAAAGCAAAATAATGTGGCTTTGTCCACCGCCGAAACGGAATACATTGCCGTGGGTTCTTGTTGTGCACAAATACTTTACATGAAGCAAACTTTGCTAGACTATGGTGTAGTTCTAGAAAAGGTACCTCATTTGTGTGATAATGAAAGTGCGATGAAGCTTGCTAATAATCCGGTTCAACACTCTCGCACCAAGCATATAGATATCAGCCATCACTTTCTTAGAGATCATGTGGCTAAGAATGATATTTCATTAGAAGGTGTAAGGACCGAGGATCAATTGGCGGATATCTTCACTAAACCGCTAGATGAGGCTACATTTTGTCGGTTGAGGATTGAGCTCAATGTGCTTGATTTTAGTAACTTCACTAGAAAATGAGCTTGTGTTGTCCCTTGCATTGCATTGTAATATACAACATGTTTATTTTTTTGGTAATGCATTTAGGGCTTGTCTAACATGGTTAAGATAACCGCCGAAAAGCGTGTGAAGAAGCTTAACCTTGGATCAAACTTGATAAGCAACTAGAATTACTTTCAAGTATTGCATTGCATATGCATGAATGTTGTTTTATCGTTTCTCTTTAATCACCCTTTTATTGTCTATTTTCTTAAAAAGAATTATAACCTAAGGCAAAATACTTTGAAAATTTTGAGGGTTTGAGAGAGGTCACTCACATCAGCCCAATTGGTGTTTATTTGGGTCTTATTGAAGTTGGGACTTGATTAGGAAGAGGCAGCACGATGGAACTTTGAAGATCTGCTAAAAAAGAGTGACCGGACGCTGCATCGGACTCTGAAGTCCAGCGTCCGGTCAGTTCACATGAGGTGGAAAGAAGCGCGAAGGAGTGACCGAACGCTGAAACAGTTCTTTCCCTGCATCCGGTCAGATGATGTCCCTGAGTCCGGTCAAGCGAAGAAGATCTAAGGATCGACCGTACTCTGGCTGCGTCTAGTTAGTTGTGATCAGACACGTCCGGTCGTGACTTGGGAGGTTTTAGATCTCTCGGTTGTTGACCGGACTACGGGTGGCAGCGTCCGGTCATAACCACCGGAGCGTCCGGTCAGTAGAAGTCATGCGGATCTAAAACTCTTCTATGTTTCCTTATCCATCACGGGTGATCCACCATATAATCGCGTTGCCTTGACCTAATCCCGCACGCCCGCGCTGACTTCGCCGTTCCCGAGCCGAGCCGGCACACCATCTTCACCAGCGCCGCATTACTTCGCCGCATCCGCGCCGTACCGCGTAGCCGAGCGCGCGCCACCACCACATCGCCGCCTGCTTGCGCCGCGCCCATGCCTCTGCTCCGTGCGGCCGTGCTTTGATCCTCGCCGTCGCCCTAGCACCGCCGCGCCTCACAGCAGTCGCCGAGCCCGTGCCCTAGCGCCGTCGTGCCATGCCATCGCCCGCGCCTGAGCTGCAAGCACCTCCATTGCCACACCAGCATCTCCAAGCCCCATCGAGTGCCGCATTGCCTCACCGGAACTCTAACCGTAGGCGATCCTCGATGGTTCTCCGTGATCCGTTCCTTACTCGTCGGTTTGCTGGTTTGTCAGGTAGCAAGCCCTCGATTCTAATTTCATATCTAATGCTTGCTTCTTAGGGTTTCATATCTCTAGATGTATATTGTAATTATTCATATATCCGATCTATTCTATCGTGCAGTGAGTCGATGGGTTTGAGGTTACTTTGGTAGTTAACAGTTAACTCAGGGCCAAGCTCGTGAGTACGGATCGAGGCCAAGCCTTGGAAGTGACTGTTAACAGTTGATTCTTGTTAGTGGCAGTTGCTCTTTTCAGGTCCAGCAATGGCACGTGTCAAGAACGCCGGAGGTGGTCCAGGTGATGAGGATCCAAGGCCTCCACCTCGCTTGCCTACTGAGGTGAAAGGCAAGGGGACAAAGAAGACTACATCAAAGAAGCGGAAGTTTGCAGATGCTGATACAGCAAGAGCAGCAACAGTAGCAGCCGCCGCAGAGCGTGTAGAGAGAGGAGGTGCTCAGAGTGGTGTTGTCATTGCAGATCAGCTTTCACCAGCATAGAGGGCAGCCATTGAGCAGGTGGAGCGTCGTCATGGTAGTCTAGCTGGGACTATCATGCTTGAGGGACGGCGTGTTGTTTTGGAGGAGACTCAGCCTCAGGGGAGCCACAGCAATAGACATAGCCACCAGTGCAGTCAGAGGGTGCTGAGCAGACTTAGGAGGGAGAGCAGACAGAGGAGACAGAGCAGGCACCTCAGCCACAGTTACGCCGCTCTAGTCGTACCCATACCCAGGTGACACCGAGGCTAGAGACACAGAGGAGGGGTTCTCATCCGCCTCCTAGACCACAGGGTTCACCTCCAGTGACTCACTTAGACTTGAGGGCCGCCATGGCCAAGCAGGTGCAGCAGCTCAGGTTTGTTCAGTTTGAGGACTGGTTCAGTTCGAGGACTGGTTCCCACCGAGGAGGGACGAGCGTGCTTCAGAGGGTTTCTATGCACCACTGGAGGAGACTTCTACAATGCTTATCTGAACAGTGGTGTAGCTTTCTAATCTCAGAGGGTTTGCTCCATTAAGGCCATTGTAGCAGCAGCTGGAGAGCAGATCCACCCTCATCTCTCTTACTTTTTAGGGCTAATAGACTTACTTGGATGGACTGACAGATATGTTCCATCTTGGATCCATGAGTTCTACGCTACACTTTGGATTGACCCAGCTCACAGGTTCATATACTTTGCATTCAGAGGCCGTGACTACAGGCTAATGAGTTTCAGGGTTAGAGAGATCCTCAGGTTACATGAGTCACCCATCTATCTTCATGAGGTTTGCTATGGACACACAGAGCCTCCTAGATGCCCTCACAGTGGTCTCGTGCCTCTCACAGATCTCATCCGACCTTGCTTCATAGAACCATTCAGTGAGGGGTCGAGCAGGACACCTAGGGATCTTACTCCTATAGCTAGACTGTTGATGCTATCATGAGGAGGACCCTACTACCGAGGATGGGATATCACAAGGGATTGACTCGCATTCAGTTGTGGCTACTGAACTCCCTGATCCAGCAGACAATATTTTATATATGGGATCTCATTCTTTCTGAGATGGAGGATACACTTGCAGAGGGATTCTAAGGTCACAGGCAGCTATCATATGCTCACTGGATCACATTTCTGATTCATAGGGTAGTCACAGTGAGGCCTCTTGAGATGTTGGTAGAGTATTCAGGAGCTACTATAGAGTTTCCAGCTTATAACATGACTCAGATGCTCCGCCACAGTGCAGCGAGGACACCTAGCCAGCCGTGCCATCGCCCAAAGGTGCCAGTGACTGTAGCCCAGCAGGATGAGATCATCAGGGGCATATTAGCTACAGAGGAGGAGCAGCTAGATGCTCAGCAGGAGGGTATGGTTGAGAGTGATCCCAGTGACAGTTTAGATGATGACTACTAGGATATCCCTTAGATGCCTCCATGACGACATGACGGTAAGGCCAGTGGCTCTAGCTCAGCTCCACAGGCACCCCAGACAGACACTGCTCTTCTTGTGATTCTTGAGCGGATGAGGCAGGATAAGGCTCGCCAGGCCCAGGAGACCGTAGCTGCTCTAGCACAGGTTCACACTAGACAGGACGAGTTCTAGTGACAGCAGCAGGCCATGCAGCAGCAGCTCCTCATGCAGCAACAGTTACTTGGATTCATGCAGCTTGTCGTCTCTGCTATTGGGGCTGCGCCGCCACAGCTTACACCTCAGCTCGGCTAGCCTGCCACCACTACAGTGACTCTAGGTTTTCAGCCCAGTGGGCTTTAGAGTCAGGGACAGCCAGCCACCATGTTTGCTTCGCCTACAGAGCAGGTGTCCCAGTGGTTTGCTTTGTCAGTGCCAGCCTAGGGTCTTTCCTTCACACCTCTACATACGGGCTTCACACCGGCTCAGAGTTCGTCGACGCTTGTGATAGACACCCCAGTTTCCAGGAGCCTTGGTGCTACATTCAGTGAGTTGACAGGGTAGCCTACACCGCTAGAGCTATATGTCCCTGGTCCTTCCAAAGTTGCTCCTATTACTGAGACTACAGAGACTCTCCCATCATTAGTTGCATCATCAGAGCCACCTGCTATAGTTATACCTATAGAGTCACAGGTCGCACCAGTTCTAGATCCAACCCAGACCGCTTCAGCGTCACTTCCTATGACAGAGGGTCAGACTGCTCAGAGCTCAGGATCAGATGATGATGCTACCCAGTTTCAGATCGCTCACCGTGACTCAGCGCCCGGCTCGTCTGCTCCAGCCCCGCTGATCGACCATTAGGTTTTGGCGTTTGACGCCAAAGGGGGAGAGGGATCGAGTATGATAGACTTAGGGGGAGCGATATATCTAGGGGGAGCTTATTTATTATATTTGGCTTTTTATGTGTGATACATTATTATGCATTCATGTTTACTTTCATGCATTGAACTACATACGTGTGATTGTGATATTTTTGTGATAGTGACATTTATGTGATATGTGACATGTGTGCTCTCTACTTTGATCTTTATATATGTCATGTCACTTGGTTATGCTCATTTGCCTTGCTTCCACGTTTTACTCCAATGCAAATGAGTTTTATTTTCTGTACTCATGCTTATTTCATATCTATTGAGTACATCATGTTGGCTTGCCTAACTCTTTTGTTCTTATTGTCAAAAGCTTATATGAACCAAGCATGTTGAAAACCTCATTTGTTTTACATACACGAGGTTGTATTGTCATCAATCACCAAAAAGGGGGAGATTGAAAGCATCTAGGCCCCTAGTTGGGTTTTGGTGATTAATGACAATACGAGATTACTATGACTAACGTGTGTTTTGCAGATACAATTAAGTTAGGTCATGGTAATGACAATTGATTGGGCAATGATGGTTGTCATACCCCTACGATGAAAATCGTTTCGGTTTTCAAAGGATGGACGACAAGGTTAAGGATGGACTAGTTCTAAGTGTTGTTTGGTGTTGAAGAGACACTTAGAGTAGTTTAGGACTTTATTTTTCCTTTGGCCGTACTATTAAGGGGGGTATGGACTAGTAGCTTGACCTAGGTGAGTCTAGTGGGTTAGGTGTGGTGCACACTTCTCAAATCTAGGACTAGATAGCTCCGAAGTAGCCCTAAGATCAATTGGAGAAAACTTCATTCACATATGATTTCGAGTTGGAAGTGAATGGAGGGTCCAATGTTGACCGGACGCTGGTCCTGGTGTGACCGAACACTGGCAGTAGAGTCTGGTCAGTTCATCTGATCAAGTGAGGTCATATGGATGCGACCGGACGCTGAGTGAAAAGTGATCGGACGCTGGGGTGCTAGAGTTCGGTCAACTCTAGTAAGGTTCCAGAGAGGGAGAATCTTGATCGGACGTGTCTGATCAGTGCTGACCGGACGCTGGTCAGGTTCTGGTTACTGACCGGACGCTGAGCAGCAAAGTGACCGGACGCTAGGTGCCAGAGTCCGGTCAACATCAGTAAGGTTCCAGAGAGCAGTTTTTGTGACCGGACTTGTCCAGTCAGTGCTGACCGGACACAGGTCAGAGTCCGGTCACAACTTAACGTCTCAATGGCAGGGGAACTGACCGAAGCGTCCGGTCACCTTGACTGAAGCGTCATGTCACCCCGTAGAATGCTGACTCAGGCACATAATGGTTTGTTTTGAATGAGGGGGTATGAATATTTCCTCTATTCATTCAAGGGAGTACTCTTGCCCATTTCAATAGCTGAGAAACACCCTTGAGAGTGCCAGGAGAGCAAGAGCCTAGTGAGATGATTGAGATTTGAGAATCCAAGATTAAGTCCTCATTAGTGAAAAGCGAGTAGCAAGTGTGCATGCACCCTTCTTATTAGGCTTGTTGGGGTCAAGTGAGAGTTCTTGCTTGTTACTCTTGGTGATCGTCATCACCTAGACGGCTTGGTGGTGATTGGGAGTTTGGTGATCATCCGGTGGAGCTTGTGGATGACCCAACTCAAGTTGTGAGCGGTTGTGGGTGATTCACCGTGATGGAGTGTCGAAGAATAAACCTTGGACATTGTTCTTTGATGGATCATTGTGCAAGCAAGGTGGTGGCATTGGTATTGGTATTGTTTCACCTCGGGGTGTAGGTTTTGAGTTTGCTTTTCCAATTAAACCAATGACTACCAACAATCAAGTAGAATATGAAGCTATTCTTAAAGGATTTTAACTTCTTCATGAAGTGAAGGCCGAGTCAATTGAAGTATTTGGAGATTCACAGTTAGTTATTAATTAGTTGATCGGCCTATATGAATGTAAAGTTGATATTCTGAGGGGATACTATGATGAATGCCAGAGGTTACTCAAAGAGTTTTCCCATATTTCTCTTCAGCATATTCTAAGAGCACATAATCAAGAGGCTAATCGGTTTTCTCAGAGTGCATCTGGTTATCGAGTGCTTCAAGAGATTTTAAGCAGTGAAACCTTTACTAATGATTGTAGAGTTGAAATAGCCGAATACCTTAAGAATCCATCATAGAAGGTTACTAGGAAACTAAGGTATAAATCAACTAAGTATGCTTTGTTGGATGATCAGCTATATTACAAGACAGTCGATGGGGTGTTGCTTAAATGCTTAAATCCAGAGGAAGCTAAAGTGTTGATGGGTGAAATACATGAAGGGATATGTGGAGCTCATCAATCGGCTTATAAGATGAAATTGATTATTCGTAGGTCTAAATATTTTTGGACAGTAGTACTAGAAGATTGTTTTGAATATTACAAGGGGTGTCAGGAATGTCAATGTTTTGGTAATATTCAGAAATCGCCTGCATCGGCTATGAATCCAATAATTAAACCATGGCCATTTTGAGGTTGGGGAATTGATTTAATTGGCCAGATTTTTCCACCTTCAAGTAAAGGACATAAGTTTATATTGGTAGCAACATATTACTTTACCAAATGAGTTGAGGCAATTCCTTTGAAGACGATAACCTCAAAGAATATGGTTGATTTTGTCAAGGAACATATTGTGTATCGTTTTGGAATTCCTCAAACTATTACTACTGATCAGGGAACAATGTTCACATCCAAAGAGTTCAGAGATTTTTGCCCTGCTTGTTTGGGCTGGTTTGGCTTATAAGCCATGGCTGAAAGTACTGTTGACTGGTTTGGTGTGAGAGAAAATACTGTTCGTTGGCTGATAAGCCATGGCTTATAAGCTAGATACGAGCAAGTGAACGGGGTGTTTGCTGCCAGTATGGGAATTAAGTTATTAAATTCTTCTTCTTACTATGCTCAGGCTAATGGCCAGGCTGAGGCGTCCAATCAAATTATGATTAAATTGATTAAGAAGAAAATTGAGGAGCAACCAAGGAAGTGGCTCTTAACACTCAATGAGACATTGTGGGCATACATGATGGCGTGCCATGGATCGATTAAATCATCACCTTATGAGTTAGTATATGGGCATAATGCGGTTCTTCCTTGGGAAATCCAGACTGGATCAAGACGTGTTACATTACAGAATGATTTAACAACTGAAGTCTACAGGAATCTAATGATGGATGATTTAGAGGACTTAAGTTGTCATCGGCTGCGTGCTCTTGAGAATATTGAAGCCAATAAGTTAAGGGTTGCAAGACATTATAATAAAAAGGTTAAGAACAAGCAGTTTGTTGAAGGAGAATTAGTCTAGAAAGTAAAATTGCTGATTGGGTCTAAGGACAACAAATTTGGCAAATGGTCACCTAATTGGGAAGGTCTTTATCGGATTAGTCATTGTGCGCCTGGCAATGCTTACATTATGGAAACGCTAGAAGATAGAGAAGAATTTGATAGAGCGATCAATGGAAAACATCTAAAGAAGTATTATCCTAGCGTCTGGGTTGATGCTTGACAACTGATTTGTCTAGTCATCGCTCTAATAGCCGATACTAGAAGGGTATCGCCTTTGGTTCAAAAAATTAACCCAAAAGGGTGAAAGCCGATACAATATGTATTGTCTATAGAGCAAAAAACACACAGACATTCATATCACGGTGCATTCACAGAGACACATTCATAAAAACAGAAGTTTTGTTTATTGATTAGTTTGCCCCTAAGTACAAACTAATCAAAGACATTATTTATCACATCTTGGGCGGATATGATGTCCAAGATGGCCTTCGCCACATCATCAAAGTCCTTGATCAAATCCTCATGCAAGTCAGGGTCATCGGCCATCGGGAAGCCTGGCTCCATGGTGCGGAGATCATGCCCGGTCTAGACTTGCGCCGTGGCTAGGGCCACTCCTGCACCATGGTGAATGCCGTGGAGGGCGATCTCCTAGACACGCGTCGGGACATCGTGTAGGCGGTTGTTGAGGAGAGGGCCCCGGGCGTTGACGGCCGCTGTAGCTGTATTCGCCGCCAGTTGGAGGTTCTCCAACTGCACTGTCAGGGCTAGCAATCACAAAAACAAAAGGGCTATCAAGACAAGGATAATGGAAATTGAAATAAGGGTTTTCTTGGAGTTCATCATACCCGACACCATGGCATCGGACTCGGCCAACCGCACCCAAGCATCGTTGGCCTCTTCCTCAGCGGTGAGGAGGGCGGCTTGAGAGGCCCCAAGGAGGATCTCAAGCTGATTGTTCTCCAGAGTTGCCTCGTAGTAACGGTCCTGGGCTACCTTCCATTCTCAGAGGAAACTTCGGGCGTCATCACTGTTATAGGAGTCGAAGGAGTCCGACGACGAATCCGGCGCGACAGCAGCAGACACGGCGACAGAAGGCTCGCCGACCTTGGGAGGAGTAGGAAGTCCGTCATTGAGGACAAACCTACAGATGCATTAGTGGATGATTCTTGCTATGGATGGGAGTATTCGGTCTTACCTCATGTGGTGGAGTCGCTGGCCGACCGGGACCTCCTCCCCCGGGAGATCTTCCGCTACGCGCTTGCCGCGGTGATCCTCTCCTGCCATTGGGTGCTGGTTTAGATCATGGAAGGAGAAGGGAACTGCTACAGGGTTTGTGAAGGCGAAGAAAACAAAAATAGTTGCAAGTGTAGATGTGTTTGAGGCCAAAGCCCTTGGCTGGTATTTATAGTCACGAAGCGAGGTAGTAGATATCTTGGGATGTGCAAAAGGCAACCGCAATTAATAGAAGGTGAAGCGTCGCCCCACTAATGCCAAAGAAAATGCGGCATTGATAACTGAGGATGGAAGATTGAGGAGTTTTCTTAGTAGAGGCCATGTTTTTAGACTTAATTGGATTAAGGTCAGAGATCTGGAATCGGCTATTTTCAAATCGGCTCTCTAGCCAAGATAAGAGATACAATAGATCAGCAGAACTAATTCATTGTCTTCATCCTCATCATAAGGTAGCCAAGTCAAGATGTTTGCATCAAATCCTCTGTAGAATTTCTTAAAGAGATGGCCTACATCTACAGTAATTGTTATGGCTGATGCATCCTCACCATAATTCATGCATTGTCGAGTTCTTCCTTCTTTTCCTTTATAATCTTCAGCAAAGTTGGAAGAAGGAAAGCCCAATTTTCTGAGATTGAGTCTTACAATCTTGTGCATATATAGGTTCAGCTATAGTTGTATCAACCACCAAGGGCCACTAATGGTATGCACTGGTTCATTCTTCAACAATTGGATAGCTACCTAGTGCATTAGATGATAAGCATATCCTAGCAGGTATTTTCTAAGAGGGATTTCATTGCCAGCTGCTAGACGCTCTGCTAGGTATTTATGATTGAAAGTTGGACCACAAGATGATCCACAAAAGATGAATCTTTCCAGCCACATGTTCAAGAAAGCTCTATGTTCCTTTTCGGCCACAATTGATCTGTCTCCAATATGGTTCAAAATATAGCTTGCCCATCCTGTGCAGTTTGATATTTTAGCTAATTTCTTGGATCCAACACTTAAGAAGTTATAAGGTTGCATTGATCCTGTTATTCTAAGGCCGGTCTACATATGAACATCGGCCAAAGTGATGGTCATTGGGCCATGACAAAAAACGAAAGCATTTAAGGTGTTGGACCAGAAGTAAGATGTAGAAATCAGAAGTGAACCATTCCTCTCCATTCTAGACAGTGAGAGTGTCAAGCATTGATTCAAGTCATAAATCTCCCAATCTCTAGCTTTTTCCTCTGATACTCTACGAAACCCATCTCTCCACCCCTTAGGTATTTTGGGCCAGTTTCTAAATGGAGTTTTGGTGTTCCAGGAGAATAAATCTACTACAGATTGTTTGAAGGGGATTCAGTTGGTTTCTTGTCTGATAAAGTCAGATGGATCAGGGTCACCCATAGGCCCAAGATAATAGACATTGGGAACTACAGCCGATGGAATCAAAATTTCGTTCCTTATTTCTTAGGAACCAGATAGAATAAATTTGAGAAGAAAGGAAATACAAGGTAACGGCTAATATTTGGAAGACGGGAACTTGAAAGCATACCTTCAGAGACGTGGTTGCTGGTCACCATTACAGCCAAGACAGATCCAAATCTGAGGAAGATTACTTGAATAACAGCTTGATAGAGCAGAGGATTTGCTAGGGTTAAGGCCTTGGCGATAGCGGCTTTGGTTGTTGAGGCTTGCTCGAGAAAGAAGAGGAAAGCGAATAGGCTAAATGAGTAGAAAATGATACTGTTGGGGTATTATATAAAATTTGGACCGAGAAATCAGGAGTCGCGCATATATTTTGGAATAAACGGTTGCGACACGGTGAGCAGGTAAATAGAAATTTTTGAATAAAACTATTTTTATCCTAAAATTGGGGGGCATGTGTTTACACCAAAATCTAGAAAGAAGAAAGCGGGAACTCAAAGCTTCTAAGATTGTATCATCAAGGAATCGATCAGATGTGAATCGATATCGACTGGTTTTGATGCAGTGTCGGAATCGACTATTTTATTGATGACGTTAGCAGACGACGTCAATGGACTACATACGGATGGCGTCGGGGGAAAATATGTTGGACTCTAAAAAAGGAAAAGATTAGAGTCCAAGTTACTTTTAAGTTAGGAATGTTTTATTTTGTTCCAAGAATTGTAATGAGTCGTATTTGAGTAGGATTCATGTTTAGGTTCTAGATATAAATATTGGAACCCGGTTATTGTAAAGACATGAATAACCAACCAATACAATTATTTTTTTCGGCTTCATGCCAACCCTTAGGAATAGGAGTACTATAGATCTCGATAAGTTCTTCAACAAGCAGGGCTGCATCGGCTGATCGACCTTCGGCTTGTCTGTGAGTATCGTCACGACTTATATTATGCTTGTAAAGCTGCATCAGCCGATTGATCTTTTATGAGTATAGTATAAGTTAGTTATCGATCTGTATCATTATTCGTAAGGCTGCATCAGCTGATTGATCTCTTATGGATCATAATATAGATCAAAGTTATCGATCTTGTGTTAAATAACTTGTTTAATACAATATCACCAGTTATCGAATCTTCTAAGATTAGTAAGATTTTCCTGACTGTTTTTGGTTGATTCACCAGTTATCGATCTTGTTATAATTAATGTTCCATTAATCATAACAAATCATCTAATTGAGATAGAGATAGATCGGCATCATATCATCATAATTGGTTGTCTTCTCGTCTGGTCACACTTTGACTCTCATAATTGATGGCTTAATTCTACTAGATCGACTGTTTTACCTCTATTCCAATCAAGCATAGTATGCATTCAAAGATATGTTTTTGATCTTGGATGAACTCACTAGTTAATGAGATATAATCTAATGACACCACCATAGCTGCATCGGTACGGTCGAACCTCACCGGTAAGACTTTAGATTAGAGATTATCGATTAGTGGTTTTGTTCGTGATCGAGATATGTACTCTGTTTGTTTGCTATGCTTGCATCGGCTATTTTAGCCGATTCGCCTATGCCTTCACACATATAGCATGTTTTTTCATGAACCTGTCAATATATAAATGGTTTTATGGATTCTTTGACTTTAGTTTGTTATCATTATCTTAGCTGTATGGATCCAGTCGAACCTCACTGTTAATGGTAACAGATTAGATTCAGAGCATTTGTAGATTCGTTTGTACTAGACAGTCGATTTATTCGCATGTTATATCTTTCCTTGTTAAACTTATCGGCTCAATGCTTTACACTGGTTATATCCATCTAGCCGATGATGTTACTTATATATGGGTGCATTGTACTTGTTATCATAAATCAATCATGACCCACGAACATCACAGTCCTTAACAGTCGATTTCTTCTCGTATCGACTATTTAGTCGATTCTCCTGTTTGGCTGCTCTCGAAGCAGCACACTTGGAACTGTCTGGACAAAACCGGCATGTTCCACCCTAAACTACTGATAAAACTTCCCCTCCTTGTCAATTGTAGGTCAAATTGACTGGCATGCCTTTCGAGGTTTTCAAGATCGACTGGTCTTGTTGTGAAGCCAAGCAAGATCTATGGGTTGACCTCGCTCAGATCGTTCCGGCTTGCTACGTGTCAGGTGCATCACCACATTTTTGCGTCAACAAGCTAACATTTGACATGATTTGCTGCCTAAAGTTGCTTCATAATCAATGAATTTGGTCTCCTGAGAAAGCTACAAAGCTACTTCCTGTTGTTAGCTTTGGCAGATTTTAAAATGCTACATGTATCTGCGCAGTGGTATTTCGGGGAATTAAGTTGATGAGCCACACTATAAAGTTATGGGAGAGAGTCATCGAGCAGCGCCTACGAGGAACGACGCAGATATCAACATACCAATTTGGTTTCATACCCGAAAGGTCAACCACAGAAGCAATCTTCTTAATAAGACAAGTTATGGAGCTGTTTAGAGAGCAGAAGATGGACCTCCACTTGGTTTTCATTGACTTGGAGAAGGCTTATGACAAGATACTAAGAAATGTTATGTGGTGGTCTTTGGACAAACATAAAGTCCCATCAAAGTACGTGACCGTCATCAAGGACATGTACAATAATATTGTGACTAGTGTTCGAACAAACAATGATAACACAGATTACTTCCCGATTAAAATTGGGCTTCATCAAGGATCAGCCTTAAGCCCATATCTCTTTGCCTTGGTAATGGATGAGGTTACCAAGAACATACAAGTGGATATCCCTTGATGTATGTTGTTCGCTGATGATGTAGTGTTAGTGGACAAAAGCCAGGCGGGAGTAAATAGAAAACTAGAGTTATGGCGGCATACCCTTGAGTCTAAAGGTTTTAGATTGAGCCGAACTAAAACCGAATACATGAGATACGACTTTGGCGGAGTTGTATAGGAGAAAGGATATGTGAGTTTGGAAGGTCAAGTAGTGCCTAAGAAGGATACCTTTCGGTATCTGGGATCGATGCTACAGATGAAGATATTGATGCGGACGTTAGCCATAGAATCAAAGCAGGGTGGATCAATTGGCGACAAGCTTCTGGCATTCTCTGTGATAAGAGGGTACCACAAAAGCTAAAAGGCAAGTTCTATAGAACGGCGATTAGACCGACTATGTTGTATGGAGCAGAATGTTAGCCTACAAAGATTCGACATGTTCAACAACTGAGTGTTGCAGAAATGCGTATGTTGCGATGGATTTACGGTCACACAAGAATGGACCGAGTTCGGAACGATCATATACATGATCGCCTAGAGGTAGCACCAATTGAAGAAAAGTTTGTCCAACATCGGTTGAGGTGGTTTAGCAATGTCTAAAGGAGACCTACAGAGACACCAGTGCATTGTGGAGTCCTAAACCAAGCTAATAATATGAGGAGAGGTAGAGGAAGACCAAAATTGATATGGGGAAGACAATAAAAAGATATTTGAAAGATTGGGATATACCTAGAGATCTATTTTTGAATAGAGGTACTTGAAAAGCAGCTATTAAAGTGCCTGAGCTGTGACTTGAGGCTCTTAGTGGGTTTCAACCCCAACTTGGTTGGGACTGAAAGGCTATGTTGTTGTTGTATCTGCGCAATGGTATTATTTGCATATTTTTGGTCTTTTAAAGTTGTGTGATGTGATAGATGATACTGAGAGTAACGAGTATTGGGTAATTAATCATCTCAAGACTAGGTATTTTCCCCGGCTCAAGCTCTAGCTGGTAATTAGAATGATGTATTGCTGTGCATCGCTAAATCCTGATGAATAATTAAGTGTGCCGATTCCTCATCCAGATTGTGTTGTGTGGTATACATTTGAAACCGACTTATTTTGCATATATATTGGTGTATCTTGACTGCCATCTGTGTTTCTAAAAGTGCTAGATGCTTAATTGGAGCGACGGGGGTCACACCTAGGCTTTCTGGGCATCAATAGGCGCTAGGCGGGAGTGTTTATCACTTTATGAAACAGTTTTTGCAGATATCTATCAGATCGCATGCAAATCCTCCTTGGTTTCTTTGGCCACTGAGAAGTAGATCTCTTAATATCCATTATCTTATGATCTTGACTAGCATATGCCCATGCGTTGCGGAAGTTTCAAAATTTTCAACGCAATTCAGTGTAACAAGAGTAAGAAACAATAGTGGATTAGGAGCCTTAAAAGTTCAACGCAAACAAGAGTATGTATGTATGGATAAAATAGGGGTCGAAATCAGCATACAAATAAATTTTACTCGGCTTAACAACATACTATTCTAAGCCTCATCGATAACAGTGTCAAAACAAGTGCATCGCCAATAAGTTCTCCATAACTATCTTTTTTTTAAAAAATCCAAACCAATTAGAGTACAAAAAAAAAAAGATCATTCGACGCTACCACACACACACACACACACACACACACATATATATATATATATATATATATATATATATATATATATATATATATATATATATATATATATATATATATATAATCCAAACATGTTTTTAGCCACGAGTAGGCATGATCATCTTTAAATGGGTAAAAGCAACCATGAACAATTACGTCTGCTTCTCTATCCCATTGCCTTTGGTGCTAGTTTGTAGTCGTCACTAAAACTAATGTACTGAGTTTTTTTTTAAAAAAACTAATGTACCGTGCCACAAACATACCGTCTTACCATCCGTGGGTTAAAAATCAAACTGTCTACAATCCACATCCAGCGACCCAAAAAAAAGGCAATGGGGCAGCATACAGAGTGTCCCCGTTATCACATATATTAGATATCGGAACTGCTAGCGCCTAGATGTCCTCATTCGGGCGCTAATGTCCGGACGCTCGCTCACACGCCCACCCGCACGCCTACGCCTGCTTCACGTGGGGGCTCATGCCATTCTGTTTCCCGCACATATGCACGCCCACATGCGTCTCGATCTGCACCCGCTCTTGTTTCCCGCGCCTGCAGCTCGTGCGCCTCCGCTCTCACACGCATGAACGTGAACCCAGCAGCTGCAAGCATGTGGTTGTGGCAGGTGGGTCCTACTACAACATTCAAGCAATAGATCTACATTTGCAAGATCCAGACGAAACTTCTGCAACATACGTCTAAAAATACAGTTGAAACACCATTGCAACATATGCAACATTCCGATCTACTTTTGAAACATCTAGATGCAACATACAAAGAGGACAGATGAAACACTTGAGACATGCGTCTGAAACACTTGCAACATACGTGTAGAAAAAACAGATGAAACATTGCGGATAGGCGCTTGCAACATACATGTACAACCATTGCAACATATGCCACATCCCGATCTACCTTTGTAGCATCCGCATGAAACAATTGAAACATACATCTGAAACAACTAAAATACTTAAAACATAGGCTTGCTACATGTCTGAAAAATGTCCAAAAACACTTAAAACACAGCATCGCCACGCGGCCATGACCTACATGGTGGGGAACTGTGGTGGCGCAGGCCTCCCCATTCTGCCGACGACGCGAGGTGGATGGGGGCGTAGGCGCAGGCGTAGGCATCTCCTGCTTCCCCTTCCGTGACGGGGGTGGATCGGTGCGGCGCTGGATGGTGGCACTCCCGATCTCGTGCTGGCACAAGCTGTCGCCGCTCTGGTGGAGAAGGCCATGGCGGGTCTGGCGTGAGCTATCGCTGCTCCGGTGGAGAAGACGGCCAACGAGACGGAGAAGGCCGCGGCGGCCCGCGCGTGGAGAGAGAGGAAGGTGGGCAACCGGGAGGCGCGATGGAGAGGGATCAAGGTGGGCGGTCGCGCTCGAGCACGGTGGAGATGCTGGCCGTCGAGCCCCCGGGCGCTATGGAGAATGCCGGGGCGGCGCGGTGGAGCGCGGTCGCTCGAGCTGCAGTGTTTTTTTTTTCTGGAGAATGAAAACTGCATGCTACGATTAGGGACTTGTGAACGAGAGGCTATGACTAATTAGGCCATTGGATTGGTGTTGCGGTCCGCGAACGGGAGTGTCCGGAGGATCGGACGTCCTCACCATAGCATTTCCGATTAGCTATGTAAGATTTCTTTTCTGCTTCTTCCTTTGATAAGCCTAGTACTGTGGTGTCAACTTGCTGCAGACAATAAAAATAACAATAATGTCTCATGAATTTTTGTTCGCTTTAGTTTAATACATGAGACCACTAAAATTTGTGCACCCAAAGAACTACAGGAAGTTAGCTGGAATGAAGAGAAAAATCCAACATACCATTGCCTTTAATTCGTCTCCTTTTGGTTTCTCGCTGAAGGGAATAGTTCTGCCAGTGTCATCTATCTTCGTTAGGCCAAAATCAGATGCCAGGCTGACATAGAAAAGAAAGTCATTCATGATCACATCCACATGGAGACAAGGTCCAAAAGGGCCATGGAAATACATGAAAGAATTTAACAGATGCTCAAAATCAAGATTTTGCATGTACCATACCAAAGAGAATATAATTAGCCTAAAAATCTTCTATGGAAAGCCACTTGAGTAGTCCTGTACAGTGACTTCTGGATACTGAAATGGAAAGAGAGTTTCCTGCCATCAATTGGCAAACAACAGATGCTGATGCCTGCACCTCCTTGGCAATGACTCTGCAAGTGAAATCACCAAAAACCAATTTTAAAATGTATTATTAAAACAATCTACAAAGTACATGTAGTCCATACGGTAGAGATGGTCGCCAAAGAATCAACACATCTTCAATGTCTTCAGAACCTAGCGCTCGTCATCCAGCAAGCCTGCTTCTGCTTGGCTGCTGCTGTTGTGAATTTTACTTAACGCACGTTACCACAGTGCAAAACCCAAACTTTCAGGCAACATATAAAGAAGCAGAAGAGCAGCATAAGGCTGCAATAAAGCAAATACATTACTATTCTATGCAAAAATACAATCCAGCCCATAGATTGGTTCAGTTAAGAAGTCTGGTGGAAACAATTCCTCCAGCCAATTATATTTCTAAAAGCATGGCAAAAGAACCGATCCAAGTTTGTTCACACAAATAATCCAAAATAACCCATTCCTTTATACTTTGTCATATACACAAACTACATCTTACATGACTATTGAATATATCTTAATGTTTTTTGCGTTACTACAAAACCTAATCTACAGTCAAATTATTTAATCAGATGCAAAAAGGAGAGAAAAGGAAAAATGAAACAGTGCCTCTCTTTATGTTTCAGAAGGGAACAAAACAGAGAGGCAAAGGTAAATACACTGCTTGGCTACTTGCAAGATTAATCCACAAGCTATTAACTTTGTGCACCTTTTGATTTGATTGCCACATACTCTAATTGTCCAAAACAAATTTAGATAGGTTCAGAGTTGGGGACTAACTCTTACTCGAAAAAAAGAGAGTTCGGAACGAATAATAGTACTTGAATTTACAGGGGGGGAAAGATAAAAGAGTGAAGGCTGAAGATAAACAGATAACAGAGGTACATCTATCCCTTTCCTATACTACTAAATATATCATGTTGGGTTCGTAGACTACTCTTGGAAGCTCCTAATGTCAGTTTAGTGAACAATTGGAGAAACTGGCAGTCGGTCATGCCAACCCTACAGAGGAACTTCGATTTAATTTGATTAGTGCAGAAAGGCAACAAACAAGTGTCCTTAATTACATCATTTCATACAAAATTTATGAGGATATTAAGGGTGCGCTTAATAGGGATCTAGATTCTTGTAGAAGTTTTGGATTTAGATTTTGTAAAAAAAGTATTTGAAGTGATGAATTAGAATCAACTTATGAAATCATCTGGCTAGTAGACTGAATTTTGATTCATAAGGAAAAATATTTTAAAAAAAATCATATGAATAAAAATATATTTTAAAAAATCTAAACTTTTTCTAGGCGAAGAGCAACTTAAATACAACTAATTTTAACTGGTTGCACCAACAAAGGATTAAAACAAAAAAATACATTTGCTTGCACATAAGGGAGCAAAATAAATGGAAGAGAATAACTTTGAAACCACACTTGTAATGTTGGTGTTAGAGCACTTAAGGTCTTTGTGACCTTCTTGCAAGAGTAGCGATGACTTGGTGTGAAGGGGTTGAGAGGACCCTACCATCGTGGAGAAGTTTCATAGTGGCCGTTGCCAAGGTGACAATAAAAGGCAACACAGTGGGGAGACATAGTGGCTTAGACCATTTGCTTTGGTTGCGCAAACCTTTGTGGCAATCTCATCACTATGACTGGAGAGACCTATGTAACTAGGAGTGTACTTTAGTGCACATGGACTAAGGGGTTGTGTTTTGTTCACGATACCATAGGATACCATCGGAATTGCTCTCTCTTGACTTGCTCTTTTACTTACCACATTTAAGCTTATGCATTGTGCTTGTTTTGTGTGGCATTTGCCTTTACTAGATTAGCGTAGGCTAGTTGCTAGAATTGGCTCTAGGTTGCAAAAATCTTTATGGATTGAGTAGGTTAGAGTACAATAGAAAGCCATAAGTGTATATTTTTCTAGTTAGTTTATGACTTCTCTAATTTAGATCAAATTAAGCTTTAGGTGTATATTTTTTATGACCCAATTCACCCCCTCTTGGGCTCAAGTGTTCCGGGGGAGATCTGAGGGCCTCCTTGCTCTAGGGGCTTTGTATGGGGTCTATTGGAGTTGTGTTTTCTACTTGAGCCCACAAATTTGAGTTTAGGAGCCTGAGTAAGAGCCTTGTTATAGTTCCTCTAAAGTGGGTGCAAATCTTTCCCTAAAATTGTATAGTGTTTATTGATTTGGTGACTTGAAAATTTTACTTGTTAAGCGTGCCTACCAGGGAGCATCAAGTTTACATATAACCCACATGTATTTGGCCTTTATACAATAACTGTTCATGTGTAACACCCCAGGTGTTTGGCTTCCACAATTGCACTTGCATTTCATAAACATGAGCATCATTCATCCATTTATGAGTTCATATTACATGAAACATGCTCTTGAAACATTGTAACATATGGTCATGTATCATGTATGTTTGTTTATGAAATGAATAGGGTGCAACACTAAAGTGCAACATATACAACACACTTTAGTGAAACATGGTTAGTTAGTACTATGCAACAAGATCATGAAACATGTGAAACATGACTATGAAACAATTGTAACATTTCATGTGTTTTTCATTGTTTCAGTACATACCTTGCTTGATTCTTGTGTGACCAAAGTATGGTGTGGCTAAATATCATTCTAAGAACCTTAGTCATACTTAGAATGTCATTAGGAACAATGTTCATGTTGATCATTTTACCTAATTAGGTTTCCAAGTCATGGTTGACCAATTTGGACCCCTAGAGCTCCTGTGTTTGACTGTTTAAAAAGTATAGCTTAGGATGTTTGCATGTCTGAGCAACCTAAAACAAAGTTGTAGAGAATTATATGTGGAACAAAAGTTCTTTTATGGCCATCTCATGAAAATGTGCACAACATGTTCAAAAATGGCCCACAAGTCAGGGTTGAAAGCTGTTTCAACAATTGAAAATTTTTCTAAGTGCTAACTCTGAAAAACAGTTTCATGAACTTGACTTTGGCATGATTTTACTCTCCATCCTTTGCAAATTAGACTTTGGTCTCTAAATAAGTTTTGTAGCTGGCACATAGGTCTTCAACTTTTGTTTAGGGAGTTTGCGCTAATGATCAAAGGATTCGGAAATCCATCGTCTCCAAATGGCGCTGTCAGTCGGCTTCATCAGGCCTGATGGCCGTTCTGACCAACCGGTCATGGCCGACCGTGGCCAGGAGGTTGCCGCCGCGTGGCCGCCACGCGCCTTGCTCGTTCTGACCGCGCCGCGCGCTGGCCGGCTTGAAGTGGAGCATGCCCTGCTGCCCTCCGCACGCGCTCTGCCATTCCATTTCTCCTCCTTCGCCTCCACTGCAAGCAGCGACCGAGCTCAACGCCCGCCATTGCTGCCGAGCGAGCTCCGCCTCCGTCTAGCTTCCTCGCCTCACCACCTTTGTCCGATTGATCACGGCCATAACTCCACCACCATCACCTCTATGATCTCCACCTCTTCACGCTCGTGTTGCCCGTTTGGTGAGCCACATTTTGCGATGCGCTCGAGCGGGAGGCTGGCCAGAACACCGCCGCTCGCACGGCCATCGTGGCCCCATCTCCCTGTTCCCTCTCTCGCTGAGCTCTCTACCATCCTAGTACCCTCCTAGCTTGCTGGTGCTCGGGTAGGAGTAACGTTAGACGCTACCGTGTGTGCATGCCGGAACGGCCGGTCGCTCTCGCCACGGCTGCCATGGCCGCATACACGAGCTCACCGTCGCTGGCCATGCCTGGCTCGTCTCCGTTCTAGCTAGCGCAAGCATGAGCTTCCCTGTTAGCTATAGTTTCTACCCTCTAGATGTAGTTCGGTGATTCGCTGTATTCACGCCGGGCCGCTGACCTCGTCGGCGTACCCAGAGCGTCGCCGCTGGTCGGCGCACATGGCGAGGCACCTGCACTGCACCTCGGAACCATAGTTCGCCTAGGAAGCTTCGTTGTGGTCTTGCGGAGCTCGTACCGAGCTCGAGCGGGACAATGGCGGGCCGCCGTCGTCGGAGCGCCGCCGTACCTTGCGCACCGCCGCTGCTCTCGCCGTCGGCAAGGCTAGGGTTAGGAATAGGTCAGGTTCTTGGTACCAGTTGGTGCGGGTTGCTTAGGGGAGCACGTTGGTACACTCGATTTCACCAGAGGAGCCACCGGCGGTGAGCCTCGCCGTGTGCCGCACCGTCGCGTGCGCCTCCTCTATTTCGTCTCGCTAACCGGTGGGTCCGGCTGACAGCCGGGTCCCACTCGTCAATGACTGTTTGTTTCTAAGGATAGCTCAAAAATGCAGTTTTGAATGCTGATTTGATATTTTTGTATCTCCTGTTTTGTAGATCCAAATTGGATGGTTCTAATTTTGTTAGACTCACAGTTAGGTCTAGTATTTAAAAAAATATGTCTTGAGCACATTATGTAGAAATTTTGGATGAATTAAATAGGAACTTGAAAAGTGTTTTTGAATGCATGCAAACTTGTTTAAATCATATCTTGAGTTTCTGTGATCCAAAAATTATGAAATTTTGTGGGTAAGCTAATCTTGTATAGTAGAAGCTCTGGTTAAAATTTGAGAGTCATTGCATGTGTAGTTTTCGAGTTATAGATTTTCCTTTTATCACTGGTAGATACTTGGGTGAATTTTTGTAAATTATCTATGAATCCAATGACCATGAAATTTGTTGGAGAGTGTCCTAGTACCTTAAGGATGCAAGGAAAAATATGAAATCTGTTGCTTGACACTTTTCACTAAGGTTTCCTAATTATGCCATTTTAAGCCATTCTGCCTTACCATTTTTGTGTAGGTTGTTATAATTACTCAAATGGTGTGAAATTTTTATGGTAGTCTACTTAGAGCATGTAGTGTCTAGTGTAATTTTTGTAGAATTAATAGGGTAGTTTTCATATATGTTTACTATTTCCCCTAATTAATTAAATAAATTAAGAAAGGTATTAAAAGAAATGTTTTGGTGATGGACACCCTACTTTTTGGTGTTCTTGTGATATGTGTGATATGTCAGTAAAGTTGGTTTTGTTCAATTAAGCGTTTATATCATAAGTTAACAATTATTTGTTTGCATCATGTCCCTCTGGATAGATCTGGGGACTTTGGAAAGTTCCCCATGATAATGTGGTTTTCTGTGCTTGTGATGAATACAAAAGTTGTAGATAAGTTATATATCTAGCTCATGTCAAAATTTGAGGGCATTTGGCCCAGTAGTTTAGAAACTATAGCTGTTTAAAGTTAGGTTCCTGTTTTGCTTACTCTCTGCCTTGTGAGGACAGAGTTCTGTTGAATTATGAATTCGAGCTGGTAAAGGTTTGAATCATGCTTGGAGGTCTAAAAATGAATTGTAGACAATTTCATAAGCTTTCCAGATTGTCTTGTTTCATGTCATTTGGAATTATAAATCTCCAGTTATGGCTAGTTTACTGTACCGCTACATAGTCTTTATTTGCTGAAATACAAATGCTTGAGTGAATGTGTTGCAATGTAATCGTTGATTGTTTAGGGGTTAGCCTAACTTGAGAATATGCTTAGGTGCAGGTGCTAGGTCATTAGCTGAAGATGAGCAATTATACATTAGGTTGTATAAACTTGGTAAGTAAAGTGATTTGAATAGGGCTTAAGTTGGAATATGCAAACTACAGCGAACATGTGCATTCCCCGAGCATCCCTGACATTCGTTCATGTGCATCCATGATATTTATCTTGCGCATTCATGCAATAGGTGTGCCGGAGGGAGTGACGTTGCTGGAGTTCGAGGGAGCCAACCAGGAGGAGAAACCCGAGGTGCAGGAAGTCGACGAAGCAGTCGCCGCGGAGGATTTGCCCGAGTGCCCTGACCACCAGCCTTCCTCGTTCCTGAAAGGCAAGCCCCGGAGCATATTAAGCCTCCCATGTTTTTACAAATACTTTGAGTACCTTTTATTGTTGATGATGCATTAAGTATAGGAATTGGTTGGAACCAATTGCTGCATTATATATCCTTCCTTGTCCAGATATCGCACTGGAATCCTATTTAAGTTCAGGAATGGGTTATATGCTTAGCCATGCTTAGTGCGGTAGAAGTCAGATGATTTCCTGTCACCTGCGAGCTTTAGGATGAGGTGGATCACGGTTGGCTATAATTGCTATCGTGGAAAAGAACCATGTGATTAATGAATTAAGACCGGGCGGAGTCTTGTGTAGGTTTGAACATAGTGACTCCGTCTGAGTCGTTTAAAGACCGATACGCTGTACGTCCTCATGTCATGTTGAACGCAGCCTAACACTTAGCTGGCCGGATAAGTCGTTCCGACCGCGAAGCCTAGTAGCTCGACTCAGGCCGGGGACGCGAGCAGTGGTGGTATTCTGGAGGTAGTAAGGATGTGCGGAGAGCCATTTGCATAAGTCCAAGGCGGGTTAGAGTCCCGAACAACCTTGGCAGAGTGGTTCTCTGAGAATGTTGATCTGATCGGACTCGCGACTCCTGAATCGTACCAAAGGTGACTTGTTTGTGACTCCGACGAGAGAAGCAGGGTTTGTGTTTAGGAATACCCCTCCAGCTGGATAGGAATCGATTCGAATCGCCGTCTCTCCCGGATAGTGAAAACTTGACTGAGCAGCGGCAACATAGATTCAATTAATTTAACGATATGGTTAAATGGATGATGATGATAAGGTTGCCACAATGACTACCTGATATGGTTATTAATGTTTGCACCCTAATAATATGATTGCTTAGTACAGGTGCTAATATAGTTGACAGGTTAATGGCTAAAAAGTCACTGCTAGTCCAGGCTAAGATTTGATCATTATTACTTATGCTTTTCTGCAAAAAGAAAGTGTCAGCCAGATCCACTACATTAAGCTATGCATAATCCTTGGTGTCATTTATTTTGGTTTCTGGCGGGTAAGTCTAGCTGAGTACATTCCCGTACTCAGGGTTTATTCCCTCTTGTTGCAGATGACCTTTTATATCAGGGATTCTGTAAGTATTGTCTCCACCCGGCGGGTGATGAAGACTAGATCATGGGCATGATCTCTGTTCCCTTATCTAAATGCTTTTGCGGGCTGTGATCAGCGAACCAGTATGTGTATTTGAACTCGAGTGTGTGAGTTAAACTATTTGCTTCCGCATGTTTTACAAGACTTGTTTTGTAATAACGTTGACTCTGTGATGATGTAATCTATTTGCGAACGTCTACGAAATGTTGTAACGTACGATATGTTATGTTGAATTACTGTGATCTTGGTTGTATGCAAGTTGGTTTGAAATCCTTTGAGATTTCAGTTGACTACCGGGTTTATATGGGCTGAAGTTTGAGAATTTGATCGTTTCGGCGATTGTTTTTGTACTTGTGCTCTTATAAATTGGTCGGTTCTGTGACAGCTGGCATCAGAGCTAGATTCAACATTAAACATGTCTTACGGCTATTTAAAACAAAAGCTTTTGTTGTAAAAACGGTTTTCCAACTTATAGTTATATATAAGTGTTCAAAAATCAAAATTTTTATGGTATACTGGTGATCACATCCTTTATAGCCCACTTAAGGACTTCTAGGTGACTTATATATAATTACTAACTTGGGGGAATTGATTGTTTCTATTTCATCGTCCATGCGGCGTGATATTGTATGGATGCCATTCGTTTGAATGGTAATGTATGGATCAATTGCCTCTACGCTAAGGTAAGTGTGAGTTGTGAGAGCATGACCGTCCAACTGTCGGTCTAGGGGAGAGCTAGTTGTGGTTACTGGAGTATTTACATGTTGTATACATGTATATATGAAGGTACTTAATTGTGGGTACATTTGTCGGGTAGTTTGGATCTCAAGTATATATATATCGGGGATGTATATATGGAGAGTATCTTAGTTTCTTGCTTGTGTAATTAGCATTATATCTTGTTGGGTTGGGCTGCAATGAAGTTTCGCAGTACGCTAACAACGCACCGTGTAGATCGACTAGTTATCGCTAATTGAGAGAACGTATGTATGCCACCGTATATTCCGCTAAAGCTTAAATTTGAATAGGTTTGTGAGGACGTATTTTAACGCGCATGCATCATATTCACTATTCACTCATGTCATTCATATTGCATTACCCTCCCTTATAATTGCTTACCCCAAGTGTAAAGTGCAATCTCTCAAAGCAAAATAATCCTCTCACGTGAATTGCATCCCCTTTTGATATAGATGGCCACGCCCGTGTTTCCCTCTTGGTAGCGACACCTTTCGGACCAGTTCGGTACTCCCACTTTTTGCTCGGAGGGTGCTCGGTTCAGTTGGGTACCCGGAGACACCCAACTACACGTGGAGGCAAAGCGGTACCATTGGGAGATGTACCATGGTACGTCGTGGATAAAACCCCACAAGACCATTGTGGCATGGGTGGAGCATTGAGACCGATGGGCAAAGCCCATGGGAAGCCGCTTCGAGTTCTTTGCTGGATGTCTTGATGGATATAGCATGAGCTTCGGGATGAGTTAGTGGGTGAACCCGCTTCATCCATTCCCGAGTGTCTCCTCATCGAGGTGAGTGGACTCGGGACGTTGGTCGAGCCTTGGTTCGAGGCCGTGGCGAACAGGTGCAGAGAGCGACAACGCTGGAATGAGTGCTATGATGGCAGTCCTGAAGCTTTGTCGAGTCAGGGAAAACACCCTTTCGAGTGTGCTTGATGAAGCTGGCAAGGCAATGGAAGCTCAGCACAAGTTTAGGTTGCGTGCCCGCAAGTATTGTCGTAAGGCGAAGGCATGTGGGAGAGCTCAACGAGAAGTTGATGAGATTCGTGGGATTGCAAATTATCGCTCGCAATGTGGGGTCAAACCGCGACGCTTGAGAGAGACGAGCTTCATGACCGGTGATGAACCTCACTATTGAGAGAGATGAGGGCTGCACAAGAGTTGGATCGTGTGACACGTCACGGGATGCGACTTTAGAGTTAGCGGAAGAAAGACATCGGGGTTGGATTTTGGCCAACCACAACACCTTCAGAGGGAGCAAGCACTTCGCAAGGACAGCTTGAAGAGCTTTGGTTGAGCACCATCAAGCTGCACAACCGTCATTTCCTATTCCTCACCCCATACCAAGGTATCCAAATGTGGGTGGACCTCAAGTGATTGAGGCCGATGAGGAAGAAGAGGACGGGCGGATGGTTGACAATGCAATCGAGTGGAAGAAGAAGAAGAGGAAGACCGAGAAGAAGTCCAAGGTGTCTCCGATGTGGACAGCGATCACTTGACGCGTAGTTCGTTAGCAAGTCTCGCTAGTATAAGCTTTTGCGATCATTGATGTAATGGACTTAAGCACGATGGTGATGTGGGATGTACTCTTTTAATTCGAACTCGGCATGTAATGTACTTTTTAATTCGCTCCCTTCGGACGCGTTTTCGTAATGGTTAAGTTTAAAAACTTGTCATGTTGGAATGCTGCTGCGTATGGCGCTAGTAATCTACTTGATGATGTGGTGATTGGAGAATGAATTATTGCCTCTGTTATTGTATGAAGTTTTCATTCTCGTCAGTAAATTCAGTTTGGCACAATTACATTGTTCCTCTCCAATGTGCTGACATCATCAATAATTACTGGTTGCGCATTGTGCAGATGCCTCAGAATACTCGTTCGCCGGCAAGTGGTGATGATGATGATGATCTTCCACCACCACCACCACCCACACCAACGGAATTGATAGCAATGCTTGCGGAAGGACAGCAAGCACTATGGCTGAGGCCCTCCGTACGATTGCGAATCGGGATGGTCGTGGTCCACGCCAAGGACCGGAACCAAATCAATACAGTGATTTCAAGGATTTCCTTGACACAAAACCCCCGATCTTCAAGGAGGCTGAGGAGCCTCTACAAGCTAATGAGTGGTTGAATACTCTCGGCGAAGTTACGCTTTGCTCGCTTGACCGAGGTTTCAAGACTGAGTACGCATCTCACCAACTGCATGGGCCGGTGGCATTTGGTGGAGTCATCATCGGTCCACTATGCCCGCTAATGCCCAAATCACCGGGATCGGTTCAAGTCCGCTTTGGGAAATTATATTCCTCCCGGTCTCATGGCGATCAAGCATACTGAGTTCATGAAGTCGACTCGGGGAACAAGAGCTTGAATGAATACTGCAGGCTTTCAATAACCTTGCAAGGTATGCTACTGAGTTTGTTGACACCGATGCCAAAAAGATCGTAAGTTTCAAGCGGGGTCTTAGCCCCAAACTTATGAAGACCATGGGAAATTGCAAGTGTGCTCATTTTAATGAGTTTGTGAGTGATGCTTTATCGCAAGAGAGAACAACAATCTGTGTATGTTGCTTCAAAAAGTCGTAAGAGAGCCTATGAGGCGGGTGCCTCACAATCCAAGGCTCCTATCACGTAGAGGGCTCCATTCCGTCCTCCTCCGTCACCGCTAAGTTCGCCCATGCAGAAGAAGAATCCCGCCAAGACCTGGGTTTCGTAAGGCATTCTGATTTGCTCTTCCCAAGGGCACTACCGGTCGAGGCAGTTCTAGGGCTCCTCCAAGCAACATGCCGTAGTCTTTGGGCGCAACAAGACAAAGCCATTGGGCAAGGGAATGCCCCTACCCTAAGAAGAATAACTACCAAGGTGGTCGTCGAAAAGGGGTGAACCACACTAATATTATTGAGATTCCTTCGAGGAGAGGTAGTGATCTTTGGTAAGTTTCGATCGATCAACACCCAGTAGGTTGTACTATTTGATTCAGTGCCAGCATTCCTTTATTAGTCCAGCATTTGCATCCAAGTTTATGCGTAAAACATATTTGTTGAGGGTGAGGGTTATTGTATTAGGGCTGCTAGTGGTGTTATCCCAACCAAAGTGGTAGTTGGGGAAGTACAATTTGAGATAGAGGGGCGAAGTTATCGAGTTGATCTGGTAGTTTTACGAAATTTGGGTATCGATGTGATATTGGGAATGAATTGGATGAGCGAGCACGGGGGTGCTTATTGATACATCGACTAGAGTAGTCATGCTCAGAGATCCCGAGAATCAGGAAGGTTTTCGGTGCAACTACCGAGGACATCAATCTTTCTTGTGCGGCTAATGCGGTGCAAGCAAAGGCTATTGCAGATATCCCTGTAGTGTGTGACTTTACGGATGTTTTTCTCGATGATTTGCCTGGATTACCCCCGGATCAGGACGTGGAGTTCAAGATAGAGTTGCTTCCTGGTACAGCTCCTATCTCTAGAAGGCCATATAGAATTCCTCCCAATGAACTAGCTGAACTTAAGACCTAGTTGAATGAACTTCTAAAGAAAGGCCTTATCCGTCCTAGTTCATCTCCGTGGGGGTGCCCAGCTATCTTTGTGAAGAAGAAGGATCAATCCCTACGCATGTGTGTAGATTATAGACCCTTGAATGCAGTTATAATCAAGAATAAGTACCCTCTGTCACGTATAGATATCTTATTTGATCAGTTATCCAAAGCAAAAGTCTTTTCCAAGATTGATTTGAGATCTGGGTATCATCAAATCAAGATTCGGCCCGAGGATGTTCCAAAAACCGCATTCTCTACCAGATACGGTCTGTTTGAGTATCTTGTTATGTCTTTTGGATTGACTAATGCCCCCGCACATTTTATGTATCTGATGAATTCAGTGTTTATGCCCGAGTTGGACAAATTTGTGGTGGTATTTATAGATGATATCCTGGTCTATTCTGAGAATGAAGAAGATCATATTGAACATTTGCGGGTGGTTCTCACTAGATTGCGAGAACACCAGCTGTATGCAAAGTTCAGCAAATGTGAAATTTGGCTTCGCGAGGTACCTTTTCTTGGACACATGTTGTCCGATGGTGGAATTATGGTTGATCCCACCAAGGTGCAAGAAGTATTGAACTGGAAAGCTCCCATCTCGGTGCATGAGGTTCGGAGTTTTCTGGGGTTGGCTGGCTATTATCGTCGCTTCATCCTGGATTTCTCTAAAATAGCCAAGCCTATGACTCGATTGCTGCAAAAAGACATGAAGTTTGTCTGGACTCCTGAGTGTGATGCGGCTTTCCATACCCTGTGAACTCTTCTAACATCGGCTCCGGTTTTGGCACAACCGGATATCGAGAAACCTTTTGATGTGTTCTGTGATGCATCAGGTATTGGGTTAGGAGGTGTTCTTATGCAAGAGGGTAGAGTCATTGCTTATACCTCTCGCCAACTTCGGAAGCATGAAGTGAATTATCCAACGCATGACTTAGAACTCGCTGCAGTTGTTCATGCTCTGAAGGCCTAGAGACATTATTTACTTGGCAATGTGTGCAACATCTACACTGATCATAAAAGTCTCAAGTACATCTTCACTCAACCTGAGTTGAATATGCGTCAGAGAAGATGGCTCGAGTTGATCAAGGATTATAACCTCCAAGTGCACTATCACCCTGGCAAGGCAAATGTCGTAGCAGATGCCTTAAGCAGGAAGTCTCATTGCCACTCTTTGATTGAAAGTGATGTCCATTTGTGAAAGCTCCTTCATCCTGCAGTCCTTCACAACATCACTGTCAGTTGTACTCTACAGAGTCGAATTATCGAGCTACAGAAGACAAATGCAGGTGTGTTTCACATCAAGCGCAAGATGAAAGAGCAAGAAACCAAATATTTTCGAGTTGATGAGGAAGGCGTGTTATGGTTCAAGGATAGGTTGGTAGTTCCAAAGGATAGAGAGCTTAGAAATCAAATCATATCCGAAGCTCATTCCTCTAAATTATCTATTCATCCTGGTAGTAGCAAAATGTATCATGATTTGAAGCCTCGATTTTGGTGGACCAAAATGAAGAAAGAGATCGCCGCTTATGTGGCTAGGTGTGACACTTGTTGTCGGGTCAAGGCGGTACACATGAAAGCTGGATTACTTCAGCCACTCTCTATTCCAGGTTGGAAATGGGAAGAGATAAGTATGGATTTTATAGTTGGACTCCCCACTACTCAGAGGAATTTTAACTCAATTTGGGTAATTGTGGACCGACTGACCAAGTCGGCACACTTCATTCCGGTCCGCATAGACTTTCGTCCAACCGACTATGCGGAGTTGTACTTCAACCAGATAGTCCGACTTCATGGGATCCCTCGTACTATTGTCTCAGATAGAGGACCACAGTTCACTGCTCGCTTTTGGGAGCACTTACACGGATTATTAGGAACTAAGCTTGTAAGAAGTTCTGCCTATCATCCGCAAACCAATGGGCAAACTGAGCGAGTGAATCAAATCTTAGAAGATATGTTGAGAGCTTGTGTCATCTCGGCTAAGGGCTCATGGGAAAAATGGTTACCCCTAGCTGAATTCTCGTACAATAATAGTTATCAAGAGAGCATAAAGATGGCACCGTTTGAAGCTTTGTATGGCCGGAAGTGTAGAACCCCGTTGAACTGGGTAGAAGCCGGTGAAAGGAGATATTATGGAATTGATTTCGTTCAAGAAGCCGAAGAACAAGTCCGTACTATCCAAACCCACATGGCCGCAGCTCAAGCTAGGCAGAAAAGTTATGCTGATCGACGTAGAAAACCTATTGAGTTCAAAGTTGGAGACTTCGTATATCTGAAAGTCTCACCTATGAAAAGTGTCCAACGCTTTGGTGTGAAGCGAAAGCTTGCGCCGAGATACGTTGGTCCATTTGAAATCATTGGACAAAGTGGTAAAGTGGCGTACAAGATTCAATTACCTCCTGAGATGAGTGCTATCTTCAATGTCTTTCATGTATCCCAATTGAAGAAATGTCTTCGCGTCCATGAAGAGAGAGTTCCATTGGGGGATATCGAGTTAAAATCTGATTTGACCTTTGAAGAAAAGCCGGTTCGAGTGATTGACACTCATGAGCGAGTGACTCAGAGTCGGGTGGTCAAGTTCTACAAAGTCATGTGGAGTAATCAGGGTAGTGAACGCGATGCAACGTGGGAAAGGGAAGATTATTTGAGGGATGGTTATAAGGAATTCTATCAACAATGGTACGCTTTTCAAATCTCGGGACGAGATTTTTATAAGGGGGGAGGGCTGTAACACCCTAGGTGTTTGGCTTCCACAATTGCACTTGCATTTCATAAACATGAGCATCATTCATCCATTTATGAGTTCATATTACATGAAACATGCTCTTGAAACATTGTAACATATGGTCATGTATCATGTATGTTTGTTTATGAAATGAATAGGGTGCAACACTAAAGTGCAACATATACAACATACTTTAGTGAAACATGGTTAGTTAGTACTATGCAACAAGATCATGAAACATGTGAAACATGACTATGAAACAATTGTAACATTTCATGTGTTTTTCATTGTTTCAGTACATACCTTGCTTGATTCTTGTGTGACCAAGGTATGGTGTGGTTAAATATCATTCTAAGAACCTTAGTCATACTTAGAATGTCATTAGGAACAATGTTCATGTTGATCATTTTGCCTAATTAGGTTTCCAAGTCATGGTTGACCAATTTGGACCCCTAGAGCTCCTGTGTTTGACTGTTTAAAAAGTGTAGCTTAGGATGTTTGCATGTCTGAGCAACCTAAAACAAAGTTGTAGAGAATTATATGTGGAACAAAAGTTCTTTTATGGCCATCTCATGAAAATGTGCACAACATGTTCAAAAATGGCCCACAAGTCAGGGTTGAAAGCTGTTTCAACAATTGAAATTTTTTCTAAGTGCTAACTCGAAAAAGCAGTTTCATGAACTCGACTTTGGCATGATTTTACTCTCCATCCTTTGCAAATTAGACTTTGGTCTCTAAATAAGTTTTGTAGCTGGCACATAGGTCTTCAACTTTTGTTTAGGGAGTTTGCGCTAATGATCAAAGGATTCAGAAATCCATCGTCTCCAAATGGCGCTGTCAGTCGGCTTCATCAGGCCTGATGGCCGTTCTGACCGACCGGTCATGGCCGACCGTGGCCAAGAGGTTGCCGCCGCGTGGCCGCCACGCGCCTTGCTCGTTCTGACCGCGCCGCGCGCTGGCCGGCTTGAAGTGGAGCGTGCCCTGCTGTCCTCCGCACGCGCTCTGCCATTCCATTTCTCCTCCTTCTTCTCCATCGCATAGCAATGGCCGAGAGCTCGGCGCCGCCATTCTTTGCCGAAAGCGAGCTCCGCCTCCGTCTAGCTTCCTTGCCTCACCACCTTTGTCCGATTGATCACGGCCATAGCTCCGCCACCATCACCTCTCGATCTCCACCTCTTCACGCTCGTGTTGCCTGTTTGGTGAGCCACATTTTGCGCGTCGCTCGGCGGGAGGCAGGCGCTGTAACGCCGCCGCCTTCAGACGCCATCGTGGGCCCCATCTCCCTGTTCCCTCTCTCGCTGAGCTCTCTACCATCCTAGTACCCTCCTAGCTTGCTGGTGCTTGGGTAGGAAAACGTTAGATGCTACCGTGTGCATGCATCTTGCGGAACAAGCCGGTCGCTCTCGCCACGGCCGCCATGGCGCGACACACACGAGCTCATCGTCATTTGGCCATGCCAGCGGCTCGTCTCCGTTCTAGCTAGCGCAAGCATGAGCTTCCCCGTTAGCTATAGTTTCTACCCTCTAGATGTAGTTCGGTGATTCGCTATATTCACGCGCGGGACGCGTGACCTCGTCGGGCGTACCCGAGCGTCGCCGCCACTGGCCGGCGCAAGACATGGCGAGGCACTTGACCGCACTCGGAACCATAGTTCGCCTAGGAAGCTTCGCGCCGTGGTCTTGCGGAGCTCGTCATCGAGCTCGAAAGGGACAATGGCGGGCCGCCGTCGTCGGAGCGCCGCCGTACCTTGCGCACCGCCGCTGCTCTCGCCGCCGGCAAGGCTAGGGTTAGGAATAGGTCAGGTTCTTGGTACCAGTCGGTGCGGGTTGCTTAGGGGAGCACGTTGGTACACTCGATTTCGCAGGGAGAGAGCGCCGTGGCAAAGCCTCGCCGTGTGCTGCATGCGCCGTCGCGTCGCCTCCTCTATTTCGTCTCGCTGACCGGTGGGTCCGGGTGACAGACGGGTCCCACTCACAATGATTTGTTTGTTTCAAAGGATAGCTCAAAAATGCAGTTTTGAATGCTGATTTGATATTTTTGTATCTCCTGTTTTGTAGATCCAAATTGGATGGTTCCAATTTTGTTAGACTCAAAGTTAGGTCTAGTATTTAAAAAAATATGTCTTGAGCACATTATGTAGAAATTTTGGATGAATTAAATAGGAACTTGAAAAGTGTTTTTGAATGCATGCAAACTTGTTTAAATCATATCTTGAGTTTCTGTGATCCAAAAATTATGAAATTTTGTGGGTAAGCTTGTCTTGTATAGTAGAAGCTCTGGTTAAAATTTGAGAGTCATTGCATGTGTAGTTTTCGAGTTATAGATTTTCCTTTTATCACTGGTAGATACTTGGGTGAATTTTTGTAAATTATCTATGAATCCAATGACCATGAAATTTGTTGGAGAGTGTCCTAGTACCTTAAGGATGCAAGGAAAAATATGAAATCTGTTGCTTGACACTTTTCACTAAGGTTTCCTAATTATGCCATTTTAAGCTATTCTGCCTTACCATTTTTGTGTAGGTTGTTATAATTACTCAAATGGTGTGAAATTTTTATGGTAGTCTACTTAGAGCATGTAGTGTCTAGTGTAATTTTTGTAGAATTAATGGGGTAGTTTTCATATATGTTTACTATTTCCCCTAATTAATTAAATAAATTAAGAAAGGTATTAAAAGAAATGTTTTGGTGATGGACACCATACTTTCTGGTGTTCTTGTGATATGTGTGATATGTCAGTAAAGTTGATTTTGTTCAATTAAGCGTTTATATCATAAGTTAACAATTATTTGTTTGCATCATGTCCCTCTGGACAGATCTGGGGACTTTGGAAAGTTCCCCATGATAATGTGGTTTTCTGTGCTTGTGATGAATACAAAAGTTGTAGATAAGTTATGTATCTAGCTCATGTCAAACTTTGAGGGCATTTGGCCCAGTAGTTTAGAAACTACAACTGTTTAAAGTTAGGTTCCTGTTTTGCTTACTCTCTGCCTTGTGAGGACAGAGTTCTGTTGAATTATGAATTCGAGCTGGTAAAGGTTTGAATCATGCTTGGAGGTCTCAAAATGAATTGTAGACAATTTCATAAGCTTTCCAGATTGTCTTGTTTTATGTCATTTGGAATTATAAATCTCCAGTTATGGCTAGTTTACTGTACCGCTACATAGTCTTCATTTGCTGAAATACAAATGCTTGAGTGAATGTGTTGCAATGTAATCGTTGATTGTTTAGGGGTTAGCCTAACTTGAGAATATGCTTAGGTGCAGGTGCTAGGTCATTAACTGAAGATTTGCAATTATACATTAGGTTGTATAAACTTGGTAAGTAAAGTGATTTGAATAGGGCTTAAGTTGGAATATGCAAACTACAGCGAACATGTGCATTCCCCGAGCATCCCTAACATTCGTTCATGTGCATCCATGATATTTATCTTGCGCATTCATGCAATAGGTGTGCTGGAGGGAGTGACGTTGCTGGAGTTCGAGGGAGCCAACCAGGAGGAGGAACCCGAGGTGCAGGAAGTCGACGAAGCAGTCGCCGCGGAGGATTTGCCCGAGTGCCCTGACCACCAGCCTTCCTCGTTCCTGAAAGGCAAGCCCCGGAGCATATTAAGCCTCCCATGTTTTTACAAATACTTTGAGTACCTTTTATTGTTGATGATGCATTAAGTATAGGAATTGGTTGGAACCAATTGCTGCATTATATATCCTTCCTTGTCCAGATATCGCACTGGAATCCTATTTAAGTTCAGGAACGGGTTATATGCTTAGCCATGCTTAGTGCGGTAGAAGTCAGATGATTTCCTGTCACCTGCGAGCTTTAGGATGAG
This sequence comes from Miscanthus lutarioriparius, assembly GCA_904845875.1. Classification (NCBI taxonomy): domain Eukaryota; kingdom Viridiplantae; phylum Streptophyta; class Magnoliopsida; order Poales; family Poaceae; genus Miscanthus; species Miscanthus lutarioriparius. Next base: position 68,675,000 of record CAJGYO010000004.1, on the reverse strand, counting down.
GTGGATCACGGTTGGCTATAATTGCTATCGTGGAAAAGAACCATGTGATTAATGAATTAAGACCGGGCGGAGTCTTGTGTAGGTTTGAACATAGTGACTCCATCTGAGTCGTTTAAAGACCGATACGCTGTACGTCCTCATGTCATGTTGAACGCAGCCTAACATTTAGCTGGCGGATAAGTCGTTCGACCATGAAGCCTAGTAGCTCGACTCGGGCCGACGCGCAGCAATGGCGGCATTACGGAGGTAGTAAGGATGTGCGGAGAGCCATTTGCATAAGTCCAAAGGCGGGTTAGAGTCCCGAACAACCTTGGCGAGTGGTTCTCGAGAATGTCGATCCGATCGGACTCGCGACTCTGAATCGTACCAAATGTGACTTGTTTGCGACTCGACGGAGAAGCGGGTTTGTGTTTAGGAATACCCCTCCAAATTTGGATAGGAATCGATTGAATCGTCGTCTCTCCCGGATAGTGAGAACTTGACTGAGCAGCGGCAACGTAGATTCAATTAATTTAACGATATGGTTAAATGGATGATGATGATAAGGTTGCCACAATGAATACCTAATATGGTTATTAATGTTTGCACCCTAATAATATGATTGCTTAGTACAGGTGCTAATATAGTTGACAGGTTAATGGCTAAAAAGTCACTGCTAGTCCAGGCTAAGATTTGATCATTATTACTTATGCTTTTCTGCAAAAAAAAAGTGTCAGCCAGATTCACTACATTAAGCTATGCATAATCCTTGGTGTCATTTATTTTGGTTTCTGGCAGGTAAATCTAGCTGAGTACATTCCCGTACTCAGGGTTTATTCCCTCTTGTTGCAGATGACCTTCTATATCAGGGATTCTGTAAGTATTGTCTCCACCCGGCGGGTGATGAAGACTAGATCATGGGCATGATCTCTGTTCCCTTATCTGAATGCTTTTGCGGGCTGTGATCAGCGAACCAGTATGTGTATTTGAACTCGAGTGTGTGAGTTAAACTATTTGCTTCCGCATGTTTTACAAGACTTGTTTTGTAATAACGTTGACTCTGTGATGATGTAATCTATTTGCGAACGTCTGCGAAATGTTGTAACGTACGATATGTTATGTTGAATTACTGTGATCTTGGTTGTATGCAAATTGGTTTAAAATCCTTCGAGATTTCAGTTGACTACCGGGTTTATATGGACAAGTTCGAGAATTTGATCGTTTCGACGATTGTTTTTGTACTTGTGCTCTTATAAATTGGTCGGTTGTGTGACATCGTGGGCCTCGACAAATTTATATCCCGAAGCAAAAGTTTGGTTAGCTCTGAAAAATGTAGTGGACCCTAAAATATGAGTTGAGTAAGGGTAAAACCATACTGCAAATGGTTGGGAATGTGAAGTTTTCCTTTGTAAAAAAAAAAAAGAGAAATCAGATTCCACAGCGCACTCCTTTATCAATACGTGCTCGGCAAAGCTCTTGCCAGTAGCTCTTTAAAAAAAAAGACAGGTTCCACAACGCACAACCAAACCTTGAGGTTGGTAAATTCGTGGAAAATGAGAACATTGCAACAGTGGCAAAGCGAGATTGCAGAAGCGCTGACACCGTGGATTCGGCCAATTAGCTCTGATGGCTGATGAGCAGTGGCAAAGCGACAGACAGCGATAGCTAATTCTGGTCTTGCAGAAGGTGCAATGGAATCCGTTTTTCATCCTCCAAAGTAATTCCCCTAAATAGAGGTTTACGGACCAACAACAATTTGATTCGAAGGAACTCTCCCACAGCCATACCATCCTCATCCATATCCACCTCCAGGAACCGACCCACTTTGTTTCCAATCCGCCACGCCGTCTCCTCATTCATCAAACCCAATGGTAGATCAAAAGCCCTGATCCATAACAGAACAGAGATAAACTCCAGGTCCTTCAACCTTTTGGAGTCATCAAAATCCACCACTATCAGTAAGTCACCTCCAAACTCCCACGGCCCCTCCGTGATCGCTCTACGCTTCCCTTCCGGCTGCAGAAAGGTGAAGAGGAACAAGTTGTTGCCAAGCTCCTTGCACCGAATCCCCTCCCTGGGGCACCAAATTCTCCCCAATGTTTGCACTAAACCGTTCGCATACCCTGACTTTGAGGCGAAAAGCTTGCCTACCGCCTGAGGAAGTCGACCCGCCTCACTCAACGCCGTCTGCCGATCACCCTTGACGGCCCTCCGCTCCTCCTCAGATAGCTTCAGACCTCCCAACAGTCTCTCCAAATCCTGCACCCCCTTCTTCCTCCCTCTCTCCATTGGAACACAGCTCTCCTCCGAAGCCTCCAACACCTTCACCACCCCTGGACCACCAAGAACCAACTGCTGACTTTACCAGCCCCCAACCACCACCTCTGTCCCCTGCTGAAACACCACCACCGCACCAGGTCCACCACCCTCGCCTCCACCTCCTCCACCAGCCCGTGCCCTCTGCTACACACCACCCCCACCTCGCCTTAAGACCCCACCACCGCACCTCCGAGCAAACCAAGGGCGGAGCACGTCACCAAGCAGCGTCAGACCAGTCACAAACGCACCCGACGCTCACCCCTGCCGCCCCTTCAGACCCGCGCAGACCACCTGCAGATCCGGTCCTCCGCCGGCCCACCCCCAGCACCTCCTCCTCCGAAACCGGAGAAGTCGGCGCCGACGGCGCTGAGCACCCAGCCACCACCTCGACCGCCGGGCGTGGGTCGTCCGCGCCACCCCTTGCCTTTCCGCCGACTGCAACCGAAACCCTACCAGGGAGCTGATATGCCTGGGAGAGTCCTTGGAGGCCTCCCTGACGCAGGCAGGGGCATCGGCAGCCAGTAGGGATGAAAACGGATCGGATACGAACGGATATTATTAATATTATATTTGTTTTCATATTTCTGTCCGGATTCGGATTCGAATACGGATAGTGTCAACCATATCGGATAGGATACGATTGGATATCGACATCATAAATATACGATTTGAGTATTCGGATACGGATACGGTATCGGATGTTAAATATCCGGACTCGATACGAATAGATCTGAACCCCTTTAAACGGATTCGGTCTCGAATACGGTCGGAAAATATCCGTACCGTTTTCATCCCTAGCAGCCAGGCGTTGGGAAATGGTCGCCTGGCCCAGGCAACTGGATTTGCCAGTACTAATTAAGTATTAAACTATTTTTATTGTTAATGGTCACTTAATTAAGTCCATAAAACAATGTTTACCATAGTAATTCAGTTTGCCTTTACCCTTTATTTCTTTTTTCCATGAACAGTAGTACTGTACGGTGTAAAAACTATTCTGTATATTTTAGATTTTCAATTCTAACTCCCTTCCTCATGATCATGTTCCCGTTAAAATTAGCATCGTGTTATAATTATCTTTCTTTCTCGCAGTACGTTCTTTCCTTATGACATTTTTTAAATAGCTAGGGAATCTATTAAATTTAAGAAAATATGTGGATGGTTTTTATTTATTTATTGCTTGTACATTTAACAGTACTGTGTATGTTTTAAATATGGTATTATATCTCTTTTTAGACACAGACACCCAACCAAACATAGCATCTTCTAATTTGCCTGGCCACGCAGATTCCAACGAATTTTCAGGCAACATTTTTTGCCAAGCAAACATGCCCTGGTTGCGGTACACGCCCCGAGCTGAGATGGCAGGGTAGTGTAGGCCCAAATTAGCTAGGACGGTCTCATACAGGTGATCTTGTTTGGTTGTTCTTGCAACAGGTCTATATGGGTTATTTGGATGCATGCAGCATCAAAGTTCTAGGAGCATGACCCGCATCGTGCGCGCATCAAGTCATCCCGGCTGGCGAGGGAAGCTCAAATTTTACGGAGGAGGGAAGCTAGGATGGAGGATTCAAGTAAATTGGTGAGTGGAGGCAAATGATGTAGGTGGGTAAACCAAAAGGCCCCTGGTGCACGAAAACGGTGCAGGATGGCCCTTTACATGGTCTTATGCGTGCAACCAATCACCCCTATGCGACTCCGTCGGTCCTCCTGTCCGCCGCCGTCATCACTCGGTCCTTCCCCTCCGCCACCATTTCTCTAGCGAGCACATGCGTCAGCCTCCCTTCTCTTCTTCCTCCCTCAGAGCCTGGGTGTCCTCGTTCTAGATGCCACGCACCCAACTAGGTGCCTTGGGGGCATTCTCCGCCTTGCCCGCTAGCCACGCAGAGGTCGGTTCCCTGTGCGCCAGGTGTGTGGTGCTCGCGTCCTGCTACAATACCCAACCACTATGGTCAAGCGGCCTGTTCGTTGGTTAATTTCTGGGCTGATAAGCCTAACTGGTGCTGGTTTGTTATGAGAAGAAAACACTGTTGGCTGCCTGATAAAACTCTGGCTGAAATCAACAAGCGAACAAGCAGAAGGTCCACAACTCTTTGTCAGTGTGAGACTTTACCGGTTGAGCCTTGACATCAAGCTCCAGCTGCCTGCACCGGATCAGCCCTGACACCATGGTTCAAGCTGCTGTATGCATTCACAGTCACCAAACCACCCTCGGCGAGTTCCAGGGCGCATCATTTTTAGGAGGTCGTACTTGGACTGAGTGTATTGAGGCCATTGTTTGCTTAAACTTATCAACCATGATACAGTGATTTTCTCTCACAATAAAACAATATTAGCCGTCTTATCAGCCACAAAAACCATCAGCCATGGCCCGAATCTTAGACTAGGTGGAGGCTGTTGCACTTGAAAGCATTGTGTTCTGCAAATTGTGCTTGTACTATGTTACGCGAATTGTGTCATTGCTTACGATTGTGCAGTAATTAAATAGGAAGCAAAATTGCACAAGTTTTAGCAATTTGTGCAGGTAGGCAGCAAAAGTGCTAGCAAATTGCGATTGTATGGCAACAGAAAACCAGAGCAAACTGCATAGATTGCCTTCTAGAATGGTAAGACGGGATAAAGAGCAAATTGTGTAGTTTGTCTTCTAGAATGTTATGACTGAATAAAGAGAAGGCATTGCTGATTTTTTTTAAAAAAACTTCAGACGCTACACAAATGTTATTGTTCCCAGGCAGCTTGTGAATTTTTTTTTTATTTTTAACACTTTTTTTAAACTATTTTTAAAACTGACACTGTTTTTTTCTTCAAAACTAACACTTTTGGACGCGCCTGTTTGCACGGCGCGGCTAATTCACTCTGCCGCGCCATGCATGGCGGCGCGGCAGGGGGCAGTCAACGGCTGCGACGACCGCTGACGTGGTAGGTCTGACACGCCACGCATTATGGCACGGCGGGCCTACCACGCCACGCATCACGGCGCGGCAGCCCCTTGTACAGGACTGTGGCCCGGCCTCGCTTCCCTTTCTCTCTCTCTCTCACTCGGCCCATTTGAACCGGTTGGAGAGAGGCGCCGCGCCCTGAGCTCGTCGCCGCGCCACGCACGCCGCCACGCCCTCAGCCCGCCGTCGCGCCATGCACGGCCGCCATGCCACGCACGCCCGCCACTAGTAAGTTAGTAAAGTTAGTTAGTTTAGTTAGTATAGTTAGTACAGTTAGTGAGTCTAGTTAGTTATTATATTTAGTATAATTAGTTGTTGTAGTTAGTCTTGTATAGGTGTTAATATTAGATTAGTTAGTATAGTTATAGTTAGTATAGTTATAGTTAGTATATGTATTAATATTACTATGGATAGTACGTATGACGATTTCGACGACTTATTGAAGTTTCTTGAAATGCTTTTGTAGCTGGATTGTTGTGTTTGAGTTTTTTACGGAGGAAGTGTTAGGAGAGAAGATGGTATGTTTGAGGATATGGAAGAAGAATTAGAATGGTTTGATGAACCTCCTAGCTTCAACGATCTTTGTGTCCGTTTGAATACAAAGTTTGACGGTGATTTCACACTGAAGGGGAGGTTTGATACTGGGAAGACTAGGACATACTATATCCTAATGCCCTTGCGCGACCTTGCTCACTGGTCCCGCTACAATAGGGTGCTCCAAGGTTCCAATGTGCCCATGACTGAGGTGGTGGTGGAGAATGGGTACAGGATGCAGGGTGTCTAGGACGGGCCATCCATTGACGGTGTTGGAGGCAATGAACAAGAATTGGGGGTCAAAGGGGAAGCAACTCAGGGTAACATGGATTTGGATGATCAGTTGATGCAGGAGCAGTTTTATTCAAGTCAAGTAGGTTGTATAAGCAATGACTTCGATGTGAACGAGTTCGAATGGGAAGAGGAGCAGGAGGAGGACAGGATCAGTGATGTAGTTAGCAGTGATTTGGACGATTCAGATGATGACCAGGGAGGTAGACATGCTATGCCCACATCGGTTGATGCCATGCTAGTACCTGTTCATGGTATGCCATTACCAGTACCAATTGAAGTTTTGCATGCTATGCCGGCTCAGGGTAGACTAGTCACAGATTTGCCAGCAGATGATACCCCCTATGATTCATGGGGTAGAATTAGCGAAGCGCAGCAGTATCTTCCACCACCACCTTACACAGCGACAGAGCTTGAGCAACTAAGGTCGATGAACGTACCTTTTAGGGGCGTTCCAAACTATAGGGATGTCAGCATGACGGATATGGCAGTTTGTGACACCGGTCTCCAGATGTGTAGGAAATCATTGTATGACTATAAGAAAGAAATCCTTAGTAAGGGGATTATATTCAATACAATGTCAGAGATGAAGCTCTTCCTTTAAGACTATGCTGTGTATCACCATAGGTTGTACAACGTCACTCATTCGGACCAGGAGTGGAGGTACCACGTGATATGCAAATATGGTTGTATGTGGAGGTTAAATGCACGAAAGAGACAAAGTGATGGCAAGTGGAGGATAAGTAACGTGGTCGAACCCCACACTTGCCTAACAAATAGGGGGAAGGAAAATCAGCAGCAGCTCACTACACGTTACCTTGTCCGTCGTATATTGGGGCTCGTTGATGACAATAACGACATTTCGGTGTCTTCGTTACAACAGTCCATATCTAGATTCGTTAAGTATGATGTGAAGTACGAAAAGGCTTGGCGTGCTAAGCAAATTGCCTTGGTGATTCGTTGGGGTAGTTGGGAGGAAGCGTACAACAGGGTGCCCCACATCTTATGTTCAATGCATTACTACAACCCTGGCTTGAAATGGTTTGTGGACACCGAAGGGATGTATTTTTGGGACCCGTTGAGGCATGTCCTGCATTGTGTGTTCTGGTCGTTCGCCCAAACGGAACATGCATTCCAGTTTTGTTGGCCAGTTGTACTTGTTGATGGCACTTTTCTGATAGAAAAGTATAGGGGCACCTTGATGATGGCTACTGCCGTTGATCCAGAGGACCAAATAGTACCCATGGCTTTTGCTTTGGTAGAGGGAGAGAACAATGAATCGTGGTCATGGTTCATGTGGCTTCTATGTGTACAATTGCTTGGCCCATCTCACACTATATGTTTGATCTTGGACTGTCACCTAGGGCTTCATAATGCTGCAGCTGAGCATATAGATGGGTTCCCGCCTCTAGTGCACAGATGGTGCATGAGACACTTTGCTACTAATTTCTGGCGGCGTTAGAGGAAGAAGGAGATATGTGACAAGGTAAAGGCTCTATGTTGTGTACGTACAGAGCACTAGTTCAAGGAGACACAGAGAGAACTAGACAAGATGCTAAATGAAGCGGGCAAGGCCTGGATAGAGGCGTAGATGGAACAGAAGGCTGAGTGGGCGTTAGCATATGACGAGGGGGGTTTCAGGTATGGCATCATGACCACTAATTCCTTGGAGTCTTTCAACCGTGTATTCATCGGAGTTCGATCATTGCCTGTGTTTGGAATTGTTGAGTTCTCCTTTTATAAGTGTAACAAATATTTTGTCAAGAGGTGGGAACTTGCGTAGAGGAATATAGCTGAGCAGGGGTGTTTTGGAAAGGCCAGAGCAGAACATTTGAAGGAGGCCGAGGAATTGGCCAAGCAGCACACCGCCGAGCCGTATGGACCCCGTCGCCATATCTTTAGTGTACGGGGCAAGGGTGGCACAAGCTTGGGCGGCGAATGTTATGGTGGACGAAACTACCGAGTTGATCTTGAAAAAGTAGAGTGCAGTTGCAACGTTCCTCAGATCATGCATGCCCCTTGCTCTCATATAATCACGGCCTACAGGGTTCATGGGTATAACTTTGAGGATCTACCATATATGTCACCCTTGTATCTCCGTTCGAACACTGTAAGTATTTGGGAGAGGAGCTTTGAGCCATACCTTGACCCAATATAGTGGCCACCTTATCATGGTTATGACTACATGCCGCATCCGGATCTAATGAAGGTTGGCAAGGGTAGGAGGAAGAAGAAGCGACTCAAGGGGGACATGGACGCTATGAGAGGGTACGACAAAGACATGTATGGAGGGGGAGACTTCATCGAGACCCATGGCAGGAATCTTTGCTCTGTTTGCAAAGAACCTGGTCACAAGGCTAGCAGTCATAGAAGACAAGAGCAACAGGTGCATATAGCATACATTTTATTATATTAATGTTAATTGTTTGCTATGCTATTTAAAACTACTATGTTAGTACCAATTATGATATATGTTTATTCTCTTATTTTGCATAATAGTTTATTCCTTTTACATTTACTTTGTTTTTATGCACTAATGTTCCATCATATTATAGTACTCTTAATGTTTGTTCTAACACATCCATTTGAAATTTGAACTAGGATGGGGGATCATCATCCGCAGTACCCCATTCTTGAGGTGCACTACGACAAGGACCACCGAGCCAAGCACCTATCGGAGCTTCAGGAGGACTTGCAACCTCTTAGACTATGCACGCACTAGCCGCACCGCTGGGACGAGCGATACCGGCCGTACATACAGTGTGCCGGGTTCCTTGAGATCGTTTGGGTCTTCAACACTAGGCTATCGATCCTGGATCCTACACTTCTCACTACTGCTATCGATAGGTATGATTTGATACACGTTTGGTGAAGTACAAAGCATTGATTTGTCTCATTGTTTGAATTAAAAAACTTCTTGTATTGAATTAAAAACCCACAGGTGGAGGCCAGAGACCCACACCTTCCACCTTCCATGCGGAGAGATGACTATCACGATGCAGGACGTGAAGATGATTCTGTGTCTGCGGTTGGTGGTCTTCCAGTGACTGGGATCCTTGATAACGATCACTGGATGGACTTGGTGGAGCAGTTTTGTGGCAGAAGACCACCCGAGGACAAGGATGCTAAGAGAGCAAAGTAAGAATTTCTATGTTCCAAACATTTACCATTTTGACACCAGCACATGCAAGTCTTTGGTTGGCCACTTATATCACAATTATATGTTATGGTCTAAGTCTATCGTTGATCTACATATTCTGCAAATTATTTTGCTATTTAAATGGAGGGTGTCGTACATAACTTTTATGATACGTATTGTCTTTGTCTAATTTAATGTTTATTTTTGTTCCCTCAGCTCTCATGTAATTGTCCTTCAAAAATTTTAGGAAAACATCAGGTGTCAGTTCGGTCTGGATAACAGAAAACTTTGGGGCGCCGCTGCACCCAGACGCTCCAGAGCAGGAGATTGAGAGGGGGGCACCACCCAGACCCAGACGCATCGGGTAACACCATCAACTAGGCCTTCCTCAACATACTGAGCTAGCCATGGGAGAATATAGGAGCATACAGCTAGGGCAGCATGGTCCTAGCATGGATCTATCGTCAGCTCTGCGTTGCCTGTCGACGCAAAATAGGAGGTGCCAACATAGGAGGTTGCTCCCACCTACTACAGGTTTGGTGTTGGGAGAGATGGCCAATCGGGAGGTCCGTTGTTCACGGTTTACCTATAAGTGCATCAATTTTTATTTTCCTCAAGCTTGATGCCACACTTGTGACTGACTATCCTATTCAATGTAGGCATGGAATCACGTGGACGTAGGACCGACTGCTCTATATGTTTGGCAAGAAGCGGAGGTAGTTAGAGGGAACCCAAAGCGGTGGTATAGGCAGTACTCGAACACGCTAGATGTCCTGACACAACACCAGGTAACGACCACTTTTATACTGCTAGTTGGTGTTGTTGCTTTTTTATTATTCCTAAAACCTAACTGTAGTTACATAACTTTTAGGTGAATTGGTGTCCTTGGTCTAGATTCGAGCTAGAGGGGTACCTGAGTCCTCGCACTGAGGATGAGTCGGACGAGTGGCTTTTTAACGGGCCACTAATTTTCTTCCACGTGGTCGAGATGCACTACCCTATAAGGGTGTATAGGCAATTCAAAAGATTGCAGCCATGCCCACCGCCGCTGTACACAACAAACAAAAAGTTGCACGGGTGCGATGACTATAACATAATAATTTAGCAGTCATGGGCATACATACAACCACTAGCTTATGTTAAACTTGTAGGTACGATCGAAGGAACATGTGCAAGGAGAAGATTTGGGCCGTGACGCACGCGGGGTACATCTACGACTAGGAGAATAGGCAAAGGGTCCTAGTCGTCGAGAAACCACCGCACGACCAACGCAACTTCGACCGCTACCTCCAATGGTTGCATAGGAGTACCCGCACACATATGCAGGCCCCTTACACTAACAAGCCAATTGATGAGGATGAAGACGAGGATGACATCGTTGATGCATACAACGAGGCAACAAGGATGAAGACACAGCTTTAGAGAGCCTCGCTAGAGAGATACGTGGTAAGAAATTTGAATTACAATACAACTACACATTGACGTTCCTATGAATTGTAGTGATACAAACTTACCTCGATTGTGTATGCAGGCAACACAGTTGACAAGTCTGTCTAATGAAGTAGCCGTGTGACTTCACGAGACTAGAGGGGAGCCGCACGACATTCTACACGTCTTCATCGATGTACATTCTATTCTCAAAGCCATGCAGTGGTTAAATGGTTCCCATGACTCATTCATCCATGTTTTCTTTTTTTTGTAGAAAGTGAGGAGGAGCTGCAAGAAGCTGGCACAGAAGCTCAGCTGCATGGATACTCCATGGGAGATGCCCTATGGCCCAGACCTGTCTAGTTCCTTACGCTCGAGCACTATGCCGACATGAGCAGGTTTCTCTGACACGACGGCTGCTGGGACCTCTTATGTTCGTACTCCTAGCAATGCAGGCAAGGGTCCTGCAGAGCACGACGTTGAGGAGGACGAGGATGAGGAGGATGAGGATGAGGATGAGGAGGAGGACTACAATTTGATTGGGATGTCTCAGCTTGGTGATGCATTATTTCCTACATAGTTCAACGAATAGGTACTTGAAACAACCCTTCGCCATATACGTCACAATTACTTAAACATTGTAAGTAATGATGCCTATATTGTAATCGTAGGGTCCTAGTTACACTCAATAGTACTACTGGGTGTACCGCTAGTGAGACCGTACCGACATTGGGTTCACCCCTAACATGCCTTCACGTCCGAAGAGGCAGCGACGTCCGTGGTACCCATATACTCCTGGGTCATAGGAGTTCTTTAGGATGACATGATGCACTTGTACTCAAACACCCATACACTGATGGAACATGTAGTATGTTGAGTAATGTCGAACTTATGTATTGATGAACTTGTGTCATAGTTATGACTTGCTGAACTTATGTCGAACAGAGGTATTGTCGAACTTGTGATGAACTTGGGATGTGTACAAGTTAGTATTGCTGAACTTGTGTATTGATTGTCTCATGCACTTAACCTTCCTGCTGACCTATTCATTAAACCGACACGACGAAATAACTTGGCTCATGTGATAACATAATAGAAGTGCCTTGTTCCATTTGCTGCCGCTTTGACCCGCCATGCCATGGCTGGGGGCGCGTTAGCCTTGCCGCGCCATGGTAGCTGGCGCGTCAGCGTAGCCACGCCGTGGACGGTGGCGCGACAAACCCATGCTGGGCGTTGGCTAGACTCCCTTCTGAGCGCATCAGCAAGAGCAAGATTTTGATGCATATAATTTAGGGGGTTTCGAAAGATTGCAATGGTGAGAATAACTTTTTATTTATCTTTTTTAATAAAAAAACAGAGCATAAACATGACATAAGGTCATTAGAGATTGGTATAGTCTTCTAGATAATGTTAGGACAAGATGGGCACCAAACTAAAAGGATATGTGTGCCATGTCTCGTGGCTAAAGTTTTATGAGATAACACAATGTTCGTTACAAAAATTAAACAATGTTTGTTACATGGGTACAATACATAAATAGTTCAAATGAAACACAATGCAACACCGAGAAAGTTCTACTACAATACAAATACCAAATCTAAAGCATTGAACTAGCACACCTATACCAATCCTCTACCAGATCTCTACCAATCCTCAGTCTAAAACACACTAAGTAAGCAACTCATCATCCGAGTACCAGTCTTCTACCACAACCTCGTTGCTATGGCTAGGCTCACCTGCATTACCCTGATCTGCCTGTCGCCTGTAGTAATCTGCCCCCGCTTCACCTGCAGCCTTTGTGGCCTGAGTCAAGAATGCATCCTCCTCCGTCTGGCTCATGTGGCTAGGCTCACCTACATTACCTTGATCTATCTATCGCCTGTAGTAAGCGGCCTCCGCTTCATCTGCGGCCTCTGTGGCCTGAGAGAAGAACGCCTCCTCCTCTGCCTATAAGCCCTCCTCTGCTAGAGCAATGAGCTTGCTCAGTCTACTAGTGTCGTCCTCATCCTCCTCCACCTACAAGCCCGCCTTAGCTAGGGCGATGAGCTCACTCAACCTAGCAGTGTCGTCCTCATCCTCGTCCCCATCATCGTCCAACACAATTAGAGATTAGACGGTGTGACCAGCTCGCGTTCTATGCTCATCTAACTTCTTTTCCTCATACCTTGCATGGGCCACCTCTGCGGCATGGTCCTTGCTGCATCCAACCCTTCATGTATAAAATGCAACCAGTTAGCAACGCGATTATATTACATTTAAAATCAGGCAACAAAAATAAAATGGCTTTCAAGCACTCACTGGCACACAATGCAACAACATGGTCATTCAAGACCTGCATCTACACTCTTGTCTCCTCCCTTGCCTCCTTCCTTGCCCTCTCCTCCTCTAACGCCCTCCATCTCTCCAACCCCCATTTGTCAAGCCCAACATCAATCGGGTTACGAATACCGCGCTATCTAGCAAACTCACACATCTTCTTTTTGTGCTGTTTAACAAGTAGGTTGACATAGTCAGGTCCATATTCCCTCTTTCGTGCAATTACTTGCCTCCCCTTTAGTTCATCCAAGAACTTAGCTTTACCATCATAACATTCCCACCTGCATTTCCTAGTGCTCTGTTCAAACGAAAAATTATATCATATATGTCCTAGCAAAAGAAACAAAATACAATTTCATGTTTACCACAAAAATAACCAACCTCATCATAGTCAACCATATGGCCACAATAATGGTCTATTCCAAGCTTCGAAGGGACTAGACCGTAGTTGGATTTAACACCACATTCGCACATGACTGAAGGTGCTTTGTAAATTAACCTTTGTTTCTTCTTTTCCTTTGCCTTTGGTGGCTCCAGCCATTGATTCTTTGGACCATAGAGCCACTCATTGAAATGACAATTCACAAATCCATAACGCTACAAGAGAATACATAAGTACACGCACACATATAGAGATAAAAATTTAAACAGATACACTTTCCACTTACTTTGTGCTTGTTCGCACACACAAACTCCAACGTATTCTCAGGGTTTATCACAACTCGATCTCCGCATTCGCATAGAGGAGGTTCCTTGAGTCGTCTCACTGCGGCTAGGTGCTTCTCCTTAGCCATCATTGGTGGGGGATTAGGGGCGTGGAACCCACTACTAGAAGTGCTCACGTGGATGTCTCCCTCTACACCAATCGTCGAAAAGGAGGTACCTAGGGTTAAACTTGTTTGCACCGTCGATCCACTAAAAGAAAAAGCACCTCTCATGGGCCTACACAACAAGATTACAACAAAATATTAGTAGCCTACTTACACAAATGAAGAAAAAAAGATAGTGAAAATAATTACTTACATTAAAACAACTGCATGTATAGAAGCAATGTGCTGCTGTGTCTGGATGTCTCGATTGAAACACGTCGGTTGGGAAACCACAGTCACAGTTAGGGACAGGGAGGTCAAGAGGGACGAGGGCATCTTTGCTAGACACATCGGGGTATAATTCTCGAGGACGACCCCGTTTTCGCCAAAACTCCTCCCGATACATGTCTTGCATCTAACAAAATGGTTGTAATTTAACAAACAAAAATCAAAACATCACAAATTAATGTCAATGAGAACCATTTGCATTACAACAAATAAAATATAACCTAGACTTTAGTGCAAACTCTATCTTAGATGTAAACATGCAAACTATATAAAAACTATACTTTGGTCACTAAAAAATAAAATTTGGTACATCAATGGTGTGTCCATATATTTATTCACATATAAAAGTTGAGATGCAAACTCAAACAAGCAAAATTCATATAAAAATTGACCTTAGAATACATGGTAATCATAATTCTAACTAACCAATTAACCTTAACATTGGCAATCCTAATCCTAATGCTTCAATCCAACGTTCTAACGAACTCATATTTTCCTCTGTACCCTAACTACTCATTCAAATCCTTCGATCCACCGTTGAAGCCGAGGAGGAGCTTCATTACCTTGACAAGACCGAGGAGGAGCTTCGAGGAAGGTAGGGAAAGGGCCGACAAGGGAGGGTGCGACCAGCGGCTGCCGGCGGTGGGCGCAGGCGAAGGGCGCAGGTGTCTGGCATCTGGCAGCGGTGGGCACGTGAAAGGGAAACAAAAGGAATGTAGAGAGAGAGAGAGAGAGGGAAGAGGAGGCCACGTCGTGGGCCTTTACTAGGCCCTGCCGTGCCATGCGAGATGGTGCATCGGTGCCGCACCAAGATCTATGGCGCGGCAGAGCTAGGCCACATCACCGGTAAGCGCCCGGGTTCTGCAACGGTGCCAGCCTCGTCGCGCCGCCATGCATGGCGTAGTAGAGTAGTTTGGCCGGGCCATGTCAGTTGGCACGTCCAAAAGTGTTAGTTTTGAAAAAAAAAACAAACAGTGTCAGTTTTGAAAATAGTTTAAAAAGTGTTAAAAATAAAAAAATTCTAGCTTGTGAGATCAAGGACGAAGAAGACGTGCCATCTCACCAACAAGCTGGGCCTAAGCACCCATGGCAGGCACACATCCGACAGCTACACGGGCGGCAGGCAAGACAAAGTCCTCCGAGGCACTGGCGGCTGGCTAGGCAAGAAACTCCCCCGAGGCACCTGGCTCACGACAAGTCGACAACACACAGGCAATGAGGCAACTTGGAGATGGATAGTCCGACGCACAAGTTCACTAATCACTAGAGAGCAGCAGCTCAACGTTAGTCACCCACGAGAAAGACACTGAGTTGAAGGACCTACTTGTCCATGGCGGGCTGGTGCGTCTATGCTGTGTCATGGCCTTAAATGGGCCACTCGACTGGCTACTATGAGCCTCGTGAGCTCACCGTTAGATTGCCATCGAGGACGCAAATGCAACGACTATGTAGAGACATCGCTGACTGCAGAGGATCTTGTACCAAAGGCACATGGGACAATATAGAGTGTTGGTTCCTGTCATTCCCTCTGTTTAGGTTCCACGGAGCCAACTTGGACCTGTTTGGTTGCTTGAACAGACCTCCAAACTATGCCCCAGCTAGCCACCCATGGACATTTAGGGAGGCTTGCTGGAAATGGTAGTAGTGGGCGTTTTCGCCTGGCTAGGCTTGAGCCAACGCTCCCCTCACCTACACACTTGCATCTCCTCTCCACCACCACCGAGCTTGTGCTCGCGTCCACTCTTGCACCACCACGGAATCCATGCTCTGCTCGCTCGTCCACTCTCACACCTCGCCGCACCTCCACCCCCACCTATTGTCGGGCACCACTGCTCCTCCACCTCCTCTTCACTCGCTCGTCACCCTGCCTTATCACCCCATTCATGCTCGCATGCCGCTGCGCTGTAGTTCCTTCACCTCTTCCTCGCTCTCACACGGACACACGCTGTCGCTCTTCCTCGCTCTCATGCATTCGCGCGCCGCTGCTCTAGTTCCTCCTCGCTCTCGCGTAGGGGTGTGGCAGGCGAGGTCCTCCTTTTGCTATCGTTGCTCGCTATTGATGGTAGTTAATGTCAATTATAAACCGTCAATATACCTTGCATAAATAACTAAAATGGATCACCAACATACACTTAGGGGTGTAACCCGATAATTTTCACAAGTTTTGGTGAATCTGTGTTTTTAGCTGGATTTAATCAGAAACCATCAAGGAGGATCAATTCGTCAAAGGAAATCACGTTTATCCGCAATGGAACCTACGTGGGAAGACTCTAGAAGACTCTAGAAAATCGATCATCGAACAGACCCCGAGCCACTGACATGTGGGGCTGGCCAGCCAGTGGCTCCCACCTGGCAGCCTCTCCTCATTACGTCGGTTCTCCATCGGCTTAGGGTTTATATCTACGCCATTTTTTTAAGTTGGTTTGATCCGAAGGTCCAAGATGCTCGAAGGTCCCTATATATACCTACATGTACCCCCCTCCTCAAGGGCAATGCATTGATCCTGAGAACCTGAAAGCCAGAAACCCAAATTCATATTTCTACCATGATTAGAGCTAGCAATTAAGAAAAGATTAGTCCTCAATAGGATCTAATCTTGTATTAGAGATAGAGAGATAGAGTGTGAGGGAAGAGTTTGGAGAAAGTACCGACCTATCGGTGCTCTCTCTACGGCTTGTACCCTAGCGGAATCAAGTTCTTCTTGAGCTTGCTTCTGAGATTTCTCTGGTAATCAACTTCTAATTCAAGTAAGCATCTTGTTTATATTCTTCTTCAGGTTTGCGACTCTATTTTGAGAACTTTAATCCTTGTAGCTTCTGGATTAAAGTAGTATTCGTAGTGTAAGTGTGGTGCTTAGACTCTGTTACTCATGGATATACCCTACTTTCTAGATTGGTGGTAGCTCGCGAGGGTGACTCTTATAGCCTTGTTAAATCCTTTGTAGTCCATCTCCCGTTTGTAGGCCTAGCAGGACCTTGTTACTATAGGAAACATACTCTGCCTGTGTTTTCTTTAGTAATATCCCCAAAATTGAACAATAGGAGACATAGCTTACCGAAGTTAGGACTAGAAGACCTTTGGGATCTCCTTTATACTCTTGTTATCTAATCCTTGTTGCGAAGTTGGGTTAAGTTAGATTTAGTTATTCTCACACATGTTTCCTTGAGTTCGATATAAAACTAGGATACTTCCGGTGAAGTGCTACATCGGTATAATATCCGTGTGCTTGCGGATTATTCTATGTGCGTTAATATATACCAAGAAGCATTTCTAGCGCTGTTGCAGGAGAAATGGTTGCTGAGTTAACTTCGAACCTAGCTTAACCTTGTATCATTATTCTTTTATCTTTTTATTATTTTCACTGTGGATTTAGAATCCATCCCTATCCACCAATACGCTGCACCTACGAGCGCACGCCTAGAGCCACTAGAATCTTCAAAACCTATCCTTACACTGGCTATGAGCTGCACCCATGTTTAATCAATATGGTTTGGGATCAATCTTTTTTGGGTGAAGATGATGAAAATGCATACTCCCACCTAAATGAGTTTGAGTAAACCTGTGCATGCCTACGTATTGCGGGCAGGTCAGACAAAACCTTACGATGGAAGCTTTTTCCTTTCTCTTTGAAGGGAAGAGCTAAACGTTGGTACAAGCAAACCATAGGGAGTAGACAAGGAGATTGGGAAGCTTTGTGTTGTAGCTTTTGCTTGTAATTCTTTTCCATCTCTAGAGTAGCCAGCCTTCGTTCAAAGGTTCTAACTTTTAAACAAAAAGAACAAGCATCTCTAGGCATGTCATGGGATCGTTTTAATGCTCTCATTAATAGTGGCCCTGACCTTGCCATTCAAGACCCCATTCTTCTTCTACATTTTATATGAGTTTTGATTGGAAAACCTTGAAGTATCTTGATATAGCTTCAGCAGGATCATTCTTGCATGTATCCACTAATTCAGGGAGAAGCATTCTTATTAAAATCCTAGAGAACACCCCTGAAGAAGTAGAAAAGAAACCATTAGAGGAGGAACCTCAGATAGCTAAACCAGAACCTCTACCTAACCCATCACCAACTTCAGTTGTTCCAAATCCTGAACCACTAGAAAAGGAGGAAACTCCAATTTCGGATTTCATGCTTGAATTCAAGGATAAACTTTTTGATGAATATGGAAATACCTCGAATTATCATACCATGAGGAGACCCTAGAAGCCTAGGAAATCATCATCTCATGAAGAAATCATAGACCCTTCTGAGGAAGCTTTCCTTAAAAAGACTACGAAAGAGCTAGTGTCTATTATAAGCAATGAATGGTTCAAAGAATTAGAGCTTTCCTCTAATGTGATTCATTTAGATTCACCTTCTATATCCATCCATTGCCAAATTAACAAAGCTCCTTTCGATGCTCTTTACAATCTAGTTGTGGGTGTTAATATCATGTCTGCATCTTTTGCTCATGATTTATTAAAAGATATGCCATTAACCCCAACAACAAAATTATTGAAAAGTCTTTTAGGACACATTCTCCCAAGTTTGGGAATTTTGTATGTCCTCCCTATCTAGGTACAAGGAACTATGGTTTATTTGAGCTTTTATATCTATGATATCATAGAGTTCGACCTGTTGATAGGACAACCAATTGAAAGACTCATCCAAGAAGGACAAATAGGGAAGTTGAAAATTAGTCTCAGGAAAAACTTTAAACTTTCTATACCCATTACTCATTCTCTAAATGTTGAGACTGAGCCAATTCTCGAGCAAGACCCAATGGATGAGGTTAAGGTAGCATCTCTTGAAGACTTGATCGAACCCAATCTTGAATATGATGCCTAGTTCTTCACCGAAGAAGAAGACAAAAATCCTACAGAGCCTGAACCCTTAGATGAATTACTATAACCGCCTAAGCCCACCATTGAGCTTAAACCCCTGCCTTCTGGTCTTAGATATGCTTTTCTCAATAATGATCAGGATTCTCCTGTGATCATAACTGAAACTTTCTTAGGAAGAAACTCTCCACTTGATAACTGTCTTAGAAAAGCATCATTCTTCTTTTGGCTACTCACTCCAAGATCTTAAGAGAATCAGCCCTGCTCTTTACACCCATCACATTCGTACAAACCCTGATTCTATACCTTCTAGGGAGTCATAACGTAGGCTTAATAATGCAATGAGAGAGGTTGTTAAGAAAGAGGTCTTGAAACTCTTGCACACCGGGATCATCTATCCTGTTTCGTACAGTGAGTGGGTAAGCCCTGTTTAGGTTGTGCCTAAAAAGGGAGACATGACTATTGTTTAAAATGAAAAGAATGAATTAATCTCCCAAAAAACCATCACTGGATGACGGATGTGCATTGATTACCGAAAACTTAACAAGGCAACAAAGAAAGATCACTTTCCGTTGCCCTTCATTGATGAAATGTTGGAGCGACTGGTAAATCACTCTTTCTTTTGTTTTCTTGATGGGTATTCAGGATATCACCAGACACCGATCTATCCTGATGACCAAAGCTAAACCACCTTTACATGTCCATATGGAACTTATACTTATCGTAGAATGTCTTCTGGATTATGTAATGCTCTAGCTTCTTTCCAAAGATGCATGATGTCTATATTTTCTGATATGATTGAAGAAATCATGGAAGTTTTCATGGATGATTTTTCTATTTATAGAAAAACTTTTGATGATTGTCTTGAAAATTTAGATAAGGTTTTATAAAGATGTGAAGAAAAACACTTAGTCCTTAATTCTAAAAAATGTCATTTCATGGTTAGAGAAGGCATAGTGCTTGGACACTTGGTGTCCGAACGTGGGATTGAGGTAGATAGAGCTAAAATTAAAGTAATTGAACAGTTACCTCCTCCTGCAAATATCATAGGGATCCACAGTTTTCTTGGTCATGCGGGGTTTTACCGCCGCTTTATAAAAGTTTTTTTGCATATTGCTAGACCACTTACAAATCTTTTGGCCAAGGATGTTCCCTTTGAATTTGATGATGCATGTTTAAAATCTTTTGAAATTCTTAAGAAAGCACTCATCTCTGCACCAATCATCCAATCCCCTAATTGGTCGCTACCTTTTTGAAATTATGTGTGTTGCAAGTGATTATGCTGTGGGGGCAGTTTTGGGACAAACAAAAGATAAGAAGCATCATGCAATTGCTTATGCTAGTAAAACACTGATAGGATCTCAACTTAATTATACAACAACTGAAAAAGAACTCCTGTCTGTTGTTTTTGCTATAGATAAGTTTAGATCTTACTTAGTAGGAGCTAAGGTGATTGTTTACACTGATCATGCTGCTTTAAAATACCTGCTCACTAAGAAAGATGCTAAACCTTGACTTATAAGATGGATTTTGCTACTCCAAGAATTTGACTTATAAATAAAAGATAAGAAGAGAGTAGAAAATTCTATTGCCGATCATTTGTCTAGAATGTAGTTTGAAAATTCGCAGGAACTATGGGGGTATAACCCCTGATACCCACAAGGCTATACATGGGCTGAGCCGCTAGGGGAGGCCTAGCCCGTAAGACTATGCCATGCGGAGCACAACATAAGTTGGCGTGCCTCGCAAGACTACGTGAAGATCCTTAGTGATCAAGGATGATCTGTTCAGATATGCTAGACTCTGTAATGTCTGTGATTCCTATCTTGTAAACCGATCAGGATAGAAACAACCGACCTGCAACCCTACCCTCCGAGCTATATAAGGAGGGTAGGGACCCCCTTGTTTTCATCGAATCTCTGATAATACAAACCACAAAGACACATGACATAGGGTATTACGTCAAGCTGATGGCCCAAACCTGCCTAATCGCTATCTCTTGCGTTCTGTGTCACCATCCGGTTCCCTCACGCGCACCTCCACCGATTCATCTACAATCGTGGGCATAGCCCTCGGTAGACTACCGGACGTATTTCATCGATAGTGGCGTGCCAGGTAGGGTGTGTGTGTGCTGAATCCATGGCGAGCCAGATGGTTTGCTTTCTGAGCTCCATGGCTCTTCTCGAGCTAGGCCAGATCTTCACGGTTGGATCCATGACCTGGGTCATCAGCCCCAAAGGGAATGGGGAGATCATGGAGGCGGTGCAGGATCACCCTACGCTGATTGAACCAACACATGCAATGACATCTCCAATCCTGACGCCCCGCTGCTGGGTTAGGAGATCCATCAACAATGATGATCTGATCGCATCCATCGATCAGGTCACAGACCACTTAGCGGAATGCCAGCTCCTCGTGGATTTGGTCTTAGATCAAACTAGAATGAGCGATGAATTTTCTACACTCCAAGATCACCAAGCCACCGCAACCAAACGACCTGCTCGGCCACATCGTTCAAGGTGGCTAGATTCTGATCTAGTGATCATGACCACTCCAAAGGGGTGCACGGCGCGGCACCGACCACTTCCTGCTACCGGCCTACGCTTGGCCGATTATGAGGCACCGATGGGAACCCACCGAAGCCCTATCCCTTCAGGCTAGAGGGTAGAGGATCCACGTACCAGAATGCCATCCACCACCTCTTCGCCGACCACATCGAGCGTGACCGCGTCACCGACCTCTACCTGATTGATCCGACTAAGTCCGATCAGCCCATGCCCGTGGTCAATATGGTGGCCATTCGCCAGCTTATGGACAACTCCCTCCACAACGTCCTTGAGGATAGCCCTGGCGATTACTCTGAGGGCTCAACTAAGACTGTATCATGCTACCCTACTTTTGCTCTGGGGTTTGGGGCCACGATAGCACCACCAGGGACGACAAAACCTCCGATGAGCGCAACGCTCGCCTGGAGAAGAACGATGATCGCCAACGTCGCCAAGATGCAGAGGCGGCCCATGGGGGTGACGTGGATGGACATGGCCCACCACGCCATGGTGTAATTCAGAGGAGGAGTTCAACATGGTGGGCGATGAGCCGGTCCACTAGACCCCAAGTGCCAATCTCGACGTTGCTTTCAACGAGTTCAAGAAACTTCCCCAAACTCCAGAGGTCGAGAAGGTCTGAGCGCATATCATAACAGCTCAAGTCCAGGTCAACCAGTTTTGGAACCCCAACCCATCTTATTCGACCACATCGACTCTTAGCCGCCGCTCCCACCGTGACAAAGGAAGTCAACATCAAGGCATTTAGCACCCTCGACACCAAGGTGGCAGCCCCTATCTCTATAGAGGATCCAGGGGCAACTACGAAGGACATTCACGCCAAGACAGGCTCCCTCTGTGCCCCCAGGGAGGCCGAGGCGGCAACCACGATGCCAATCAGGAGGTCAATCAACCCCTGCACAATGCTTGTGAGCTCATCAACGCTAATCTTGAGGCATGAGGTTGCATCAAGAACAGTAGGTCCGCGCAGTATGAGGCAGAGATGGAATGCCGGTGGTACTTTGATGAAGAGCACGGAGCACCTGCTGCACCCTGAGCACCACCCGTCACTGGCTCTAGACTCTGACCCTTCGCAGCAAGGCTCCACATTGTCCGATGGCCTACGGGTTTCAAGATCGTCGGGGTGAACACCTATGATGGCAAGGCAAAACCCGCCGAGTGGGTAACTCTCTACGAGATCACCATGAGAGCTGCGAGCAGAAGAGAAGACATCATGGCAAACTACTTGCCTGTCATGCTCAACCAGTCTGTGAACAATTGGCTTCTCAGCCTATGGGAGAACTCCATCTGATCTTGGGACAACCTCAAAAAGGTCTTCACCGAGAATTACATGGCTACATGCGAGCAGCCCAGCACCAAGTACGACCTAGAGAATCTTCACCAAGCCTCCGAGGAGTCCCTGCATAACTTTATCAGGCGCTTCTTAGAGACGAGGAACTCCATGCTCAACATCAGCGACGTCGAGGTCATTACCGCATTCACTAGAGGGCTACAACATGAACAACTCCTTGGAAAGCTATACCGCATGAGGCCCATGACCATCGGTGAACTGATACAAATTGCAAATGGCTACGCCGACACTAAGGAAGCCGAACGGGCCGCCCATCCTGATCACCACTCATGCCACGACGACGATCACCATGAGGAGAGACGCTACAATGATCGTAACCACTGTCACGACAATTGTGACTGCCACCATGATGATCATGAATGCTGCCAAGATGACCCCGAGCACCAGCGCAACGACCGCTCGAAGGCTCGAGAAGCAGACAAGGTTGCCACCGCTAGCTTGACAACTCCGTCAACGCCATCTATGCCAACGCTAAGCGCACCTATGACTCTAACTATGCTAAGCTCATGAATGGTCCATGTCATATCCACAAGGACGCCAAGCACACCATGGGAGAGTGTAGAGGCCTGAACAAAGCATTCCACGGTGAACCAGCGAAAAGGCAACGACGCAACGATGATGAGACCAAAGACGGCCAAGGCAGAGATCGAGATAAGAGCAAGGGCCCTCCTTACCAGGACGCCACCAAGACTATCGCCACTATCTTTGGTGGGAGGGCCATCTCTGAGGACAAGCACGAGCAGAAGCTTGTAGCTCGACGCATCATGTCGGTCGCTACATATGACGGTCCTATTGCTTATCCCAAGTACCTTGACTAGTTGGAGCACCCGATCACCTCCTCTAGGGCTGACCAGTGGTCGGACATCCCATATCTAGGGCATTTTCTGCTCATCCTAGATCCCATCATTAAGGACGTTCGCTTCTAGAAGGCCCTCATTGACGAAGGGAGCGCCCTCAACATCCTATTCATCGGGTCCCTAGAGGAGCTAGGGCTCAAGAAGGAAGATCTCACCCCCATTGACTCTTTGTTCTAGGGGATCATTCCTAGAAAAGCGTCCCTACCTCTAGGACAGATTACATTACTAGTACAGTTCAGCACCGCCAAGCACTTCCACGTCAACTACGTCAACTTCCTGGTTGCCGATTTCAACATGGCGTACCATGCCATCCTTGGCTGACCTACTCTCATGAAGTTTATGACCATGTCGCACAACACATACCTAGTGCTAAAGATGCCAACGGAGCAGGGGGTCCTTTCCCTGTGAGCTAACCATGACATAGCCTACTCCTGTGAAAAGTTAAGCTTCATGCTCACCGAGGCTATCGACATCTCTATCTGCATGCAGGACTGCCTCACGACTTCATAGTAGATTTCCCAGAAGACCTAGAGATCCCAACCATGGAGGCCACCTGAGCATCAACTAAGTCCAAGGAGGTGAAGGAAGTGGTCCTCGTCCCTAGTGACCAGTCCAAGACTGCTCAGATCGGGGCCGACCTCGATCCTAAATAGGAAGACATGCTCGTCAGCTTCCTAAGGGAGCATGTCGACATGTTCACATGGAAACCTACGGGCATGCCCGGCATGCCTTGGGAGCTGATCGAGCACTCCTTGAATGTCTCGACGACCACCAAGCCGATCAAGCAAAAGCTTCGACAATTCATACAGGACAAAAGGAATCCATTAGGGTAGAAATAACCCGGCTCTTAGCTGCCAGTTTTATAAAAGAGGTGTATCATCTGGAGTGGTTAGCCAACCTGGTTCTTGTAAGAAAAAAGAATAAAGAATGGAGAATGTGCATTGATTACACCGATCTCAACAAACACTGCCCTAAAGACCTCTTCATCCTACCTCGCATTGATGAGGTCATAGATTCCACGACCGGCTATGAGCTCCTATGCTTTTTAGATTGATACTCTAGTTATCACTAGATCACGCTAAAGGAAGAAGACTAGATCAAGACATCGTTCATCACGCCCTTCGGTGCCTACTACTACACGACCATGTCCTTCGAGCTCAAGAACACAGGAGTGACTTAACAAAGAGCCATCCAGCATTGCCTCAAGGACCAGATCGGGAAGAACGTCAAGGCTTACGTTGATGACATGGTGGTTAAGTCTAAGACTGCCGACACCCTCATCGCTAACCTCACCGAAGTTTTCAAAGTCCTGGAAGTATACCAATGGAAGCTGAATGCCACTAAGTGCATTTTTGACATTGCATCCGGTATCCTGCTAGGGAACATCGTTAGTCGCCGCAACATCGAAGCCAACCTAGAGAAGATCGCGGCAGTGACCAACATGAAGCCGCCGACCTGCATTAAGGACGTCCAGGAGCTCTTTAAGTCATTTCATATCCTGTCTGGGCGAAAAGGGACTCCCCTTCTTAAAGCTACTCAAAGCTCAAGAGAATTTTGTCTGGTTAGAGGATGCTGACAAGGCATTCGCCGAGCTCAAACATTTCCTCACCACACCTCTGATCATGACCGCTCCCCAAAAGCATGAAACCTTGCTAATCTACATCGCAGCGACCAACCGGGTAGTCAGCACCGCCATTGTTATCGAACGAGAAGAGACAGGAGACACAAACAAAGTCTAGTGCCCACTCTACTTCATCAGTGAGGTCCTAAATGAGTCTAAGACTCGCTACCCCTAGGTCTAGAAGCTACTGTATGCCATCCTGATCACCTCTCAGAAGCTTTGCCACTACTTTGATGCCTACTACATAGCAGTGGTTACTGAGTACCCACTCAATGACATCCTCTGTAACAAGGAAGTCAGCGGCCACATCATTAAATGGGAGGTCAAGCTCGGCACCTATACCATCGATTTCAGGTCTTGCCACATGATCAAGTCATAGGCGCTCGCCGATTTCATCACTGAGTGGATGGATATGCAGACTCCTATCCCAGTTGACCACCCCGAGCACTAGATCATGTACTTTGATGGGTCTCTCAACATCTATGGTGCTAGGGCAGGCGTATATTTCATCTCTCCATCGGGGGACAAGCTTCACTACGTCCTCTGCCTACACTTTTGAGCATCCAATAAAACCACTGAATACGAGGTGGCCCTTGATGGTCTCCGTATAACTGTTGAGCTTGGCGTGAAATGTCTCTAGGTGTACGACGACTCTGCTCTCGTGATGAATCAACTCAATAAGGATTGGAATTGCACCACGATAAGAATGTTAGAAGACTAGTTCTATGGCATTGAGTACCACTGCGTGGTCCGGCCTAACAACCAAGCAGATGATGAGCAGTCAAAGGTAGGGTCGACCTGGGCTGAAGTTCTAGCCGGAGTGTTCATCCAGGACCTTGTGATGCCATCTATCAAGCAGGGGCAATAAGGCATTGAAGAAAAGCCACCTGCTAAGCAGTTAGTCGCAACGGTCCCTGGGCCGAGTAGTGGTTGGAGGGAACCCTTCATCAATTACCTCACCACTACAGACATCCCAGCTGACAACATAGAGAGAGAATGCCTCACCCACAGGAGCATGCATTACATCCTCATTGAAGGAAAGCTATATCACAAGAACGCCAAGGAGGAGCTACTCTAGAAGTGCGTTTCCATGGAAGAGGGCAAGAAGATCCTCAAGGAGATCCACACCGACACTTGCGGCAATGATGCAGCCTCAAGAACACTGGTCTACAAAGCTTTCTGTGCTAGTTTGTTTTGGCCTTCAGCGGTCACTAATGCGGAGGCACTCGTTCGCCGCTGTGAGAACTGTTAGTTTTTTGCTAAGCAAATCCACATCCCGACCCAGGCCCTACAAACAATTCCTAGATCCTAGCCCTTCGCATGCTGGGGACTAGATATGATCGGGCCCCTCAAGCTAGCCCCAAGAGGATTCCACTAGGTCTATGTCTGCATCGACATATTTTCCAAGCGGATCGAGTACAAACCCCTAGTCAAACTATAGCAAAGAAGGCAGCCGAGCTGCTCGATGACATCATTCATCGGTTCGGCCTTCCGAATAGCATCATCATCGACCTAGGGTCTACGTTCACCAATGTCGATTTCTAGGACTTCTGCGATGAAAGGTGCATCTCGGTCAAGTATGTCTCAGTGGGACACCCTAGGGCTAATGGCCAGGTTGAGCGCGCCAATGGTATAATCTTAGACGTGTTGAAGAAGAGGCTCTACGAGATGGAGCAGAAACACCCGAGCAAATGGCTCAAGGAACTACCAGCAGTGGTCTAGGGAATAAGGACCTAGCCCAGTCATAACATCGGTGTCTCTCCGTACTTCATGGTTTTTAGCTCCGAGGCCATTCTACTTGCTAACATTGCCTTCTGAGCACCTAGGGTGGAGAACAACAATGAGGAGAACTCCGACCAAGCTTGGCTCGTTGAAGTGGACAACTTAGAAGAGGAGTGCCTGGTCTCATGTGTTTGGATGGCAAAGTACCTACACAACATGCGAAGATACTACAACCGCAACATCAATGATCGATTTTTCATGGTCGGAGACTTAGTACTCCACAAGAAGCAGAAGACTAACGGGATGCACAAGCTTTCCTCACCCTGGGAGGGCCCCTTTATCGTCAAGACAGTCACTTGACCAGGATCCTATAGATTATGCGACACGAATGAGAGAGATCCCAAACTCTTGGCACATCGACCTCCGTAGGTGTTTCTACCCTTAAAGTGTTCATTTCAAAGATATGTACCTTTCATATTTGCGTGTTCAATAAAGTTTTTTCCCTGATGTTTCTCCATATTGTTTTCTCAATGCATTTTCGCTAAGAAAATATTTTTCTATGTACAACATCTTAAAGATGACATGCAAACTATGCCTAAGGCAAATCCCTGAATAGTCATGTTGAGGCTCGGATGTTTCCAGACATGGCCCTTTCTCCGGCTTTGCCCTACACGTGCACGAGCGTCTGCCCTCTGCATTATGGGTGGTTGGCAGCGGCTCCTTGGCGATGCTTTGTTCTTCCTACACACACACGAGCTCCGCGCTCTATGTTATGGTTAATGGGCTAGCTAAGGCTGGAGGTTCAGCTACACACAAATTGCTCGGATGTTTTATATTAAATATAAACACAAAACCCACCATAACACTAAGTGTTCACCAAAAGTTGCTAAGCACTTTTACACAATGTTGCAACATAAGTTTTTCCTAATCTACTGGGTACTGCTCCCTCCTTCACTGAACATGTCGACGTCACTAGCTAACCTCTTCGCTAGTTCTTCTGCCTCGTCCTCTAGCCTGGCAATCTTCGTCACATCTGTTCCTCGAGCATAGCCGGTCACCACCCACTGGAGATCCACCGTAGGGTAGTGCGACCATCGCTAGGCAAGTGCATGGATGACTGCTCCATGGGTGGCACTGCGTGCGAACTCTTTGAAGTCCGACCACGCCATACAGCACCGGTCCAGGATCGACCGAGGTGGCGGGTATCTATGCAGTTGCTCTCTCCCTTCGGTTGGTTCAAAGCCAATGTAGTCAAGCACGGGCTTGATCCCTGCTATCATTGCTTCAATCTCTTCATCCCGTGCTTTCACTTGGTCTCCAAAGACCTTGAACTGCGCGTGCGCCTAGTGCGATACTCTGCAAAAAATTAGTCGTATGCTAAGCATGCGTTCCACACTGCATAGGTAAAAATAAAGTGCCAAGCACTCACATCAAAGATCTTCAGCGACCCTCTCAGCCTTCTCGGCTGCCTCCTCCTTCCCTGTAGTCAGTTGCATGATGGCCTCCCGGGAAAGGCCGAACTCTACTTCAAGCGCTGCATATCATAGCCAGACGTCAAACAATGCTGAGCATTAACAAAACAAGATCCAAAATCATACCTTTTTGCTAGTCGGTACTGTGGCTAAGCTGTTCGGCCAGTGACTGGCTATCCGCCTCCATCTGTCGACGCTCCGTCTCCAATGCTAGGACTTTCACCTCCAAATCTTCTATGCGGTGGTGTTCTTGGAGTAGGCACGTTTGGAGGTCGTTCACCGATGCCTGCAGATTCTTATTCTCCTCCAGCACCAGGGCCATGTCCTTCAGTTGCCACTGACGCTGCTCGGACACTTTCATGACATTCTACAAAGAGCAAGGGGTCAAAAGACTATGATTTTCAAGGGATACAATAGAAGGATTTTTTAGGCTTACCTTAATACGTCTGATCATTGCCGCCAGGTCGTTTCTCAGCCTCTTAGTCTCTGCGCTTGCCTCCCCCTCCTCTAGTATTTCAAACTCTTTACCTGTTGAGCTAGAATTCAAGGCTCATTGGGCTATCAAACGATGGAACATGGACTTTGAAGCACAGGAACCAAGAGGAAGATGTAACCCTCTGAGCTTGATGAATGGCGTGAAAAAGCATATCACAACGCCAAGATATACAAAAAGAGAACCAAGAGATGGCACGATAAGAGGATCAAGAAGGAGTTTGCCCCAGGAGATAAGGTATTACTTTTTAATTCCAGGGTAAAATTATTTGGGCATGGAAAACTTTAGAGCAAATGTGAAGGACCATTCAAGGTTATAAGCACCTCGTCGCATGGATCAATAACACTTCAAAATGATGAAGGTACGTTATTCAAGGTAAATGGTAACCGTCTCAAGATCTTTCTAGAACCTAAAAACAACCTAAGAATTTGGATGAGGTAGATTTTATTATTTTGCCATAGATTTACACCTCTGCCCTCCACCTTATGATTCGTAATGCGGGAATATATTTTTTGGGATTAGATAAACATTAGAAATCATCATGCGAAAAATCTCTGTACGGTGATGACATGTGGGGCCAGTCGGCCCCACCTATAGGCCAGCCAGCCCACCTGTCCATCACCCCACCACCGCTCGATTGTCTCACGAACCTTCCAGAGATTTCTCACAAGAGTATCTAATTTTCCGATGCCATTCGGTTTTTCCTCGTTATGAGACCTCTAATAGATAGATCTTGACCCCTGCTGCAAGTTTTGCCCCCTATATAAACAAGCCCCTGCTGGCCTCCATAACCATTCCAACAAAGCCTTCCATCTCCAGCAGCACCCAAGCTCTCCTCCTCTCAAGTTCCATTGGCCGATAGAGAGATCAGCCCCTATAGAGTTGAAGAAGCCATACCGCTAAGCATCATCCCACCGCGAGAAGTAGCTCCTGTCCCCTCCAACCAATCCTACTTTGCCTAAGCCATCCATCGTCTGGTGATCATTCTGTCACCACCGCGTCTACTTCTTCAAGACAAGCCACACCAGCTGGAGGCGCCGAAGATCATGGTCCCGAAGGAGATCAACCTCCTTTAAGGGCGAACGAGATGCTGACCGAGCTGAAGACCAACAAGTTTGGAGATGTCAAATGCGCTAAATACAAGTCAGTCACGCCTCGCTTGACCATAGATGGTGTTCGTGCTGCTCCTGAGTAAGTCAAGGTCATGTTGCCGAAGGAGAAGAAGAAGAGGATTCCACCCTCTGCCCAAGAGAATGATGAGAAACGCCAATGGCCGACCGTTGCTATGCTGCAAGACAAGATCAAGACCCTCACCGAGTATACCCATGCTCTGCAGCATAGGATCGATAAAGAGCACATCCGTCGTGGGAACCTAGAATATGAGCTTACTATATTAAGCCGCTATGTTGTCAATCAGAACAAGTTTTAGAATTAAGAGTTAGGTTGTGGATCGATAGGGCACAATTAGGTCAATATTTAGGTCATTTTCTTAGCTCAGTTGTTAGGTTGGTTGAAGTTTGTGATAGCCAGTTGAAAGTTTGTGTTTAGGTTGGATTATGTAATAAAGTGCCGTATCAATGAAATCTTGTCATTACTACCTGCTCTCTATTTCTTTTGTATATGTGTTTGTCTACACCTGTTGTGCATGAACGAAAATAGGAAACAAGTGTGGGGAAGCACACCGCGACAACAAAACAAGATCCTATCATGAAAATTATAAAATTCAGAAAGTAACGGAACAAGAACCATGCTCACCAAAGTTGGACCCAAACGGGCCCAAGAGTGGGCCACCCGGCTGGCCCAGCCCAGTGCCGCTTCACCTTGCGCTTTGCCCATGGTCAGGTTTGAGTCCCGTATGTTTTATTTTCACCTATCTCGCTTTCTGTTTTGAACCAAATTGAAAATCCTTTGATAAAATATCTTTAAAACCTGAGAAAAGATTGTTTCAGTCATGACTTAACGATAGACTCACATAATATGTTTCCTGGAAGTTGTGCTACTGTTGTTGACAAGAGAAGAAGGCCACTAACCTTTGAAGTGGGAGATTATGTGTACTTAAAAGTTTTGCCCATGAAGGGTGTGCAGAGGTTTGGAGTAAAGAGGAAGCTTGCACCCAGGTACGTAGGACCATATCAGATTATTGAATGGAAGGGAAAGCTAGCCTACAAGGTGCAACTTCCTTCAGAGATGAATGTGATTTTCAGTGTTTTCCATGTTTCTCAGCTAAGAAAATGTCTTCGCATACCTAACGAAGCCATTGAACCCACCAATATTAAGCTCCAATCCGACTTGACTTATGAAGAGAAACCAATACGAGTTTTGGAAGAAATGGAAAGAGTAACCTGGAGCAAGATCATCAAATTCTACAAAGTGGTGCATAATAGCAACAGTGAACAAGATGCTACATGGGAACGAGAGGATTACCTATGTGAAGTTTACCCCGCCTTTTATGAAGAATGGTAGGCCATTCAAATCTCAGGACGAGGTTTTTATAAGGAGGAGGGGCTGTAACACCCTAGTGTTAAGCATGCATTTGGAACTTGCATCTCATGAGCACAAGCATCATCCAAGAATTCATGAGCAAGAGCATATGAAGTTTCATTTCATTCACCTTATCTATATCACATGTGATGTTGATCATATACATGCATATGCTGGTGATCTTGTGTGACCACTGCAAGAGATGGTTGTGAGGTCACAAAAACACCTTAGACAGGTCTAGGATGTTAAATGGAACAATATTTATATTCATGACATGGGCTAATTTTGCTTCTAAGTCCTAGTTTACTCAAAACTTCCATTTTCATGATGCTACTTTGACTAGAGTTGAATTATAGTCTCGAGTGTTTGCATGACAGTGCACCCTTAATAAACATTGTAGTTCTTGGCATGGGTAACAAACTTTATTTAAGGGTCATGAGCAAATTCAGTGCCTAACATGGTCAAATAGGGCCCACAAGAAGCCATAATATGCTGTTTGGGGACTTAAATTTTTTTCTAAGTGTAAAAGCTGTTTTTGGTTTCAAAGTACCTCACTTTGGAGCTCTATAGTTTGAAAACCATAGCGATTTAGGTTATGCTTCTTAAAGCAAAGTTGGATATCTCATGTAGCCCTACAATTTCTTTTAATGAAGTTTTTGCTAGATCACCACGGATTAAGAGTACTAATTACCTAAAGTTGCTATGTCAGTCGGTTTCATTGGGACTGATCCGGCGCCGTGGCCGCCACGTGGAGGCCATACACTGGTGTTGGGCCTGCATGTTAGGTCGTGGTAAGGGATAGGGAGCATGACGCCGCTGCTCTCTCTCATTTCGCTCTCTCGCTCATGCTCTGTTCTCTCTCTCGCCCACCTAAAGCAAAGCCGAGAGCCGCGCCATTGCTGTCGAGCTCTGCCGCACTCGCACTCCACCACCACTGCACCACCGTCCAATCCATCATGTGCACAGCTTTGCCATGACTCGCTCTACCTCCTCGAGCCACTAGCACAACCATTCAAGCAAGGTAAGGCAACATTGCGAGCTTGCCGTCGCCGCCATGGCCGCGGTGCACCGCCGCAAGCAAGCTCGCCCATGGCCAGCCACTCTCTCCCTTATCTGGTCGTCACCATAGGGTCTACTTGCTAAGGCCATAGCCAGCTTAACTGCTACCACCACCATCACGTGGGAACGCGTGACACCGCCGTGCGAGTCCTCCATGGCCGCAAGCACGCGCTCACCACCGCCGACTTCACCAGCTGCCCTTAGCCCACTCTGGTGCCCGTTATCGAGTCATCTAGAGTGTTAGCACCTTACCCAAAGATGAAGACCTACCTTTGACCGCCGTATTGTCGGAACAGCGACACCACTGCCGTGATCTATGCGCCGCCGCGCCGCCATGCACGTGGCCGAAGCACACCACCGCTTCACCGTGCCTTAGAGCTCCGCTAGGACTCCCTAATGTTGTAGCATCGCTCGCCTAGCCATGTCATTGCCGAAGATGATGATCCTACCACCGAGCACCTCCGTCGTGCTGCCATTGCCGTTGGTGAGGTAGCTCCGGCGAGCCACTGAGCCAACCAAGGGCACTAGTCGACGTGGGATGTCAAGTAGGTCACGATGGTGAAGATGCTACCACCGGCGAGCTCGCCGTTGCTGAGCTCCAGCCGATCAGCATTGTCCTCTGCTCCTGTCTTGCTGACCCGTGGGCCCGTTGACCCACGAGGCCCAGCTGCCAGTCAGGGTTTTGAATTTTTCTTTATTTATTTTTCTAGATTTTGTTGCAAACTTAAAAAATTCATAACTGGAGCTAAGAATGTCCAAATTGAGTGAACCAAATTTTGTCGGATTCATCATGAAGTGTAATATTTGATAAAAATATGAAACCTACTCTTTAAGGTATTTTTATGGGGGAATTAAATCAATCTAGATAAGTGCTTTTAAATTAGTTTCTATATTATAAAAGACATAACTTGAGCTAGAGAAGTGCTAAAAATGTGATTCCAATTTTTTTGTTCTTGTGTTGACGTGCTCGAGCTAGGAAAAATACTAAACCTATAGTAGGCATACTTGAAATATGGTTTTACTATTTAACTTTGATCAATTGCTAGTTTCTGGTGAAATTAATATGGGTAAATATACGTAACTTATGATCATGAAAATTTTTATGCAGTATTCTTATGCTAGGATGAAAGTAAGAAAATATGAAATCTATTGTTTGACACTTTTCACTAGGCTAGACTATTTTTGCTAAAATAAGCCTATGCAACTTGTTATTTTTTTAGAGGTGGCTATACTTATCCAAATGGCATGAAATTTGTACAGTATACTATTTGGGTAATGTGTAAGCTACTGTAATTGTCTCAAAATTTATTGTGCACTGGAAATAATTATCCTTTAATTCACCCTATTATATAAGGAAATTAATAAAGAGGTATAAATAAGTTAATTGGGCTTAACCATGATGTTTTCTATGGTGCTTGTGATGCATATGATTTGTTGAATTTAGTAGTTGTGCTTAAAGTTGGTTGGTTATAGGCAGCTAGTTAATTATTGCTTTATAACTCAACTAGAGGGCTTCATGTGTAGTTTCTGTTGTGGTGACAATCTCATGATGAGAGTGATCTTTTCTGTGAAACTTGTCAATAACAAAGTTGTAGTCAATTTCATAAGATTTATGGAAAGTCCACAATCATATTGTTTGGATGGGCAAAACTCCAGTTATGGTCAAAACAAATGGCTGCTGTCTTGCAGTCCAGAAAATGTTTTAAATAGGTGTTTGTTTAATTACTAGAGAGGAGATATGCACCTACTCAGTAAAAGAAAGTAAATCTTGTTATCACCCTAATGCTTTGCTATTAAGAACACATGATTATGCATTTCATAATATCATATCATCCATGTCATTATCTATGCATCCATGATATCTTATTCTGTGCTCATGCATATAGGATCGCCCGAAAGAATCACCCTCTTGCAGTTCGAGGCCGAAGAGGAGGAGAGTTAGGAAGCACCACAGTAGGTAGCTCCTAAAAGTGAAGGAGCAGGCTCTAGAAGAACTAACAGAGTGCCCTGACCATAGGCCCATCTCTTTCTTGAAAGGCAAGCCCCGGAGCATTCTAAGCCTACTATGTTTATAAAATATCACTTGAGTCCTTTATGTTTGATGCATTAGGTTATAAGAGTTGATTTGGAAATACTTGATGCATAGAACTAGCTTGTCCAGATATATACTTTAAACCCTATGTAGGTCTAGGATCGAATATATGCTTAGCCATGCTTAGACCGGTAAGAGTCAGATGATTTCTTGTCACCTGTGAGATATAGGTGGATACCGGAGCACGGCTGGCTATATTTGCTATCGTGGAAAAAAACCATGGGATAATGTAACTGGAGCCCGGGTAGAGTCTATGTGTAGGTTGATTCATGTGATTTCGTCCGTGCCGATTAAGGACCGCATCGTTGGAGGCTCTCTTGTCATTTTGAACGCATGCCTCTCACTTAGCTGGCCGGGTAACTCATTTCGACCACGAAGCCGAGTAGCTCAACTCAGGCCAGGACCCAGTAAGTGAAAATGCACACTCTAGAGGTAGTAAGGATGTGCGGGAAGCCGATGTGAGACCAAGGGCAGGTTAAAGTCATGATCGACCTAGCATCCGGTAGTGTCCCTGAGGGTGCGGCGCTGATTGAACCCACAAAATGTGTACCTGAGTTGTACCAAAGGTGACCTAAGACTACCTTGGCATAGGTATGTCTGGTTTTGTGTTAGGAATAACTGCCCAGCTGGTTGCAATCGATTCGAATCGCCGTCTCTCCCAGATAGTGAGAAACTTGACAGAGCTTCATCGTAGTAATTGGACTATGGAATGTGATGGTTATGATGAACATAGAAGTGTTACATCGGCTATGGTTATTATTGTTATGCTACCTAATTCTACATCACATGTTTGGCACAGGTTAGTTGCTAATCTAGAGATGAATTGCTATAATTAACTTGATGACCGAATTATAAAATGTGTAGCTCAACTAGTGCCTTTTTGCAAAAATGTTGTCAAGCTAGGTCCACTTATAAAGCCTTGCATGATCCTTGGAGTCACTTTATTTTGGTTTATGATGGGTAAGTCTAGCTGAGTACCTTCTTGTACTCAGGGTTTATTTCCCACTTGTTGTAGATAACATCGTCTATCATGGATATTGTAAGAACTGCTTCTGTCCTACCATGGACGAGGAGTAGGCCATGGGCAAGGCACTTCTATATATCTAATCTATGATGCTTTTGTGGGATGTGATCATAAACTAGCAAGTATTTGAACAATGGTGTGAGATATTAGTTTAAAAAAACTATCTTTGCTTCCGCTACTACTGTATTCGAACTAGGTATTGTAATAACTCTTTTCGTACTCTGATGTATGTTGAAGTACTTGTGAACTTATGTAACATGTGTCTTGTATGTTGAATCATATACGATCCTGGTTGTGTGTTGGATTATTCGAGATCCTACTTGATACTTGACGGACTACCGGGTTTATAGGGGCTCAAGTATGACGGTGCGATCGCTTTGGTGGTTGCTATTGTACTTGTGCTCTTATAAATTGGTCGATTCTGCCACATAAAGTGACATGCAAGCCGTTGGGTCCCATATGTCGGATGGAGATAGAGAACAGTCCCATAGGTACACATGACACGTAAGCCGTCGGGTCCCATAGGTTGGATGTTGAAGGGTCCCATAGGTACACGTCGAACAGAGAAAGGATTGAGCAGAGACTTTTATGACAAATTGCAAGCATCGTGGATGAGTAACTATAGGTCCCACAGGTACACGTCAGATGGAGAAGGGTCCCACAGGTACACATCGCATGAAGAAAGGATCGAGCGGAGACTTTTATGATGAATTGCAAGCATCACAGATGAGTAGGTGTAGGTCCCATAGGTGCACGTCGGATGGAGAAAGTACCATGTGGAGATATATGACGAAGAGCCGTTCATTATAGATTGAATATTGTTTGTCACGGATGTGTAATTAGTTTAATGACGAAGCCCTGTTCATCACAATATTAAAGGAGATCGTCATAGATGAGTCGCATGAGTGATCTGCGATGAAACCCTTGAAAGGTCCTTGTGTGGTTTTGGTAATTGAGTGACAACCTAGGTGGATTAATTGTGTTTATGTGAGATACACAGGTGATTAGTCCATAGGTACATGTGTGTGAGCAACATATGCCATGAAGGTGAAAATGACTTGGAGATGTTGCAAAGCTCACACATGTGATGATGAAGGAGCTCATTGCAAATGAGACATAACATTGAGTCATGTGATCAAGGTGGAGAAGATCAAGACTTGACTTGGCTTGATGGACCGGTTGCAAGCGTGAAGGGCAAGTTGGAGGCTTTGGAGCGATGGGCAGCGTGGCGGTGAAGCTTAAGCAAGACTTGGCACCGATGGACGAAGGCAACGGTGAAAAGCAAGTGAAGTCAAGATCGATGAACCAATATGATCACGTGATGATATGAAGTGGATCATATCATTATTGATCATGTTGGTGCATGTGTTGCATCAACTTTGGAGGAGAAGGAATGGAATGCGCAAGACAAAGGTATAACCTAGGGCATTTCATTTCACCGATCATAGGTGTGTAGAGAAGTTTATGACTGGGTTTAGGATAGATGGTCGTACTATCAAGAGGGGCAAACTTGTTTGCATATCGGTCATCTAGTGCCACTTGAGTGATCTAACTTTGCATCGTCGCTAGGATTGAGTGGCGTGGCAAGTTGAGTGGCTAATCCTTTGGAAAATGATTGTGAAAATGCTAACACACATACACATGGTGGTGTTGGCACATTTACAAAGGAGATGAAGTTGGAGTTGATGTGGATCAACTCGACGATGGAACGAAGGCGAGAAAGGTTCGAAACTCCACCGGCGGAGTGTTCGCCCATAGAGTGTGGATAGTCCGACAGTGCCACCGGCGCCCTATATAGAAAAGACAGGGTTTCACAGTGTGCACCAGACACTGGTCACACAGTGATCGGACGCTAGGGTCCTGCGTTCGGTCAGTGGCAGTAGTGAAGGTGCAGGCATCGGTCTTCGACTGGACGCTGGGTCACTTCGTGATCGGACGCTGGGTGGCTGCGTTCGGTCCTACTGACATGGCAGCACAGTGAAGAGGAGAAATGACCGAACGCTGATGCTGCGTCCAATCATGACCAACCAGACGTGTCCGGTCATGAATTTTCATGACTGGAACCTTACTAGAAATGACCGGACGCTGGGGTCCTGCTTCCGGTCACTTTGAGCAGCTACGTCCGGTCATCACTTGACCGTTGAGATTAAGTGACTAAGGTTGAACGGAGGCGACATGTGGCGAGCATCCGTTGACCGGACGCTGAGGTCCTGCATCTGGTCGATATGACCGGCACGTCCGGTCAACCCGAAAAACGGCCAGTGAAGGGGTAACGACTATTTTAGCCCATGGGGCTATAAATAGAAGGGGGTCTCGGCCATGGCTTGGGCTGAGCACCTTGAGGGACTTTGTGTCCATGCTTGAGAGTGCTTGAGAACCCTCCATCTCACATATGCTTGATAGTGATCATCCGATTATGTGAGAGAGCGATTCTAGTGCGATCGCATCATGAGGTTGTATCAAGTGGCACTAGGTGATCAAGTTGCAAGCCAGTGGTGCTTGTTACTCTTAGAGGTTGCCACCTCCTAGATGGCTTGGTGGTGGTCTTCGTCGAAGCCCGCAAGAAGCTTGCGTGGTGCTCCGGAGAAGAGCTTTGTGAGGGCCATTGTGCTCGCCCCGCAGGAGCCGCGAAGAGCAACTCTAGTAAAGCATGTCATTGAGCTACCCTCACTTTCGGGGTAGGTTCTTGCGGTGCCCGACGTGCGGGCTTGGCGGGTGATTCCAATTAGCCACCGAACCACCAAGTGAGCAGTCGACACAACGGGGACTAGCGTGTTGGCAAGCACGTGAACCTCAGGAGAAAAATCACCGTGTCAACTTTATTCATCCCGTTGGTTTGCATCCTCGTTACACAAGCTTGTAATTACTTTCATATACATTGTACTTGTGTAGTTGCTCTTGTAATTAGTTTGCTTGTATAGCTCACTAGTTACCTTCTTGCTTATGTAGCATAGAAGTAGCTCCCTTGCGTGACTAATTTGGTTTGTGTAACCTTGTTAGTCACTTTGCTTAGTTTGTGTAGCTAAGTATTTGCGCTCTCTAATTTGGCATTGGTTACCTTGTTATTAAACATTGCTAGTGAGTTTATTTGGCTTTGTGCTTTTACTTACTAGCATGTGTAAGAGCTCTCTGTTGGTTAAAGTACTAGTGGCATAGGTTTGTGTGACCTTGCTTTTAGAATTGATTAGGTGAGCTCTAGCTAGCCCGGCACCTTTGTTGCTTAATTAGGATCTTTGCAAGGTGCTAGAGAACATAGATAAAGGGGTGTAGTCTTGGTTAGACCGATAGTTTTAATTCCACACTTGTTTCGGTTAGCCGACACGATTAAGTTTTAGAAACAACTATTCACCCCCCTCTAGTCGCCATCTCAACCCTACAACCCTGTGCTCTTCTATGATGTTTTTTGTGACGATGCTTGATTTCATCATAGATAGGGATGGTTGAACGATCGTCACCACTGATCTATGACGAAACGGAAATATTCATCATAAAAAGCGCTCTTTTATGACAGTTTTGGATTCGTCATTAAGATTTTCGTCATAGAAGTGGATATTTCTAATAGTGTTGGAAATTTATTATTAGGGACACCATGTTACTAAAGTTGTTGTGGAATGAGATATAGTAGAACAATGAGAACTTGATTCTTAATGTCTTGTTATTGGATAATTTTATTTTAAAAAGTAAAATGAATAGCTAAACCTCTCCTTTGTGGTAAGCAATGTCCTACTAGAGCCAAATATGATAGACTACGAAACCTTCTACACATGCTACTTATTATTGTATTGAGTTTGGTCAAACCCTATGACCCTTGTTGAGAAATTTATCATGCTCTCAAGATCAAGATCACGTACACTCCACATATATCTACAGCTCCTACACTGGGAGTGCGCAAAAACATGTTTTCATCCACCCAAAAATGCTCTACTCCTACACTGGGAATAGACACAAAAATATGTTTGTTAGGATAAATGCTCTAAGTTCTTGTAAATGTCTCTCTTAAAAAGTTTCAATTGCAGAAAAAGAGGCATGGGCTATGCAAGAGTTATTCATAAAAGAAAAAGAAAGTATTGAAAAAAATGGACAAGTGTCCGAGATATCTAAAACAATAGGTACTTTGATGCCTGTCTGAAAAAAGAGAAAAATAAGATAGCTCATGTTCTCTTGCAAGTGTTCCAAGTTCTAAACAAGAGAGATATGTTTCAAGGAGCATAATAGAATTAGGTTAGCCACCATATACATATCCACACACATGCACATCTTGATTTAAGAGTATAACATTTTTCTCCATGGATCCTTATTTTGACTTTACAATATATGCAATGCAAGTATGTTCTCATATTTATTCCTACCTGAGCTCCACATAAGTTTTTTTAGAAGTACGTAAAAACAAGGCAAGAACATCAATGCCTTGATGAGGATCCAAAAATACCACATATACTAAGTGATTTGAGAGTACTACGAAAGGAGAAGGCAAGCTATGTTTTGTTTTTACAAATCTTTAAAATGTTTCTCCAATTGAATTGACTAAAGGAAGATGGTAATCTGTTTCAAGCTATTCCATTGTTCAACAGCCCAAAGTTTCACGGTAGACACTTTGAATCCTATAGAGCATGTATGATTGGGAATAGTTTTATGTTGATGTCTTGTCCCAAGGTTATGTCCTAAGTAATCCATCCTTTTATCGAGAACGAATAAAAGCCTAAGTGTGGGGAAGTTTGTTAACGGTAGTTAATGTCAATTATAAACCGTCAATATACCTTGCATAAATGACTAAAATGGATCACCAACATAGACTTACGTGAATCTATGTTTTTATCAGGATTTAATCAGAAAACTATCAAGGAGGACATATTCGTTAAAGGAAATCACTTTTATCCGCGACGGTACCTACGTGGGAAGACTCTAGAAGACTCAAGAACAAAAATCACCGAAGCAGACCCCGAGCCACTGACATATGGGGCCGGCCGGCCCCACTTGCAAGCCGGCCGGCCTATGGGCCCCACCTGGCAGCCTCTCGATCCTTGTTATGTCGGTTCTCCACCGTCTTAGGGTTTGCATCTAATTTGTTCTTTTAAGTTGGTTTGATCCGAAGGTCTAGGATGCTTGAAGGTCCTATATATACCTACCTGTACCCCCCTCCTCAAGGACAATGCATTGATCCTGAGAGTCTGAAGGCTAGAAACCCTAATTCATATTTTCACCAGGATCAGAGCTCGCAATCAAGAGAAGATTAGTCCTTAATAGGATCTAGTCTTGTATTAGAGATAGAGAGATATAGTGTGAGGGAAGAGTCGGAAGGAAGTGCCGGCCTATTGGTGCTCTCTCTATGGCTTGTACCCTGGCGGAATCAGGTTCTTCTTGAGCTTACTTCTGAGATTTCTCTGGTAATCAACTTCTAATTCAAGTAAGCATCTTGTTTATATTGTTCTTTAGGTTTGTGACTCTCTTTTGAGTACTTTAATCCTTGTAGCTCCTGGGTTAAAGTAGTATTCGTAGTGTAAGCATGGTGCTTAAACTCGGTTACTCGTGGATGTACCCTATTTTCTGGATCGGTGGTAGCTCGCGAGGGTGACTCTTATAGCCTCGTTGAATCCTTTGTAGTCCACCTCCTTTTTGTAGGCCTAGCAGGACCTTGTTACTATAGAAAACATACTCTTCCTGTGTTTTCTTTAGTAATATCCCTAGAATTGAACAATAGAAGACATATCTTACCGAAGTTAGGACTAGAAGACCTTTGCGATCTCCTTTATACTCTTGTTATCTAAGCCTTGTTGCGAAGTTGGGTTAAGTTAGATTTAGTTATTCTCACACACGTTTTCTTGAGTTCGATATAAAACTAGGATACTTCCGATGAAGTGCTACATCAGTATAATATCCGTACGCTTGCGTATTATTCTGTGTGTGTTAATATATACCAACACTCGTCAGGGTGTGCTGGTTCTTCCAGATGCGCAGAGAACACTTGTTCAACCAAATACCTCGTAGGGGTAAACTTACCAGCTCAAAGAAAACAATTCTATACAAAGGAAATCAGGCAACCAAATACACCATTTGCTAGCCAAGCTTAGACAATACAGATAGCCAAACAACTGGGAATTGGCTTGGTGGAAGCTGGCCAAAGCTGCCTAGGATTAGATGGCTAGCTAGACTAGAAGGAGGCCAGGAAATCAAACACACCCGTAGGAGTTTACAAAGATCTATGGTGACCAATTTTGAGTTCAATTCTGTATAGGTAGCTCTATATCTTTGGATTGGTATTTTCGTTTAGCAGACCCCGTAGACCAATCTACCATGAAAAATTGACAAATTTTAGACAGTTATAAGAGTACAAGTATGTTCAAAATGTAAAGCTTCGATCAATCAAAGAACTTAGAGTGACTCTAGTATAAATTTGGCACAAGAAAAAACATAGCTCTAGTAGAACCTCTAGTTAATAAGCTTTTAAGGGCAGTCCCAATGAAAAAAACTAGTAGTTTCTATAATATAGGATACCGTACCAAAAAAGTACTGCTTTTCAACCCATGGTTTCTATGAGTAATAATTATTTTCTCTTTCTCTCTTTCAACTCTATCTTCTTCCTCCAATGGGAGTGCGGCATGAGCCTCCTAGAAACTAGTGGTTTCTCCCCAATGGCGATTTCATGGTTTCTTGGTGCATTGGGTCAAGAGAAGACCTGGTTTCTTCATGAGGAAACCATTTCTATGATTTTTACTCTCTTTCTTCATTAATTACGTTGCCATGTCAGCATTTTATCTACGTGGCAAGTCATTTAATGAGGATAGAAACCATCATCAATACACCATTAGGACTGCCCTAAAGTAGAGAGTGGTGGGTTTCGGCACGATGTGTTGGATTTAATTTAGGATTGGCCTATCTTTATAATCAATTAAATCACATAAATTATACAGCTCATATTAAATGCTAGGTGCAATAAAGTCTTAATCTTCTATGAGATTTTGACTAAACATTGACTCAACTTATAAAGGTAACCTGTGTGCACCTGATATGAAGTTGAGAGGGGCGAAAGATGTGCCACATGGGTGCGTGCGCCGAGCTGTGCCGTAGCGTGGGCCTAAGTTTCGCCACTTGGTTCTGCCATTTGATGGAGCAGTTGCTGAGATCGTGATTACTTCGAGCTATTACGGAAATAACGTGACGGGCATGGCTCGGGCCATGCCACGACGTGATATCGTGCGAGGTGGGGTGCGCACGTGCATGGGCTCGGGCCGTGCCACGACGTGATATGGTGCAGGGTGGGGTGGGCCTGAGTTTAGTCACTTGGGTCCATTGTTTGATGGAGCAGTTACCAGTGACTGTTACAGGAAGGAACATGACGTGCATAGGCTCGGGACATGCCACAACATGATATGGTGTCGGGTGGGCCTGAGTTTTATCACTTGGGTCGATCATTCGATGGAGCAGTTACCGGGAGCAAGATTACTGGCTAGCTATTACGAGAATAGTCTCTCTACATGATTACTTATGTCTGTTGCTCGGAGTAATCGCCTCGGTTACTTCGTTGTGCGGTAACGTCGCTCATCTAGGTGGATCATTTCAACCCTCTGGCTCCTCTCTTCGCTCACCCATATTTACGGGAGCCGTCCAGCTCTCGCACTTACGATAGATAGAACCTTAGAACTGCACCCTTTCTTCTCTATTTGAGCTGCTTTCAAGTTGTCACCGTTCTAGTCCCTCCGCGCATAGGTGTTGAAAGAGCAGGCCACCAGAACTACTGCTCACGTCTGTGACATTTGTTTGGGTGTGCGGGCAATCATGGTGCGACTACTCCGGTTCCTAGTGCTGCTTTGTCTTCTTGGTCCTAAGAAGGGCAAAGAGGTTCATAACCAGAGGTTGCTTTTTAGAGAAACAACTTGCTCTAACACATTCCTTATCCCTGTGAATTTCAGTTGGCACCGCATGGCATCAACGGTGCCAAATATAGTTCCAAATGGAATTGTTTCCTGATGGCCCATATAATGGTATAAGTGTGAATTGAAGGCAAATCGGAGTAACCCTGTGAGTGAAGTCTGAACTAGGAAATTAGGTCCTTTTTAGTAGGGCTTTGACTTTAAAAAATGATAAGGCAGGAAA
The DNA here is from genome assembly GCA_904845875.1 of Miscanthus lutarioriparius. Taxonomy (NCBI): domain Eukaryota; kingdom Viridiplantae; phylum Streptophyta; class Magnoliopsida; order Poales; family Poaceae; genus Miscanthus; species Miscanthus lutarioriparius. The sequence continues at coordinate 68,631,313 of CAJGYO010000004.1, read as the reverse complement.
AGCCATATTTTTGTGGCTTCGGCTTCTAGACCAAAACTGCTTCGGCTTCATCACTTTTTGTCGGGTTTCGGCTTCATAAGCAATTTTTGCATGTCAATGCCCCGCGTGCCCTGGCGGCGCCCGTGTCCGCCCTAGCCATGCACACGTCCTGCGACCGGACCCACGTGCCCTGGCGGCGCCCGCATCTGCCCCAGCGCCCACGCGCGTCAGACAACTAGGTCCCGCGTCTGGCCCACCCTCCGCATGCCCCTACGGCGGCGCCCACGACCAGTCTTCCCTGCACGCCGGCTTTCCCACACACACGCCTCTTCTTCTACGTGCAGGGGTAGAACACGTCTCCTATCCTCGCTGGGCCCACCAAAGCGAGGTGAAGCTGGGTGAAGCCATTATTTTAAGCTCCACCTCCCACCTATTCTCTGTCTTAGCAGGTTTTAAGGAGCTCCTTGGGTGGGGCTATTTTGTTTTACCTCGTTTGTCACAAAACGGTCCAAACAGCTCGAGGAGCCAGTGGTGGAGCTGTGCCAAAACAGGGCCTTAAAGGCTAACAACTAATTAAAGGCTTGGCTAAAAATAGCTCACCTATTAGCCCTCCTTTTTTATGCACTAGAGCTAATTTTAGCTAGCTAGCAATTAGTTTTTTTTTTATCAAACATGCCCTAAACTAAACATTGACATGCACTCTCATATCTCACGTGGTCTGATTAAGGGTGATTAAACTAAACATTAACATGTACAAGTCACAAATTAACATGTATTTTAATGGCTCTAACGCATGTTGTAGTACCATGGCAAAGTACTAATCTTGAAATTTTGAATACTCTGGACCACGCTCACGACAGAGTTAATAATTAAAATAATATTATAATAATTGTTGTAGTTTGTCATAATATTAATTTTTGAAAGCTACGGCAGAGGTGACATGAATTCCTGGAAGTTTGACCGACAGATCAATAGGACACAGCATGGGCGTTGGAATATAACACGAGAGGAGTACGGTAGCCAGGACGGAAAAATAACAAGACAGCCAGACACACACCAGTATATATACAGTAATTATTTATAATAACAGCGGTGATTAATCGAAAGCACGTGGGACAGAAAAGGACCTGCACACACTCGAGTATGGCAGGGCAGATGCAGCTCTGCCTCGGCACGTTGATTCGTGCTAAGGCAGCGGCTTTGTTTCCCAGCGGCGGCTTCTGCTCTTCAGCCTGGCAGCAACCACGCAAAGCAGCAACGGACGCTGATGCCAAAGGCTGGTGTCGGACCTTGCCGGCAAGGCGACTCGATGGCTCGGTGTAAAAAGTGAGCGAACGGCAGAGGCGCACGGCTCTTACGCCCGGGACCACGACTCCACGAGACGAATATCCACGCACGAGACAACCGGTGATTTCCATGTCCATGTGACCATGTGACGTACGGCAAAGCCCACGGCCACGGCTCCACCATGTTATTTGTTACGGATGCGGAGACTATCAACCAGCCTGAAACAAACTCTACACTAGTGTGCAACAAACTCTATACTAGTCCACCACAAACTCTATATTTAACCCTTGGTCGGAACTTGTGTTTGTCAATGCAAACACATATCGTTACACATATTGTTTGACATCTCCCCTCAATCATAACCGTACTAGGTTAAGATTGTATTTAAAATTCTCGAGGAGTCGTACTGTCAATAGTTTTGTAAATCCATCTGATCACTCGAAGAGACAAATTTAATGTCCAGCAATTTTCTTGTTACTTGTTCTCTGACAAAGTAGAAGCCAACCTCTATATGTTTTGTTTTGGCATGGAACACTAGGTTGTACTTATTAGAGTAACTCAAAAGCATAATTCAAAATTTACCCAATGAAACTTAGATCGAGTAAATTACAGATGTTTCTAGGGTAGTGTAGAGCCTATTTCACCACTTGAACAAGGTTGGAAGCTAAGACACAAGTAGATCGAGAGCAAACCCTATATATACCAACAACACAAGTAGAGCACAACAAAATAGCAAGAACACAAGAGACAAAGGATTTATCCCGTGGTTTAGCTCGGCACAAAGGCTTGCCTACCTCCACGTTCTTAAGGAAACCACTAAGGCGGGTTTTGCGAACCCTGTCCTCTTCTCAAGTCAAGAGCACAAGTCTCTTGATTTAAGAGTTCTTACTAGATGTTGGGTGAGTTACAAACTTCCCGGAGCGCCCACAAGAGTTGGGAGCTTCGACGGGCGATGCCTCGCTGGCTATAGGAGCTCTTGCTCCAAGAGTAATGAACATAATCCACCGACTTGAACGCGAGCCAAGTGCTATAGTAGTTGAATCTCAGCTTGACAAGCTCTCTAATGAAGTTTGAAGGACAATCTCTCAAGGAATCACAAGGGAATCAATGGAAGAGCTCGGATGGCCTTTAATGGAGTGTGAGGGGCTTGTGTGAAGGTAGGACAAAAGTGAATGCTTGAGATGACCGTCGGGGAGGAAAGAGAAGAGGTATAAATACCTCTCCTGTCCCAACTGACCATTAAGTCGGTAATGCCACGAGATATGCGGCAGTGCCGTGGTGCGACAGTGCCGCGCCAGCCAGCCAGTAGTAGGTTAAAGTTATGGGTTGGCTGGCTTGGCTTGGTTGAGGATTTATGTATAGTGGTTATGTTGAGCACTTGGTTGCACATTAAATCTTGTGCATTGTATCCCTTTTGATAGTTCGGTGGATCCTGTATTCATTTTCAAAAGATAAAATGAAATTAAACGCCCTTTCACTCTGCAGAAAACTTAACCGAGGTGGGCAAAATTGATTAACTGAGGCGGGCAAGCCAACCGCCTCCGTCAAAACGTCATGGTTAATCAGGCCTTAATGGCCATCCGCCTCGGTTAATACATATTAACAGAGGCGGTTTCCCTAACCAGCCTCCTTCTGTTAAGATTTTAATCGAGGTGGTTGGCTAAAGCCTCCCACCTCAGTTAAACCATTAACATGTTTTCAGATTAAAAAAATGTTTTTTCAAATTTGAATTTGAATTTCGCAAATTAAAACACATACAAATCAGAAAATACACATATAGAGGATAAACATATATTACATTCATTCATGTATTTCCCTTATCGTCCCACGAGAACCAACATTAAGTTATATTTACATTACATAGATGTCTTCATCATCGTACCACAAAAGCATATCACATTCGTACATGTGAAAATAAGGTCACCTAATCAAAGATGTCCGGCAACTTGTAATCCGTCAGGCCCATGGTTCTCCAGTCTCTTAACTTCTCGTACTTCTCCTCCATCGCCAACTCGCTCTCCGTGTTGAAGAATGTTTTCCTAACTTGTATGCAAGAGTCCGTGATAAACTTACATATGTCCGCTATTGTTTGAGTGATGCTCTATGGTTGATCTTTTCTCTCTCCCACCACCTCTATGCTTTCTTGAGCTAGCGCCAGCTATGGCTAAATCTGCTGTACGCTCTGAGGTACTCATAAGCGTAGTATCCACGTACTATTGTGCCCACGCACTGCACGATATATAATACACAAGCATTAGAACATATAGAGAGCATGCATGATAAAGTAGCACATATGACTTTTGATATGTACCGGGAATGTTTGCCTCAATTTCAGTTTTGTGCCATTCTGTGGATCCTGTATTCAATTTCAAAAGATAAAATGAAATTAAACGCCCTTTCACTACTGTAGAAAACTTAACCGAGACGGGCAAAATCGATTAACTGAGGCGGGCAAGCCAACCGCCTCCGTCAAAACGTCATGGTTAATCAGGCCTTAATGGCCAACCGCTTCGGTTAATACATATTAACGGAGGCGGTTTCCCTAACCAGCTTGTTTCTGTTAAGATTTTAATCAAGGTGGTTGGCTAAAGCCTCCCGCCTCAGTTAAACCATTAACGGGTTTTCAGATTAAAAAAAATGCTTTTTCAAATTTGAATTTGAATTTCGCAAATTAAAACACGTACAAATAAGAAAATACACATATAGAGGATAAACATATATTACATTCATTCATGTGTCGCCCTTATCGTCCCACGAGAACCAACATTAAGTTATATTTACATTACATAGATGTCTTCATCATCGTACCACAAAAGCATATCACATTCGTTTGTGTGAAAATAAGGTCACCTAATCAAAGATGTCCGGCAACTTGTAATCCGTCAGGCCCATGGTTCTCCAGTCTATTAACTCCTCGTACTTCTTCTCCGTCGCCAACTCGCTCTTCATGTTGAAGAATGTTTTCCTAACCTGCATGCAAGAGTCCGTGATAAACTTACATATGTCCGCTATTGTTTGAGCGATGCTCTTGGTCGATCTTTTCTCTCTCCCACCACCTCTATGCTTTCTTGAGCTGGCGCCAGCTATGGCTAAATCTGTTGTATGCTCTGAGGTACTCGCAAGCGTAGTATCCACATACTATTGTGCCAGGAGGTTATTTGGCGCACTACACAATATATAATACAGAAGCATTAGAACATATAGAGAGCATGCACGATAAAGTAGCACATACGACTTTTGATACGTACCGGGAATGTTTGCCTCAATTTCAGTTTTGTGCCATTCTGCTTCTTCTTCTTCTCAGATCTTCGATTATAGCACTCGGAGTCTTTCACATACTTCTTGTAAGCGTTGTACGAAAACCAGTAGTGTCAACGACAAATATAACACATACGTTAAGTGTATAAAAGAATAAGCACAGTCACTTACTATTGCAAAAGACTTTCAAAATGCTTGTACCCTTCTTTGTTTGATGGTTCCTCCAAAGAGTCAAATATATAGGCCCTTCCATCCTGAGATTAGTCCAGTGGCCCATGATGCCCCCGTTGCACCATTATTCAAACAATACAGATTTTAAATCTTCAAATATGAAAAGTACTGATCCTAGTAGCGCAAGTATCCTTTTGACTTACCCAAACTGGTGGGCGGCAAGGATATACCCATTTCCTTTGACCTTCTTCATGGCTCTATAGATATACATTACAGCAATATACTTCAATTCATCATGTAGTTCTATCCGGGCTTGTGTCTGTCTTTTGGGTCCAAGTATACTAGCCTATCATGCGTGTCCGGTACATGGTAACCCAGGATGACCCTCTCGGGAAGATGCATTGGAGAGAGGTAAATAATGTCTTTGCCCATTTCCTTGCTGAAAGCTCTAGTTTGGTTTTGGTGAATTGATGAAACCCTAAATGCTAACCCTTTTACTCTAAGTGATCATGAGATAGGGTAGCACATTCCATGTGGTGGAGCAAGTGATAATGATCATGTTGGTGGTGGTGGCCATGGTGATCAAGTGCTCGGGCTTGGAAAAGAAGAAAGAGAAAAACAAAATGCTTAAGGCAAAGGTGATATCCATAGGAGCTTTTATGTTTTGGTGATCGAGACACTTAGCGAGTATGATCACATTTAGGATAGATAGCTGTACTATTAAGAGGGGTGAAACTCCTATCAAAATGTGGTTATAAAAGTGCCACTAGATGTTCTAACTCAATGAATATGCATTTAGATTCTAGTGAGTGCTAACACTCTTGAAAATGTTTGTGAAAATATGCTAACACATGTGCACAAGGTGATACACTTGGTGGTTAGCACATTTGATCAAGGGTGGCAAAGTTGGAGTTGATCTAGGGGCATCGGACCCTAATCATCAGAGCATTGGACCAGCCTCTGGCTGGGTCCGATGGCTAACCCTAATGCGTGCAGAGAGGAGGCAGCGTCAGACTGGGATTCGTGGGAGCATCGGACTGACCGAGTGCACTGTTCATTCAGTGCTACGAAAGTGAGTGAGCGTGAGCACGACACGTGTCAGTGTTGGACCATCAACTAGGTTCGACGGTGGGCATTGGACTTGGGTCTGAGGGTTTTTACCATCTCTGGTGCTCTCTGGACCGTGTCGGACCCTCCGTGTGTGGAGTCCGATGGTCTAGGTCCGACTATAGTGTTTCAGCACATGGCAGGCGATCATTGGCGGCAATGGTTGACTTTGTTTGAACGGAACATGTGGCAACTTGTGAGTGAACGAGGTAGGGCATTGGACCGAGCGTTGGACGGTCCGACGGCCCATGCCACGAGAGTCCGATAGTCACTTATGTGACCCAATGGCTCTATTTCATGGGGGCTTCTATTTAAGCCCCATGACTGGCTCTAGCTCACCCTCTTGGCTATTTTCATTGACATAGCAACCTAGTGAGTTAAGCCAAAGCCCTCCTACTCATCTCCATCATTGATTCATCATCTTTGTGAGATTGGGAGTGAATCCAAGTGCATCGCTTGAGTGTTTGCACCTAGAGGCACTTGGTGATCATGTTTTGCCATGGGATTTGCTTGTTTCTCTTGGTGGTTGCCGTCACCTAGATGGCTTGGTGCAGTGAGGATCGTCGAGCGGAGGAAGGTGATTGTCTCTAGCTCTGATCATGGTGATTGTGAGGGGTTCTTGACCTTTCCCCGGTGGAGAGCCAAAAGGTACTCTAGTGGATTGCTCGTGGCTTGTGGATCCTCATCTTGTGTTGGTTGTACGACACCCGATTGCGGGTTAGGCATGTGATGCCTATTAGCGCGTGAACCTCTAAGTGAGTGAATCACCACAACAGGAACTAGCTTGCCGGCAAGCAAGTGAACCTCGGTGAAAAATCATTATGTCATCTTGTCTCTGAGGATTTCTTGGTATTCATTGTGATTGATTGATCTTTGCTTGCCATGGCGGTATACCTTCACTACCTTACCCTTGTACTTACATTCCTAGTGTAGCTAAGCTCTTTAGTGTAATTAGTTTTAAGAGCTAGCTTGTGTCTTGTCTAGTGGTTAGTGAGGCTCTTTAGTTAGTCTTTGAGAGCTCACTAACTTAGTGGTAGTGACATAGCCTCTTGTGTGTTATAGAGATCATAGATAACTAGAATTGTGGATAGGAGGCTTGTATTTTTAGTAGGCTAGCGCAACACTTGCTTCACCATTTAATTGACTAACGACTTGGCTTAAGTGTTGTTGTAGAAAGTTTTATAGGCTATTCACCCCCCTCTAGCCATTAGGACCTTTCAAGTAGTATCGGAGCCGTGGTCACCGTGATTTGAGGCCTAACAACCTTCGGTGTAAAAAGAGTTCAAATCAACAACACCAAGAAGCCACCCCAATTTGATGGCTCCAATTATCCTTATTGGAAGGCTAAGATGACAACATATATCAAGTCAATCAATAGAAAAGTGTGAAAGGTGGTGGAGACCAAGATTCTGGTTGCCAATGCCGAAGCTCCCACTAAGACCGAAGAAGTGCTACTCAAAAACAATGACATTGCTCTTAGTGCCATTCATGGTGCATTGGATGAGAGGATATTTGAGCAAATCAAGAACATTGAGATGGCTCATGAGGAATGGAGGAAGTTGGATAAGTTTGTTAGCGGTGAAGGGTGCCAAAGCTTATATCCTCAAGGAGAAGTTTGTTAGCTTCAAGATGAAGGAAGATGAAAGTGTGCCAGAGATGTTTCATTGGCTTCAAGTGCTTGTCAATGATCTCAAAGCACTTGGGGAAGAGGTGAATGACAAGGACTTCTCCCACAAGTTCTTAAGATGCTTACCATCGAGATTTGGCACATTAGTTACTATTCTAGTGAGGAGTGGTTTGGACACCATGACACCAAACCAAGTGTTGGGAGATGTGATGACTGATGACACATATAGAGATGATGATGAGAAGGAAGAGAAGTGTTTCCCCTTACTTCTCTTTAGCATATTCTAAGAGCACAGAATCAAGAGGCTAATCGGTTAGCTCAGAATACGTCAGGCTATCGAGTGTTCCAAGAAATCTTAAGTAGTGAGACCTTGGCTAATGATTGGAGAGTTGAAATAGCCGATTACCTCAAGAATCCATCACAGAAGGTTACCAAAAAATTGAGATATAAATCGACTAAGTATGTTTTGTTAGATGATCAGTTGTATTACAAAATAGTTGATGGAGTTTTGCTTAAATATTTAAGTCAAGAAGAAGCAAGAGTATTGATGGGAGAAGTACATGAAGGAATATGTGGAGCTCATCAATCGGCTTATAAAATGAAATGGGTTATTCGCAGGTCTGGATATTTCTGGCCAACAATATTAGAAGATTGTTTTGAATATTACAAGGTGTGTCAGGATTGTCAGCGTTTTGGCAATGTTCAGAAATTGCCTACATCAGCTATGAACCCAATAATTAAGCCATGGTCATTCTGAAGTTGGGGAATTAATTTAATTGGCCAGATTTTTTCATCTTCAAGTAGAGGGCACAAGTTTATATTGGTAGCAATAGATTATTTTACCAAGTGGGTTGAGGCGATTCCTTTGAAAACAGTAACTTTAAAGAATATGGTTGATTTTGTCAGGGAGCATATTGTTTATCATTTTGGGATTCCTCAAACCATTACTACTGATCAAGAGACAATGTTCATATCAGAAGAATTCAGAGATTTTGCTGCCAGTATGGGAATTAAATTACTAAATTCTTCTCCTTATTATGCTCAAGTTAATGGCCAGGCAGAGACATCCAATCCAATTTTGATTAAGTTGATTAAGAAGAAATAGTTTTGTGAAGGAGAGTTAGTTTGGAAAGTAAGATTGTCGATTGGATCTAAAGACAACAGGTTTGGCAAATGGTTGCCTAATTGGGAAGGTCCTTATCAGATTAAACGTTGTGCGCCTGACAATGCTTATATTTTGGAAACGCTGGAAGGGGAAGAGGAGTTTAATAGAGCAATCAATGGAAAATTTCTAAAGAAGTATTATCCTAGTGTTTGGATTAATACTTGATAGCCTATTTGTTTAGTCATCGGCTCTAATAGCCGGTACCAGGAGGGTATCGCCTTTAGTTCAAAAAAAATAAACCAAAGGGGTAAAAGCTGATACGATATGTATCGCTTATAGAGCAAAAACACACACAAGGACAATCATGATTCTTGTTATGGCAGTTTTAGAGATAAATTCATAAGGAAAAGGCAAAAACTTTATTCATTCATCGTTTGCTCGTAATACAAACTAATCGAACAGCTTGTTTACAACATCTTGGGCTAGTGTGATATCTACAACAGCCGCCGCGGCGTCATTGAAGTCCTCAATCAGCTCCTTGTGCATGTCGGGATCATCGGCCATTGGGAAGCCTAGATCCATGGTGCGGAGGTCGTGCCCGGTCTGGAATTGTGTCGTGGCTAGAGCCACCACTGCGCCGCGACGAACACCATGGAGGGCAATCTCCTAGGTGTGCACCGGGATGTCGTGCAGATGGTTGATGAGCAGAGGGCCCTGGGCGTTGATGAAGATTATCAATAAAGGGGTAGTGAAGATAAGAATGAGGGTTTTCTTGGAACTAGGCTTACCCGCCACAATGGCGTCGGACTCGGCCAACCTTGCCCAAGTGGCGTTGGCTTCCTCCTCTACGGTGAGGAGGATGGCCTAGGAGGCCTTGAGATGGATCTCAAGCTGACCGTTTTCCCGAGTTGCCTTGGAATAACGTTCCTAAGAGGGGAAGAAGAAGAAACCGCTACAGGGTTCTTGAAGGTAGAAAGACGCAAGAGAATGAGAAATAGTTTTAGGTGCAGATGTGTTTGAGGCCGAGGCCCTTGGCTGGTATTTATTGCCACGAAGGCGAGATGGTAGATATCTTGGAACATGTGAAAGCAACCCCAATTGATGGAAGGGGAAGCGTCGCTTCGCTAATAACAAGGGAACGAGGCGTTGATGACTGAGAAGGAATTTGAAGGGTTTTTGCAATAAGGGCCGTTTTTAGATTCAGTTAAGTCAGTGTAAAGTCAGAATCGGGAATCGGCTAATTTAAATCGGCTATTCTAGCCGAACCAAGAAGTACAGTAGACCAACAGGAAGAGTACAGTTATCATCAGGTTTACACATAATATATACTACAGATGCTAGAACATAAATTACAAGTTAAGAGCATCATGAATTGCTCTTAGTGCTTTCAGCTGAATAGCATCAACTATTGCAATTTGTTGTTTGTCTTCTTCAGCTGATCCAGGAATGCTCTCAAGACTATTGTGAATAGCTTTGCCTTCCTTAACCTTGGTCAGCATCTCTTGTTTCTTCTGTTTGATGGCATTGGCGATTTGAGTCAAGTTAGACTCATGATGGTCAATGGCAGCTTTCACACTTTCTAGTTCCTGTTCGAGCTCAGCACGGCTAATTCTCAGCTGAGTCAGTTCTGGTTCAATTTTGGAAGAAGAATTCTTCAGATTGTCGATCAATTGTGCTAATTCTTTAGCTTCCTGCTTGTTAAAGTTATTCTTAGCCATCAAAGCTTTACGGTCAGTCAAGTTTCTTTGAGCCTTTTTGACCTTGGGAGCTTGATTTTCAATGTTGGACATAGGTATCAAGGCTTTAGCAAGATTTGGGGGTAGATCATCCTTAATGGCTAACAAGATTCTTCTCATTGGATCTGCATCTTGGTCCAAATCGTCTATGTTCCTCTTGAGCATTGGCAGCATGGCTTTTAGCCAATTTTTGGTCTCATCTGATAAGATTTCTTTAGAAGAAATGGCTGATGAGCTTATCTCACTTTCATCTATATATTCCTCAAAGTTGAAAGAATAGCTCAAAGTTGGAGAGTTAAGTGCCTATATGTGAACAAAAGGAGTCTTATTAGAAGTAGTAAATGAGATGGATAGTGAGAGGGAGACAGTACCTTTTCTAAAAGAGATCCTGGCTGAGGGGAAGGAACATCCGATGATGTGTCAACATCCAGTTGAATCGGCTCTGGGTTTTCGATGCTAGTGTATGCAGGCAGCAAGAAGCTTTTCAGTTTATAATTGCTATAGAAGGATAAAATGAGCATATGAATTTTTTACCATTGATTGTTTGCCAAGCTAGAGAATCGACAGTTTGAGTATCAGTGTCAACAGGGTACTCTTCAACTGGTGAGTTGTCAGATCTTTGCTCTTGTGGAGACATTTTCCTAGGTGGTGTCTGATAAAAGAAAAGGATCAAAGAAGAGTGAGGACTGCATAAGATTGAAGGCTTGAGGAGATACCTTGGTAGTATTAGGTGGTGAAGTAGAGAGGTTCTTATCTTCTATCATCTAGGATCTGTCAGGGACATCAGTTGCTTCAATTGTAATCGGCTCCTTAGGAGGATTAGCCGATGAGAGACTAGCAGGTGCTGATTTAAGTGCTTGGGACAATAGTTTGGCACCCAAAGCAAATTGAGATGCAATAGTCAATGATTGCAAGAAAGAAATTGAATTAGAAGTTGAATATCATCTTAAGAGGGAAGATAAGTTAATTTAGCTGAGCAATTGATGATTTTGTTCTGCGAAGTGTCTTCCTAGTGGTGGTTTTCTGAGTTACACCTTGGGTTGCATTGTGTTTTGAAGACTGATATGTGAGTATTGCCGGGGCAGCTGGGGTTTTCATCAACTTCTTTAGAGTGGGTACAGTTAATCCCATTCTTGAGGCTAGACATGGTGGATAATATTCTATGGGATGTCCTTTCCTGTCCACACTTGAGGGATCAAATTCAGTATCCTACAAAAAAAATTGTTAGATGAACTAACAGGAGAACTTGATAATCCTTCTAAAAGGAAAGTGGTGAGTTACCTCACTATCAGAAGCAAAGCCGTCGTTCAGGGCTAAATAGTTAGGATGAATTAAGTTGCAGAAGAGGTGATAATGCCATTCTTACCACTAGGAGTCAAACAGGTTTGAAGAGAAGGTGGCTCTTGTCCATTCATGCAGACAAAGGGATGGAAGATCTTACCCCAATTAAAAGACTCTAGAAGCTTCCATTATTTCACTGATGCCTTCTCTTGGCTTTAGAGTGCTAAAGAATAGCCGAGGGGGTAGTTGACCAAGGCCGAATTGACAGGCCACAAAAGAGGGCTTGTAGAATTCATAAGTTGGGAGATTATCCAGGAGAAAATAACCAGGCGCCATTTTGCCATGAACATGATGAAATTTGGTAGGCAGCACCCAGGATTTGATGATACAACTAAAAATTGCAGCAGCTGTTTCGTCTGAACAGCCTGATTCAAACTAGAATTTGACTGGCAGAACTAGCTCATTATCTTCATCTTCATCATAAGATAGCCAAGCTAAGATGTTTGCATCAAACCCACTGTAAAATTTCTTAAAAAGGTGGCCTACATCAACATCAATTGTTATGGTTGATGCAGCTTCACCATAATTCATACACTATCGAGTTCTTTCTTCTTTTCCTTTATAATCTTCAGCAAAGTTGGAAGAAGGGAAGCTCAGATTTTTGAGATTGGGTTTTATAATCGTATGCATATATAGATTCAGCCATAATTGTATCAACCACCAAGGGCCACTGATGGTATGCACTGGTTCATTTTTCAGCAATTGGGTAGCTACTTGGTGCATCAGATGATAAGCAGATCCCAACAGATATTTTCCAAGGGGAATTTCATTATGCGTTGCTAAATGCTCTACCAAGTATTTATGATTATAGGTTGGACCATAGGATGACCCACAAAAGATAAATTTTTCTAGCCACATATTGAAGAAAGCTACATGTTCTCTATCATCAACAGTCGATCCACCCCCAATATGATTCAAAATGTAACTTGCCCATCCTGTGCAGTTTGATATTTTGGAAAAATTTCTTAGATCCAGCACTTAAGAAATCATAAGGTTGCATTGATCCTGTTATTCTAAGGCCGGTTAACATGTAGATGTCGGCCAAAGTAATGGTCATTGAACCGTGACAAAAAATGAAAGCATTCGAAGTGTTCGACCAAAAATAAGATGCAGAGATCAGAAGTGAATCATTTTTGTCCATTCCAGATGGTGAGAGTGTCAAGTATTGGTTTAAATCAGAGATTTCCCAATCTTTAGCTTTCTTTTCTGATACCCTGCGGAACCAATCTCTCCATCCTTTAGGCATTTTGGGCCAGTTTCTAAAAGGAGTTTTGATGTTCTAGGAAGATAAATCTATTACAGATTGTTTGAAGGGGATTCGGTTGGTTTCTTGGTTGATAAAATCAGATGGATTAGGATTGCCCATAGGTCTAAGATAATAGGTATTAGAAACAATAGCTGATGGAATCAAAATTTTGTTTCTCATTTCCTAGAAACCAATTGGGATGAATTTAAGAAGAAAGGAAAATATAGAGTAGCGGCTAATACTTAAAAGATAGAAATCTGAAGGCATACCTTAGGAACATGATTGTTGGTCGCCATTGTAGCCAAAATGGATCTGAATCTGAGGAAGGTTGTAGAAAGGTGGCTTGAACAACAGTTTGGCAGAGCAGAAGATTAGCTAGGGTTAAGGCTTTGGTTGTGGCGGTTTTGACTATTGAAGCTTGCTCAAGAGAAAAGGGGAAAAGTTGGAAATGATACTATTGGGGCATTATATAGAATTTGGCCCAAGAAATCAGGAGTCACGCGTATATTTTGGAATGAGCAGTCACAACATGGTGAGCAGATAAATAGAAATTTTGGAATAAAATCATTTTTATCCCAAAATTGGGGCATGTGTTTACACCAAAATTTGGGAAGAAGAACGTGGAAACACGAAGCTTTCAAGATTGTTTCATCAAGTAATCGATTAGATGTGAATCGGTATCAGCTGATTTAGATGCGATGTTAGAATCGGCTATTTTATAGATGACGTCAGCAGACGGTGTCAATGGGCTATGCTTGAATGGTGCCAGGAAGATGTGTCGGACTCTACAAATAAGAAAAATTAGGGTCCAAGTTATTATTTAGTTAGGAAGTTTTCTTTTATTCCAAGAATTGTAATGAGTCGTATTTGAGTAGGATTCATATTTAGGTTTCGGGTATAAATATTAGACCTTGGTTATTGTACAAGAAAACAAACACTCAATCAATACAATCTTTCCAACTTTTGCCATCACATTAGGAGTAGGAGCACTGTAGATCTCGGTGAGTTCTTCAGCAAACAGGGTTGCATCGACTGATCGACCTCTAGCTTGCTTGTGAGTACCATCACGACTAGTATTGTGCTTGTAAAGCTGCATCAGCTGATTGATCTTTTATGAGCCATAATATAAGTTAGTTATCAATATGTATCATAGTTTATAAGGCTGCATCAGCTAATTGATCTCTTATAAATTATAATAAAGATCAAAGTTATCGATCTTGTATTAAATAACTTATTATTTAATACAATATTACCAGTTATCAAATCTGCTTAGTAAGATTTTTCTTACTGTTTTTGGTTGATTCACCAGTTATCGATCTTGTTATAATTAATGTTTTATTAATTCTAACAAATCACCTGATTGAGATAGAGATAGATTGACATCATATCATCTTAATTGGTCGTCCTTTGATCTAGTCACGCTTTAAATCTTATAATTGATGGCTTAATTCCGCTAGATCGACTATTTTATCTCTATTCCAATCAAACATAGTATGCATCCAAAGACATGTTTCAATCTTGAATAAACTCACTAGTTAATGATATCTAATCTAATGACACTACCATAGCTGCATCGATCCGGTCGAACCTCACTGGTAAGACTTTAGATTAGAAATTATCGATTAGTGGTCTTGTTCATGATCAAGATATGTACTCTGTTTGTTTGCTATGACTGCATCGGCTATTTTAGCCGATTTGCCTATACTCTCACACATATAGCATGTTTTCATGAATCTGTCAACATATAGATGGTTTTATAGATTCTTTGGCTTTATTTTGTTATCATTATCATTGCTGCATCGATCCGATTGAACCTCACTGTTGATGATAATAGATTAGATTCAAACTATTTGTAGATTCATTTATATTAGACAGTCGATTTGTTCTCATGTTATACTCTATTCATCAAACTTATCGGCTCGACGCTTTATATCGATCATGTTCCATTTAGCCAATGATGCTTTCTGATATTCCATGAGCATCGGTTATTTTGATTCATATCATCATTATTTAATATTAGCCGATAACCCTTGATTTAAAGATCTTCATTTCATGGATACGCCGGATATCGACTATTTAGTCGATAGCCTTATTGAATCGGCTATCTAGCCGTACATTTGGAACTGTCTGGTGCAACACCGACATGTTCCACTTTAAATTACTAATAAGATTTTCTCTCCTTGTTAATTGCAGGTCAAATTAACTGGCACGTTGTTGGGTTTTCATAATCGACTGGTTCTATGTTGAAGCCAAGCAGATCTCTAGTCTCGTTCCACTCAGATCATCTGGCTTGCTGTGTTGATCACATCGCCATATTTTTGTGTCAATAGTTGGTTATGGCTTAGAAGGCTTGGTCATGTTGGAATGAAACAATTGAATAGATTGGTTAAGCATGATCTAGTTAGAGGCTTGAAAGATGTGGTATTTGAGAAGGACAAACTTTGTAGCTCTTGTCAAGCCGGCAAACAAGTTGGAAACACCCATCCTAAGAAGAGCATAATGAGTACTAGCAAAGTATTTGAGTTATTGCACATGGACTTGTTTGGTCCAACACAATACACTAGCATCGGTGGAAACAAATATGGCTTTGTGATAGTGGATGACTATACTAGATACACTTGGATATTCTTTCTAGTGGATAAAAGTGATGTGTTTGCAACATTTAAATTATTTGTCAAGGGCATACACAATGAATCTGAAACAACCATCAAGAGAGTTAGAAGTAATAATGGTAGTGAGTTCAAGAACACTAGAATTGATGAGTTATGTGATGATTTTGGAATGAGACATCAATTCTCGGCCAAGTACACTCCACAATCAAATGACCTTATTGAAAGGAAAAATAGAACACTTATTGACATGACAAGATCTATGCTTAGTGAGTACAATGTGAGTCAATCTTTTTGGGCCGAAGCAATCAACACGGCTTGCTATTGTAGCAACCGCCTCTATTGTCATCCATTGAAAGAGAAGACATCTTATGAGCTCTTGAATGGTAGAAAGCCCAACATTGCATACTTTCGGGTTTTTGGTTGCAAATGCTATATATTGAGGAAAGGTACTATATTGAGCAAGTTTGACAAGAAGTGTGACGAGGGATTCTTGCTTGGTTACTCCACTACAAGCAAAGCATATAGTTTGAAATTTGGCAAGTGGTTCCCCAAGTTGAGAATGAGAATCTTGATGATGTTAGAGGCATTCAACTTTCAAATGTCATGAAGAATATGGATGTTGGTGAATTGAGGCCTAGGCAAGTGAATGATGAAGAAGATGATGAAGTGCAAGTGCTCTCTAACTCAAATATGCAAGACGACACTAATCAAGCAAGTTCAAGTGGCTCTCATGACAATGTGCAAGATGAAGTGTCTAGCTCATCATCTCAATCCAATGATCAAGCAAGTGCAAGCAATCAAGTTTCAATTCTTCAACCAACAAGTATTGCAAGAGATCATCCATTAGACACTATAATTGGATATATTTCTAGAGGTGTACAAACAAGATCTAGATTAGCATCATTTTGTGAACACTTCTCATTTGTGTCATCCATAGAATCAAAGAAGGTAGAAAAAACATTGATGGATATTGATTGGGTGAATGCAATGCATGAACAATTGAACAGCTTCACTAGAAATCAAGTATGGGAATTAGTTGAGAACCACAATGTGATTTGAACTAAATGGGTCTATAGAAATAAGCGATATCAAGATGGGATAGTAGTAAGAAACAAAGCAAGATTGGTAGCACAAGGTCACACTCAAGTTGAGGTCTTGACTTTGGAGAAACATATGCCCCGGTTGCTAGATTGAAAGCAATTAGAATCTTGCTAGTCTATGCTTGTGCCCACAACATCAAGCTCTATCAAATGGATATCAAGAGTGCATTTCTCAATGGCTACATCAATGAAGAAGTATATGTTGAGCAGCCTCCCAGTTTTGAAGATGACAAGAAGCCCAACCATGTGTACAAGTTGAAGAAGGCACTGTATGGATTGAAACAAGCACCAAGAGCATGGTATGAGAGGTTGTGGGACTTCCTACTCTCTAAAGGGTTCATTATGGGTAAGGTTGACACCACTCTTTTTACTAAGAAGATTGGCAAGGACTTGTTTATATTATAAATCTATGTTGATGATATTATCTTTGAATCAACCAATCATGACTTCTGTGAAGAGTTTGGGAAGATGATGGCTAATGAGTTTGAGATGTCCATGATTGGAGAGTTGAGTTACTTCCTTGTTCTTCAAATGAAGCAATTGAAGAATGGTATATTTGTAAGTCAAGGCAAGTACATCAAAGACATGCTCAAAAAGTTTGGCATGAATGAAGCAAAGGCCATTAGTACACCAATGGAACAAATGGCAATTTAGATAGTGATGCAAGTGGCAACATGGTGGATCAAAAGTTGTATCGCTCTGTTTACACCAAAATTTGGAAGAAGAATCGCAAGGACTCGAAAGCTCCCAAGATCATGCCATCAAAGAATTAGTTGCGTGCAGATTGGAACCAGCTAATTCGAATGCAGCACCAGAATCAACTTTCTTCAGATAGCGCCAGCAGATAACGACAAAGGCTACGATCGGTGCCAAGACAAGGCATGTTGGATTCTACAAAAAGGGAAAGATTAGAGTCCAAGTTATCTTAAATTAGGAATGTTTTCTTTTAGGGCCAAAGATTGTGATGAGTCGTGCTTAGATAGGAGTCATGCATAGGTACTGGGTATAAATATCAAAGCCCGGCTATTGTAAAGGACATAGAATCAATCTAATACAAGTCATTTACTTTTTTTGGCTCTGGCCACCCCTTAGGAGTAGGAGTAGAGTAGATCTCGGTGAGTTCTTCAGCAAGTACGGTTGCATCGATTGGGTCAACCTCCACTGCTTGTCTATAAGTACCATCATGGCTTATACCTCTGTTCGTACGGCTGCATCGATCCGGTCGACCTCCACTGTGACTCTGGTATGAGTTAGTTATCGATTCTTGTCTAGTTCAAGTAAGGCCGCATCAATCCGGTCGACCTCCACTGCTTGAACTAGATTAAGGTCAAGTTGTCGGCTCTATCTAAGGGTGGTGTTCCTTTGGATAGATTCATTAAGTTACCGATATTGCTTATTGCTTCCATTATTTATTTAATTACAGCAATATCACTTCGCCCGATTGGGATTGATCTAGATCGGCCTTATATCCTTTTTAACCCATCGTTTGTTAATCTAAATTTGATCTAATCTGCACTTTAAATGATGAGTTATGTTTTATCGGTTGTTTTATATCAATCTTGATGGTGCATAGCGTGCGGTTAAGGCGTGTCTGATCTGGAGTAGATCTATTGGCTAGCGAAAACCGTTCCATGACCCGTTATCATGGACTGTGTGATTCTGCCTCACACCCCACTGTTAGCACCGTGGAGTGGGGATCATTACTTGGTAGATCAGTTCCTAAGAGGGCATGACCTTAACTATGTGCTATGCCTAAATCAGCTATTTTAGCTGATATCGAGTGCTTTCATGAACAATTCACGTCACAAGATCGTTGAAGTAGAGATAGGTTGAAAGATATGTTAGCCCCATGATCTTATTATTGTATTATGGCCAACATGATTCTGCCTCATGCCCCACTGATATTAATAATAAGTTAAGGTCGTCGAGTCTATTGTTGTTTCTACGGCCTACATGATTCTACCTCATGCCCCACTAGTCATAGCGATAGATGAGATCTAATATGTTCATTAGATTTATCTTTATTAAATGGTTGAATGATGATGAGTTGTTTCATTTATACAAAAAGGGGTTCGGTTACTTGCAGTCATTGGCTTAGCATAAACTAATTATTGTTGACATCTTATTGCCACTGACTAATATTTGTTTAAATAATGATATTTATCCTGAACGATAACCAATTCTTCTTACACAACCCCATGAGCTTTAACTGATTTATTCTTATGAATATGCTGAAATCGACTATTTAGTCGATCTCCTCTTATATCGGCTCTCAGAGCCGCACATTCGGGACTGTCTGGCAACACCGGCAAGTTCTGCCGAAATTACTGATAAACTTTCTCTCCTTGTCAATTGCAGGGTCAAATTGACTGGCACGTCTCAAGAAGAGTGCACAAGACCGACCATCCCTGCGCTGAAGCTAGGCAGATCTATAGCTCCATCGAGCATACCCTTCGAACTTGCTCGTGTGACCTCAGCAAGGGATGAAAATTCGTGCCGACACACTCTATGATTGGAAGCATACTCTATGTGACCGCATTAAGGCTAGATGTCAAGTTTAGTGTGTGTAAGATTTCAAGCCTCACCTAGAGAAAGTCATTTGAAGGCTACAAAGAGAATATTGAGGTACTTAAAGCATACTCAAAATGTTGGTTTATGGTATCCCAAAGGAGCAAAGTTTGACCTAGTTGGATATTCGGACTCCGATTATGCAAGATGCAAGGTTGAAAGGAAGAGCACTTCGGGCACTTGTCAACTATTGGGAAGATCACTTGTTTCTTGGTCATCAAAAAAGCAAAATAGTGTTGTATTATCAACTGCCGAAGCTGAATACATATCCATCAGTAGTTGTTATGCACAAAATCTTTGGATGAACACCACCTTGAATGACTTTGGAATAAGTTCAAGAGAGTGCCATTGCTATGTGACAATGAGAGTGCAATCAAACTAACCAACAATCCAGTTCAACATGCAAGAACAAAGCACATTGATGTCCGCCATCATTTCATAAGAGATCATCAACAAAAAGGGGACATTTCAATTGAGAGTGTGGGCACCGAAGATCAACTTGCCAATATATTCACCAAGCCACTTGATGAGAAGAGGTTTTGCAAGCTAAGGAATGAGTTGAACATATTGGATTTTTCAAATATGTGTTGATGCACCCCCCACTTATATGACATGCCTCTTGTTGGTATTTATTAACGCACAAAGATAAATCCACAAGCACATGGATATCACTGTAGCTTTCACCCAGAAGTATTCCAAGTATCGTATCCACAAGGAAACATATGAGACTAACTATGGTCTAACTTAACTAGGGGTAGCAACAAGGTTAGGATAAACAGGAGCGTAGAGAGGTTAACTAAGGTTCTCTAGTTCTGACTTTGGTAAGCATTGTCTTCTACTATTCAATTAGGGACATTACTAGGAAAAGACACCAGCAGAGGATGCTGTGCTTCATAGTTAGGTCCTACTTGGCCTATAGACAAGAGGTGGACTATAGAGGATTCAACGAGGCAATAAGAGTCACCCTCACGAGCTACCACCGATCTGGAATGTAGGGTGCATCCACAATTAACCCAAGTCTAAGCACCACACTTGCACTTATGATTAATACTTTACTCCCTCTAGAACAAGAATAAAGCACTCAAAAGAGTCACAATCATAACAAACAATATAAACAAGATGCTTACTTGAATTAGAAGGTGATTACTAGAGAAATCTTAGAGGCAAGCTTAGATAGAACTTGGATCCACCAACATACAAGCCGTAGATAGGCCGACACCTCTTCCAAACTCTTCCCTCACTCTCTATCTCACTATTTGTATTTATAAAACTAGATCCTATGGAGGACTAATCTTCTCTTGATAGCTAGCTCTGATCCTGATGAGGAGGATATGAATTAGGGTTTTGGGATGGCTCTGCTAGAGGGGGTACAGGGTTGTATATATATATATAGGGTAGCATCAATTCTGGACCCTCGGATCAAACCGACTTCAAAGGATAGTGTAGATGCAATCTAGGAGACGGTGGAGAACTGACATTCAAAAGGGAGCATGACAGGTGGGAACACTGGGCCGGCTGGCCTGTAGGTGGGGCCGGCTAGCCCCACATGTCAGGGTCTTGCACTCTTCTTTCATGGTCTGCCTCTAGAGTCTTCTGGAATCTTCTTGAGTTATTTTCGTCATGGATAAACATGATTTACTTTGACGAATAGGTCCACCTTGATGGTTTTCTGATTAAACACTACTGAAAACACAGATTCACCAAAATTCATGGAATTTATTAGTTTAAACCCTTATACCTATGTTTGGTGATGGAATTAAGTATATATGCAGGATATGTTGATGGTTTATAATTGATGTTAGTGACCATCAACAAACTCCCTGAAGCTTACCCTTTGCCAGTCCGTGAGCAAAACTAAACTCAACAATGGATCATGAGTTGCTACAATGCTTTCACGCCTCAAAAGTACACTTATGTTCAATAAAAAATTCTCCTCCGAATTAGAATAAATTGATCTAACTTTCAAACTTTCCCGTATTACCTTCAACCATGGGGCTTCTTAGACTTCACTTGGGTCTTGAGTAATTGAAAGACAGAACGATCAAGTCAAGCACTATGTCTCAAATTCCTTGTTCTACCGTTGTTTCAGAGTTTTTTATAAGTTTTCAAAATAAAACTCAGAGATTTCATTGTATGACACTCTCAAGTCTCTCGATATATGTGGTAATTGTGGATTCTCACCAAGGCAACAAAGATGTTATGCTTCTTTTCTCTTCCTACCACTAAGGCTTTATGTGGAGTTCATAGATAGGGGGAAAGCTAGAACATACTTGCAATACATATATTGAAAGCCAAACAACGGATCCAAAGAGAGTTGAGTCATATAATCAAATCAAGATGTGCATGTCTGTGGATATATGGTGGATATATATGGTGGCTAACCTAAGTCTACTTTGCTCCTTGAGAACATATCTCTATTTTGAAACTTGGAAACATTTGCTAGAGCAGGGGCTATCTTATTCATCTCTTCTCTTTTCTTAGGCAGGCTTCTAAGTACCCATTGTTTTAGATATCTTGGACACTTGTCCATTTTTTTCTTTCTCAACTTGTTTTGTTCTTCTTTTTTTCATGAATAACTTTTGCATAGCCCCATGCCTCGTTTCTGTAAGAGAAACTTTTGAGAGATAGCAACAAGAACTTGAAGCATTTATTTGGTGGATGGAAAACCTATCAAGCATGTTTTTGTGTTCACTCCTAGTATAGGAGTAAAATATTTTATTTTTGTGGATCTAGATGGAAGGCATGTTTTTGCATACTCCTAGTGTAGAAGCAACAGGTATATGTGGTGTGTACGTGATCTTGATTTTAAGAGCATGACAAAGCTCTCATAAGGGTCAACAAAGCTTGACAAAACTCAATACAATACAAGCAGCTGTTGGCACCAAAATTTGGTTCGAGATAAGAAGGCCATAAGGTTGGAAACTTATCAAGGGAAAACTGAGATATTTAGCAAGATCGGCTAACTAAATTGTTATCAATTGGATAAGATGACGTCATCATTTCAAGGGAATAGGCCCCACTGGTAGGAACGACAAGATATGAAGCGAGAAGTCGCGTCGGACTTCATAGAAGGGAAAGATTGAGGTCCAAGTTATCATAATTTAGAAACCTTTGTTTCTTTTCCAAGTTTTGTATCCAGTCTTGTTTGGCCAGGACTCGTAGTCAAGCCTTAGGTACAAATATTGAACCCCGGCTATTGTAACAGGCATCTCAGCGATCAATCAACAAACAATACCTTTACCTTTTGGCTTACACCACCCCCTAGGAGTAGGAGTAGAGTAGATCTCAACGAGTTGTTCAGCAAGCAGGGCGGCCATTGGTTAAGTCCGACCACCGATTTGTCTGTGAGTATCTATCATGACTTATATTTTGTTTGTAAGGCTGCCCTCGGTTAAGTTTGATCTCTTGCAAATACAATATAAGTTAGTTATCATCGGTTAATTGTAAGGCTGCATCGGTTCGACTTGTATCTCTTACAATTATCTGATACAAGTTACCCTTGATTCTTATCAAAATTTGTACGGTTGCATCGGTCTGGCTCGTATCTTGTACAAATTTCGATACGCATTAGTTATTGGCTAGATCTATTAAGATTGATAGGATTTCCTTACTGTTTTTAATAGATTTGCTAGTTATCGATCTTGTTATGATTAGTTTCTTACTATTTATAATAAAATCACCCCTTCCCGATTAAGATTGAAACGGATTGGCTTTATATCTGTTTTGATCATCGTCTTCTTGCTTTTACCTGTTTATATCTTGTTGTGACGATGGTTTTGGTTAGCTTAGCCGTTTTGATCCAGTCTTGATCGAAGATAGCATGTGGTCAGGACGCGTTTAACCCTAAGTAAAGCTTGCTAGTTAATGAAATCTGGTCTAGAACTGCTATTATGGCTGCCATCGATCCGGTCGACCCCCACTGTTAGCACTATAGATTGGAGATCGTTAAATAGCACATCTTGTTTATGGTCAAGCATGGCCTCTGGCTGCATGCTATGTCCACATCAGATATTTAGTCGATCACCTATGCTCCCATGATTGTAACATCCTTTCACAATTTCGTTAAGCGCGTATAGATTCGTATGCTTTCAGGGTTTAATCTATTATCTCTATCACGGTTGCATCGGTCCGGCTCGTATCCCCACTGTTAGAGGTGGCAGATTGGATATGATAAGTGTATGGACTTATCCACATTCAACGGTTGAGTGCTTGCATGCTACGACTTTACTTTCATTGGAATTAGCTATTTTAGCCGATAGCCTGTATGTTGAGAATATATTGGCTATCCACATGCTTTTTACTTGTCTATGTCCTGGTTAAAAGCTAGTATGTTTCTCATTTAATGCTTCCATGTCTACTTCTTACATTTTTTTGCATGTTTCCATGATCATCGGATGTTTAGATCTATGCAATTGAGTAACTAATAATTGCTGATATGCTCTTTTTACTTATCATGTGTCATGAATGTGCTAGATATTGACTCTCTAGTCGATAGCCTTATCTCATCGGCAACTTGGCCACACATTTGGAACTGTCTGCACAAACACTGGCATGTTCCACCTTAAATTACTGATCAATCTTGTCTCCTTGTCAATTATAGGGCCAAATTGACTGGCACGCCCTAGGTCACGACCATCTAGTCTGGGGTCCTCCTAAGTCCAGGGAGAGCTTGGGATCTGCTCCACGTGGTTTCTCTTGGCTTGCTGTGTGTTCTCCAGTAGCGGGTCCATCACTTTTTGCCATCCACACATTCTTGGCACGCTTGGTGGGACCACAATTGTCAACATGGACAATGAAGCGATCCTCAAGGTCAACCTTGAAGACTTGCCTAATGACCAGAAGAAACTCATTGAGCAGGCGGCGGAGGAGTTCCGTGAGAAGTGTCTGCTGTCTTATAGCAGGACACGTGATTCTATCGTCTAGAAGACTCCCCTGCCAAGTGTCCTCCTGCATGGACAAAGTGAAGATGTTGAAGCAAGAACTACTGCCCATTTGGTTCACAAGACTGTTCACGAAGCCTTTACAAACCATAATAAGGTGTTGGCCCACACGATTGGTAATGTTTTGAAGGAAGTCTTCTTTGGAGCACCAGTTGATCAAGTGGGCCAGCACACTTCAGTGGCTTTAATCCTTCGGCTGTGGGAAGCAACGTACCTGGTTCTAGTCAGCAGCCGAATGGTGGGCAGTTCCAATAGCCACCAATATAGTAGCTTCTAGGAGGACAAGCTTAAGACCAAATCCTACCAACAACAGGGGGCTAGGTCAAGCCCTACCAATCGTTGGGGGCAAGGTCAGACAATAGGGGGGCAACTCCTAGCATAGCAGTCACCAAATGCCCTTGTCACACAGATGAATCAGCCTACTGGATGAAACCTAGCATATTTAGTCGAGCAGCTAACCTCTCTAGCCACTCAGCTGGTTGCACAACGACTGGCTCAGGAAGATTCAGTACTTCCTATCAAACGCCTAAATCGGCCCATAAAATTGCTCCATCGGTGCAGAGGATCATCAAGAATGTTGATCGTAACTACTTCAATAGTCGACTGCAAGGATATGCGACTCACAATGCTTAGATCAACTATCTAGAAGGATATCACCTAGTTTCTGATGCCAGCATATACGAGCTCATGCCACACCCAGGGTATCAGAATCCTTATAGTTATAATTCGCAACCACCTTAGCAACCTTATGTTCAAGGACAACAGTCTCTGTCTCACGGTTAACAAGTTCAAGTACAAGGCTCTCAAGCTCAGAATCAAGGGCAGCCAAGACAAGAAGTTGCAGGCATGGATGTTGATGAGTTCGTCAATAGAATAACTGCGATGACATAGAGCCAGTTTGGCCTTAAGCCTAAAGGACATGTTGGCTCTTACCAGCACCCATACCTGGCCTGGTATGATATCATGCAACTCCCTCCATGCTACATAATCCTAGATTTCTCCAAATTTACCAAGATAGATGAGATGATAACCATAGAACATATCAGCCGCTATCTTGTTTAGCTCAGAGATGCATCTGTTGAGGAGGCATATAAAGTTAGATTCTTCCCCTTGTCCCTATCTGGACCGGCCTTTAGTTGGTTTTCATCACTTGAGCCAAACTCGATCATTGGATGGGACAATCTAGAGAACAAGTTCCATGCATACTTTTATAGTGGAATAGGAGAGAAGAAGATTACAGACTTAACAAGCATGAGGCAGAGGAATAATGAGTCAGGCTCAGAATTCGTTTAGAGGTTCAAAGAAGTAAGGAGCCGATGCTACTCATTGAATCTATCTAATGGCTAATTGGCTGAATTGCCCCTTCAAGGAATGTCTCCATTAATCAGAGAGAAATTTGATGGCCAAGAGTTTGAGAGTTTGGCCCATCTAGTTCAAAGGGTGTCTGTTTTTGAAAGTCAGCATCGGTCCCTACGTAAAGAGAAATATTTGAAGGGTACCACTACTGTGTCTGATCCATATGATGTAGACTCTGATGAGGATGATCTAGAAGTTGCAGTTGCCAAATGGACATAGGGCAAGGCTCCTGTATCTTGTCCATGGGTGAAGGAGATAGAAAATGCCTATGACTTCAATGTTAGGAAGGCCAATAAGATCTTTGACTTGCTGCTAGAAAAGAAGCAGTTGAGAATACCTGCAAATCATGTGATCCCTTCAGCTGAGGAACTTAAAGGGAAGAAATACTACAAATTTCACAATGCCACTAATCATAACACCAATGAGTGCAGAATCTTCCGCTTACATATTCAGAAGGCCATCGAGCAAGGAAAGATCAAGTTTTAGCCAGCCAAGAAATCAACAATGGACATAGATAAGCATCCTTTCCTAGGGGTGCATATGGTAGAGTTTTAGTTGGCTAAAGGAAAGACAAAGATCTTGACGTCGGCTAAGGCCAAAAATGATGGGTCAGTCGACCCCAAGGTTCAGATATTGGCTAATGAGTACAAGAAAGCTAAATAGCGATGCGATCAGCAAAAGAGCCAATATGAGCAAGGTGAGACATCTACAGCTGGTGCTATATGTCCTCGTGTGATTTCCAGAATCTCATTGAATAAATAGCAATGCCAGAAGGAGAAGGACTACCAGCGTCGGCTTAAAGAAGAAGAATATGAGCGTCGGTGTGAAGAAGAAAGGTATGAAAGAGAACAAGCTGAGTTATATTGGAACTGTCCTTTCTTCAGACACTGCTGGAATGAAGGTTTGAAATTGCCTGCAAGACATAACTGCCCAAAATGCAGTAATCAATATTTGGAGTTCAGGCAATCTCAAGTCAACTGCCAATCTATCCATGAATGTTTAAGTTATCAATCTAACGACATGGATCGACACATAAAAAATAAAGAAGTTCACGATCGACTAGGTAAGCGTGCATATGATCAGAATTTGGCCGGTCGTGATAAAGAGAAAGAGTATGTTTGGTAAGAAGGCCAATGGTGTCCAGGAGGTCTAACAAGTAGCCAAAAAAGAAGAGTTCAACGATTGAGGAATAGAGAGTTAGAGGCTTAGAAAACTACTAGACCCTAGGCATGGTGCGTCAAACAAGCAGCCAACAAGGGTTAACCATCGACTAATATTGATATGGTCTTCATGTTACCTACAGAATTTAGAGCTCCATCTAAATGCAAACAAGAAGAATCTGATGGAGAAGAGTATGATGAAGAAGAATTAGGAGAAGTAGTGGCTCAGCTAGCTCTCCAGTCCCAACAAGCTATATTTGACAAATCATCTCAGCATCGGCACTTGAAGGCTTTATACATGAAAGGATTTGTCTATGGAAAGCCGATGACCAAGATGTTAGTCGATGGAGGTGTTGCGGTCAATTTGATGCCTTATACCACATTCCACAAACTTGGAAAAGGTCCTAGAGATTTGCTCAAGACAGATATGATGCTAAAGGACTTTGGAGGTAATGCATCTAAGATGCGGGGACAGTTAACGTCAAATTAACGATCGGGAGTAAAACTCTGCCTACTACCTTCTTCGCCATCGACGATAAAGGAACGTAAAATTAGCTCCTTGGTTGAGATTGGATCCACGCTAATTGTTGCATTCCTTCAATAATGCACCAA
This sequence comes from Miscanthus lutarioriparius, assembly GCA_904845875.1. Taxonomy (NCBI): domain Eukaryota; kingdom Viridiplantae; phylum Streptophyta; class Magnoliopsida; order Poales; family Poaceae; genus Miscanthus; species Miscanthus lutarioriparius. Next base: position 68,604,108 of record CAJGYO010000004.1, on the reverse strand, counting down.
TGCCTTATCCAGTGGCAGGGAGGTAATGTTGAGATGGTTCAAGCCGACACCTCTGTAAGTGTGGCAACTACTGATCCAGCCTACTAGGAGTTTGAAGATTATGAGTGCTTCTCTAGTAGAATCTGGGAAGGAGGTGTCATCAAGGTCAATGATGAACGTCAATAGCTGATCCAAGCAATCGGCTCTAAGAGTTTATTTTGATGACTCCTCTAGTTGATCATTATGGAAAGGCTAAACATCGCTCTTATGGATTAATTCGTCAAAATATAGTCGTTCTGTTTCAAGGAGTCAGAGTTGGATTTAAATGCACAACATTTTTAAGAAGCTTGATTGCCAGTGATTTTTGATCTAATACTTGAATCATCGTTGGCTATTTTCTAAGCAATTTTTCATTATGGAATTTTGATACTGGTGATTATAGTTAGCACTCAAGTATGATCGAATTTAGATCATCGCAAGGATTGATAGCTGGTACTAACTAAGTATCACCTTTAGAGGAAAAATTAATGATCCTAATTTGGCCTCAGAAGGCAAAAGCCGGTGCAACATGCATCGCCTATAGTGCAAAAATGAAAAGAAAAATACAAATCATATGGAGAAAGTGTTAGTGGCAAAACATTCACACAGGATCAAATGGGGAGACAGATTCAGAAGAAGTCCACCAAAGTTTTTATTCTTGACCCTAAATACAGACTACGGGCTGAAGAAAACATTGTTCACAACTCCTTCGGCTGAGGAAGTATTCACCGCAGCATTAGCATGCCCGGTGAAGTCCTCCACCAACTCCTGATAATCGTCGAGGGTCTCGCCGTCTGGGTAGCCAGGCTGCAGCTGACGGAGATCATGGCCCTAGCACGTCTGGGCTATAACTAGAGTAACGGTGGCTCCGTGACAAATACCATGAAGGGCCACCTCCCTAGCATAGACGGGGATGTCCTCAAGGTAGGCCTCCAGCATGTCACCCCGAGCCTTTAGGGTGTCGGTAGCGTCATTCGCCGCCAACTGGAGGGCTTCCAGTTGCTGCATCAAAACTGTAATAAAAACAGAGTTATCGAGAAAAGCCTAGCAAGACAAGATTATCAAAAGAACATAGGTTTCTCCTAAAAATCTCACCCATGACCCTGGCATCAGACTCTGCCAGTCACGCCCGGGCGGTGCTGCTCTCCTTCTCTACGGTAGCAAAGGCAATTTGGGAGGCGGTCAAGGTGGCCTCCAGACGCTCAGTTTCTTGGGTCACCTCCCAATGATGACCCAACGTCTCATCCCATTCATGAAGAACGTCGGGCGTCGTCTCCATTATATGAGTATGTGGAATCGATCGAACAAGGCGCTGGTGCCAAAGGCTGGGACTCAAACCTCACCAGCAAGTTTTGGATGCCGGCCCGAGTGACGTTCCTGCAAAACAAAATTACCAAGTTTAGATGGTTATCAGAAGGTCAGGAATGCAATTCCAACATACCCTTGGATGCGGAGGCGCTGGCATGGAGTGAGATCCTCTTCTAGAATGTCGCCAGCAGGGCGCTTGCCGTCCGCCATTGCTCTTGGCTAGAATTGGGTTTTCTGATCTAAGGATGAAGGAGGAGTTGTGCAGTGGTAGGAGCGAATGCGAGCACAGTTAATAAAAAGGCGAAAGGTTGTTCCAAGAATCGCGAGGCCACGCGTGGCCAAATGGGGTAGCAGTAGTTGTGGAGATCACGGACGCAAGGAATTTCCATTTTATTGGGATTTTCTACATTTTGGTTCGGTTTCGGGCTATGAATTTGAAAATTAATTCATTGTAGTTCTGTGTTACAATCTGAGTCGGAAGACTGGCTCGAAGGATTAATCGGTTGAAGACGGTTGCAAGAAGCCAGTTTTGGAGTCTTGGAAGGGTCGTTGAGAGTCGATCGCTAGATAGTGGAGGATTTATACAAGACAGACAAATGCATCAGCTAAACATTTGCACCAAATGTCATAGACTAGATATGCATGAGAGCTGCAAGTTACAAGTTCAAGACCGCACAGATTGCGTTCAGAGCATCTAAGAATGACGCCGGTTATTGCAATTGCATCGTCACTCAAAGTTCCAGATTGCAGGTTTAGAAGAAATTTGCTCGATGTGGTTTTGTGATTCGCACTTGACCCTAGACGATCTGACCCTAGAAACATAGTCGACTCGGTTCAATTGACTGTTTTCATATCAGCTAAAGGACCTAAGTTTGAAGTTCTCTAATCGACTCTTTGGTTATCAACTTAGAAGCTATCATTGAAGGAAATTGGTGACAATGAAAAAGAATGTTCAGAGCCAAAGCATGGAGAACAGGTGCAAAAGAAGATTTTGTTTATTTATAAAGCATAACCCCTAGTTACAAACTAAGGGCCGAGGAAGACGTTGTTCATGACCTCCTCGGCCGAGGTTATGTCCGCCACAGCATCATCGGCCCCCTTGAAGTCCTCCACCAGGTCCTAGTAGTCATCGAGTCCTCACCCTCAGGGAGGATAGGATACACCAAGCGGAGGGCATGCCCCGAATGCACCTAGGCTATTGCCAAGTCGACGGTGGCACCACGACAGATGCCATGAAGGGCCACCTCCCTGGCGCACACGAGGGCGTCTTGGAAGTGATCCTCCATAGTGTCGCCCTGTGCATTTAGGGCACCAGTGGCATCGCTCACCGCCAATTGGAGGGCTTCTAGTTGCGCCGTCAGGGCTAAAAACGAAAAGAACGCAAGAAAACAGTAGAAGATCGGCAAGACGGAAGCATCAAAGTAATCAAAGATCTTTGAAGATCTTAACGGCAACCCTGGCGTCTGACTCCGCTAGTTGCACTCAGACCACATTAGCCTTCATCTTTGCCTCCATAGTGGAGAGAGAATCTTGGGAGGCGTTTAGGCAAACTCTATTTGCCTGTTCCACCGAGTCGCCTCGGAATAGCGGTTGATCGCCGCATTGCACTCGTGGTGAAAGTGTCGCACGTCGTCTCCATTGTAGGAGTCGATAGAGTTGGAGGAGGAAGCCACTTGTGCCACCGAGTGGGCATCATAGACGGCACCAGGGTGATCACCATTGCAGAATCAAATGGATCAGCAAAAGAAGGCAAAAGATCGAGGATAGATTCGGTTTTAGCCCTGAAAGTGGAGGCGTCGACAGGGAGGAAGATTTTCCTCTAGGAGATCACTAGCAACGCACTTGTCATGGTCCATGCTTCTCTGGATGCGCTTTTTGGATCTAAGAACAAGAGGAGGAGAAGTTACACAATGACAAGAGGAGAGGTAGGAGCAGGTGTGATCCCTCGGCTATCCTTTGGGGGGTATTTATAACCAGAATAGAATGTTGATGGATCTTTTGAGCCAAGAAAAAAAAAAAATTCAATTTATGGAAGACGGAGGGCCATCTTGAGTATTGAGGAAACCATGCGTGGCCTAATGAGAAGGCAGCAGTTGCAGGAGCAGCGGATTTGAAAATTTCATTCATCAAGATTATTTACAGTTTCATTCAAATCCACGATGTGGACGTGAAATGTTATCCGCTGTAGTTTTGTGTTTTCATGCGCGTCTAGAAGCAGGCCCTAGAATTGATCAGCTAAAGTTCAGTCGGTTAGCTAATGGACCAAGCTCGAAAAGTGATAAATCCAAAAAGACGATCACTGGTGCAGCGGTCGATAATGGTAGAAGGACTTGTGTCCAAGAAGAACAATTATCAGCCAGACTCAAGGAATGACAAAGGATCGGCTATGAGCATGAGTTGGAAGAGAAGGGTGGCTCAAAAGGTTAAAAGGATGATCATCATCGGGTGACCAAACGTCATGATCTTTGATATATCCTTGATCGAGAAGGGCCAATGGGATAGATCTGCAAGGAGGACAAAGAAGTTAGCATGGGATCAGAGCAGATGGCTAGAAGTGCGACGCATGCAATGGTCATAAGAAGTAATTTTGGGACAAAATCATTTTATCCCAAAATTGGGGGGCATGTGTTGGCACCAAAATTTGGTTCGAGATAAGAAGGCCATAAGGTCAGAAACTTATCAAGGGAAAGCCAAGATATTAAGCAAGATCGGCTAACTATATTGCCATCAATTGGATTAGATGACATCATCAATTCAAGGGAATAGGCCCCATTGGCAGGAATGACAAGATATGAAGCGAGAAGTCACGTCAGACTTCATAGAAGGGAAAGATTGAGGTCCAAGTTATCATAATTTAGAAAGCTTTGTTTCTTTTCCAAGTTTTGTATCCAATCTTGTTTGGCTAGGACTCATAGTCAAGCCTTGGGTACAAATATTGAACCCCGGCTATTGTAACAGACATCTCAGTGATCAATCAACAAACAATACCTTTACCTTTTGGCTTACGCCACCCCCTAGGAGTAGGAGTAGAGTAGATCTTGGCGAGTTCTTCGGCAAGCAAGGCTGCCATCGATTAAGTTTGACCTCCAGTTTGTCTGTGAGTATCCATCATGACTTATATTTTGTTTGTAAGGCTGTCCTCGGTTAAGTCTAATCTCTTGCAAATACGGTATAAGTTAGTTATCATCGGTTAATTGTAAGGTTGCATCGGTCCGGCTCAGATCTCTTACAATTATCTGATACAAATTGCCCTTGATTCTTATCAAAATTTGTATGGTTGCATCAATCCGGCTCGTATCTCGTACAAATTTTGATATGGATTAGTTATCGGTGTTGGTATTTCTTAACGCATATAGAAATAATCCGCAAGCGCACGAAATTACCGTTGTAGCATTTCACACATAAGTATTTAGGGTATCGTATTTCCTCAGGGAACGGATGTGTAAGAGTCTCTTAACTAGTTTACCTAAGATAACAAGAAGAAAGATAGCTCGGGTAGCGAGGTTTTCTAGGGATAGAGATCCTAAGCTAAGATAGCTTTGCCACTATATACTTACTTCAGGCACTGGATCACCCCTGGTCTGCCAGGAGAGGCCAGCCTGTAGCCTACATCGAACCCGGATGTGGGGGAATACGAGGGACGAATAGGGCTGTCATCACCTGCCGCCTACCCCTCAACCGTGGGGAACAAAGTAAACGAAGGTAGCCTCTAGCCTAGACACCACATCTACGCTATCGACTACTACTGTAGCACCATACAGGGTTATCATCTTCATCAGGAGCCCTCTACTAGAGTATCCACTATGAGAATGGACGACGAACCTGTAAGTAAATAGTAAACAAGACCAACTTAAAGTAGAACTCACCATCAAAGATAAACACGAACCTCTGCACTCCAAATAGTACTAGATTCACCGAGGTACAAGTGAAGAGAGGGAGCCGGCATTCCCGGCATTCCTTCTGCTATGTGTACAAGGGGCCCCAAGTACACAAATGGAGGTAGCCAACAATTCCGGTACTTCTCCATCTCTTTTCCTTCCTCACTCACTCCCTAAACTAAGCCAAAGAGCTAAGATATGAAAGTGGAGCTCCTCCTCTTCTTGCTACATTGTGTATCTTGTGTTCTGTGCTTCCCAAGTGTGTTGTAGAGGGAGGATAGCCCCTCTATTTATACACGAAGGAGAGGTGGTGGTGTGGCTATTCCTAGCGCGAAGTCCATGCACCACCGCCTTCTGCATGGAGGCATGCAACCGCCACATGAAGGAGAGGACGAGCGGCGCCAGGTGGGGGCGGCCGACCCCAGGGGGCAGCCAGTCCTTGACTGGCACCCATCACCACCGTGTTCGCATGGTGGGTCAGTGAGTGCTCCTAGGTAGCTCCTTAGGTGGTATTCTGCATAGATATCTTAAATTGATGGACCTTTCTATTTATTCTTTGTGCAATTCAGCGCTGGAAAGCGTCTTTTGATGTATTCTCCCATGTATTTGTGTATATGTCCTACAAAAACAATAACCTTCCAAATACATGTGAAACTAGGTCAGTGGTAAATGTATATGTGTTTAAGTTTGTTAATTTCTCCCCTTTTATGCCTTAATTGGTAGTCGGATTTGGTCGTTAAGGACTGCCAACAATCAGCTAGATCTATTAAGATTGGTAGGGTTTCCTTGCTGTTTTTAATAGATTTGCTAGTTATCAATTTTGTTATAGTTAGTTTCTTACTATTTGTAACAAAATCACCCCTTGCCCAATTAATATTGAAATGGATCAGCTTTATATCTCTTTTGATCATCGTCTTGTTACTTTTACCGGTTTACATCTTGTTGTGATGATGGTTTCGATTAGCTTAGCCATTTTGATCCAGTCTTGATTGAAGATAGCATGTGGTCAGGATGTGTTTAACCCAAAGTAAAGCTTGCAAGTTAATGAAATTTAGTCTAGAACTGCTATTATGGCTGCCATCGGTCTGGTCGACCCCCACTGTTAGCACTATAGATCGGAGATCGTTAAATAGCAAGTCTTGTTTATGGTCAAGCGTGGCCTCTGGCTACATGCTATGTCCGCATCGGCTATTTAGTCGATCGCCTATGCTCCCACGATCATAGCATGCTTTCATGATTCCATTAAGTGCGTATAGATTCGTATGCTTTGAGGGTTTAATCTGTTATCTCTATCACGGTTGCATCGGTCCGGCTCATATCCCCACTGTTAGAGGTGGCAGATTGGATCTTATAGGTGTATGGACTTATCCACGTTTAACGGTGGAATGTTTGCATGCTACAACTTTACTTTCATTGGAATCGGCTATTTTAGCCGATAGCCCATATGTTGAGAATATATTGGCTATTCACATGCTTTTTACTTGTCTTTGTCCTGGTTAAAAGTTAGTATGTTTCTCATTTAATGCTTCCATGTCTACTTCTTACATTTTTTTATTGCATGTTTCCATGATCATCGGTTGTTTACATCTATGCAATTGAGTAACTGATAATTGCCGATATGTTCTTTTTACTTATCATGCGTCATGAACATGCTGGATATCGACTCTTTAGTCGATAGCCTTATCTCATTGGCTTCTTAGCTGCACATTTGAAACTGTCTGGACAAACACCGGCATGTTCCACCTTAAAACACTGTTCAGTCTTGTCTCCTTGTCAATTACAGGGTCAAACTGACTGGCACACCCTAGGTCATGACCATCCGATACGGTGTCCTCCTAAGTCCAAGGAGAGCTCAGGATTTGCTCCACGTGGTTTCTCTCGGCTTGCTGTGTGTTCTCCGGCGGCAAGTCCATCACTTTTCGCCGTCCACAACAGCATATATGTGAAAGTTTTCCTAGCCTAAATAATATGTATGGCTCTGGTGGGATTCAAGCTTTCTCATACAGGAACTCATCATGTAGCATTTTTGTGTTTTTTCAAAAATAAATCTTCAAAACTTTAGTGTCACTAGGAACAAGATAAACAGTAGCTCAGACCTTCTCACATCATATCCATTAATTACCTAGACTTAGATCAAGCATATTCTACCCATGAGTTTTAAGTTTAGAGTAAATCCTTATATCAAAACAATCTTATCCAAAACTTAGGAGAATTCAAGGCTAAAAACTAGGTACTTAAAAGGAATTACAATAGAGCAACTATTCATCATTTCCTTTTAAGAGATTATTCTGAGTCCTCTTTATTTTATTCAGCTCTTAAAAACAAATTAAAGCAAACTAGACACACCTTTTTATTTTGTTTTCAATTTTACTAGATCACACATTATGACTAAAGCAAAGATAAATTTTTATTTTGTTTTTTCATTTATCATTATTTTTTATTTAAAAGAAACTAAAACTAAAACTAAAGTTAAAAATACTTACCTGGATACATGGGAGTGCTTCTCCCCCAAGCTAGCTCTTTTGGTGAGGGTTTGGTGTTGTAAGTCCTTCGAACGAGACTTCTCCTCATGAAGTTGATTGATCGAGTACCTCGGTTTGCTCTGAAGACAAGGATTCTTGTGATGACACATCTAATGGTGATGTCACCTTCTTCTACTAAACCCTTCTTGGTTTTGAGTTTTTATTTTGGTTTGACAGGTTCAGAACTTTCACTTGTAGAAATTTGAGAAATCGACGAACTCCTCCACACTTTGCTTGAAGTGTGTCCTGCTCATAAAGATAAGATAGAGATCAAGTGCATAGGTTCTGTTAGTGGGAAAACACCAACATAACCAAAACTTCATTCATTCTTCTCTAACCTTAGGCACATTGAACAAAATAAAGTTGGTGTTATGTGCCTTGTTCATTTATATCATGGGTGATAAGATCAGAGGATTGAGCATGAATGTAGCATTTAAGTACATTTAGCATAAAAGATTGAGATGCTTAACCTACGGAAGGATCGTCTATCTTTACATCATGTATCAATCTTTACATGATTATAACTATCATCTTCCAAAGATAGGATGTGCACTTTTTAGCTTATTTGGTTAAGACTCCAAGAAAGTGGTGCTTGGAACAAGCTTAAAGAACTAAATATGTTGAGTTAATCAAGTTGGATCAAGTAAGTTGTAACTCAAACATGTTTATTTCTTGTTTATGTGCCTATCAGAATCAAGGAAAAACTTTTTTAAATAATGACCATTTACTTTTGGATGTTACCTTTGTCATTGGAGCGTGATAACACCATATGATGAAAGGTAGATGACTCGTGATGGTCCTTCGCTTTTTGCTTGAAGTTTTCCTAGTTCGGCTAGCCTCGCAATTTGAACTATTCATGAGCTTCTTGTTTTCTATATTGCATCCTTTCTTTCTCATCCTTTTGTCATGTCATCATTTTTCTCTTCGATCTTGATATCTTGGTCCTTGTTGTCGACACACGAGCTGGTCCTTTTAAAGATAATGAAAGCAGGCATATTCTGTCTAATACGAGGTGTGTTGCTTCCTGCTTCTTATCAGCATCCTAGCTTGAGTCTTAGGAAGACTCAATGCTATGTTGTCTTTGGTGTTGCTCATAGCATGTCGATTTGTTTGTCCACTTCCTCAGCTTGATTCATCTTCGATATGAATTCATCCCTTAACTTACCCAGATTGGATTTGAGACTTTCCTGCAAGGGTTAGTCCAACAAAATATCCAGTGTCTATACAAGCAATTTTTAGTTCAATAACCAAACTAGACTCTATGTCTAATTTGACGAAGGGAGGCTATTTAACCTAAGCACCATGCTTAATTTAAACGCCTATGGAAGTATGTGCAGTACTTCTAAACAATATCTTACTATGGCAGGCAAAGGTATCATAAAAGCATTATAGAGATTTGTTCAATTGAAGATGAAAGAGCATGATTGTTATTGAGCATGACTTAAAGGTAGAGACAACCAAGATGAATTAGCAACATGGCATAGGATTTTTCAGAGAAGGCCATCCCCCAGCTTGAATTTTGTAGCAAAATCAAGTTTGGATGATAGAACTCTCATGTGTGAATGTGATTCAATGTTGCATGATAATTGGTTAGACATACCTCGCATCGTCATCCTTCATTCTTTTTCCTTCAAACCTGGTATAGTTAGTGACAAAAATACCTGAATGAATATTTTCATAATTATATTGCTATACTCATTTCACAAGGGCATCACAGTAAAAGGTAAAAGTTCATGTTATCTCCCGAAAGTGCTTGTTTTAGGATAGAAACTCATCCTTGGGAAACATTTGAATTGTGTCTAACTGGTGAAGTGGTTTCCCCTCCAACACCAACCTTTGGGTGCCAATCTCAAGATTCATGCCCACGAGATTTGTAGTATTTATGATAAATATATGCATCTACAACCACTTTCAAAATTTTTGTGAACAAGAAGCACGAGGGGGTTGAAGATCTCGTGAGTGGCAATGTTGAAGAGACCAATTGATTCAAGAGATTTCTCATACGAGCATGGATTTGATGAGATGTTCATGAAATAGCTTCCATGCTCGTTGATGTCATCTTCCTTTTCAGGCTCTAAGGTTGTTTCTTCATGAATGTCTATAGGTGGAAACATTGTCTCCATTATTCTATGCCTATGACATTCATTTGTCATTTTATTGTCCAAGATTTCCCTTGGATTGGTGACTCTCAAGTTGATCTTGTTTAAGGCCTCCAAACTTAAATGAGTCATGTTTATTAAGGAGATTGACTTAAGCTCACCCTTTAGATCAGATTTAGGTTCTATCCTTAAGGTTTCGACCTTGTCCATTCCTTTAATGGCATATGAATTCTTAACATTCTCTAACCATTGTCGTTGCTCTTCTTGGTCTTCCTTGTGGTCTTTATAACTCCTTTGCTTTGGGTGTTTTAGTGGATTTCTAGGATCATCATGAGACTTAAGAGCATAAGAGGGATCATCGGGGTTAAGGATGGGTTTAGAGATGGGTTATGTTGGGGCATCTAATGTGGGCATAGAAGGAGAGATTGTAGGAATGGCTTCTAGATGGCTCGGCTCTCTTTCTATAGCCTCACTAGACATGCCACCCTTAAATATTCTAGATATCCCCCAAAGGTAATTGATTTAAGACGCTTTCTAAGAAATCCCTTCTTGAGAGGATTTGAATTATAGTCGCTCGAAGGTCTCTTATGAAGCTAAAAGTTTAAGCTTTTCCTAAAATTAGCATCAAAACGCCATCCTTAATTTCAATAAGGATTACCAAAGGTGGAATTTCTTCTTCCCTTGGAGGATTTTGGGGTATTGATAGTTCGGAATTGATAGCTAAATCTTGGAATTTGGAGTGGTTGTGGTTTAGCTATCAAAACTTCCTCTTCTTGTTTGGGAGATGATTTCTTCTCTTCCTCGGGAAGTTCATCATGAATGCTAGTGTAGGAAATCTTTCCAATAATTCTAACAAGTATAGATCTTGCTTCACTAATAGACAAATGAAGGAATGCTCATCTAGAGGCTTGATCAAGGGATTACGCAGAATCCTTGCTAAGACCCATATAAAAATGTTGAAGGAGCATCAGGTCTGAAATAGTAAGGTCTAGGCCAGTGGTGATGTGCCAAGAGATTCTTCTTCTAGTTGTCTAAAATTTAGAACCTTTTTTCAAAGACTAACCACTCTAGAGATGGGAAAGAAACATAAACAAAATTTAGAGCATAACGTTTTCCAATCTCCTTATATACTTCCTACGGTTCGACTATACCATTGTTTAGCTCTTCCCATCAAAGAGAACGAAAACAACTTCCATCTTAAGGTTTTATCAGACATGCTAGTGATACGCAAGCATGCACAGGTCTGTGCAAACTCCCATAGGTGTGAGTATGGGTTTTCATTGCCTTCTCTCGAGAAGGATTGATCCCGAATCAGTTTTATTAGACACGGGCGCAGCTCATAGCCAGGTGTTAGGATAGGCTTTGAGGATTTTGGTGGCTTTAGGCTTGCGCTTGTGGGTTTACCATATTGATATATAGGTGTGTTATCCATGCTAAAAGAAAACAAGTAAAACAAAAGATAAAAAGCTAAGCTAGGCTCGTAGTTAATTCGGCAACCGTTTCCTTGGCAACGCCACCAGAAAGCTTGTTGGTACTTATTAACTCACATAGATAAATCCGCAAGCGCATGGATACCACTGTAGCTTTCACCTGGAAGTATTCCAAGTATCGTATCCATAGGGTAACGTGTAAGACTAACTACGGTCTAACTTAACTAGGGGTAGCAACAAAGTTAGGATAAATAGGAACATAGAGAGGTTAACTAAGGTTCTCTAGTTCTGACTTTTGTAAGCTTTGTCTTCTACTATTCAACTAAGGACATTACTAGGGAAAGACTCCAGCAGAGGATGCTTTCCTTCGTAACTGGGTCCTACTTGGCCTACAGACAGGAGGTGGACTACGGAGGTTTCAACAAGGCTATAAGAGTCACCCTCACGAGCTACCACCGATCCAAAATGCAGGGTGCATCCATGATTAAGACAAGTCTAAGCACCACGCTTACACTTATGATTAATACTTTACTCCCTCTAGAATAGGAATAAAGCACTCAAAAAGGTCGTAATCCCTGATAAACAATATAAATAAGATGCTTACTTGAATTAGAAGTTGATTACTAGAGAAATCTTAGAGGCAAGCTCAGATAGAACTTGGATCCACCAAGGTACAAGCTGTAGAGAGAGAGAGAGCACCGACAGGCTAGCACCTCCTCCAAACTCTTCCCTCACTCTCTATCTCACAATTTCTATTTCTAAGACTAGATCATATGGAGGACTAATCTTCTCTTGATAGCTGGCTTTGATCCTGATGAGGAGGATATGAATTAGGGTTTTAGGATGGCTTTGCTAGAGGGGGTATAGGGCTATATATATAGGGGGTAGCGTTAATTCTGGACCCTCGGATCAAACCGACTTAAAAGGATGGCGTAGATGCAATCTAGGAGGTGGTGGAGAACCAACATTTGAACAAGAGCATGAAAGGTGGGACCACTGGGCTAGCCGGCCTATAGGTGGGGTTGGCTGGCCCCACATTTCATGGTCTTGCACTCTTCTTTCGTGGTCTGCCTTCTATAGTCTTTTGGAATCTTCTTGAGTTGTTTTCATCGTGGATAAACGTGGTTTACTTTGATGAATAGGTCCACCTTGATAGTTTTCTGATTAAACCCTGCTGAAAACATAGATTCACCAAAACTCGTGGAATTTATTAGTTTAAACCCTTATACCTATGTTTGGTTATGGAATTAAGTATATATGCAGGATATGTTGATGGTTTATAATTGATGTTAGTGACCGTCAACACCTCTCCTTCGAGCAATCCAAGGTAAATGTTGATTGGCATGCATACATCCTTTGCTAAGGACTTGTTTAGTGAATCTAGTCACTCCTCATGTTTTATTGGCTCATTCATGAAAATAAAATGAATTTGATGCTTGTATGGTACCACTATTGCTTCTATGCTTACTTGATCTAGTGGTAGCATATGACATGTTTATGATGTTGCAATCCTAGTGTTTGATCTAGAAAATGAGCTATCAGTGTTTAACTCGACATAGTCAAGATAACCCTTGAAATGAGGTGTGAAGAAGATTGTCTTTAGATCAAACCGAGTTAAATATCTTTGGCAAGTATTCTAGATTAGACCAAACTTAGAAAATGATCCTCACCCCATTGATTGACTTTCATAATCTTAATCTATCTAAAATTAAGCCTTTGTGGTCATTGATGACAAAGGGGGAGAAGTGATTCACAAAGATAGGGATAGGGGGAGAGAAATAGGGGGAGAAATATGAAACTAAGGGATCAAAATCAAATTAAAATTTTAAGCACACAAGTAGGGGGAGCAAGCTCATAAACTAGATGATGCATTTGAATGTGCATTTCATATGTTTGCTTGCATGGCACAAGTTTTAAATTAAAAAACCCATGCTTGTGTGGTGTATGCTAGTTGTAGGATTGATTGATGAAATGAAGAACTAGCATGCATAGGTGATAGTTAGATATACCTTGCTTACTTGTTTTGTTTTCACAAGTGGTACTAGAAGCCTTGCATATAATGTTGATCTCACGAGGTATCTAGTGTTTGTGTTTTGAAAGTAATTCCAAGTGGTATCTAACTAACCATGGTGCTAAGGATGGTATATTTGGTGTACTCCGATTGGTATCATGCTTTAAAGATCCATCTCTTATACCTTAGCATCATTTGATAGATATTACTCTCCCACAACTCTCATCTATGCATATGTGCAAGCTTCAATCCAAACTCTTAGCACATATATAGGGGGAGCAAATGCTACCAATTCAGGTTCATGAAACTTGTCCAAATCCTTTTACACATGATAAATATGCTTGGGTAAGCAACATGGATTCAAATGAATTTCAATTCATATCTTCATGAAAGGGTTGTCATCAATTACCAAGAAGGGGTGGCCTAAAAGCTCTAGTTTGGTTTTGGTGAATTAATGAAACCCTAAGTGCTAACCCTTTTACTCTAAGTGATCATAAGATAGGGTAGCAAATTCCAAGTGGTGGAGCAAGTGATGATGATCATGTTGGCGGTGATGGCCATGGTGATCAAGTGCTTGTGCTTGGAAAAGAACAAAGTCAAAAACAAAAAGCTCAAGGCAAAGGTGGTATCCATAGGAGCTTTTAGGTTTTGGTGATCGAGACACTTAGCGAGTGTCATCACATTTAGGATAGATAGCCATACTATTAAGAGGGGTCAAACTCGTATCGAAATGCGGTTATCAAAGTGCCACTAGATGTTCTAATTCAATGCATATGCATTTAGATTCTAGTGAGTGTTAACACTCTTAAAAATGTTTGTGAAAATATGCTAACACACGAGCACAAGGTGATACACTTGGTGGTTAGCACATTTGATCAAGGGTGGCGAAGTTGAAGTTGATCTAGGGGCATCAAACCCTAATCATCAAAGCGTTAGACCGGCCTCTGGCTGGATCAGATGTCTAACCCTAATGCGTGCATAGAGAGGAGGCAGCATCGGACCGGGGTTTGCGGGGGCATCGCTGTGGCAGAACCTCCTAAATTATAGGGCCCATATGCACCTGTCACTGTCCAATGACCTTTGACACTATGCATACATTCCCGATAACTTAAGAAGACTGTCGGGTGTCCTCGGGGAACCCCGAATCATCCACGATTTCCGAGCAGAATAACATTACAGAGTCATTGCAGTATTACAACAATTTATTCAAATAGATACACCAGAGTAAAAACAGCGGAAGTCTTACAATAATATAGTTTACAAACCGTTTGTTTCAAACCATACAACTAAGTTCAATAATTAATACAAAACAAAGTAGTGGAGTGGCATTATAATATATTACAGAACACACAAATAAGTTGCCCTGCCCAAGGCCACACATTTACTTATCATCATCGCACTGAACAACAGTCATGCAGCATGATCCAAAATAGATCTGCTCATGAGCCTCACCTGCAACAAGGGTCAACGAACCCTGAGTACAAAAGTACTCAACAAGACTTAACCGAAATAAAAACTGATAGAACTTATGAATGCAGGCTCGGGGATTCAAGGTATGGCTTTAGCAATACTCAAAGTTCTTTTGCGTAAAAGCTTTTTCATAAAATTCTTTACATCAACATTTAAAACTTCATAAACTCATATACAAAGCTCACACGATACGCAATGAGATCATGAAACTTCATAACCAACACCTTCACAGACCATCCTCAAGTTCTAGTTATTAATTACTACGATGATGAACAGTGAGTTGAGTCTCCATAATCGAGGAGCAACAACGATTCGAACCGATTAAAAACCCAGCTGGGAATTCCAGACCACACAACATATGTAGGTTTCCGACCTACATATACCAACCCACCCTCGGATCCTCTAAAACAAAAATGGGTCCGCGCCACCCGAGAATACAGTACTCCACCAATCCAGCCCATTGCCACGTGGGTACACGCTATTCCCACCATCTCTCCACTCCTAGTGCGCGAGTAGCCATTCTCATAATAGAATAGCCAAGTTAAGGCTTACCGGAGTATGTGGTTAGTACTACAAAGTCTCACCTCATGCAATTCAACAACGGACGGACCTTAATCGACACAGGCGGAAAGAACCCGCTCAGAAGACCTCCATGTCTTGCGGCTCCCATACACCGAGTCCGCCCGGTCTAGATTTATTACTCCACATTCCCATATAACATGATACCATAAGTAACCACAGTTCCATTTAAAACTTGCAGATGACAGGTAATCACCCGACTTTCATCGTTCTAAGCATAGCTAAGCAAAACTAGGCATATACGAATTTAAAACTGGTAATATGGTAAATATGGAATAACAAGGTTGGTAATGTACCAATTTGGTTTTCACTTGACTCCTAATCACTTAATGCAGTAAAAAGAAGCAAAAGCGAAATCAATTTGTAAAATACAAGATAGGGTTGTATGCATCCGGGACTTGCCTTCGTTGACGGAAAAGTCTGGGTCCGGAGTCGTTCCACCGATATCAACACCAACCTCCACAGACGGATCAACCTCCTCAACTACTTGATTAACTACCACGTGTTCACCTTCGTTCACTACACGTAGCAACGATGCCATGTTTAACATGATGCGAAATATGAAATATGATGCTCGATGATGGATGCAAAATTAACAACTTGAATACAACTTTCCTTCGCGGTACAGTTACAAGTTAAACTAACTAAACCATTTTTGCAACACTCCCATCAATTGCCAAGGATCATCACTAACTAATGACCCAAGGACATCACTCAATCAAAAACTCAAACAAAACCTGAATCACTAAAGGTTACTATTTGCTTTTATGAATTAATTAATTAATTAAGAATTATGAAATAAATCAACTTGTTCCAATTGGCCTCAAAATTTTTGTAAATGTTCATCACATGATAACTAAGTGACAAAACAATTTTCATAATTTTTGGATACACAAATAAGCCTAGAAAAAATCCTAGAAACTCATTTATTAATTAATTGAGCAATTTTTATCACATTCAAAATGTACTGAAAAACAACATTTCATATTTTTCCTATATAATATACATCACAGAGAGATCACACAAAAATTTTCATAATTTTTCGAGCTCTAAATAAATCTACACAAAAATAACAAAAACAGACACTATTCATTCATTCCAGAAAATAGAAAAATCCATTTTTGAACTACACAGTCACTGACATCCTGACCCCACCTGTCATCTTCAACCTCAGGCTTTGACTCCGGCGACACACGCGCTGACCGGCGATATCTCGCCGACGGCGAGACCAACGGTGACGACCAAGGTACCAAAACACTACCCTCAACTAGACGCATCGATTTGGGGCACAAGCTGGACCAGCTACGGACTGGACCGAGCACTACGCCGGCCATGGCGGCCACGACGGCGCGGCTACGCTACGCTGGCGATGTGAGACTTGTAAAGCTTAAACAGATGGCCTAGGAAGCATCAGCAGCTCACCCCAAACACGACTGAGTAGAGCACAAGGCCGGAGGAGCACTGGAGGCACCGTTCGACGGACACAGCAGTCACGACAGAGCAAGCAATGGTGACGGTGACGCTCTGGTGGCTGCAGTGGACAATTTGATCAAGCATCAAGGTACAAAGCACCATGGCATCGTGGCGAAACTGAATCACGGCTCGGCAAGGACAGAGACTCACCGCAACGCGCTGACCACGATGAAACGGGATCGCGGGTGAGGTTGCCGGCCGCGAGGAAGAAGAGCGTGTACCGCGAGTTTCCAGCGAAGACAAGCGACAAAAGCAGGTTGGTTGGGTGCGCAAGTAGTAGGCGGAACTATGACAAGCTTTGCAGCGGCTGGAGTGCGTTAAAGTGATGGTGAGAGCTCGCCGGAGTTATGGCCGTGGCGTCGGGAAAATAGAGTAAGAGAGCGGGGGCAAACGGCGATGGCCAAGGCTAAATAGAGCGGCTCAGAAGCACAAGGAAGCTGCGCTGTGGCCTTCACAACTCCAACGCGACGCCAAAGACAGCCACGACCACACCTGGAAGCAAACCAAAGGTCGCCGGCGGTGTAGCAAGAGCGCTGAACACTGTTCATCGAAATTACAGAATTGCCATCCAGTTTAAAATCCAAATTACTCCCAAATTTGTATAACAACTCAAAAATCTCCAAAAATAAAAGTTGTTTAAAATCAAAAGTTCAACAACTTAGCTTTTTATAACCAACCCCTAATTCGGTCTACATTTTGAAATGAACTTTTGAATTCAAATAGGGGACATTTAAGGAATTTCGTCTTTTCAAATAACTTCAATTTTTACTAAACAACTTGAAAAACTCCAAAAACAAACTTTGTACAACTCAACAAGCTCTACAACTTTGCTTTAAGGTTCAACCCCAAAATGTGCTTCAATTTTGAAATGGATTTTTAGGGTAGGATTTAAATATTGAAAATCAGGGTTTTTGGAATTTCAAATCAATACAAAGATTTCAACTTGATTCAAACAATACCAAGCAATACTTATAACATACATGTAAACTTGTTTTAGTGAATGCATATCAAAGTTTGCAATATGACCAATGCCTTGCAATGCATATGATGATATGTCCAATTTTTAATACTTAAACACCCGGGGTGTTACAATCCTTCCCCCTAAAAGAAATCTCGCCCCGAGATTCAAAGCCATAGGGTAAGCAATGGAAAAGGAAATGTGTCAATCCAAAAACATCCAATTCTCATCCATAAACAACTGAGGTTCCTTTACAAAACACAATTTGTAACAACCGAGCTTAACTAACAGTACTCTATTCTATAATGACGCAAGAAACTCTGGAAACTTTTCTAACAAGTAATCTTCTGATTCCCAAGTAGCTTCCTCTTCTGAATGTTGATTCCAATGTATCTTGTAGAACTTTATTGTCCTCCTTCGAGTAACACGATCTTTCTGATCCAACACTCGGATAGGATATTCTGAATAAGTCAGATCTGGTTCAAGTCCCACTCCTTCAACTTCAACATTCTGCTCAGGCACTCGGAGACACTTCTTCAACTGAGACACATGGAACACATCATGTACAGCTGATAAATGTTCTGGTAATTTCAAGCGATAGGCCACTTTTCCATATCTCTCCAAAATTTGAAATGGTCCAATATATCGAGGTGCCAACTTGCCTTTAACACCAAAACGGGTAACTCCCTTCATTGGTGATACTTTCAGATATACAAAATCTCCTTTGCTAAACACCAATGGTCTCCATCGTCTATCCGCATAACTCTTTTGGCGGGACTGAGCTATCTTCAAATTACTCTGTATTTGCCTAACCTTGTCTTCTGTTTCTTTCACAAGGTCAACTCCAAAGAATCTTCTTTCTCTGGGCTCAGACCAACTCAACGATGTTCTGCATCTACGACCATAGAGTGCTTCAAATGGAGCCATTCTAATGCTTTCCTAATAACTATTGTTATATGAGAACTCGGCCAAAGGTAAGCATTCGTCCCACTTGTTGGAATAATTAAGGACACAACACCTTAACATATCTTCAAGCACTTGATTGACTCTTTCAGTCTGTCCATCAGTCTGCGGATGATAAGCTGTACTATACAGGAGCTTGGTACCCAATGAAGAATGCAATTGTTTCCAAAAACTGGAGACAAACTGTGTACCCCTATCGGACACTATGGTCTTTGGTATTCCATGGAGACTCATAATTCTTGCTAAATATATTTTGGCATATTGGACAGTGGGATATATAGTCTTGACAGGAATAAAATGTGCTGACTTAGTGAGTCGATCTACAATAACCCATATTGAGTCAAATCCCTTTGATGTCTTGGGTAGACCAACAATAAAGTCCATACTTATGTCCTCCCACTTCCAAGCTGGAATAGGCAATGGTTGTAATTCTCCAGCAGACCTCAAATGTATAGCTTTCACTTTCTGACAAGTATCACACTTTGCTATATATCTTGCAATTTCTATCTTCATTTTGGTCCACCAAAATCTTTGTTTTAAGTCATGGTACATCTTGTTGCTTCCCGGATGGATAGATAACCTAGTAGCATGTGCTTCTTCAAGAATTGACTACCGCAACTCAGTAACTTTTGGTACCACTAGGCAATCCTTGAACCATAGCACACCTTCATTATCTATGCTGAAACATTCCGCCTTTCCATTCCCGACTCTTTCCTTGATATGGGCTACACCCTTATTTTCCTTCTGAGCAACAATAACTTGATCTTGAATAGTGGCTTCAACAATTATGTTGGTCAAACTACCTTGTTGAATTACCTCTACATTCAATTTCTCCATCTCTTGACATAAGGTCAGACCCATTGTTCTTACTGTTAGGCAATTGCAATAACTTTTGCGACTGAGGGCATCTGCCACCACATTTGCTTTACCAGGGTGATAATGTACTTCAAAGTCATAATCTTTAATCAACTCTAACCATCTTCTTTGTCGCATATTCAACTCTGACTGAGTAAAGATATACTTTAAGCTCTTATGGTCTATATAAATATGGCACGTATTACCAAGTAGGTAATGCCGCCAAATCTTCAGAGCATGGACCACAGCTGCTAACTCTAGATCATGAGTCGGATAGTGTTCTTCATGTTGCTTAAGTTGCCTGGATGCATAAGCAATGACTCATCCTTCTTGCATCAACACACATCCAATACCAACACCTGAAGCATCGCAATAAACATCAAACGGCTTCTCGATATCAGGTTGGGCTAATACTAGTGCAGTGGTCAACAGTCTCTTCAAAGTCTGGAAAGCCTCTTCACAATCAGATGACCATGCAAACTTGACTTGGTTCTTCAGTAACTCAGTTATGGACTTTGATACTTTAGAGAAATCTGGAATAAACCGACGGTAATACCCCGCCAATCCTAGAAAACTCCAAACTTGATGAACTGTGGTTGGTGGTTTCCAATCAAGCACATCCTTCACTTTGCTTGGATCAACAGCAACTCCTTCCGCTGACAAGACATGTCCAAGAAATTGTACTTCCTTAAGCCAAAAATCACACTTGCTGAACTTGGCATATAGTTAATGTTCTCTCAAACGAGTCAGAACAATTCTGAGGTGTTTTGCATGTTCTTCCTTATTCTTGGAATATACTAGAATGTCATCAATAAACACCACTACGAATTTGTCTAGCTCAGGCATGAATACAGAATTCATCAAATACATGAAATGAGCTGTAGCATTTGTCAAACTAAAAGACATTACCAAGTATTCATAAAATCCATATCTTGTGGTAAATGCTGTTTTGGGAATATCTTCAGGCTTTATCTTGATTTGGTGATATCCTAACCTCAAATCTATCTTGGAGAAAACTTTGGCTCCGGCCAGTTGATCAAAAAGCAAATCTATCCGAGGTAATGGATACTTATTCTTGATGGTCACTTCATTCAACGGACGATAGTCAACACATAACCTCAGGGTCTCATCTTTTTTTCACAAAAATTGTCGAACACCCCCAAGGCGATGAAATAGGTTGTATAAACCCCTTCTCAATCAATTCTTGCAACTGAGTTTTCAACTCGGCTAACTCCTTAGGTGGCATCCTATAAGCTCTCCGAGAAATCGGAGCTGTTCCAGGTTGCAATTCTATATTAAACTGGACATCCCTATCAGGTGGTAGACCGGGTAAATCTTCAGGAAACACATCAGGAAATTCACATATTACCGGGATATCTCTAGTCTCTTTGACGGCAGTTGCACAAACTTTGCCAACTGATCTTCTTAAGGTTGGAAGTTGGATGAGAAGTTGAGAAGTACTATCTGACAAACTCACCCTTATAGTTCTATTCAAAGCATCTATAACAGCCTTATGCTGATACATCCAATTCATTCCTAAGATTACATCTATATCCTGATCCTTAAGGATAATCATGGTAGTGGGAAAAATATGCCCACCCAGGTTTATGGGTACCTGGTATACCATTTCCTTAGTACACAGACGTCCCCCGGGCGACTGTATAAAGAATTTTCCTTTGTTGCCCCAATTGAAATTTCATACTTCACCACAAATGTTCTATTGATGAATGAATGTGATGCGCCAGAATCAAAAAGTATAACTGCAGGATGGTTGGCAACAGGAAACATACCCATCATTACTGGCTCCCCTTCCGGAATTTCCCCAGCTTGAATGTAGAACACTCGTCCTGTCTTCCTTTCATCTTTGCCTTTCTGAACATTTTGATTGTTGCCCTTATTCTGTGCCTGACCCTGTTGTTGATTTGCAGGGGCCTTCTGATAATTGGGATTAGACTACCTTGGATATGGACATTCTCTCGAGAAATGACCTGGCTTGCCACAATTGAAACAGGGATACTTGTGACCCTGGGGTGTTGAAGCAGAAATCCCAGAAGCATTTGTTGGTTGTGGATTCTGATAAGTTGCAACAGGACAGACATTTGATTACTGACCGGCTTGAAACTACGGTGGACGATAAGGAGGATGATTATGATTTACTGGATGATAAATCACCCTTTGCCTTTTTGGATTTCCCCCATGAGATCCAGACGGCATACTCTTTTTCTTCTTGAGCTCCTTATGCTGCCGATACTTTGCCTCTGAAGCAATTGCAATATTCACTGCCTCATGATAAGTGACATTGGTACAAGTTGTCATCATAGTCTGCAATTTGGTATTCAGACCTCTCATGAACCATTTCTTTTTCTTAACATCAGTATTGACATGTTTAGGTGCATATTGTGACAGGTGATTGAATCTTCCCATATACTGCATCACGGTTTGATCCCCTTGCTTCAAAGCAAGAAATTCATCCAGCTTCATAGCCATAACTCCCTCCAGGATATAATGAGCTCTGAAAGCAGTACGAAACTCCATCCAAGTTAACGGAACACCTACGGGTTGCATGGCCATAAGATTTGCATACCAAGCACCGGCTGCATCTCTAAGTTGCTGAGCAACAAAAACTGGTTTCTGAAACTCTGTGCATGGTATAAGATCAAATTTCTGCTCCATGGTCCTAAGCCAATCATCAGCCTCCAATGGTTCATCTGCCTTAGTGAACACTGGGGGTTTTGTATCTGTGAAGTCCACATATGTAGCCTCCTGCCTGTTATGATGGCAACCACAGTTTCCATGCATCTGATTCTGATTACTTTGAGCCATCTTATGAAGCAAACGAGAATTTTCAACCGTCACATTGACAAGTGCGGCTATAGCATCCGCTAGATTTGTTGGAACTGGTGGCGGATCTGGAATATCATTCTCATTTTGTGAAGTACCAGGAATATACGAACCCCGCGTACGACGCATCTATTCACAACAAACCAAACTTTACTCACAAGCCTTTATTGATTGATAAAAGGGCGGACTACAACTCAATGCACTAGTTTCACTTATTTAAACACAAGACCGCATTTGAACAAGACTACTTAACTTAAACTAGAACTAACTATTTCACAACTCTACTCCTTTTCGTGATTACATCAAACTTCAGGCTCGGTATCCATTCCGGAAATATTACCGCCTTCATTGTCACTTTCATCGATCATTACTAATTCTTCGGGATCTTCTTCTTCTTCTTCTTCCGATTCACTACCATCGGCAAGGATAACATCGGGATCCATTACATCAGCTTGGGGTTCATGATTTGTGTCTAGGAGATTGCTTAGCCTATAAACCTCCTCATGCAGATAGGTATTATGCTCTTCTAAGTCTTCTACATAAAATTCTAACTCATGAGTTCTAGCTCTAGCTACATTTTCCCTATGCCAAGCTTCATTCCTTCCTTCCACCGTACGAACTAACATACGTTCGCAGTTCCTGTGAGCGGTGGTGAGATGTCTTAACTGCTCCTGTACTCTGCCCACTTGGATGGCATCCATAGCCCTATCTCTAGTAGTTTGGGCTAACTCTATAGAAATCCTCTGTATCTCCGCCTGAGGATTAGGCCTAGAGTTGTTACTGCTAGCACCATCATTCCTAGGGGCAAGTTGATGGCGAGGAACTCCCTTGGGCCTGGTGGACTTACGGGGTGTCTTCTTGGTACGAGCCATGCTGTACGAGCAGGATTAATCCAAGTAAAACAATCTCACAATAGTCTCAAGAGTAGTAAGGATGGACTACACATTTCAACCCATACACACCACTCACCCTAGACTCAGAGACGAAGGAAGCAACAAGTGAATTAATTATGATGCATGAATCGTTCTTATGAACAAAACCACCAAAGCTTAAAACGAACATAACAACATTTGTTTTTATATAGGGCATAATAAGATTACTACTCCACCACACAAAACCTTTTTAATCAATTAAGGAATGGTGAGAAAGAAATAAGACAAGTCAGAAGCAATTTGGACCAAATTAATCAAGTTAAATTTTAGTTATCCCAAATCATTTTGATGTTTTTGTAAACCAATACAATAAAAACTTTGTAACGAATGCTCTGATACCATTCTGTGGCAGAACCTCCTAAATTATAGGGCCCACATGCACCTGTCACTGTCCAATGACCTTTGACACTATGCATACGTTCCCGGTAACTTAAGAAGACTGTCGGGTGTCCTCGGGGAACCCCGAATCATCCACGATTTCTGAGCAGGATCATATTACAGAGTCATTGCAGTATTACAACAGTTTATTCAAATAGATACACCAGAGTAAAAATAGCAGAAGTCTTACAATCACATAGTTTACAAACCGTTTGTTTCAAACCATACAACTAAGTTCAATAATTAATACAAAACAAAGTAGTGGAGTGGAATTATAATATATTACAGAACACACAAATAAGCTGCCCTGCCTAAGGCCACACATTTACTTATCGTCATCGCACTGAACAACAGTCATGCAGCACGATCCAAAACAGATCTGCTCATGAGCCTCACCTGTAACAAGGGTCAATAAACCTTGAGTAAAAAAGTACTCAACAAGACTTAACCGAAATAAAAACTGATAGAACTTATGAATGCAGGCTCGGGGATTCAAGGTATGGCTTTAGCAATACTCAAAGTTCTTTTGCGTAAAAGCTTTTTAATAAAATTCTTTACATCAACATTTAAAACTTCATAAACTCATATACAAAGCTCACACGATACGCAATGAGATCATGAAACTTCATAACCAACACCTTCACAGACCATCCGCAAGTTCTAGTTATTAATTACTACGATGATGAACAGTGAGTTGAGTCTCCATAACCGAGGAGTAACGATGATTCGAACCGATTAAAAACACAGTTGGGAATTCCAGACCACACGACATATGTAGGTTTCCGACCTACATATACCAACCCACCCTCGGATCCTCTAAAACAAGAATGGGTCCGCGCCACCCGAGAATACAGTACTCCACCAATCCAGCCCATTGCCACGTGGGTACACGCTATTCTCGCCATCTCTCCACTCCAAATGCGCGAGTAGCCATTCTCATAATAGAATAGCCAAGTTAAGGCTTACCAGAGTATGTGGTTAGTACTACAAAGTCTCACCTCATGCAATTCAACAACGGACGGACCTTAATCGACACAGGCGGAAAGAACCTGCTCAGAAGACCTCCATGTCTTGCGGCTCCCATACACTGAGTCCGCCCGGTCTAGATTTTTTACTCCACATTCCCATATAACATGATACCATAAGTAACCACAGTTCCATTTAAAACTTGCAGATGACAGGTAATCACCCGACTTTCATCGTTCTAAGCATAGCTAAGCAAAACTAGGCATATACGAATTTAAAACTGGTAATATGGTAAATATGGAATAACAAGGTTGGTAATGTACCAATTTGGTTTTTACTTGACTTCTAATCACTTAATGCAGTAAAAAGAAGCAAAAGCAAAATCAATTTGTAAAATACAAGATAGGGTTGTATGCATCCGAGGCTTGCCTTCGTTGACGAAAAAGTCTAGGTCCGGAGTCGTTCCACCGATATCAACACGAACCTCCACAGACGGATCAACCTCCTCAACTACTTGATTAACTACCACGTGTTCACCTTCGTTCACTACACGCAGCAACAATGCCATGTTTAACATGATGCGAAATATGAAATATGATGCTCGATGATGGATGCAAAATTAACAACTTGAATACAACTTTCCTTCGCGGTACAATTACAAGTTAAACTAACTAAACCATTTTCGCAACACTCCCATCAATTGCCAAGGATCATAACCAACTAATGACCCAAGGACATCACTCAATCAAAAACTCAAACAAAACCTGAATCACTATAGGTTACTATTTACTTTTATGAATTAATTAATTAATTAAGAATTATGAAATAAATCAACTTGTTCCAATTGGCCTCAAAATTTTTGTAAATGTTCATCACATGATAACTAAGTTACAAAACAATTTTCATAATTTTTGGATACACAAATAAGCCTAGAAAAAATCTAGGAAACTCATTTATTAATTAATTGAGCAATTTTTATCACATTCAAAAAGTACTGAAAAACAATATTTCATATTTTTACGAAATAATATACATCACAGAGAGGACACACAAAAATTTTCATAATTTTTCGAGCTCTAAATAAATCTACACAAAAATAACAAAAATAGACACTATTCATTCATTCCAGAAAATAGAAGAATCCATTTTTGAACTACACAGTCACTGACATCCCGACCCCACCTGTCATCTTCAACCTCAGGCTTTGACTCCGGCGACACACGCGTTGACCGGTGATATCTCGCCGACGGCGAGACCAACGGTGACGACCAAGGTACCAAAACACTACCCTCAACTAGACGCATCGATTTGGGGCACAAGCTGGACCAGCTACGGACTGGACCGAGCACTACGCGGGCCATGGCGGCCACGACGGCGTGGCTACGCTATGCTAGCGACATGAGACTTTTAAAGCTTAAACAGATGACCCAGGAAGCATCAGCAGCTCACCCCAAACGCGACTGAGTAGAGCACAACGACGGAGGAGCACTGGAGGCATCGTTCGACGGACACAGCGGTCACGGCAGAGCAAGCAACGACGACGGTGATGCTCCGGTGGCTACGGTGGACAATTTGATCAAGCATCAAGGTACAAAGCACCACGGCATCGTGGTGAAACTAAATGATGGCTCGGCAAGGACAGAGACTTACCGGAACGCGCTGACCACGACAAAACGGGATCGCGGGTGAGGTTGCCGACTGCGAGGAAGAAGAGCGCGCACCGCGAGTTTCCGGCGAAGACAAGCGACAAAAGCAGGTTGGTTAGGTGCGCAAATAGCAGGCGGAACTATGACAAGCTTTGCAGCGGCTGGAGTGCGCTAAAGTGATGGTGAGAGCTCGCCGGAGTTATGGCCGTGGCGTCGGGAAAATAGAGCAAGGGAGCGGGGGCAAACGGCGACGGCTAAGGCTAAATAAAGCGGCTCAGAAGCGCAAGGAAGCTGCGCTGTGGCCTTCACCGCGCCAGCGCGACGCCAAAGACAGCCACGACCGCGCCTGGAAGCAAACCGAAGGTCGCCGGCGGTGTAGCAAGAGCGCTGAACACTGTTCATCGAAATTACAGAATTGCCATCCAGTTTAAAATCCAAATTACTCCCAAATTTGTATAACAACTCAAAAATCTCCAAAAATAGAAGTTGTTCAAAATCAAAAGTTCTACAACTTTGCTTTTCTAACCAACCCCTAATTCGGTCTACATTTTGAAATGAACTTTTGAATTCAAATAGGGGACATTTAAGGAATTTTGCCTTTTCAAATAACTTCAATTTTTACTAAACAACTTGAAAAACTCCAAAAACAAACTTTGTACAACTCAACAAGCTCTACAACTTTTCTTTAAGGTTCAACCCCAAAATGTGCTTCGATTTTGAAATGGATTTTTAGGGTAGGATTTAAATATTGAAAATCAGGGTTTTTGGAATTTCAAATCAATACAAAGATTTCAACTTGATTCAAACAATACCAAGCAATACTTATAACATACATGTAAACTTGTTTTAGTGAATGCATATCAAAGTTTGCAATATGACCAATGCCTTGCAATGCATATGATGATATGTCTAGTTTTTAATACTTAAACACCCGGGGTGTTACAATCGCACCAACCATGTACAATGTTCGTTCAGTACTACATGTGTGAGTGAGCACGGGCGCGACTTGTGTCGGCGTCGAACCATTGATTGGGTCCGACAGTGAGCATCGGACTTGGGTTCAAGGGTTTTTACCCTCTCTGGTGCTCTCTGTGTAACAAACTGGGTTTTTGGAAAAGCCAAAAATACAAACTTTTTAAAAAATTTCTTGCAATTGAGTGAAGCATGTAGATGCTAGGTCAAACTAAGAATAATCTATAAATAAATTGTTGCATACATATAGAATTACTTGTAGGAGTTTGCCGGAGTTCTTTTGTTGGTTTAGTGTTTGTCTTGGAGAGCACAAGTTCGTAGCAAATCCTTTTGATCCCTTCTAGAATATCTTATGAATCCCTTCTCCTCTCTCTCAATTCATCTTCTTGCTTTTGAACCTCATTCGAATCCCTTGATCTAATTCATAAAGTCAATCGACCTTCCTTGTAAATCAATGCCCATTGATGCCAACCCTTGGCATTGGATTTCGAGACCTGTAATAGACCCTAGTGGCCCTTGGATATTACCCAAGTGGGCCCACACCTAAGCTAATTAAGTTTTACAAACACTCGATTATGGAATTAATCAAGCAATATATGAAATGGAAAAGAGTAAAGGAATTGGGAAAGAAAGGTGAAGGCCATATTGGCCTGATCGGTCCAACCAATTGAACCAGCTCAACTTAGCCCCCCCTGCTTCTGGCCCGCTCGCGCGTGCGTGGCCTGCTTGGCCCAACCGGCGTAGCAGCCCAGCTTGGCCCAGCTTCTCCCCTTCAGCCCGCTCGCGCGCGCACGGCCAAGCGGCCTAGTTGCCCCCTTGCGACCGCCTATCTCACCCCCCTCTCACGATGTCGCTGGCAGGTGGACCAGCTGAACCCACCTGTCATCCCCTTCGTCGCCCCCCTTCCTCTGCTTTTCGGACAAAACAGAGCACCGGCGCGCACCAGGCAAGGAGCACCCAATGCCGCGCCCCGCATCCTAGCCGTTTGGACCTGACCACCCACCCACGCATCACCTTGACCGTGCCCCGAACCATCGTGACCAAGCCCTGACGCTCCTCTTCACGAACCTTCCGAGCCGCTACCTGCTCTAGCCTCCGGATGACCGCCACGTGCACCGACTGTCCCATCAAGCGGCGTGTACATCGGCGACCCCTCGTGGAACCCTAGCTTGCGGGCTATAAGAACCCCTCAGCAGCGCTCTCCCTCGCCATCTCCCTCCTGTCCGCCGCCATAGAGTCCCTCCTTCCTCTCTACCTTCTCCCCCGTCCAAGGACGCCATGGCCGGGACGCCATGGGGCCACAGCACCGCCACAGAGCTCTGGGTCTGCACCGAGCCCCACCGTTCTTTGCCACCGTGCTGTGAGCACAATCACCGAGCGACCTCACCATCAAGCCTGCAACGCCGGACGCGTCCCCGAGCCGCGCGACCACGGAAACTCCACGGCCTCGCCAAGCCACGTCGCACGGAGACCTCGCAGCCACGGATCCATATCAAGCCCCGACGTCGACACCACGTTGAGCCGCCATCCACCTCATCTCCATCACGGCCTTCACAAGCGGATGGTGAGCCTTCTCTGAACCCAAGACCCCACCTTTCGACGCATTTCAGTGACCATGCCTGACCGGCCTTTGCACCGAGTTCTGAAACCTGCAGTGACGCCGAGCCCTCGGAGACCGTGGCCGCCACAGAATGTCCTTGCGTCGGACCGCCACCAACTTGGGCCTCGACCTCGCCCTGAACCACAACCAAGAGCCACCGGCGCCACCTCTGTCCACCAAGCCCGGTCAGCCACACCACGATGTTGCGGCCACGATCAGAAACGCCACCACCTTGATGCGATCTGCTCGCACCGAGCCCTTCCTGCACGCAGTGCTACACGACCAAGGTACGACCATGCACCGGTGAGCCCATCCTTGGCCAAGCTCCACTGTCTTGGCCCCTCGATGGCATGTCTACATGCCCGGCTGACTTGCCGCACTGACCTTGCCGCCCATGGCCATCACACTGCCAGGAGCACCGCACACCACTTGCCCATGTCGCTAGCACACCGTGCTGGCACCCACACTAGCCACTGCCATCGCCTAACAAGGCCCTGCCTTGCCTTGGCGCCACGCCGTCGGCGAACCTCGTTGTGGCCATGACCATGCCCGCGCACACACCACCTCGCCCTCACGTCCACAGCATGGCACCGCCATCATGGCCTCACCATTGTGAGCTCAGCTGACCCCTACACCTCCATGACCCCAAACCTTGCAGCCACACTCGCGACCATGGCCACCGCTTGGACGCACACGCACGTTGCCCTGTCGCCGCGCACCTCCGCCTGGCCGTGGACATGCGCGTCGCGAGCAGCCCCAGCCCAGACCCCGCCTTGTTGAGTGGCTTGCGGGAAAGCACCAAGGCCAGCCGGCCCAATGCCCAACACCAGCTCCCTCTCTTCTCTCTTGGGCTGACTGCAGCAGCTGCAACATCGGCCCAGAGGCCCTGTGCTGGCCCTCTCTCTCTTCCTTGCAGTTTGGGCCGACAAACAGGCCGGCCTACCTTTCCTCTTTGCATAAGCCAATCCCGGCAGCAGCCCAGTGGTGGCCCAGTAGAAACCTTGGCCCCCCTTTTCTTTTTCAGGAATGGATTTAATCTCCGAAATTCGTAGAAAATTCATACGTTGTCGAAAAATTATGAAACTAGTTTCATAATTTTTCTAAAATCGAGCCCTACGATGTGGACCAACCCTTAAGTACTTTTGACCCCTCAAAATTGAAGAGCCCACTCTTTGCTTGCGCTCACACCGTTCACGCAAGACATGTACGATGCCCTGGAATGCCACCATATGGTTCCAGGCACCCCTCGGCCATGATCTATGACCAAGCCACTGACTCGACGCTCTTAGCCATGCCGCGGCGAAGAGTTACTATAACCTCATCGTGAGCCCCAAAGCCATAATTGGACCACGTGGCATTGATCGTTGCATCATGGACTGCAGGTTTCCTTTCTTTGGTTGCCCTGATGGTTCCGTGGAACCCTGTGTCCGTGTTTCACCACTGTTCCGACTACCCCGAGTCACGAGAACATGCCGTCGAGATCTACCGGGACCCGCACTAAAGGCATGTTGAGGTAGTCATATTGCACAACTCACGAACAAAGCCCTGGTATACACCGCATGACCTAGCACCGTTGCCGAGACCACCATTGCCAAGACCACCGTTGCTGAGACCACCTTTGCCAAGACCACCATTGCCAAGACCACCGTTGCCGAGACCACCATTGCTAAGACCACCGTTGCTGAGACCACCATTGCCAAGACCATCGTTGCCGAGACCACCGCTGCCGAGACCACCATTGCCAAGACCACCGTTGCCGAGACCACCGTTGCCGAGACCACCGTTGCCGAGACCACCGTTGCCAAGACCACCGTTGCCGAGACCACATGGCCTCACTAGCCAAGACCACATGGCCTCGCTTGCCAAGAACACCATGACCCCACCTACTACGAGCCGTAACCTCTAGACCATGAACCCTAGTCGTATGTCTTATCGAGACCATGGAAAGATCCACCTTGCATCTTTCTGTATACGCATATCAACATTGTTGGGCCCTATTCTTATGACCTATCTATCCATGACTGTCCTACAGGATCTATCCATTACCCAGCTATGGAATGTGCTACTCTGCAGTCATGTCGAGTTGCTACGTCTTTCGGTCGTGTTTGGTTCATATCACTGGTTGTTGGTGTTGTTGCCTGTGTGCCGAGCCTTCGAGCCAGCTGAGGGATCGTACCTCATCCGGCAGTTATGATCGCGGGATCCGTCTCACCATGACCATGATGCCGAGTGTAACTCAACTCATCACTTTTTAGTTGACTTCATCGTACCACGAGTGTTAGCTCCTGCCTTTGGCCCTAGAACATGGTCGTGATGGATTCAATGTTGATACTAACATCGATGCAGATATCACCCGCACGCCTTGAGCCCTCCATGACCAAGTCCTGTGGGAGATGACCTAGAGATAACAATCGTGGAACGATGGGTGCCAACTCGTTGGTATACCTTGTGGCCACGAGTTTGCCTCGCCATGACCATGGAGCTACGCCACTCTTTTGCTTTTTCTTGCCTCTTCGTGCTCAAACCCCCGTATGCTTGTACCTTGTATGACCATCACATTTCTTTGATTCCCACGGTGACAATGGCACCGCTATGAATTAGAGAGATTTCTTAGTGCCAGTGCACCTAAGTCGGGTACCCTACGAGTGGTTTGCGCACTTGGTGTTTGTCGCTTCCTTCCAATGCGCCGTCTTTCGTCGTGGCACGAGTGTTGGAAGAAGTAGACCTTGTCCCTTGTTGTCCTTGCTCTTGTTGCACCGCTAGCCCGCTCTGTTCGATTCTGTCTTGCCCATGACGATTGTATCAAAGACCGGACTATTCCCTTTGGGTCAGCGAAGCTATGATCTATGTCGTACCTCGAACCCATGCGTGTCAACCCGATCGACCGTCTAAAACCATCTTTCCCGAAGATGTGTTTGAAAACATGACATGGATGTGCCTAGCTAACCCCCGCATCTTTTGCCATGTTGAGCGACTCTCTTCTCGGCTCCCGACGTTGTTATGTCATGTGGATCGAGGGGATCCGTTGATGTCCAATCTCTTTGCGCTACCGCTTTCTACCATAGCGGGCGAGCCGAAGTATATTGGAGCCAAGTCACAATAGTGTTATTCGTTCTTGTCTGCTTCTTGTATCCAATAGTGACTTACAGGATAAGACTATAAGAGCCGAAATCTGTCATTCTTCCTTCGTTGAGCCCATCCTCCGATTCCCGTCAACTCCATGACGCCCGAATCGAAAGATCGTGAGCCATGGTGATGCTATGGATAAGCCTTGGTGGCTTAAACGAATTATCCTATAGCCGTTCCGTTCTGGCT
Organism: Miscanthus lutarioriparius; assembly: GCA_904845875.1. Classification (NCBI taxonomy): domain Eukaryota; kingdom Viridiplantae; phylum Streptophyta; class Magnoliopsida; order Poales; family Poaceae; genus Miscanthus; species Miscanthus lutarioriparius. Next base: position 68,571,894 of record CAJGYO010000004.1, on the reverse strand, counting down.
TGGCCATGACTTAAGCTTGTGCATAGCAAACCACCACTCTTGTTTCTTTGGCCTGAGGAAATCGGACAACCGCCGAGAGGGCTAAGCCATGTATCTCTTATTGTCTCGATGGCATTATTGGATTTCCTGTGTCTCGTCGTCTTTTCGAGTGTTGAGTGCTCTCTTGCCTTGCGTGTCGCTTTGTTGAGTAGCTGACGATCGGACCAAGAGAACGTGGACGATGACAAGGACTGCGGAATGGAATCAACACAGGAGGAGGAGACCCCGCTAATGGAATGCCAACGAATGGAGAATTGTACCACTACTACCTCTACATCGCAGGTGTCATGGCAGCACCCTCTTTTAGAGAATCCTATTAGACATTGCATAATATCTAGAACTGCTAGCGCTTTATAATTATTCCTTTGCTAGAACTTTGATGCATGCTACTACCTGAGCCATTATTACCCTGATGCAATCCACTCTACCACGTCACCCTGCTTTGCACATTCGCTCGCTTATATATGCTTACTTGCCTGCTTGCTTGCATATTACACCACTATACTTATTATTAAATCCACTTCGCATTATATCAGGGATGTGATGCTGGTGGTGCACCCCCTAGGAATGGTTTGGCTATCGGTGCCGGACTTGGTGGTGTGTGAGCGTGCTGCGTGTGTCTTGGGTGCATGGAGAGTGAGGGTTGTGTCGACCGAGCTAGAATAACGACGAGCCTGGGGCGAGTCTTGCCATGTGGTGCTACCTAGGCACTTGGATATGGAATACCTGTGGCGGGTAAATGGTAATTGGAGGTGGCCTTGGGTGAGAACCTCAGAGAGGTGGAGCCCGGGGTAGAGGTGCTGTGGTGGCATGGTAAATGGAAACCCTGATGAAGACATTCTGGCTTGGTCACCCCTAACGACTTACTGGTACTCAGATTCACCGGGAATCCTTTACATCCCACTCACCCTATATGGTGCGGGACGGTCGGACTACTTGGTAGAGGGATGCCACTACTGCTAGGCGAACGTGTGCAAGGAGGTACGGGGTGCGCGGTTTTTTCCCCCACACCCTTCTGAGACTTCAGGAGGCCTTGTGGACCAGCTCTTGACATCCGGTGGGCCCCGGCTCTATCTACAACTCACAATATCAGCCATCCCATACTAGACTTGGGATGTTCCAGGGCAGAGAGGTAGGGTGGCATCGTTCTAGGCTAGCAAGCGGCCAGAATCTGCCTAGACGGGGCACCGTCGAGGATGGCTATCTTGTGGGTATGTGAAACCTCTGCAGAGTGTATGGTTGATCGATCGATACATATGCCGACTTGTCGGCTATGGACCTTTCCTGGGTTTTGCTTAAACTAGATAGGAGATGAGTCCTTCTATCCTCCCTCCAGGGTTGGGGTATTTTCTGGTCGTGAGCCTTGGGGCTGCGGGCCATTGAGACAAGGCCGAGAGGGAGTTGGCCTGTCGACCTGAGTGTGTGAGATGAGATAAGGTGTGGTGGTGTGGAGATGGTTTGGGATGGATGGTTGGTGGATGGATATGGATGGTGTTGTGGTGAATGTGTTAAAAATTGGATATTATTATTATAATACAATTGTTATTTACTTCTCATGCGCTAAGAATGCAAACCACAGCCAAATATTAGGATCGCCAGATCCCTTGTTTATTTTTTTCCACTAAAGCTCATCGGTGTTGACCATGGCCTGCACACATCTGGCGGTGTGCAGATTTCCTGCTTCTCAGAGATGCTGACTTTAGAAGGATTAGGAGGTCTCATGCCTACGCTCAAGTTTGGTTCGTAGATGGAATCTACGCTGCACTACGCCAACTCTGATGATGCCCGTGAAGGAGGAGCCTTCACTCAATAGTCTTCCGCTAGATTAACTCTGTAATAGGTGTGTTCCCCAGTGATGTAATATCTTGTATTCTTGTAATCTTACGATGTATGACTGTGACATCGACTGAATTATGATAATATGATGGAATCAGTTCTTGGTTTCATCATATTATAATTCATTCTGTGGAATTTTCCCTTCGTGGAAAATTGAGGATGTTTCAGTTGGTATCAGAGCCATACTTGACCTTAGGACGAGACCTTTAGTACCAAACACTAGTGTAGAAGCCAAACATTCTATCTGTAGTGGAGTCATAGCTACTAACACTTGATTCCCCGTCTCTACCTTGAGTTCTAGTACTAACTGACTATCCCCGATCTGAAAAGTTGACCACTAGGAAATGATTCCCTATATCACCCACGCAAGATCGATAGATGTGTGAGACTCAAAGGCTAAGGAGTCGCCTTAAGTCAACACTATGCATATAGGAGTTGTAATGCTGCTTGAGTGCTTGGATCTTTTTGCTTCTTATGCTTCTTGTGATTATATTGCTTGAGTGAAGAATATAGAAGCTATTTTATTTACATGTGACTCCAGGACCCTGGCTAACCTAGCAGGCTATGAACCAAGACCGCCATATGACTAGACAAAACCTCTAGAGATCCTTGGACACCCCGTACAAATTTGGATTGAGTTATCGAAGAAAACAAAAGGACGACAATTCCTTTTGCAAGGTTCTATGGACACCCTGCCTCTTCGCCGACCGAGCGACACCTTAATCTCGGGGACGAGATTCCTATAAGGAGGGTGGACTGTAACAAACTGGGTTTTTGGAAAAGCCAAAAATATGAACTTTTTAAAATTTTTCTTGCAATTGAGTGAAGCATGTAGATGCTAGGTCGAACTAAGAATAATCTATAAATAAATTGTTGCATACATATAGAATTACTTGTAGGAGTTTGCCGGAGTTCTTTTGTTGGTTTAGTGTTTTGTGTTGGAGAGCACAAGTCTGTAACAAATCCTTTTGATCCCTTCTAGAATATCTTATGAATCCCTTCTCCTCTCTCTCAATTCATCTTCTTGCTTTTGAACCTCATTTGAATCCCTTGATCTAATTCATAAAGTCAATCGACCTTCCTTGTAAATCAATGCCCATTGATGCCAACCCTTGGCATTGGATTCCGAGACCTGTAATAGACCCTAGTGGCCCTTGGATATTACCCAAGTGGGCCCACACCTAAGCTAATTAAGTTTTACAAACACTCGATTATGGAATTAATCAAGCAATATATGAAATGGAAAAGAGTAAAGGAATTCGGAAAGAAAGGTGAAGGCCATATTGGCCTGATCGGTCCAACCAACCAAACCAGCTCAACCTAGCCTCGCTCACGGCCCGCACTCACGACGCTGCGTGGCTGCTTGGCCTAACAGGCGTAGCAGCACCCGGCCCTGGCCCAGCTTCTCCCTTCAGCCCTTCACACAGCAGATGGCCAAGCTGCCCATTGCCCCTTGCAACCGCCTATCTCACCCCCCCTCTCACGACATTGCTGGCAGGTGGACCAGCCAAACCCACCTGTCATCCCCTTCTTTGCCCCCCTTCCTCTGCTTTTCGGACAAAACAGAGCACCGGCGCGCACCAGGCAAGGAGCACCCAATGCCGCGCCCCGCATCCCAGCCATCTGGACCTGACCACCCACCCGTGTGTCACCTTGACCATGCCCCGGACCGCTGTGACCAAGCCCTGACGCTCCTCTTCACAAACCTTCCGAGCCGCTACCTGCTCCAGCCTCCGGATGACCGCCACGTGCACCGACCGTCCCATCAAGCGGCGCGTATGCCGGTGACCCCTCGCAGAACCCTAGCTTGCAGGCTATAAGAACCCCTCAGCCGTGCTCTCCCTCACCATCTCCCTTCTGTTCACTGCCACAGAGCCCCTCCTTCCTCTTTGCCTTCTCCATTGTCCAAGGACGCCATGGCCAGGACGCCATGGGGCCACAGCACCGCCGCAGAGCTCTGGGTCTGCACCGAGCCCCACCGTTCTTTGCCACCGCACTACGAGCACAATCACCGAGCGACCTCGCTATCAAGCCTGCAACGCCAGACGTGTCCCCAAGCCGCGCGACCACAGAAACTCCATGGCCTCGCCAAGCCACATCGCACGGAGACCTCGTAGCCACAGATCCACGTCAAGGCCTGGCGTCGACACCACGTCGAGCCACCATCCACCTCATCTCCATCACGGCCTTCACAAGCGGACGGTGAGCCTTCTCTGAACCCAAGACCCCACCTTTTGACGCATTTCAGTGACCATGCCTGATCGGCCTTTGCGCCGAGTTCTGAAACCTGCAGTGATGCCGAGCCCTCAGAGACCGTGGCCACCACGGAATGTCCTTGCATCGGACCGCCACCAACTTGGGCCTCGACCTCGCCCTGAACCGCAGCCAAGAGCCACCGGCGCCACCTTCGTCCACCAAGCCCGAACAGCCACACCACGACGTCGCGGCCACGATCTGCCCGCACCGAGCCCTTCCTGCACGCAGTGCTGCACGACCAAGGTACGACCATGCACTAGTGAGCCCATCCTTGGCCAAGCTCCACCCTCTTGGCCCCTCGATGGCATGTCTGCATGCCCCCGGCTGACTTGCCGCACTGACCTTGCCGCCCATGGCCATCACACTGCCAGGAGCACCGCACACCACTTGCCCATGTCGCTAGCACACCACGCTGGCACCCACACCAGCCACTGCCATAGCCTGACAAGGCCCTGCCTTGCCTCGGCGCCACGCTGTCGGCGAACCTCGTCGTGGCCATGACCATGCCCGCGCACACACCACCTCACCCTCACGTCCACGGCATGGCACCGCCATCCCAGCCTCACCATTGTGAGCTTAGCCGACCCCTACACCTCCATGACCCCAGACCTTGTAGCCACACTCGCGACCATGGCTACCGCTTGGATGCACACGCACGTTGCCTAGTCGCCGCGCACCTCCGCCTGGCCGTGGACGCACGCGTCGTGAGCAGCCCCAGCCCCAGACCCCGCCTTGCTGAGCGGCTTGCGGGAAAGCACCAAGGCCAGCCGGCCCAATGCCCAACACTAGCTCCCTCTCTTCTCTCTTGGGCCGACTGCAACAGCTGGAACATTGGCCCAGTGGCCCTGTGCTGGCCCTCTCTCTCTTCCTTGCAGTTTGGGCCGACAAATAGGCTGGCCTGCCTTTCCTCTTTGCGTAAGCCAAGCCCGGCAGTAGCCCAGTGGTGGCCCAGTAGAAACCTTGGCCCCCCTTTTCTTTTTTAGGAATGGATTTAATCTCCGAAATCTGTAGAAAATTCATACATTGTCGAAAAATTATGAAACCAGTTTCATAATTTTTCTAAAATCGAGCCCTACGATGTGGACCAACCCTTAAGTACTTTTGACCCCTCAAAATTGAAGAGCCCACTCTTTGCTTGCGCTCACATCGTTCGCGCAAGACATGTACGATGCCCTGGAATGCCACCATATGGTTCCAAGCACCCCTCGGCCATGATCTATGACCAAGCCACTAACTCGATGCTCTTAGCCATGCCGTGGAGAAGAGTTACTATAACCTCATCGTGAGCCCTGAAGCCGTAATTGGACCACGTGGCATTGATCGCCGCATCATGGACTACAGGTTTCCTTTCTTTGGTTGCCCTGACGGTTCCGGGGAACCCTGTGTCCGTGTTTCACCACTGTTCCCGCTACCCCGAGTCATGAGAACATGCCGTCGAGATCTACCGAGACCCGCACTAAAGGCCTGTTGAGGTAGTCACATTGCACAACTCACAGACAAAGCCCTAGTATACACCGCATGACCTAGCACCGTTGCCGAGACCACCGTTGCCAAGACCACCGTTGCCGAGACCACCGTTGCCGAGACCACCGTTGCCAAGACCATAGTTGCCAAGACCACCATTGCCGAGACCACCGTTGCCGAGACCACCGTTGCCGAGACCACCATTGCCAAGACCACCGTTGCCGAGACCACCGTTGCCGAGACCACATGGCCTCACTGGCCGAGACCATAGGGCCTCGCTTGCCGAGACCACCATGACCCCGCCTACTACGAGCCGTAACCTCTCGACCATGAACCCTAGTCATATGTCTTATCGAGACCATAGAAAGCCCCATCTCGCATCTTTCCGTATACGCATATCTACCTTGTCGGGCCCTATTCTTATGACCTATCTATCCAAGACTATCCTACAGGATCTATCCATTACCCAGCTTTGGAATGTGCTACTCCGCAATCAAGTTGAGTTGCTACGTCTTTCGGTCGTGTTTGGTTCATATCGCTGGTTGTTGGTGTTGTTGCCTGTGTGCCGAGCCTTCGAGCCGGCTGAGGGATCGTACCTCATTCGGCCGTTACGATCGTGGGATCTGTCCCGCCATGACCGTGATGCCGAGTGTAACTCGACCCATCACTTTTTAGTTGACTTCGAAGTACCACGAGTGTTAGCTCCTGCCTTTGGCCCTAGAACATGGTCATGATGGATTCAATGTCGATACTAACATCGATGCGGATATCACCCGCACGCCTTGAGCCCTCCATGACCAAGTCCTGTGGGAGATGACCTAGAGATAACAATCGTGGAACGATGGGTGCCAACTCGTTGGTATACCTTGTGGCCATGAGTTCGCCTCGCCATGACCATGGAGCTACGCTACTCTTTTGCTTTTACTAGCCTCTTCGTGCTCAAACCCCCGTATGCTTGTACCTTGTATGACCATCGCATTTCTTTGATTCCCGCGGTGACAACCGCACCGCTATGAATTAGAGACATGTCTTAGTTCCAGTGCACCTAAGTCGGGTACCCTACGAGTGGTTTGCGCACTTGGTGTTTGTCGCTTCCTTCCAATGCCCCGTCTTTCGTAGTGGCACGAGTGTTGGAAGAAGTAGACCATATCCCTTGTAGTCCTTGCTCTTGTTGCACCGCTAGCCCGCTCTGTTCGATTCTGTCTTGCCCATGACGATTGGATCAAAGACCGGACTATTCCCTTTGGGTCAGCGAAGCTATGGTCTATGTCGTACCTTGAACACATGCGTGTCGACCCGATCGACCGTCTAAAACCATCTTTCCCAAAGATGTGTCTGAGAACATGACAAGGATGTGCCTAGCTAACCCCCGCATCTTTTGCCGTGTTGAGCGACTCTCTTCTCGGCTCTCGACGTTGTTATGTCATGTGGATCGAGGGGAACCATTGATGTCCAATCTCTTTGCGCTACCGCTTTCTACCATAGCGGGCGAGCCAAAGTACATTGGAGCCAAGTCACAATAGTGTTATTCGTTCTTGTCTGCTTCTTGTATCCAATAGTGACTTACGGGATAAGACTATAAGAGCCGAACCCCGTTGTTCTTCCTTCGTTGAGCCATCCTCTGATTCCCATCAACTCCATGACGCCCGAATCGAAAGACCGTGAGCCGTGGTGATGCTATGGATAAGCCTTGGTGGCTTAAACCAATTATCCTATAGCCGTTCTGGCTTGGCCATGACTTAAGCTTGTGCATAGCAAACCACCACTCTTGTTTCTTTGGCCCGAGGAAATCGGACAACCGCTGAGAGGGCTAAGCCATGTATCTCTTATTGTCTTGATGGTGTTATTGGATTTCCTGTGTCTCATCGTCTTTTCAAGTGTTGACTGCTCTCTTGCCTTGCGTGTCACTTCGCGGAGTAGCTGACGATCGGACCAAGAGAACGTGGACGATGACAAGGACCGCGGAATGGAATCAACACAGGAGGAGGAGACCCCGCTAATGGAATGCCAACGAATGGAGAATTATACCACTACTACCTCTACATCGCAGGTGTCATGGCAGCACCCTCTTTTAGAGAATCCTATTAGACATTGCATAATATCTAGAACTGCTAGCGCTTTATAATTATTCCTTTGCTAGAACTTTGATGCATGCTACTACTTGAGCCATTATTACCCTGATGCAACCCACTCTACCATGTCACCCTATTTTGCGCATTCGCTCGCTTATATATGCTTACTTGCCTGCTTGCTTGCATATTACACCATTATACTTATTATTAACTCCACTTCGCATTATATCGGGGATGTGATGCTGGTGGTGCACCCCTGGGAATGGTTTGGCTATGGGTGCTGGACTTGGTGGTGTGTGAGCGTGCTACGTGTGTCTTGGGTGCGTGGACAGTGAGGGTTGTGTCGACCGAGCTAGAATAACGACGAGCCTAGGGTGAGTCTTGCCATGTGGTGCTACCTGGGCACTTGGATATGGAATACCTGTGGCGGGTAAATGGTAATTGGAGGTGGCCTTGGGTGAGAACCTCGGAGAGGTGGAGCCCGGGGTAGAGGTGCTGTGGTGGCACGGTAAATGGAAACCCTGATGAAGACATTCTGGCTTGGTCACCCCTAAGGACTTACTAGTACTCAGATTCACTGGGAATCCTTTACATCCCACTCGCCCTATATGGTGCGGGATGGTCGGACTACTTGGTAGAGCAATGCCACTACTGCTAGGCGAACGTGTGCAAGGAGGTACGGGGTGCGCGGTTTTTCCCCCCACACCCTTCCGAGACTTCAAGAGGCCTTGTGGACCAGCTCTTGACATCCGGTGGGCCCCAACTCTGTCTACAACTCACAGTATCAGCCATCCCAGACTAGACTTGGGATGTTCCAGGGTAGAGAGGTAGGGTGGCATCGTTCTAGGCTAGCAAGCGGCCGGATCTGCCTAGACGGGGCACCGTCGAGGATGGCTATCTTGTGGGTATGTGAAACCTCTGCAGAGTGTATGGTTGATCGATCGATACATATGCCGACTTGTCGGCTATGGACCTTTCCTAGGTTTCACTTAAACTAGATAGGAGATGAGTCCTTCTATCCTCCCTCCAGGGTTGGGGTATTTTCCGGTCGTGAGCCTTGGGGCTGCGTGCCGTTGAGACAAGGCCGAGAGGGAGTTGGCCTGTCGACCTGAGTGTGTGAGATGAGATAAGGTGTGGTGGTGTGGAGATGGTTTGGGATGGATGGTTGGTGGATGGATATGGATGGTGTGGTGGTGAATGTGTTAAAAATTGGATATTATTATTATAATACAATTGTTATTTACTTCTCATGCGCTAAGAATGCAAACCACATCCAAATATTAGGATCGCCAGATCCCTTGTTTATTTTTTTCCACTAAAGCTCATCGGTGTTGACCATGGCCTACACACATCTGGCGGTGTGCAGATTTTCTGCTTCTCAGAGATGCTGACTTTAGAAGGATTAGGAGGTCTCATGCCTACGCTCAACTTTGGTTCGAAGATGGAATCTACGCTGCACTACGCCAACTCTGATGATGCCCGTGAAGGAGGAGCCTTCACTCAATAGTCTTCTGCTGGATTAACTCTGTAATAGGTGTGTTCCCCAGTGATGTAATATCTTGTATTCTTATAATCTTATGATGTATGACTATGACATCGACTGAATTATGATAATATGATGAAATCAGTTCTTGGTTTCATCATATTACAGTTCATTTTGTGGAATTTTCCCTTCGTGGAAAATTGAGGATGTTTCACTCTGGATCGTGTTGGACCCACCCTGTGTGGAGTTCGATGGTCTAGCTCCAACCATAGTTTTTTAGTGCATGGCAAGCGACCGTTTGTGGCAAAGGTCGACTTTGTTTGAATGGGACGCATGGTAGCTTGTCAGTGGATGAGGCAGGGCATCGACCGAGCGTCGGATGGTCCAACGGCCCGTGACATGAGAGTCCAACTGTCACTTATGTGACCCAATGGCTCTATTTCATGGGGGCTTCTATTTAAGCCCCATGGCTGGCTCTAGCTCACCCTCTTGATCCTTTTCATTGACATAGCAACCTAGTGAGCTAAGCTAAAGCCCTTCCGCTCATCTCCATCATTGATTCATCATCTTTGTGAGATTGGGAGTGAATCCAAGTGCATCGCTTGAGTGTTTGCATCTAGAGGCACTTGGTGATCATGTTTCGCCATAGGATTTGCTTATTTCTCTTGGTGGTTGCCGCCACCTAGATGGCTTGGTGCAGCAAGGATCATTGAGCGGGAGGAAGGTGATTGTCTCTAGCTCTGATCATGGTGATTGTGAGGGGTTCTTGACCTTTCCCTAGTGGAGAGCCAAAAGGTACTCTAGTGGATTGCTCATGGCTTGTGGATCCTCATCTTGTGTTGGTTGTGTGGCACCCGATTGCAGGTTAGGCATGTGATGTCTATTAGCACATGAACCTCCAAGTGAGTGAATCACCACAACGGGAACTAGCTTGCCGGCAAGCAAGTGAACCTCGGTGAAAAATCATTATGTCATCTTGTCTCCGAGGATTTCTTGGTATTCATTGTGATTGATTGATTGATCTTTGCTTGTCACAGCGGTATACCTTCACTACCTTACCCTTGTACCTATATTCCTAGTGTAGCTAAGCTCTTTAGTGTATTTAGTTTTGAGAGCTAGCTTGAGTCTTGTCTAGTGGTTAGTGAGGCTCTTTAGTTAGTCTTTGAGAGCTCACTAACTTAGTGGTAGTGACATAGCCTCTTGTGTGTTATAGAGATCATAGATAACTAGAATTGTGGATAGGACGCTTACATTTTTAGTAGACTAGTGCAACACTTGCTTCGCCGTTTAATTGGCTAGCGACTTAGCTTAAGTGTTGTTGTAGAATTTTTTATAGGCTATTCACCCCCCTCTAGCCATTAGGACCTTTCACTTGCATACATAGAACTGCTCCTGCAAGGACAAGTCATCATGGCATTATTAGTTTCATCCTAATTAAAGTACCTATGGCGATGCAAAGGTCTACAAGTCATAATTAACTTACAGGGCAAATAGCATCACCATACTGACGCCGAGGTCCTTGCGCCACAGCACCCTATGCATGTTGTGAAAATCTATGACGAGTTGAGCATCGTATGGCAAGTGGAAGTACTCCCCCAGGACCTTGACAACAAAAGTTTTCATGCCGAGTTTTGCTGCCTCCATGTACCAAAGATGGAACCTCCACACCTCCCATGGCTCCTCTTGTATGAGCTAGCCCAAGGGCAACATGGACTTGCCATGCTTGTAGTTGTCGGGGCAATCCAGAGAAAGGGGCCAGACCACCATCGGTTTTTGTGGCTTATATTTGAGACTAGGAGGAGTGAAAAAGTCTGATAGCATCTTCGCACACACTATCTATTCACTATTCTGGCTAGTAGCATACCTTTCAATGTGAGTTAAGCTTTCATACTCTCTTGCTATTTGATAGGCCGCCCAACTTGTCTTTCTCTTTCTTCTTCTTTCCTAACTCGGCGTCTATGCCCTGCACCATGTCAAACACCTTTTGCCCATACCTCATCCCTTCCAGCTCATCAATTTGAGGCTCGTCATGGTTATCGAAGTACTTATTCATCATAGTTGTTTGGTACCTGTGCTTTTTGATGAGGAATCCCCTATGCCTTATGCACACCATCTTCTTGGATGCATTAAGGTGAGTGTAGCAGGTACTGTTAATGCAAACTACGCAACAAGGCTTACCTTTGATCTGCCCCGATAGTGAAAAAAGACCAGCGTAATCAGTGATGGTGACAAGATGATGGCTTTTATAGTGAACTCCTTCTTTAGGGATGCATCCATCATCTTGACCCCTTCTTCCCATTGTATCTTTATGTCCTCCATGAACGGCTCCATAAACACATCTATATCATTGTTAGGCTACTTCGGTCCAAAAATAATCATGGTGAGTAAAAGATACTTGCGCTTCTGACATAGCCAGGGAGGTAGGTTGTAGATGGTGAGGATGGCTGGCAAAGTGTTGTGCGAGCTGCTGAGGTCACCAAACGGATTCATCTCGTTGGTACTCAGCGTGAACCTGACGTTCCTCGCCTCATTGCCAAACTCCAGGAACTTATCGTTGAAACACTTCCACTGCTTGCCATCGGTGGGGTGTCGTAGCTTGCCATCGTCCTTCATGCACTCATCAGATGCATGCTAGGTGTGGGGGGTATGACCCTGGATACCCATGGTAGACCACATGGGTTGCACCCCCAGGGGCAGCCCAACCCACAAGACGAAGCCTTACGGGGCACGGCGCTGCTCAGTGCGTCCCGCAAGACACTGGGATGATATTCTAAAGATACTACGAGATCTATTGGGATACATATGATCCCATGATTCCTATAATCTATTATTACTTTCTGGTTATCTCCTAGATCTAACCGACTTGTAACCCTACCCCCTAGACTATATAAGGCGGGCAGGGACCCCCTCCAAACTCACACAATATCATACGATAGCCAATATAATCCAGCAGACCACAGGAGTAGGGTATTACGTCATACTGACGGCCTGAACCTATCTAACTCATGTGTCTCTGTTGCCTTCTTGTTCCTGATTACGCGCATCTCTACCGATCAATCTACCTTCGTGGGATACCCCTCGGAGGATTGCCGACGATATTCTGTTGACAGTTGGCGCGCCAGGTAGGGTGTGCGTGCTATTTCCTTGTCAAACAAGATGGTATTTTCCGCAGGCACTTTGTCCCTCCCGTGGCCCAGCCAGATCTTCATGGTCAGATCGATCTCCTAGATCATTAATGATGATGAAGTCAGAGAGCTCATCGAGTCGGTGTAGATCGATACTGTGTCGATCACCCCCAACGCCTGCGACTGCAGATCCGATCTCGGAACCACCTCCGAGGTCGCCTTCATCGACAACTCGCTGCATGCTTCCCCACTACCCAAGGAGGCAGATCAACAACAACGATCTGACCACATCTATCAATTAGGTTGGCCAGAAGCTTGTCGATTGCCTCTCCATCACCGAATCGGCTCTGACCACTCTAGTTCAGCATCGACCACCCTCCGATCGGAGGCTGGTCGGAAACTCCAAGGGTTACGGCCCTACCCTTCAGGCTCACCAGCGCTGCCACCACCTATCAAGATGCCCTAAGGGGCAAGTTTGCCGACTAGGTTGGAGATATCCATCCTCTCGCCAACTAGCTTTCGCCGACTATCAACATGCTACACATCGGCCGACGCCCTAAAGCATCCCTCCAAACCATCTTGGAGGAAAATTCAGACTCCGAGTCCCAAGGCTCTACAGAGATCATCGATGAAACCACTACCACGCAACCTCCTTTCCCGCCCTTCCATGGAGGTGGAATCTTTAATGTCAGCATTGATAGTCCCCCATGGAACGAGGAAACCGAGGAGGAACGCGCTGCTCGCGCCAACTAGAACGTCAACCGCGCGTAGCGCCGAGCAAACGAGGTTGCCCTTGATATGGCCGAGGCTTAGCTTGACTCACAAGGAAGGCCATGCCAACTCCAATGCAACCTCGATGATGAATTTTTCCATGTTGACGGCCACGACGTCTACAAGACCCCAAGCGCCAACTTGGCCGTGGCTGCCAATGAGCTCGCCTAGCTCCCGCAGACACCAGAGGTTGCCAAGGTCGCCGCCATGCTTAAAGCGGTGCACTGCCAGGTCAATGAGATCCGCTAGGATCAGAGGCCTTCATACTCCACAAGCTCAATTGGTCGATCAGCCGCGCTAAGATCTGATCGCCGCCCAAGTCGTTTCATCGACCAGCACCGCAATGACGGACAACCCCTCTAAGGGGGAGCTAGGGGCAACCGCATCAAACACCCTTGCCAACACGACCAGGAGGTCCACTAGGACATCTGAGTGCACCTCAACAATCTCTGAGACACACGACAACGTATCGACGAGCGTCATTTCGGTCGTCATGAAGAAGTACGCCACCACCAAGAGTATGAGCAAGAGTTTGGTAACCCAGACTCAGCTCTCGAGACGCTCAATGCCGGCAATGCTGCAGATCACGGCGCCGACAATCCCGAAGGGCCCCCAGCATTCACAAGGGCACTCTGAACACTCAAGTGGCCCCGTGGTTTCAAAATCACTAGGGTCGAGCCCTACGAGGGACGGATGAACCCCACACAGTGGCTACAGGCTTATGCCACTGCTGTGCGCTCCGCTGGAGGAGATACCAGTGTCATGGCGAACTATCTTCCTGTCATGCTCATGCCAACCATGATGAACTAGTTCACAAGCCTTGCCCCAAACTCCATCGAATCCTGGGAAGAGCTGAAAAAGGTCTTCACCGACAACTACATGGCTACGTGTACTCGGCCAGGCACCAAGCATGATCTAAATCGCATCTACCAGAAACTGTCCGAGCTCCTCTGTAGCTACATCAGACGCTTTTCCAAGATGAGAAATTCTATTCCTAACATCACAGAAGCCGAGGTCATCACCGCCTTCACTTGAGGACTCCATCACCATGACCTCTACTCCAAGTTCAACCGCAAGCCGCCCATGGGGATTGGCGAGATGATTACGACTACCAACCAGTACGCCGATGCCGAAGAAGCCAAAGTACGCTTCAATGAGGACACGGGCACTCATTGCCTAACTCAACGCAACGATGAGCGACCCAACGACCGATGCCACAGCGACCACCGCTACGACGACCATAGTCACCATCGGGACAGTGGCCGTGATCGGCCGGAAGGATCCAAATCCAGCCAATATCACCGCCGTTGATGAACCCCGCACCAAGCGCAACTATGATGAGCAGTACAAGAAGATCCTCAAAGGCCTGTGCCCTCTCCACAAAAATGCCAAGCACAAGATGAAGGATTGCCTCGGCTTGGCCAAGGAGTTCCAAGCTAAAAAGCTGAACAACAACAACAACGACGGAGCTAGAGGCCACCGACCACCTAGAGCAACAACAATGCCTTCTAGGATCATGACAAAGTGGTCGCCACCATCTTCGGGGGCCTCAACGCCGAGAGCAGAAGAGAATAGAGCTAACCGCCCGTCGGGTGCTCGCCATCAACGCCGAAGACGCCGTCGCCAACCTTAGCTATCGCCCCTGGTTCGAGGTCCCCATCACCTTTAGCAGGGCTGATCAGTGGGCGGATATCCCTTACACAGGGCATTTCCCCCTTGTCCTCAACGCAACCGTCCAGAAAGTGCTTTTGAAAAAGTGCTCGTCGACAGCAGGTGCGCTCTGAACCTCCTCTTCGCTGGAGCCCTAAAGGAGATGGGCCTCGGGATGGGAGACCTCACACCCTCTGACTCCTTCTAGAGTGTGGTACCTGGCAGGGCATCCAAACCGCTTGGAGAGATCACCCTCCCAGTATAGTTCAGCATGGCCAGCAACTACTGCATCGACCACATCAACTTCTATGTCACCGACTTCATCGCCACCTACCACTCCATACTTGGTCGGCCAGCTCTGGCCAAGTTCATGGCCATACCACACTATGCCTATTTGGTGCTAAAGATGCCTTCGCCTGTAGGAGTCCTGACCCTGTGGGCCAATCTCTCCATCGCCTACACCTATGAGACAGAAAGTCTCACCCTCACCGAAGCCACCGACCTCTTCATCCAGATGGCTAGCGTGGTCACCGATGCCAAGACGGTGCCCGCCGATGACCTAGAGATCCCATCGCTGGAACCTCCTCGTGCCTCCACCAAGTCCAAGGAAACCAAGGAGGCCAGCCTCGGCCTCGACAACCCCTCCAAGACCGTGAAGATTGGGGCTCACCTCGATGCCAAATAGGAAAGCGCGCTCGTCTCTCTTCCTACGTGCCAACGCCGATGTGTTTGCTTAGAAACCTACAGACATGCCAAGGGTACCACGGGAGAAGATCGAGCACTCCTTGAATGTCTCACCAACCGCCAAACCGATCAAGCAGAAACTCTGACGATTCACACCAGACAAGAAGGAGGCTATTAGGGTAGAAATAAAATGGCTCCTAGCTACTGGATTCATAAAAGAAGTGTATCATCCTGAGTTGTTAGTAATCCCTATTCTTGTTCAAAAAAAGAATAAAGAATGAAGAATGTGCGTTGATTACACTGATCTTAACAAACACTGCTCTAAAGACCTCTTCGGTCTACCTCGAATAGACAAGGTTGTAGACTCCACCGCTGCCTATGAACTGCTCTCCTTCCTCGACTATTACTTCAGCTATCATCAGATATCCCTGAAGGAAGATGACCAGATCAAGACATCATTCATCACGCCTTTCGGTGCATACTGCTATACCACCATGTCCTTCGGACTCAAGAACGCTGGGGCAACCTACCAAAGGGCCATCCAGATGTGTCTTGATCAACAGATCGGCCACAATATCGAAGCTTACATCAACGATGTGGTCGTCAAGTCTAAGACTACCGATAATCTCATCGGTGACCTCGAAGAAATGTTCACCAACCTAAAAAGGTACCGATGGAAGCTGCACCCTTCAAAGTGCATCTTTGGAGTTCCATCTAGTATACTCCTGGGTTACATCGTTAGCGCCCGTGGCATCGAGCCCAACCCCGACAAGGTCTCCGCCATCACCAACATGAAACGACCAACATGTGTCAAGGATATTCAGAAGCTTACAGGCCGCATGGCTGCTCTCAGCCACTTTATATTGCGCCTCAATGAAAAGGGCTACCGTTCTTCGAACTCCTCAAGGCCTCCGAGCGCTTCTCCTAGTTAGAGGAGGCAGATACAGCTTTCGAGCAGCTCAAGTTGTTTCTAACGAAGCCTCTGATTATGACGGTGCCATGACCAGACGAAACTTTACTAATCTACATCGCCGCCACTTCTCGTGTTGTTAGCACAGCTATCGTCATCGAGCGCAAGGAAGCCAGACATGCCTAAAAGGTACAGTGTCTGGTCTACATCATCAGTGAGGTCCTTAATGAGTCCAAAACTCGTTATCCTCAAGTTCAGAAACTACTATATGCAATTCTGGTTACGTCGCGCAAGCTCCGCCATTACTTCAAGTATTACAAGATCGCCATGGTCACCGAGTTCCCTCTGGGGGACATCCTCCACAATAAGGAGGCCAACGGCTACATCATCAAGTGGGCTATCGAGCTCGGCACTTACTCCATCGAATTTAGAAGCAGGCCTACTATCAAGTCATAGGCGCTCGCTGACTTCGTCGCTGAATGGACCGAGATTCAAGAGCCCATCTTGGCTACTCGGTCTGAGCACTGGGTGATGTACTTCCACAGCGCCCTCAACATCAACAGTGCTGGTGCTGGCATTTTATTCATTACACTGACCAAGGACAAGCTCCGATATGTTTTCCGAATACATTTTCTAGCCTCCAACAACGCCGCCGAATATGAAGCATGTCTCCACAGACTCTGTATAGCCATCGAGCTTGGCATCAAATGCCTCATGGTATATGGAGACTCCACACTGGTTATCAACTAGGTCAACAAAGACTGGTCCTATTTTAGAGAGAAGATGGATGCATATTGCGCCAAAATCAGAAAACTTGAAGGGAAGTTCTACGGTATCGAGTACCACCATGTGGTATGAGATCAAAATTAGCTCGCTGGCCACCTATCCAAGATAGGCTCTTCTAGCACCATGATTCCACCTAGGGTCTTCGTTCAAGACCTCTTTACGTCATCTATTAGGGAAGAGAAGGAAGTGCAAGAGATCCCCCCTGCCGAGCAGTTGGTACTCATAGTACCCTCGCTGGCCGTCGATTAGAGGGAGCAGTTCATCAAGTACCTCACCAACGCCGACATACCTGCCGACAAGACTAAAACTGAATGCCCGATCCATCAAAGCAAGCATTATGTACTGGTGGACGGGAACTTGATGAGGAAAAATGCCAAGGAAGGGATACTGTAGAAATGCATCACCCAAGAAGAGGGAGTGAAGCTACTTCTCGAAATTCACTCTGGTTCCTACGGCAACCACATGGCCTCGAGAAACCAGGTCGGCAAAGCTTTTCGAGATGGTTTTTACTAGCCCATGGCCATCACCGATGCAGAAGACCTCGTCCGACATTGTGAAGGATACCAATTTTTCACCAAGCAAATACACGTGCCGGCGCAAGAGCTACAGACCATCCCAGCTTCATGGCCTTTTGTATGCTGGGGACTGGATATGATCGCCAGCACCAGGTGGTTTCTGGTACATGTACGTCGCCATCGACAATTTCTCCAAGTGGATCGAATACAAACCGCTTGTTTCAGCTACTGCAAAGATGGTAGTCGAGCTATTCAAAGATATCATCCACAGATTCGATCTCCCGAACAACATTATCACCGACCTCAGAACTACATTACTGGTCATCATTTTTGGGACTTCTGTGAAGACCGATGCATCTCCATCAAATACGTCTCCGTTGCCCATCCTAGAGCCAATGGCCAGGTCAAACGGGCGAATGGCATGATTCTTGATGCCCTCAAGAAGAGGCTATATCAAGAAAAGGAAAAGCATCTGGGCAGATGGCTCAAAGAGCTACTAGCTGTGGTCTGGGGACTGCGCACTCAAGCTAGTCACAGCACCGGCATGTCTCCATATTTCTTGGTCTATGGCTCTGAAGCCACAGTACCAGCGGACATTGCCTTCCGAGCACCTATGGTGGAAAATTATAATGAAGAGCAAGCCGTAGCTGTTCGGACAGAGGACATCGACAGGGCCAAGGAAGAACACCTGATCACTTGTATCCGCACAGCCAAATACCTAGAAGGCTTGCGAAGATACTACAACCGCAACATCAAAGGTCATTCATTTGCTGTTGGCGACCTCATTCTCCGTAGGAAACAGAAAACCAAAGGGATGCACAAGCTCTCCTCACCCTAGGAAGGGCCTTACGTGGTCAAAGAGGTTACCCGACCAGGGTCTTACTAGCTATGTGACTTGGATGGAATCGACATTCCCAACTCGTGGCACATCGAGCACCTTATACGTTTCTATCCTTGAAACACTACAGATATGTACTCTCCACTCCATGATGAATAAAGTTCTCTGTTATTTCTCCATTACGGTTTAATCTCCATTTGCGGTCGCCATAATTTGTCTCCATTATTTCTCCATTATGGTTTAATCTCATTAACGGTCACCAGCTCTAAGCTACTCCTTAACAAACTCCAATACATGATCTCCATAAATGCTCCGCCACGTTTCTCCATATCTCCAAGATATTTCACCACCGCCGAGCAGCACACATTCTATTTTGTGCTCTATGGAGAAAACCTAGTCTCCGATCTCTCCCTACATGTGCTATAGGCTCCGCACTCTGCGTTATGGGTGGTCGGCTGTGATTCCTTGGTCATGCATGTTCCTCCTACATGTGCACGAGCTCTGCGCTCGATGTTATAGAATATGGGCTAGTCAAGGCCAAGAGTCCACTAAAGAACCAACTGCTCGGACGCTACTTATGCTACATATATCCAAGATTTTTTGCCAACCGCCGAGCAGCATGTTCCGCTCTGTGTTCTTTGGAGAACACCTAGTCTCCAATCTCTCCCTACACGTGCTACAGGCTCCGCGCTCTGCGTTATGGATGGTCGGCTGTGGTTCCTTGGTCACGCCTATTCCTCCTACATGTGCACGGGCTCCGTGCTCGACGTTATGGACTATGGGCTAGCCAAGGCCAAGAGTTCAGTAACAAACTAACTGCTCGGACACTACTTATACTACATATAATTGTGTTAGGGTTAATACTACAATGATTTTTTCACCAAAATACTAGCAAACTACATAAACATGCACATGTCACTTTACAACATTTATACATATACATAAATGTCTGTCTGCGCCTTTGCACATTCTAACTACCCTCTCTAGATGTTATAAATCATACTCCAAGCAGGTCATTAGGCCTGACCATCACCGTCCATCTTGGCGAACAGATTGACGTCACTGGCCAGTTTCTTCACCACGTCCTCCACCTCATCCTCCAACTGCTGATGCTCCGTCGAGCCCATCCCCCTAGCAAATCTGGCCCCTATTGCTTGAAGGTCAACGGTAGGATAGTGGGAACGGACCACCGCTAGGGCATGTGTAACGGCGGTGATGGTGGCATCGCGGTTGAAGCTTTTGAAGTTCTCCCACGCCACCTTGCACCTGTCGATGATGGTGTCTGGACACGGCGGCCTGCTGTCGAGCTGCGAAGCCACCTCTAGGTCGACACAGTCGAGTACCGGCTTGACTCCGGTAACTACGGCATCGAGCTTGTTCCTCTGGGTCCTGGCCTCCTGCTCCAGCACATCGAATTGTGCCTTGGTCCTCCAATGATAGTCTACAGGCATCACAAGGATCCGTCAAACAAAAGAAATTACTCCAACAGTAACTCCGACCACGAAGTACTCACCTTTCAGTTCCTCGGCCAGCTTCTTCGCTCACCCAGTCACTTTCTTCTCCTCCTCCTGGAGTTGCCCGATGGTTTGGCACAGCTAGCCGAGCTCCGCATCTTGCTCTACAAGCACAACAGTCATCAGCAACAATATGACTTCAACAATGCAAAGTAAAATTGCCGATACGCCATACCTTTTCTCTGCTCGAAGACATTCCTGAGCTGCTCGGATTTAAGCTCCAGCTACTCAAAAACACTCGTCAGCTGCTCGAAGACGATAGCCAGCTGCTCGGACCTACCTCACAACTACTCGGACACGGTCTCCAACTGCTCAAACAGAGCCCCCTTTTGGTATTCTAGATCCCACGCTTGAGACTTGGCAAGATCCCGCTCGCGCTGGGCCCTCTAGACATTTTTCTCCATAAGTTTCATTGCCTCCTTCAGCTTTGCGTTTTCTTCGGTGAGGGGCACCATCTTCTTGATCAGTTGGCGCCGTTGTTTGGCAGTCCGAGCTATCCCTTGCAAAAGCACCAAGACTATGAAGAACTCCAATCTCCAACCTTAAAGATGAACATTGATGACGCAACGCTAACCTTGATCTACTTCATCGCCATCGATAGGGTGCACTCCAGCCTCCTGAGCTCCCTAGTGGTGTCCTCCTCAACAACCACCACTTTGTCGCCCCACTTGTGGAGGATTCAGATAGCTTGGGGTCATGATTCCTCACGTTCGATCTCTTCCACCTCGTCCTCCTCCTCCACAGCTGGTGGCACCACCAGGGGGCTCCGTGGCCATACAGCAAGTCTGACCACCCCCTCCGATGCCCCAGGGAGCTCTATCTACTCCTTTGGCACCACAGGCTTCTCCGCTCTAGATTCCAACGCAGCGTCGGCAACTCCAGCGTCCGCCTCCGAAGACGCGGTGGTTCCCACCGCTACCCCGGGCACCGCCGCCGACCCGTTTGTCGTCGTCGCTAGCCATTCACCACCACCAAGTCCACTAGCAGGGGCGCTTGACTCCTCGGTAGGCTACCGACCACCCTGGGACTCTAGGATAGGATCTGTCGGTGTCGCCTCCGAGCCGGGACCAACCCCCGGCTCTTCACCAGTCCAGATGGATGGATTCAAATCCTTCGTAAACCTCGCTCTGCATCAGATTAGTTCGTTAATCGCCAAAAGAGATAAAGATACGACAACAACATAACTCCAAGGCAAGGATACTTACATGTCAGCCTACCGGTACACCTTTATGAACCGATGCTGCCTACCTAAGCCCCCAAGCGCGGCCCTGGGGTCGACGTGCGTGCCCTAGGGTGGAGGTCTCGCGATCTCCACCGTCGGCCTCTCCTCCGCCTGTCGCTCTAGGACTCCCCTTGTTTGCTGCTCGGGGACTCCCTTCACCTGCTGCTCGAGGACTCCCTCCCCACCTTTTAGTTGCTCCTCTGCATGCGTGCTGCACTGAGGCGCTTTAGTGCTTGAAGGTGGGGCTACTAGAGCCCCATTGTCATCTGACCACTCGGACATCGCCGCACTTTGCGTCCAAGTGGTCTGGTCACCGCCAAGCGAGATGTCGCCTAGCTTGCGGAGGATAGCACCCGCCATCTTCCTCTTTTTCTAGGCCGGCTCGTCTGCCGCTGCCCTCTTCCCCCGGACTTTATCAGACACCGAGGGGGACTCTCCGTCCGACCAGCATCTATGCCTCTGGACTCTGATGAGGCGCTAGTGGTGCCTTCCTCCGGCTGAGCGAGTGGCCGGGCATCTACCGCCTGTGGCCAATCACCCCTCGGCATGCCCGAGAAGTACACCGCTTGTTCCTGCGAATGGATCTTTCCATAAGTGAATCAGTTCAATGCTCGGCAACGGTAAAGGATAAAAAAAGCATCAGGATGTGGTCGACGTCGGATGGGCCCTCTCCTTGCAAGGCTAGATGCAGCACACTATGAAGCTCGCCACCACCAGTCCGCTATTTATCTTCACGCTTTTTATCAAGTTGAGGAGCTCCCTCACCTAGTCCATGTGAGCACTGCTTGGTTTCTCCGACCAGCTCTTCTAGCTCTTAGGGATGTGGTCAACGTCGCAACGGATTGTAGGATGGCTCAGCTTCATGTAGAACCATCTGGCATTCCACCCCTTCAGCTAGGTGTTCAGTAGTACAGTAATGTACTCGCCTGCCATCCCATCCTAGAGTTGTAGGTACACGCCGCCGACCACCTTGGAACCACCGCCACCCTTCTTCTTCAGCCAGAACAGGTGACGGAAGAGGTTGAAGTGGGCAAGAATCCCGAGATACGCCTCACAGAAATGAATGAAAATTGTGATATGCAAGATGGTGTTTGGGTGGAGGTTGCATAGACTGTCTCTTTAGAACTCCAATAGATCCCTCAAGAACGGATGAACAGGAAATCCCAACCCACGCCAGAAATAATCCTCAAACATTACGGCTTCGTCGGTATGAGGCATCGGGAAGGGCTCACCACTAGCTGGCCGCCATCCGATGGTGACTTAGTCAGCAAGCATGCCTGCCTCAACCATCCTGTTGAGCTTCGGCTCCCCCATCTTCAATGGCACCCATTCCTCATCACCGCTGGCTCCGACGGTCGCCTTCTTCGGCTTCACAACTCCCCTCTTCGGTGCCATCTCTCAGATCTATTTTGGGATTGGCGGTGGAAGCACATATGAATCTAGAAGTGTGAGGGCTGAGGAGGAAAACAAAGCGGCAAAGTGGCAAAGGTGGGAGCGTGGGGTGCGGCGGCGCAGTTATAAAGCACTCCCCCCACTCTTCGCATTCAAGGGTTTTTGGGAAACCGCAACACGATTTGCGTCTCTCTGAATTCTCCAAAGTGGTTTAATGGGCTGTTACCTGGGCTTTCGCATAACAATAGCCCATGTTGCCCATTTATCACCGCAATTTGTTACTACTCGCCGAATATTCGCTGACTTCTCCACCATCTGTTAAGGCTCAGTAACCGCTACTGTAAAACCATTACTCCAGTTTTTTCTAAACGGTTTGATTTCTCTGATATTTCAACTTGTGGCTCGGGGACTACGCCATCACTACGACTTGGTTCCTCACCACACTGGGGATTTCCTTCTGGTTGCTTTTGTTTCTGACCTTGGCACCATGTGTCTGCATCACCTACTGTCAGGCTTAGGGACTAAGTGGGCATACTTCACCTTGAGGTGAATGTGCGCTTTTCTTTGAAGGCCCCGCCCGAGGACTGGTCGTCTGCTTGGCTAGTTTTCTGCTTTTCTTCTATTTTGGATCCTGGCACCATGTGACTAAATCACCTACTGTCAGGCTCGGGGACTAAGTGGGCACACTTCATCTTGCGGTGAGTGTGTTTGCTTTAATCTGGAAAACTCCATGCCTCCTGAAGTTAAAGAAGACTCTCTCCTTTCTCGTGGTCGGACTCTAAGTAGGCACACTTGGTCCATTACGAGGAATTTTTTTATTTTGGACTTGAGCTCCTTACATCCTTATGGCAAGCCTAACTTGGGATACACTGCTCAGTGATGGTTCACAACTGCTTGGCGATGGTTCACACTACTCGGTGACGGTTCACAACGGCTCGGCAACTCATCATGGTGGTCGGACCATGAGTTTGACTGCTTGGCTTTGTTCATGCCTCTTATTAGTTTCGCTATCAACTCCTCGATCCTTAGTGACAACCGACCCCAGCAACGACAGGGGGTCAGGCCTCACTCGGGGGGCTAATAAGAGCAAATCTATCCGATAGACATCCTCTATGCCCGACCCTTTCTCATGTTAAAACCTAGAAGTAGGGGTTGCGGAAATGAATGCTGAGTAAAACTGGTCGGACTGCAAGAAACCTATGCCCCAACGGCTATGGCATTTTTGCTCACCAGTGTGATCAGAGTTTGTTCACCCACACCCTGAGCTTTATAGCCTTAACAATGGAAAGGGTCAGAATGCATTAACCTTTTTATACAAAAAGGGGAGAAGGGGTAAAATCTATTTGGCCCTAATGAAATTTAAGAACTTGTCCACTTATTACAAGTTCATCGCCTGGCTTATCTGCCTAACTAATTTCTTGGGGGATGATCTCATCCTCTATCTCCACAGGTAAGTCCTATGCTAGAGGGTCACCCAAGTCGATCAGACAGCTCGAGCGGCTACTGAGAGATGAGTAAGGAGCAGTAGATTGCCCCATGCGGGTTATGCCGACTCCATCATGAACGACAGACCCAGATTCCATTCGGACATATCCAGTAAGAGCTCCCCGAACCTGTTGCTCAAGCCATCAAGGTAAGTCCTGTGCCAACAGGTCACCCAAGTCGATCGAACAGCTCAAGCCGCTACTGAGAGATGGGTAAGGAGCAGTAGGATGCCCCATGCAGGTTATGCCGACTCTATCACGAACGACGGACCCAGATTCCACTCAAACATATCCGCTAAGAGCTCCCCGAACCCGTCACTCGAACCATCGAGGTAACTTTACCAACCCCCACTTTACTTTTTGAGTGCAAGAGCATTCATTCATCCATTCTCATACATCCAAGCATCGCATATGCAATTATTGCATCACAATGCTTCGCATTGCGACACGAAGCGACAGTCGTCTCATTGAACATGAGCGACAACCAACCAGGGTTCAAAGGCCAGCCCGTGAAGGGCTTGAGTCCGCCTCGCATCAAACAGAGCTAGGGGAGAAAATGCAAATGAGCCCCAGTGGCCTTTGCCTGACCCACTCAGAAGTGGATAAGGTCATCTCGACCTTCTCGTTCGATCCTAACCTCGAGCCATGCCCACAGAATCTCCATCGAGGAGAGGCCAGCGGGCCACCCGAGTCGGTCTCCAGAACGACTCAGGCATCTATAGGGAGGTGGGTTAAGGAGCAGTGGAATGCCACATGAGGGCTATGCTGACCTCGATACGAATGATGGACCTGGATTCCACTCGAACATACCCATTAGCGAGCTCACCGAGCGTAACACTCGAGCCATTGAGGCAAGTGACGTTAGCTCAACCCCTCCAGTTGCGGAAACCGCGGATGGGGTGATTATCACAAAGACGAGCCGACCCTCGACTGGACCCTCGCTATGTGTGGGGCCTCGAGGAAAGTTGGACTCACAAGGAGACCAAATGCACGTTCGTAGAACGATGGCTCAGATCCTAGGGAGGGGGTACATACGAAAACTAAGAATAACGTTTCTAAAACAAGAGACGCTTTCTCCTAGTAGTTTCGCTATCCTCTCCTCGATCTTTAGTAAAAACTGACCCTTGCAATGGCAGGGGGTCAGGTCTCACTCGGGGGCTAATAAGGGCATATATATATACCCTTTC
Source organism: Miscanthus lutarioriparius (assembly GCA_904845875.1). NCBI lineage: Eukaryota > Viridiplantae > Streptophyta > Magnoliopsida > Poales > Poaceae > Miscanthus > Miscanthus lutarioriparius. The sequence continues at coordinate 68,546,666 of CAJGYO010000004.1, read as the reverse complement.
TAAAACAGTCACCATGCCCGACCCTTTCTTATGTTAAAAACCTAGAGGCAAAGGTTGTGGAAACGAACGTCGAGTAAAAGTGGTCGGGCTACAAGAAACCTATGCCCCAGCGACTACGGCACCCTTGCTTACCAGCGTGACCAGAGTTTTCTCACCTACACTTAGAGCTCTATAGTCTTAACAAAAGGAAGGGTCGGAGCACTTTAACCCCTTTTTACACATAAAAAGGGAGCAAGAACAAATCTGTTCAATCGAAACAAAAGAAATAGACTTGTTCAACCGAAACAAAAGAACAGACTTGTTCAAACAAAACAAAAGGGATGGAACTTGTCCGCTTATTACATATACACCGCCTAGCCTATCTGACTAAACTAACCCCTAGGGGGGATGATTTCATCTTCTATCTTGGCAGAAAGGTCATGCACCAGGGGGCCACCTCCTCCTCAATGACGTCCAACTCGGCATTGGTATAGATGGACGCGAAGCCTTGGCTCATCGTCGCCAGATCGATGTTCTCGTAATGATAATGAGCGATCACGAACGATCGATGAACGCTGAAGCGAAGCGCGCCCCTCGCCATATCATGTGCTCGGTCTGTAATCCGAGTGGCGCGAACAGCGAGGGAGCTTGTCTCCTGCTCCGGGGCTAGCTCGAGCTCGTCGAAGAATAGCTGGACCATGACACGTAGGCTGTCGTGTTTGTTGCTCTCCTTCTGGAGGGTGTCCTTCACCTCGCTAAGCTCTTTCTCTAGTGTAACACCTCGGGTGTTTTAAATACTATAACCTACCATGTCATCATATGCATAGCACATCATTCATGTGTTAGTGAAAATTTTGATATGCATACACTAAAACAAGTTTACCTGTATGTTATATGTGTTGATTTGTATGGTTTGAATCGAGTTAAAAATCTTTGTATTGGATTGGATTACCAAAAACCCTAATTTCCAGTATTTAAATTCTACCCTAAAAACCTAATTCAAAATCTAAGCACATTTTGGGGTTGAGCCTAAAAGCAAAAGTGTAGAGCTTGTCAAGGTGTACAAAGTTGGTTTTTGGAGTTTTCAAAGTTGTTTTATAAAATTTGAAGTAATTTGAAAAGGCGTAAATTCTCAAAGTGTCCCCTTTTGATTTCAAACTTGCATTTCGAAATGTAGACCGAATTTGGGTATGATTATAAAAGCAAAGTTGTAGAAATTTGAATTTTGAACAACTTTTATTTTTGAAGATTTTTGAGTTACCATGCAATTTTGGGAGTAATTTGAGGAATTAGACGAGTGGCATTTCGGTAATTTGTTGGAACAGTACCAGCGGGCAGCTGTCACCGCCGGCGACCTTCCTCTGGCTTCCAGGCGCGCTCGTGGCCACGTTTGGCTTCACGCTGGTGTGGAGAAGGCCGCGGCATGGCTTCCTCTTGCTTCCTAGCCGCCCTTTAAAGCTTGTGCTGTCACCGTTCTTCTCTTTTCTTCTCCTCAGCTTTTCCTGACGCCACCGCCATAGCTCCGTCGAGCTCGCGTCGTCGCCATAGAGCATACCAACCTCGGCAAAGCCCGTCATAGCTCCGCTTGCTCCTTGCGCGCCCAGCTGAACCGACCTTGAAGCTTGACTCCGCCGGGAACCCGCCGTGCACGCCTTTCTTCCTCGTGGCCGGCAGCACCACTGTGGAGTGCGCATCACCGTGGCCAGTGTGCTACGGTCTGTCCCTGCCCTTGCTTGGCATGCCTTCAGTGTCGCCATGTTGCCGTAATGCTTTGTGCTTTGTTGGGTGACCATTTTGTCCACCGCAGCCACTGGAGCACCGTCGCCGGCATTGTTCGCGCCTCCGTGATTGCTATGACTGACGACGAGCTTCACCGTTGCTTCTCCGGTCCTGTTTCCTGCTCGAACGTGTTTGGGGTGAGCTCCTGGTCCTTTCCAAGTGCTTAGTTTAACTGCTACCGGTCTCACGTCACCGACATAGCGCAGCCGCGCCGTCGTGGCCGCCATGGCCGGCGTCAAGCTCGTACCCCGCTGTAATTAGTCTAGCTAGTGCATCCAATCGATGCGTTGTGATGTGGGGAGTGTGTTGGTACCTTCGCCGTGGCCGGAGACCTCACCGGCGGCGAGTTACCGGTGGTCAAACCGCGGTCATCACTGTTGAGCGCGGGAGGACGGTAATGATAGGTGGGACCCCGTTGTCAGTGACTCTGTGTTTGAAAATTGATTTTTCTATTTTGCAGATTTGTATGAATAGTGATGTGATTTGTTATTTTTGTGTAGAATTAAGTAGAGCTCCAAAAATTATGAAAAATTTTGTATGACCTCTCTGTGATGTAAAATATTTAGAAAAAATATTAAATGTTGATTTTCAGTACATTTTGAATGTGATAAAAATTGCTCTAATTAATTAATAAATGAGCTTCCATGATTTTTCTAGGCTTTATTGTTTATCAAAAAATTATTAAATTTTTTTGCCACTTAGTTATCATGTGATAAGCCTTCACAAAAATTTTCAGCTCATTTGGAGAAAGTTGATTTATTTCATAAATTTCAATTAAGTAATTAATTCATAAAAGCAAATAGTAAACCTTAATAACTTAGGTTTTGTTTGAATTTTGGATTGAGTAATGACCTTTGGTCATTAGCATAAGATGATTCTTGGTACTTAAAGTAATTGTTTGAATTTACAAAATGGTTTAAGTAGTTGTTGGCTTGTAACTGTACCGCGAAGGAAAGTTGTATTCCAGTTATTAATTGTTGTATCCATCATCAAGCATCATGTTTTATATCTCGCATCATATTAAACATGGCATTGTTACTACGTGTAGTGAACGAAAGTGAGCACGTGGTAGTTAATCAAGTTGAGGAGGAGGTTAATCCGCCTATCGAGATTGGGTTTGACATCTGTGGAACTACTCCAGAACCGGACTTTTCCGACAACCAAGGCAAGCCCGGATGCATTTAAACCTACCTTGTGTTTTACAAATTTATATCGCTTTTGCTTTCAAGTACTGCATTAAGTGATTAGGAGTTGTGTGAAAACCTAATTGGTGCATTACCAACCTTGTTTTTCAATATCCACCTTGTTACCCGTTTTAATCCGTGAATGTCTAGTTATGCTTAGCTATGCTTAGACAGATAAAAGTTAGGTGATTACCTGTCACCTGCAAGATTTAAATGGATCTTTGGTTATGTTGGTTACTTATGTTATCATGAGATATGAGCATATGGAGTAATAAATCTAGACCGGGCGGACTCGGTGTGTGAGAGCCACAAGACATGGATGTCTTGTGATTTGTCCCTGCCCTCCGATGCTGCAAGGGACATGGCAGTCAGACTATGGAAAAAGTTCGTTAAGACAAAAGGACGAAGGAACTCTAGACTCACCTTGACGCCATCATACGAGGACATTTTTGGGCCAGCTTGCCCGACCTCGGCTGCTCCTCGTCGACACATTGCCGCTTTGAGCCCTCCCTCGTCTCGGAGGGCTCGAACAAATCAACATGGTCGCCCCCCGCCGACTTTGGAGGCGCCGCCGACGGCTTGGACGGAGCAGGGTGACTTGTTTCCGCCATTGAAGGACCGAACGAGGCAAGGCGACCTGGCTCTGTCGGTTCTGAGGCTGCCATCGAAGGTTCAGATGCGGCAGGGTGGTTCGTTTCTGCTGGCTTTGGGGGGCGCCCTCCCCCTCCTGCCTTGCGACATGCCATGGGAAGGGCCACACCTATGGTGAAGGTGGGTCCTCATCCCCAGCGGCTAGATCATCCCACGGGGTGGGTGACATGGAGCCATCATCTTCCTCTTCTTCTTCTTCCTCCTCTTCTTCCAACGAGCCTTGACGCCGCTTCCCTCGCTATAGCTTCGCTCGCTGCTTCGACCGCCGTTTCTTCTCCTTGTTGTCCTTCTTCATCTTCCATTGTTCATCTGTGGAACAGTTCACCGCCCTCATGGCCACGTGCTCTGGCAGCAGCGTGACAGAGTCCCGAAAGACTAACCCCGCCGACAGCTCGATGAAGCCCGCGTCTGGCCGCATCACAGGATGCCCTAGGGTTGGGAACATGGCGTCGGCCTCCCCCGTGGCCTCCTTGATGCATAGCGCAACCTCGTTATCACGGAGGGGGCCCTGGGCGAGCGTCGTCCCGATAAGCTAAGCATCGAGCATCATCCCGTACAGCGGGAGGACACGTGCCATCAGGGGCGCCACCCTCCTCGCGTGATACCCCCGATGACGCATCGGCCCCGCGAAGGCCGTGGGTCTTTAGGAACGCGATGGCCATAAGGAGATCACGCGTCCTCTTCTTCTCCTTGATGGGTGGCCCCACGGCCATGACGGCAGAACCTCCTCGATCAGACACCTAGAGAAGACAGGCAAGGGTGCTGTAGGGTCGTCCTTCAGGTAGAACCAATGCTAGTGCCACCCCTTGTTGGATCTAGAAAGCTGGCAGGGCATGTACTTAGCCGCCCGCTGCCCCGATGCTGGATGCCTGCGCATCCCATTGGCACTGGGGTCTCCCGACATCTCTCCTTCTTCATCAAGGAGATAAAGAAGAAATATCTCCAGAGCTTGAAGTAGGGCTCGATCCCTAGGTACCCCTCGCACATAGCGATGAAGGACACGATGTACTGGATCCCGTTGGGGTTCAAGTGTTGTAGCTCAATCTGATAATGGTGCAGCAGACCCTAGAAGAATGGGTGAGGGGGAACCGTGAGTCCACTCTCATGGAAGAGTGTCAAGGAGACAACATAGCTGTCGGGCAGCGCTGGCGCCTCCTCATGGCCGGACACAAGCCACTCCACAGCATCGGTCCTCCCGTGGAGAAGACCACGCTTGACGAGGCCCTCCATGCGCGCATAGGTAATGTCAGAGCGATGCCACGAATCCATGGAGAATGGAGGTGGCTATGGAGAAGTAAAGGCGGCAGTGGACTAGCAAACACAACAGATCCGAACGGTGGCGGCGGAGAAACAAAGAAGGTAAGGCTATAGTTTTGATGTGCAAAAACATGAAGGGGGAGGCCACTATTTATAAGGCGGAATAGGGCAAGAAGGCGAATCATCCGCCTAGATTTACGCGCCCATTGCGCCGTGTCATGTCACCTCCCTCCAAAGATCGTGCGCACGCAATCTCTATCCGTGCCCTCCAAGGACATGTCGGATGACATTCAACCGATCAATGGGCCGAGAACCGTCGTAGATAAGGAGGGATACAGAGCTGAATACGCTCCTATGACCCATTTTAGGGCCTAGGAGTTCGAAGGTTGGCGCTTCAACGGGTTCACAGCTGCTCCAAGGCGCCCTTAGAGTGAGGGGTAGAAAGGGATGGGCCCATTAACATCCAGTACCTGGGCTCACGAGCGCCACGGGCGTCCCAGCCCACGTTCGAGTCTTGGTCAGTTCCCAATCCATGGTTTTTCCTCGAAGAAAGGCAACGAGCCCTCGGGACCGGTCGAACGGACCCGAGAACTATATGGATTGGCCACTGAGAATCTGGAATCGATCACCAGCTGACCCATGCTGGACCCCCATGAACAGGAAGCTAGGCCCCACTCGGACTAGCCCGTTAACAGCTCACCAAGTATCATGTTTCGTTCGTTGAGGAAAAACGTGGCACGGCTCAACCCCTCCGTTTTATCGAATAAACGCTTGAGGGACGACGATCACAAAGACGAGCCGACCCTCGATCGGACCCCTGCTGTGTGTAGGGGCTCAAGGAAAGTTGGACTCACAAGAAGACCAAACGCGCGGTCGTAGTACGACGACGGACCGATCGGATCCTAGGGGACCAAAATCAAGAAAAATCTTTTCAACCTCCCGAATCTTACGGTTGCATGCCCCCAAGAAGACTGACCACAACAAGAGGGGACCGCCGTCCTACCAGGACACGTCGTGAGCTACAAAAAGAAGGCGAAGGCCCTCAGAGTCCTCTCATCCGGAAAAGCCTCCAAAGGAGTATTCTACTCCTCCGTAGGCTCGGGGGCTACTGTCGGGTATTGATATTAGGGATACCCAAAGCAAGGAAGTTAACGCCCATGCTGACTTCCTTGGATGGAGCAAGACATGTTAAAAGGTCTTGTCTGACCCCTTGGGTTCGTGATCCGTCTCGCTCGACCCCTTGGGTACGGGCTCCGTCTCGCCCGACCCCAAGGACGTGGTTTCCGTCTCGCCCGACCTTGAGGCCATGGGGGTCTCGCCCAAGGCCGCAGGGTCCGTCTCGCCAGACCCCAAGGCCGCGGGCTTTGTCTCGCCTGACCCCTTCGGTTCGTGCTCCATCTCGCCTGACCCCTCAGGTGAGAGCTCCGTCTCGCCTGACCCCAAGGACGTGGTTTCCGTCTCGCCCGACCCCTTGGGTTCATGCTCCATCTCGCCCGACCCCTCAGGTGAGAGCTTTGTCTCACCCGACCCCAAGGCCGTGGGCTCCGTCTCACCTGACCCCTTGGGTTCATGCTCAGTCTCGCCCGAGCCCAATGCCGCGGGCTCTGTCTTGTCCAACGGGGACCCATACCGCCACCAACCACTCCAAGTCCAAGCGTATGGGCCTGTGTCAAAACTCTAACACCAGGGAAGATACTGGCATGCCTCGATGTAACCCATGGCCATGACGGGCCATACCTGAGGGTTCACATCAAGAACAGCGTCGGGCGTGCCGGTGCTGTTCTGTCTAACCCTCATACGAACGTTGATAGGTGCGTCAGTTCACCACGACGTCCGCTGGGATGAAATGGAACGCCATGACTATCAAATGACGCCTGCGCATGGCGCCAGCGACGAACAGGACCACGATGTGGAGCCGTCCCTGTTGACATCTACAGGATCGGCGGGACCTGCATGAAGAAGAAACCTGGCGATCCTGGAAGTCTTCTCTCTCTCGTTCTTCTTCTTTTCCTTCATTGTAACCCATGCTTTCCCTTCACCTATAAAAGGGAAAGCAGGACAACCCCATGAAGGGGGATCCAGATCCGCACGAGACCGAACCATGAAATAAAAGCACAAGAGCACGACACAAGCATATGGCTGAGCAGCGATCAAGCTCTCAGCACTCATTCACTCCTTTCATCAAAGACTTGGGATTATTTTCCTCTCTCGCGTGTTTGTAACCCCTACTGCAAACCAAGTGCCGGTAACACGAGGAGCAGCAAACTAGACGTATGGACGTTTCGTCCGAACCAGTATAAACCTTTATGTCCTCCTAGCACACCATCCGAGCCAAACATGCAAATACAAATTTACTCGTCGATGGTGAAAGCGCTACCTTCATGTACCTTTTTTTATATAACACTACCTTTATGTACTTGTCATGTTGTCCCATTCACACCATAAATCACTTAGTTCCATCGGCCACCGCAGATGATGTGGATATTGCGTTCCATTTCTTTATCAGTGGTTGGATGCAGTAATTGCCTGGCCCAACACATTCAGTATTTATTTGCAATGTGATTGCACAAGCGTGGAAGTATGTGGTACGCAAGATATATATAAATCTTAGATTACGAGATAGCTCCAGTTTTCAACAATTTAGCAACAGGATCTCTCGTAATCTTTTAACTCTAGATAGACCGCAACTTATATAATGTATTCCTTTATATTCACTAAAAGTATTTAAGATTTTTTTTTTACGCAAAGTTTATTGACGGCGTCGCGCTCGCACGACCGCGTGACCCATGCACCCGCACTCGCGCCTGACGGAGAGGAAGAGGAAGGAGCCTGTGCCCACGCTGGAGACGAAAGAGGAGGCTAGGGTTCCGACAAGGAGTTCGCCAGCGTCGGAGACGACGAGCTCACCGGTTGTGCCGCCTTTCTTCCCCAACTTCGGTGGCCTTAGAAGGAAGGTTTTGGAGGAGGCAGGCCAACCAGGCGGCGGGGACGGTGGCCGGGCTTTTAGGGGCAATGGCGGCAGTGGAGGCGGCTAGGCCAGGTCGAGACGGGGGGTGTCGCGGCCGGAGCTTGCCGCAACGGGAGGGAGAGGGACAGAAGGTGGCCGCTGTGGGCGCGCTAGGGTTCGTCGGAGCTCCATGGTCATGGCCACGGCCGCGGAGCTCCGGCAAATCCCAGCGTGGTGGTCGACGGTGGGGCGAGGACAAGGACGAGCGCGGGGTGCTCGATGGCGTGGGATCGGGCGGCGGAGGAGGGGTGCGGGCGGTGGCAAGGCAGCCACGGCCGGGGGGTGGCGAGGACGAGGTGGGGGTGGGGAGGAAGGGAGCGTGGGGAGGAAGAAGGCACGCGGTGCGGGGGGAAGGGGGGAGGGGAGAGGATCGTGCGTCACCGGAGCTTGCGAGCCCACGACCGGTCACAGCCTATCTCTGTCCTTTTTTTTAAATGTTCATATATGTTATAGTAGAAAATCATAGTCAAAGGTGTGTTTTGGAGTAGTTAAAAGTTTATCTCCTAATACAAATTTCCAGCTAGGTGTTTTTTCCCGATGTGTTGCGATATTTCATGGAAAAATAAAAAAGTTTAGTTAAACGCCTCAAAATTATATGAACGAAGAGAGAATATCTCAGTTGTCACTCTCGGGGGCGTTATCTTGCTAATCAGGTCAAAGTATACGTACAGGGATTGAAAAGACAGAGTTGAGATCGATAGAGGTAACACCGCAACAGCACCACTATTAAATTTCTCTCACATACACATGACACGTGCGCGCGTGTCCCTTAATCTCCGCTTTGCCTCACACTACAGGGCTACCAGCAATACGTCGTCTCAAAGCAGCCTATGCTTCTGGCTGCTGCTTCTACTCCTGCATTTCTCTCGCTCGGCCAGCAGCAGGGCCACCGCCGCCAAGGTGTCGGCGTTCATTGTGTTCGGGGACTCCACGGTGGACACGGGCAACAACAACTTCATCCCCACCATCGCGAGGGCCAACTTCCCGCCATATGGGCGCGACTTCAACGGGGGCGTCGCCACCGGCAGGTTCTCCAACGGCCGCCTTGTCACAGACTTCATTTCACAGGCATTCGGTCTGCCGTCGACTCTGCCGGCCTACCTGGACCCCAGCTCCACGATCGACCAGCTCGCTAAGGGCGTCACCTTTGCCTCCGGAGCCACCGGGCTGGATGATTTAACAGCAAAATTCACAGTAAGGAAACTATTATACCTTCTGCTATGCCTTGTTTTTTCTTTATTTCACAGTATTTGCGTCGTTGCGGGGTATCCCTCTGTTTTTGGAGTGAATCAAGGCATGATTTTGAACGAGTGAGTCGATGATCTTGTCATCCCATCTATTCATTCAACCAAAACCATAGATGGATTATGGAGTCCGGATTGTGAAATGGGTGTAATGTACACATGTGTTTATAGAGACGGGTAGATGGTTTATACAGATGGCTGTCTCTCTATAGAAATCAACCACCTTTAAAAATCGCACTCTAGAGGTGAGCCAAAATCTAGTCGCATGTAGAGATTGATTTTTAGAAGTAGTCCAAAATTCAGTTGTCTCTACAGTAGTTTTTTTTAGAATTTGTAAATCAGGTAAAAAAACAAGCAAATTTTTTGAGAGAAACAGGCCAATTAACTAGGGCCAGACAAGATAGTGGCTCACGAGCTCGCTCAACTCGTGGCCAGCTTAGTATTACGGCTCAGCCTGTTTTATTTTTTTCACAAGACAAGCTAGAAGTTCACCTCGATTTTTAACAAACCAGCTCGCGGGCCAAACTGAGCTGATATTAGTTGCACGATAGCTTCTTAATCCCTCGTTCGCAGCCAGCCTATCAGCAATTCTCACGAGCCCATGGCCACAAAAGTGGCTTAGCAAGCCCGTCGGGGGGCGAGCCCCCCTACCGATACCGGAGCCCTGGAGCCTCATGAAATTTTTGGCAAAGTTCTATCGTGTAGGTGGGGCTGAGACTTAAGATCAAACAGCAGTCGGAGGCATGTTATTGTCGCACTTTTGTTCAGCCCTCTAAATTTTTTCTTGGATCCGCCGTTGCTTTCAAACTTAGCAAATACCTTATATGATGAATATGAATCGGTGAACCCCATCCACCATTAAAAGAATATATCCACCCACCATCGTCGTTCGTCGACAGCCAGTGACTTGACCCCTCCACTCCTCTGTCCACCCTACTGCCTGTCACTAGTCAAGGTTTGGCGCTACAGTGCACAGTGGCTTCTACGTTGCACACTGCACGCCAACACCATTCGCACTTGCCAGTCACCATGGAGTAGGAAGACAAGGTTGTTGAGGTGTAGGAGCGAACTCCCCCACCGCGGCAAGATTGGAGTCTCAAAGAGCAAAATCGCTTTCTTGTCGGTGTGGATTGTCCAAGGTCGAGCCGCATCTTCACATACTCCATCTCCATCCCTTGCTACTCCTTTTGTAATTATGGTTTATTGCTTCATTTTAGTGCTTCATTTTATTGCTTCATTTTAGTGCTTCATTTTATGTATTGATCATTCACCTCGGTACCTTAACAAGCCGAGTCAAGCTAACCCATAACATCTAGCCTCACTTGTTACTTCTTTATCACTATGACTCAAAGTCACTTGTGACTAAGTGATCGATACAGTTCTTTTGTATTTATTTTATTGAATATTGTAATGCATATTTGAGACCCTAAATGAACTGAAGTTGAAAAATTTTAACTTCAAAGTTTTAGAATTTTTCGAGCACTATAACTTTTGTTTAGCACATTTCTCCATCCAAGCTCAACTGATTTTTTTTAAATATGAACTTTGAAATCATTACTTCCAACAGAATTTTGTCACTCAATCAATCGCTTAGAAAAGAAAATTATTGTTAGAGTAAATTAGCTCACAATATAAGAACTTGACAGGTGGGGTGTAAATTGGTCAACAACTCATAAACTACTTTGTTGCTACAAAAACAGAGAAAGGCCAGCGTTCCAGTCCTACAAGTTTAAGAATTAATACTAGTTAACCAGAATCATGTTGTAAACTAACGATCATACTCAGGTGAAAAGCCACCTTAGCATGATTAGAATAGAGGAGTAAAGTCCAACAATAATAATCACTACTGTATTCAAGAGGAGGGACACTAGCTTCTCGGTGATTAGGCTCCATCGCAAATACCTTAGGTGATTGACGCTGTGGCACCTGCTTCGTGATGCCCATATTATAGTTGGCCAAAATCATCTTAAGCAATTCCACCACGCGTATATATAATGCACGTGCCAAAAACCTGCTGTTAACACTATGCCTAATACGTGAGTATATATTTTATCACACTACTAGCAACGTTTGTACCATACGTGCACCAATTTGTCAAGTTATTATACCTACTTGAGCACTTCACTAGTTGCATTCGTTAGACTAATCTGCACCCGCCTATAAAGTTGTTATATGGTGAATATAATTTACTCTACTGTTAATACCAATTACCAAGTACCTTGTTCCAAAACAGATTTACAGAAGTACTTACCTAAATTAACCTTCTACTCTGCAACTTACTTGGTTGTTGGAACCTGTTAAATTTGTTCCAGTCAGTTATACCCCTGAGCCAGCAGCTGGAGTACTTCGAGGAGTACAAGGCGAGACTGGAGGCCGCAAAGGGGGAGTCCGTGGCCAAGGAGATCATCGCTGAGGCCGTGTACATCTTCAGCATCGGCACCAACGACTTCATCCTTAACTACTTCACCCTTCCTGTCCGCCCCGTCCAGTATACCCCGGCGGAGTACGTCAGCTACCTCGTTAGCCTTGCTGAAGCGGCCGCCCGTGACGCCTACCACCTCGGCGCGCGCAAGTTCGGGCTCTCCGGGCTCCCTCCGTTCGGGTGCTTACCTCTCTCGAGGACGCGGAACCACAGAGAGCCAGGCGAGTGCAACGAGGAGTACAACCAGTTGGCCATGAGGTTCAATGCCGAGCTGCAGGACACCGTGACGAAGCTCAATGGTGACCTCGCCGGCGTGCTGGTGGTTTACATTGACATTTACAGCGTGTTGTCTGACATCGTTGCCAATCCGTCGGACTACGGTTAGTGATCCAATCTATCTTCACAATATATACTACTTACTGTTGGTTCTTGCATAGCGTGCATCCTTGTTAAGTTACAATACAACATGTGCAACTGTCTTTTAACACAAACATGCTTAGATCCTGTGACTTAGGGCCTGTTTGGATTAAACTTTAGCCACCCTTTTATTTTAGTCTCTAAAGACTCAAACAAAGTGACTAAATAATAGGTGACTAAACCAATTAGTCCATTAGTCTTTTGGGGTGACTAAGAAAGACTAAATAGCCAAAAGACCCCTCATGCCCCTCATTAATACACTCGTGATCTTCCCCCACGACCTCATGGCGCTCCCCCGTGCTTGTAGCACCCGGTTTTAAAAATAAAACCAGACACACCATATGTGAGCCCAAAAAGTCAAATATTACATATAACTACAAATAAGGGTAATATCAATAGACAATGCTCAATATATAACGTACTTAGTATAAAGAATATAACCTTAGATAGCAAACAGCGGAAAGACAACTCCGATCTTCGGGTGAAGACTCTAATTCCACAGGGACAACTGACTCCGATCTTCGAGTGAAGACTCCAATTCCACATGGACAACTGACTGGTTGATCACAAGCCTAATTCCTCCAAACACTAGCAATCTGGTACCTATCCGGGATTTTTCCAAAGATTTAAAAAGTAAAGCAAGCGTAAGTACATGTCGTACTCAATAAATATAACATGGGGTTCATGAGGCTAAAAAGGCTGACACTGGTTTAACTGTGATTAGCTTTTAATGAGTCATCTTTTAGCAATTGGGTGACATAAGTTTATCACAAGCCCATAAACACATGATCAGGTAAACATGAATAATGAATAGCATAAACAATTAACCGTATCATTAGTGTTCATCATCTATTCCGTAAGAGTTCCAAGACCGCTCGTGACCGTGAGCACGACTGATATACTAGTTTTACACTCTGTAGAGGTTGTACACTTTCACCATAAGTCATGATACCCATATGCCCGGGTTTGCAACTCCTAAAACACTTCCAAGATGAGCAGGCAGGGTACACTACGAAGTTTTCCCCAGTCGTTCTAATAAGGAGCAGCCGCTAAGGATTCTATCTCCCAAGTGTTATGGAGTCATCTCCAGAAGTGGCACTTATACACGCAGCATAGTACACACCCTGGGGATGAGGCAGATACCTAGCCTGGTATGCCCCTCTTGCCCTTTCGGTAAACTGCTACAAACTAGAAAGAGCAAGGTACTAGACTAAGACCAGAGCCATGTAGTCCTCATGGTTGTAATGTAAGTCTCGGATAATCATTTACAGATAAATCCTTAGGGAGAGGAATCTAAAGCACCATAAAAACAGCCCAATGCTCTAGCCCTCTTGTTCCATGTTGCTAAAAAGCATCTTTTAGTGTTTATTGCATATGACATTAGTCAAGTTACAAGATCATGGTTGTAGTTGAGTACTAGCATCATACTACCCAATGCAATACCCTATAGGTATGGCACAAGGTACAAGGTACTAGGAAATCCTTAGTGGTAGTCAAGGTAGACACATGCAGTATGAAATTGAATGATTAAAGGTGTATAGGACAATAAGGAAGATCACATGCTATACTTGCCTTGAACTTGCTTTTTAGTCAATATAGCCAACTCCTCAAAAGATCCTTTGGTCTTCTATTCTGCAACTTCTAGTCTCCAGCGCTCACGTACGATTCTCTTTCTACCCATAGCATACACCAAGCAACTTGAGCAAACATACAAGCAAACAACGTAGACTAAGAACAATACACCAATAGGCAAAAGGCTTGAAAACAACGTGTCAAAAGGTTTATATTATAAAAGAAACAACTACGAGCTTGTTTTATGTTAGCTAAGAAAAACTAATTCAGATTAATAACAACATATTTAGTTTTAAAAGTCGAGTTAAAGCTAATCATGTTTTAAATGTTATCACATAATTTATTAAACAAATTAAATTTTATCTTCGCAAAGGAAATAAACATGTGAGAGCATCTACTTGTACTTATCACATATGTATCTTGTTCATCTAATCAAATTATATTCTAGAAACATTTTTAAGTTAACAATTAATCATATTACCTTTTAGGTATAAATTATCAAAGTTAAGCACCTATATTGCTTTTAATTCAAAACTAGTGTGCATATATACTAATCAATTTAATATTTAGCTATATATGAAAAAACATGTGACATAAAACACGTTTGCACTACTGCCTAAAGCACGACAATACAAAACTAACGCAATTTGAACGAACCTAGTTAGAGTTAGGATGATAAAACGGTGGAATATTTAAGATGCAAAAGCTGAAACGTTATTAACTACTCAGGAGGTTTGCTAATTACATGCAAGGTGAGACAAGGTCCTGTGCACGTGATGAATATACCGGAAAAGGAAATTCTAGCTGTCCAAAAAGAAAGCCAAAATATTGCACGCGTATGATGAAGGGGTGACGTCAGCAGAGTATTATATTTAGCTGATAAAGCAATATAGCAAAGGAATTAAAGAGACCTGGCCCTCTAAGCATCAGGGTGCTTCGCACTGACCTTACGATTGATGAAGATAGGTTGCTAGTAAATGACTCTTTATGCATGAATAAGGAACGTCGAGGATGACCAGCGGCCAGCATGGCTTACTCCTTCATGGCCGATTGTTCTCACTGAGCATCGACGTCAGACGAGAAACAACGATGTCGCGTTGAAGCTGAGAACGGCGAGATCGGGTTTCACAAGCGGGCTCCTCCAACGACAGATCGGCGATGGCAGTCATGCAAATGGTGATCAGTGGCCGATGCTTCACGCGATGATGGCCGACGGGGTGGCGCTCTCGGCCAGACCAAAAGAAGGCAGCGGCAAGCATGTCCCTCACGTGGACGTGTTCCAGTGGCAACGGATCGGAGGCGGGGATCAAAAGGCCTTTAGGTGAACACATCTTTGCAGGAAAACCTCAAGTTATGGCAGGACAAGCGTCGGAGACCAGCCGTTGAACTTCGCCGGTGACGAAGGCGCTTAGCTGGGCACCTGCGGCGGCGACGGCGAGAGGAGGAGAAAATCTAATTTACTACATGAGAGGGGCTCCTCTTACGGTAATTTTGGTGTGCTTTGCCCAAGGGGTTGATACATATTTATTGGAAGAAAAATTCCCTACATTTACATCAACTAGCAATATGGTACTAATTGATGTTACACCATCCACATTTACTAATGGTCCTAAATAATTATTAAAGCTCATTAGTAAATAAATGCATGGGTCTTTAGGATTTATTAGGATTATTGCACATGGGATTTGAGCGTGGGAAAAATGAGAGATTTATTATTTTTGGAATTAATTAATTTCGTGGATAAAATAATTTTAGAAAAGTCTAGAATTATTATTTAAGACGTGAAAAATACTCTGAAAACTCTGAAAATTCAGGAAAAATTCTCAGAGACATTATGAAACATGAGGAACCCAAATAAGTATTTGGAGCCCATGATAAGATAATTTAGAGTATCTAAAAATTAAATTATGGTCACAGAAAAGGGAGAAAAGGTTTAAGAAAAAGCTGAAATAATTTCCGGAAAGTTTTTAGAGATATGTAGATGGATGATGAACTCAAAGGAATGATTTGGAGCAGAAGAAGAGGATCTTGAGAAACTTCGAATGAAATTATTTGGATCGAGAAAGAAAGAATTTGATTATAGGAAAAGATAGAGACGAGCCAGGGACAGATAAACAACTTACTAAACGCGTTTTGAAAACTTTACTCACTCACGACACACAAAGAAGCAACAAGCAAATATCACATCATCCAAACGCCTGTCAAAATTAGAAAACTTTAAAAATTCATATTTTTCCTATAACTAAATTTGCGTTAGTTCAAACTAAACTTGATAAATTTTATCCAAATATTAAAATAATTTATTTTATTTAGTGTTTTCTATGCATAACCCAAAATCAGAAATTTTGAGGTGTGACAGCGCTCCCCCACCCTCCTCTCCCGCTCCGGCAGCGGGCGGTGCGAGGAGGCCAGTGGAGGCTGCGGCGCGGTGGAGGAGGCAAAAGAGGAGTTGGAGATTGTGTGCATTAGGGACATTTTGATCTTTGTACAGTAGCTTTAATGGCTATTAGTCCCTCCATCTAAACAGGGTAGGACTAAAGTTTAGTCCAGGGACCTTAAAAATACAAAGGTGATTTTAAATAGATCTAGCTAATTGACCAACTGCCTAACTGTTAGCTGCACACCCAGCTAAACTATTTCATTGAACCCATCTAAAAGCACATAATTAATAGACATTTGATTGAAATGCCCTCCTACCAATTGGTAAATAAGTATTACTACTTTCTCCGTCTCAAATTATAAGTCATTTCAATTTTTTTGAGAGTCAAAGTATTTTCAATTTGACAAAATTTATATAATAAAATATAAACATTTATGATACCAAATTAGTAACATTAGATTCTTTATTAATTATACTTTGGTAATATACTTATTTGATGTCATAAACCTTTGTAATTCTCTCTATAATTTTGGTCAAACTTGAAATATTTTGACTCTCAAGAAAGTTTAAATAACTTATAATTTGTGACAGAGGGAGTAGCAACTACTCCATCCGTTCTAAATATAAGATATTTTAGCTTTTTTAATATAGAAAAGTCAAAATATTTCATAATTTAAAACAGAGGGAGTATCTATTAGGTGACAAAAATAATAAAAAGTAGGGATACTTTGATAAAATTAACAACACTTCAACCACCTACTAATTGATCAAAAACATCATATCTAGTAGTAGTAGTTAGCTAATAGATAGCTAGGTAACATTAATTGTGTGCTATTAGCTAGCTAGCTGATAATTAGCTGTTAATGGAATGAAGTAGATCCTTAGAGAGTGAACAACTTGTTACCACTTGCCATGATATGATGCGAGAAGACCGTTCTCATCTCACAAGGGTAACATGATGAATGACTTGAGCACATTATATTCTGTGAAATATTCACGCTGGCGGGTTTTGTTTACCATGACCAGGATTCGAGAACGTTGCGCAAGGTTGCTGTGGCACAGGACTCATCGAGACTGCTGTCCTTTGTGGCTTAGATGAACCCCTGACGTGCCAGGACGTGGATAAGTACGTATTCTTCGATTCAGCTCACCCGTCGGAGCAGCTGTACAGGATATTAGCTGACAAAATTCTCAAAAGTACAGCGGGAGCATTCCTGTGATATGGTGAACTAGCTGGTAAGACTGGTTGATGGGGTGGTTGTGTGTGTGGTGTGGTTGCTTCTTTTGATGGTGGTTGCATTATGGAATGGGGAACTGTGTAAGACTGGTGCACTCCTATGGTGATGCTTCTTTTGATGGTGTTTGGTATCCTGGAGTGGGAACTAGGAAGTTATTTTGGTTTGATGAGTGACTGTTCTGTAAACATAATGCATTCTGTGGTGATGCTTCTGTTGCTACTGGTGTGCATTTTATAGATAATATGCTGTGCTATTGGCACCTTTATATCTATATATGTATGTTGTAATATTCTGGAGATTTGAATTTGTGGATGTATTTGTATTTCTAATGATTTGGTCTAGAATGATTTTGTGGGCTGCTGCCTGTTTCTTTGTATTTAGTTGTGCCAGCCCAACATAAAAGGCCCAATAGATTATGGGCCTCACGAGCAAATTTAATGATCAGCAACAGGGCCATGTGAATAATGGGCCGAGCACAATACAAAATTAATAATGGGCCGAGCACAATACAAATGAATAATGGGCTGAATGAGCCCGACCTAAATTTCGGGGAAAAAACAATGCTGGCGCTCCTTGGTGTCAGCCACGTCAAATTTCACCTCACTAAGCTAACATGGCAGTGCTGACGCGAACGTTCTCACTACCTACAGATTAATTTATCACTGTCGCCACTTTCACTGTCGTTGCGATAGAAGCGACGGTGTAATACTTGCAGCGTCGGTTGAAACGATAGCAAAGCCTCCTATGACTAAAACCGGCAGTTCAGACTTCTACCACCGACGGGTTAACGACAGATGCGGCAGTGGTATTAGAGTTGCATTTTCTCCGCCGCATGAAAAGCCGGGCCAACTAGGATACGCATTTTGCCCGCTGGCCCTAAAGTAGCGTTTGGTTAACCGGCGATAAATTCAGCATGAGTGTTGAATTGCCTCAACTTCCAAGGCCGTCAAATCATCATTACTTCCGCCGCCTAAAGCCTAAGAGCCGCGTACCCACTGCTCTACATATACTTTATGCCCGGTGCCCTGTGAAACGACCCCTCTTCTTCATCCATCATCCCCTTCTCTTCCAATCTACAAAGAAAATGTCAACAACCCCATCAAATTTACGAGCAGCCCATCGTCCAGTAAGGACGAATTGCCTTCCCACCACTCCTCCAAGGAGAACATCTCCTCCGATGACGGGATGTCTGATTATAGTCCTCTGTGGAGCTCCGAGAAGGAGGACCCGAAGGAGGAGGAGGACGAAGACGAGGATGTAACACCTCGGGTGTTAGCCTTGCATAACTTGACTTGCATAACATGAGCATGAGCATCAAGCATTCATAAACCATCATTTACAATTGAAACATTTGATCGAAACATATGAAACATTGCTTGTTATTCCGTGTTTCTTGGAACATATGCATATGATCATGTGCAAATGAATGCAAGTGGGTAGTGCTAGTCACTAAAACACCTTAGCTACACTTAGGTGAACAAAAGGAACCTTGTTCATGAAGGCCACATTTCATGATCAAGCACTTAAGTGATATTTCATGTGTTGACATGGATAGCTATATGAGTGACTACTACATGAAATGCTTAAATGACCTTGCAAATTGTTTAAACATGCTTAGGATATCATTAGGAACAACTTTGGTATTTAGTGCTAAGGCTAGTTTAGTCATTTAGCCATGGTTTGTGTATGTATCATGATTTCAAAGTGACGTGTTTGACTAAAGTTGAACTAGGTGTTAGAGACCTTGTATGGAGGAGTTCACTAAAGCAATGTTGTAGTGTTTGACATAAGGAACAACTTTGATTTTTGGGCCTTTGACTGATTCAGCTCCTAACCTGCTTGAATTTGGATTTCAAAATCATCGAATCTTGTTTTCAACACTTAGCCGTTTTTGTTCTAAGTCATACTCGGCTGGTCTTTGTCCACCCGACTTTGGATCGATTTTTCTCGGTTTGTTGCGATTTAGAACAAGTGCGTTGAACAACATTTGTAACCGGTACTTAGGTCTACAAAGTTGGTTTAGTAAACTAAGCGCTAATTAAATCACGCAATTGTAAGATAAATCATCACGAAAACCCATTGTCGTCGTTGCTCCTATCGGGTCAATGACAAACCGAATCGCTGCGTTCGATGGCCGACCGTTCAGCCGTGGTCGCCGCGCGCGTGGCGCGTGGTTGTGTCATGTGCGCTCTCGCCCGTAGTGGCCAAAGCCGGCCAAGCAGCGCCTTCAACACGCCGGCGCCGCGCGCAACCATCCGCGCTCCATTTTTTTTGCTTCGCTTCGCTTTTCTTCACCTTGGTAGCAGCCTCCGAAAGCACCCGCCACGCCATTGTTGTCGCAGTTGCTCGGCCGAGATCACCGGCGCCACCGCCGTTCCATTCGCCAATCGATCGTGCTCGTAGCTCTGTCTCCACCTTCTCCACCGTTTCCTCCTTGCGGCGCCCATGATTTCGCCTTTGGTAAGCCACGTTCAGCGCGGCGCCGTCACGGGTTTGCCCTCGCCGGAGCTCGCCGCCATGGCCGCCGTGTGGCGCTTGCTTCGTCGGCGCAGCTCTCTAGCCGTCTTTGGTCGCGTAGCCATCGTCGTGAGAGTCTCCGTAGTCTCTGAGAGTGCGTCACTTGACCTCGCCGTGGCCTCCACCGGCGTAACGCCGTCAAATCTGCACCACCGCTCCGCCATGAGCGCCGCGCATTGCTGTTAGCACCGACGAGCCATCCCACCAAGTAGATGGTTGTGTGCGCAATGTCGAGTAGAACACACGGTGTAGATGTCACCGCGGCAACCTCGCCGTCGGCGAAGCTCGCAGCGCAAAGACACCAGCTGCAGAGCGCCGCTGCCCTGTTCCGTTTCATCGACATGTGGGGTCCCCGACCAGCGGGTCCCACCGTCGGATGACTGTGTGTTGTAGGCTAGTTCAAATGTTCCAGCTTTTTGATTTGTTTTTGAATTTTGTATCATCAGTTTAGGAGCTCCTAAAATTGTGAAATAAATATGGTTGTGTTCCTTAGGAAGTGTAGTATTTAAGAAAAATATATTCTTGGTTTCAACAGTAGAAATTTCTGGAGATTTAAATAGGGATTTGAAATGTGCTTTTGAATACATTCAAATTTGTTTATTTTATATCTAGAGTTCCTGTGCTCCAAAAATTATGAAATTTTTGTGGTGAACTAATCTTAGCATATGTGAGCCCTGGTAAAAATTTGAGGACCAGTGCATGGGTAGATTTAAAGTTATAGATTTTTCTTTTATGACTAGTTAATCCTTGCATGAATTTTCATAAATTAAGTATGAGTCCAAAATTCATGAAATTTGTTGGAGGTAATCCTAGTACCATATGAATGCTAAGAAAAATATGAAATCTGTTGCTTGACACTTTTCAATAGGATTTTCCATTTATGCTATTTCAAGCCTTGCTGCCTTGTCATTTTTGTATAGAATGTTCTACTTAGTAAAATGACCTGAAATTTTTATAGCAGTCCTTTGATAGCATTAGTAAGGCTCTGTAAATTTTTGAGAATTTATTAAGCACATCTGATATATATTTATTATTTAACCTAGATATCTAAATAAAATAATAAAGGCAATTTAATAAATAGTTTGGGCTTCACCATTATATCATCTTAACTGTATTTGGTATGCTTAAACTATTGGTAGGTTCTAGGTTGTCAAATTTTGAATGATTACCTGAAGTAGAAGTATTCTTACTTTATATTGCATGTTAAATCATTTCTGGACGGATTCTAGAGTGTGATGAGTTGCATGTTGAAACTGAGGTGTACTATAAAAATGGTTAATAGCAAAGTTGTAGAGAATTTGATAAGCTTTCCAGAAAGTCCAGGATCACTGGATTTGGATTTGTAGAACTCCAGTTATGAGTGAAACAAGTAGCTACTGTTTGTGGCATAGTCGATGCATTATAGAAGTAGTTAAGTAATAATCGAGAAGAGATATGCACCTACTCAAACAACGTGATGCACTTGTTAACATATATGCATTCGTAATACTTATACCATACTCATGCATCTAGGATCGGGAGGAAGAGATCACGTTCTTTGGAATTCGAAGAAGCGAGAGGAAGGAACCCGCAGGAGGATCCATAAAGCCGCAGCCTCCCGAAGACGTGGAGCAGAACCTCGAAGAGCTTCCGAGTGTCGACCATCGCCCTACTTCTTCTTTCTCTGCGAGGCAAGCCCGGAGCATTATAAGTCTCCCGATAATTTATCAATGTTTACTTAAGTACTTATGATTGCTGCATTAGGTTATAAGAGTTGAATGAAACCACTTGATGCATGTACATTCCTTGTCCGGATATTACCCCTTTAACGCAGGGTATAGGTCCAGGATCGAATATATGCTTAGCCATGCTTAGACCGGTAGAAGTCGGGTGATTTCTGTCACCGCGAGATATAGGTGGATACCGAGCACGGTTGGTTATCATTGCTATCGTGGAAAGAACCATGGTTAATGTAAATGGAGACCCAGGCGGGATGTCGATAGAAAAGCAACAAGGCATGGAGGTCTTGGGTGTGGATCTATCCCGTCTGTGTCGATCAAGGACCGTCATTGTTGTTGGAACTTCCGACAAGATTGAACGCATGCCTCTCACTTAGCTGGCCGGATAATTCGTTCCGACCGCTGAAGCGGAGTAATTCAACTCGGCGGGAATCGTTCACAGCGCGCCTTCCGGGAACGATCGATCGAGCCCAAGGGCGAGGCTTGCTTTGAGCATCCCGGCATCTGGTGTTCCAGATTGTGCGGTGTGATACGGACCCACGAAATGTGTACGAGTTGTACCAAAGGTGACCTAAGGCTATCGTGTTTGGTAGACTGGGTTTGTGTTAGGAATAAATTCCCACTGGTTGAAATCGATTGAATCGCCGTCTCTCCCGGATAGTGAGAAACTTGGCTAGCTCCAACATCGTAGTAATCGTATTAGGGAACATGATGGTTCGGATGAAAATGGAATTTCAATACCGCTATGGTTACTATTGTATGCTTCTAAATGATACCACATGTTTGGTACAGGATAGTTGCTAATCTAGAAATGGATAGTTATAATTAACTTGGTAAAGGAATCATAATTGTACAACGGATCGGTTGCCTTTTTCGCAAAATGTTGTCAAGTTACGTCCACTTATACAAACCTTGCATACTCCTTGGAGTCATTTTATTTTACGGTTCATGACGGGTAAGTCTATCGAGTACCTTCTCGTACTCGGGGTTTATTTTCCCATTGTTGCAGATGGCATTGTGTATCATGGTTATTGCAAGAGTTGCTTCTATCCCAGCTGTGGATGAGGAGTAAGCCTTGGGCGTGCTTCTTTAGTAATTCCTATCCTTGCTTTTGTGGACCGTGATCTAGCTTGGCAATTGTATCAAACTATGTTGGAAACTTTATCTTGAACTTATTTGCTTCCGCTTTATTTATCAAACTCGGTTTGTAATAACTTTTATTCGTACTCTGATGATTAAAAGTATCGTGAACTTTATGTAATATGTGGCATGTATGTTGAATCCTCAGACGATCTTGGTTGTTGTAAATCGTTTATCGAGAGACCCGTCGTGGTACTCGACGGACTACCGGGTTTATATGGGTTCAAGTATGGCGGTGCGACACTGCTTATGGATTGCCATTGTACTTGTATTCTTATAAATTGGTCGGTTCTCTGACAACGGCATCATGAGCAAGATTCAACGTTAATTGTCACAAGTGTATTTAAAACAAAAGTTTTTGTTTTCGAAAACCCTTCTCTAGCAACTAATAGTTATATAATAGGTATTTGAAATCTAAAGTGTGCCAATGATCACTTTCCTTATGCCCAAATTAAGGACTATTAGGTGACTATTTAAGTACTAACATGGGGGTTTCTACTTCGTCGTCCATACGGCCTGCTATTGTATGGATGCCATTCACTTGAATGGTAATGTATGGATCAAATGCCTCTACGCCAAGGTAAGATGAGTGTATGACCGCAAGATGTGAGCATGCGGTCGGGAAGAGTAGCTTTGGTACGGCTATGTATGCATGCTTGCATGTGTATATGGTACGTATTTAATTGTGGGTTAAATTATTGTCGGGTAGATTGATACGGAAGTATATGTATGGGTATACATATATGGAAGTATTTACAATTACATTCTGCATACTCATTATGGGTTTAAGGGCTGAAATGAAATTTTATGCAGGTACACTAACAACGAAACGTGTAGCTCGACTAGTTACGCTATTTATGAGAGAACGTATGTATGCCACCGTGTCTACCGCTAGAAACAAATTTTTCCTAAGTTTGTGAGGACGTACGGAACGAGCATGCATCATGATAATTACCATTCACATAATTACATTGTTCCTCCCCTTATAAAATTCTTACTCGGTTATGTAACTCTTATCCATTATGGCATTGTCTCACCAAGGGGTACATGTTAATGGTGCAGATGGCACGCACTAAGCAGCACCTTTCGCAAGTCCACCGGGAGGCGAGCTCCCCCGCCGTCGGCTTGCTCCACGTGCCGTCAACGACACACGTTCCTTGGAGAGTTTGGGATGCCTACACACTCTTGTGGAGAGTGCTCGATTATGTAGGCTATCCCGATGGAATGGAACCCCGCTACTTCTCGGGCGAATGAGCAGTTGGGAGAAGGTCTCTTAGTTCTTTGTGGAGGTTGTTGTTCGTCCCCAAGGTGACGATTTCGAGTGGACAGCTGGTGTTATGAGTCAATGGCGGGATCTGGCTTTGAAGAAGACTAGCAGGGCAGCCTTTGGGATCTGAGGGACATCATGGATCGTTTTTCTCGAGAGCTGGCAGCCGCTTTGGTGGGAGTCTTTCCAAGAGGTAACCCTCCAATCGACTCATGGCAAGCGAGCAAGAGGAAAATCTTTGGAGATTGGTGCAAAGAGAAAGGCGTAATGGTGATAACCCTTCCATGAGCGCCATGTTCGCAATGATGAGAGTGTTGGATGGAGTTGAAGGTAGCCTCAGACGTGTGTCTGGTGCTCTTGGTCATGCCCGCGAGGACCGACGTCAGCTTCAGAGGGAGCACGACGCCGAGATCGAGAGGCTCACTGAAGAAATGACTCGGTTAACTCACCAGCGGAATGCAGCCTGGTCCAGGGAAAATGTCCTAAGAGCTCGACAGTTTGAGCTGGGACAGCAGCTGGCCAATGCGGAAGAATACAACGATAATCTGCATGAAGAGGTTCATCTTCTGAACAATCAGCTCCACCCTTATGTCCCACCTGGAGCCGCAGAAATGGATCTAGAAGGGTACGAGGAAGGAGAAGAAGAAGTGGAGCCTGGAGAAGAAGTAGAACCTGAGGAAGGAGATGATCTTGCGTCTGACCTCGATAGTGATCACGATGAGGATTAGATCGCTTAGCACTTAGTGGAAGGACTAATGTATCACCTTTATTCATGTAATGGACCTGTAGCTCGAATTTGGCCTTAGTAACCAGACTATCATGTAATGTTGATTAAGTGCACCTTTGGTTGAACGTCAATGCAATTCCGTTCCTTGTTGGTGATCACGATTTAACTTTGCATGTGTTATGAGCACGATAAGTGGTCAAATTGGGGATGCCATGTTGCGAGAATGAATTGTTATGCCTCTGTTTTTATTGTGAATTTGAGAATTTCTCCAGTGATTTCAGTTTGGCATGATTATGATTCATCTGCAATCTCTTGACATCAACCAATAATCGCTTATTGTTGCAACTTCGCAGATGACGCGCACCCATCATTGGAGTCGGTAGCGATCCACGATGGCAATGGTGATGACTTACCACCACCACCGCCGCCGCCCTGCTCGGGGAGTTCTTTGCTCGTTCTTGGGGAGCCAAAGGACAATGGAAGAAGCTTTGCGCCTTATCGCAAAAAAACACCGCTCGTGGCCACCCACAACAACCAGGGCCGAGCCAAATCAGCACAAGACATTCAAGGAGTTTCGGACACGAAGCCTCCAATCTTCAAGGTGGCCGAGGAACCACCGCAGCCGATGAGTGGCTGAATACCATTGAGCGAAATTTCGTTTGCTAAGGGTCACAGAGCATCCGAAAGCGAGTATGCTTCTCATCAATTGCAAGGACCAAAGCAGGATCTGGTGGACACACTTCTGTCGTCTCGTCGCTAATGCACGAGTGACTGGGAACAATTCAAGCTGGCTTTTAGGGGACATCATATTCCCCGGCCCGATGCGCATGAAAGCGGCCGAATTTATGAGGCTCACTCAGGAACAAAGTCACTCCACAGAGTATATGCACGCATTCAACAACTTGTCCAGATATGCTCCGGTTTTGTGGATCTTTCAAGAGAAAAAGATAGAGAGTTTCAAGCGAGGGTTGGGTACCAAACCGATGAAGACTATGGCAAATTCTCGATGTACTACACGACAACTTGAGTTTATTAGTGATGCCTTGACCCAAGAAAACCCACAACATGCATGCATGCAGTTGCTAAAGGTCGCAAGAGGGCCTATGAGGCGGTGCATCCGGATCTTTCAAATCAAAAGCGCCTATCGCAGCTAGGCCACAATTCCATCCACCTGCACCCAAGTTTAGGCCTCCACCACCGAAAGCTCGTAGAATAACAGCCACGAAACCATTCCGTATATGTTCACTATTGCCTTACCAAAAGGAAATGGCAATCGGACAGCTCCAGAGAGTTGAAGTAATCAACCATGTTTCAACTGCAACCAACTGGGTCATTGGTCCAAGGAATGTCCCCACCCCAAGAGGAATGGCAACCCAAATCGAACAATCAGAGGCGGTGAATGCGTGGCACGTCAAGGACAAGTGCATTATACATTTGTGGAGGAAGTGCCCATGGGAGAAGTTGTCACTACCTGGTATGTTTCTTGTCAACAAGCATCCATTTGTTGTTTTATTTGATTCGGGAGCTTCTCATTCATTTATGAGTCAAGCATTTGCATCTAGACATGGTCAAGAAATAATTGAAGTAAACAAAGGGGTTTTAACATAAGTTCAAATAGGGTACTGTTATTACCAAAAGATAGTCAAAATGTACTCATCGTGATACAAGGGAGGAGTACACCACACAGATTTGATAATATTGCCGGGTTGTCAATAAGTGTAATCTTAGGCATGAATTGGATGAAGGATCATAGTGTTCTTATTGACACTAGCACTGTGACTATTATGTTGAGAGAACCCACGGGAGGGAATGCTTTTCTAGTCCCACTCTCCCGCGATTTCAAACCCCAACATTTAGCTTTGTGCTATCCAAACCACCACAATATGTGATATCCCGGTGGTTTGTGAGTTTCGGATGTATTTCCAGAGGAATTACCAGGTCTACCACCAGATAGGGACGTGGAATTTAAGATTGAATTAGTGCCAGGTACCGCACCCATATCCAGAAGGCCCTATAGAATGCCACCCAATGAGTTGGCGGAACTTAAGGTCCAATTGCAAGATCTATTGGACAAGGGTCTTATCCAACCTAGCTCATCTCCGTGGGGATGTCCAGCATTGTTTGTGAAAAAGAAGGATAAGTCACTGAGAATGTGTGTAGATTACAGACCACTCAATGCTGTGACCATCAAAAACAAATATCCATTGCCCCGCATCGACATCTTGTTCGATCGGTTAGCGAAGGCAAAGGTATTCTCCAAAATTGATTTGAGATCAAGTTATCATCGAGATAAAGATCGACCGGAGGATATACCTAAAATCGCTTTCTCTCTAGAGTACGGCTTATACGAGTATTTGGTTATGTCTTTCGGACTAACAAATGCTCCAAACCTATTTCATGTACTGATGAACTCAGATTCATGCCCGAACTTGACAAGTTCGTGGTCGTGTTTATTGATGATATATTGATTTATTCGAAAATGAGACCGATCATGAAGAGCATCCGAGGATTGTCCTATCCGCATCGAGGGAGCATAAGCTATATGCCAAGTTTAGCAAATGTGAATTTTGGATGAGCAAAGTACCTTTCTTAGGTCACATTTTATCAAGAGATGGAATCTCAAGAGACCCATCCAAAGTACAAGAGGTCATGGATTGGAAAGCCCCAACTTCAGTTCATGAAGTTCGGAGTTTTCTAGGGTTAGCAGGATACTATCGACGGTTTATTCCAGATTTATCAAAGATAGCTAAGCCTATGACCAGACTACTTCAGAAAGATGAGAAATACAAATGGACACCAGAATGTGAAACAGCTTTTCACACCCTCAGAACTTTGTTGACTACAGCACCTGTGTTAGCACAACCAAACATTGAAAAGCCTTTTGATGTATTTTGTGATGCATCAGGAATAGGTTTGGGATGTGTGCTTATGCAAGAAGGGAGAGTAATTGCATATGCCTCACGGCAATTGAGAAAACATGAAGTCAACTACCCTACACATGATTTGGAACTTGCAGCCGTTGTCCATGCACTAAAGATATGGAGACATTACTTGTTGGGCAATGTATGTCATATCTTTACTGACCACAAAAGCCTCAAGTATATCTTTACCCAGCCAGAGTTGAACATGAGACAACGAAGATGGTTATAATTGATTAAGGACTATAATTTGGAGGTGCATTACCATCCGGGTAAAGCAAATGTAGTAGCTGATGCACTTAGTCGGAAGTCCCATTGTAACACTGTGGAAGCATTGCTGGAAGATGGATTCAACTTGTTACATCCTGCTGTACTACACAATATCACAATCAGTTGTTCACTTGAGGGCAAAATCATAGAGCTACAGCAGACAGATGTGGGAATAAGTCACATCAAGAGAAAAATGCAAGAGCAAGAAACCAAACATTTTAGATTGGACGAAAGAGGTGTATTATGGTTCGAGGACCGACTAGTGGTACCAAAAGACCGTGAGCTAAGGAGTCAAATTTTAGAAGAAGCTCACTCATCAAAATTGTCTATCCATCCGGGTAGTAGTAAAATGTATCAAGATTTAAGAACCCGTTTTTGGTGGACTAAGATGAAGAAAGAGATCGCAGCCTACGTTGCTAGGTGTGATAACTGCAGTAGAGTAAAAGCTGTCCATATGAAAACTGCTGGATTACTTCAGCCATTGCCTATTCCAGGATGGAAATGGGAAGAAATCAGCATGGACTTTATCATAGGCCTTCCAACGACGCCACAAGGTCATGATTCAATATGGGTTATTATTGATCGTCTCACCAAATCAGCACATTTTGTACCAGTTCACACCACATATCACGTGGGGAAATACTCTGAGTTATATGTTTCCCAGATCGTGAGATTGCATGGAGTACCCCGGACCATAATCTCAGATAGAGGACCACAGTTCATAGCTCGTTTCTGGGAGCACTTACACCAGGCCTTGGGAACCAAGCTAATCAGAAGTTCA
Organism: Miscanthus lutarioriparius; assembly: GCA_904845875.1. Classification (NCBI taxonomy): domain Eukaryota; kingdom Viridiplantae; phylum Streptophyta; class Magnoliopsida; order Poales; family Poaceae; genus Miscanthus; species Miscanthus lutarioriparius. Next base: position 68,518,198 of record CAJGYO010000004.1, on the reverse strand, counting down.
GCTTATCATCCGCAAACTTCAGGACAGACAGAGTGAGTGAACCAAATCCTAGAAGATTTACTTAGAGCTTGTGTTATATCTTCAAAAGGTTCATGGGAGAAATGGTTACCTTTAGCTGAATTCTCCTATAACAACAGTTATCAAGCGAGTATCAAAATGGCTCCATTTGAAGCCTTGTATGGCAGAAAGTGCAGAACTCCCTTGAACTGGATTGAGCCCGGTGAAAGGAGATACTTTGGTATTGATTTTGTAAATGAAGCCGAAGAGCAAGTACGTATCATCCAACACCACATGAAGGCAGCTCAATCAAGACAGAAAAGTTATGCCGATAGAAGAAGAAGACCACTAACTTTTGAAGTGGGTGACTATGTATACTTGAGAGTATCACCCATGAAAGGCGTGAAAAGATTTGGGATGAAAAAGAAGCTTTCACCAAGATATGTAGGGCCATACAAAATTTTGGAACGAAAAGGGAAGGTTGCATATAAGTTACAACTTCCACCAGAGATGAGTACAATCTTTGATGTGTTCCATGTTTCTCACTAAAGAAATGTCTTTCGAGTAACCGGAAGAAGCTATTGCACCCCCAACGCAGCAAAACTTCAATCGGATTTGACCTATGAAGAAAAACCAATTCGGGTATTAGAAGAGATGGAGAGAGTGACAAGGAGTAAGATTATCAAGTTCTATAAGGTGGTGTGGAACAATCATAGTGAACAAGATGCTACGTGGGAAAGAGAGGATTATCTGCAAGAAGTTTATCCCGCCTTTTTCCAAGAATGGTAGGTCTTGCAAATCTCGGGACGAGATTTTTATAAGGGGGAGGGGCTGTAACACCTCGGGTGTTAGCCTTGCATAACTTGACTTGCATAACATGAGCATGAGCATCAAGCATTCATAAACCATCATTTACAATTGAAACATTTGATCGAAACATATGAAACATTGCTTGTTATTCCGTGTTTCTTGGAACATATGCATATGATCATGTGCAAATGAATGCAAGTGGGTAGTGCTAGTCACTAAAACACCTTAGCTACACTTAGGTGAACAAAAGGAACCTTGTTCATGAAGGCCACATTTCATGATCAAGCACTTAAGTGATATTTCATGTGTTGACATGGATAGCTATATGAGTGACTACTACATGAAATGCTTAAATGACCTTGCAAATTGTTTAAACATGCTTAGGATATCATTAGGAACAACTTTGGTATTTAGTGCTAAGGCTAGTTTAGTCATTTAGCCATGGTTTGTGTATGTATCATGATTTCAAAGTGACGTGTTTGACTAAAGTTGAACTAGGTGTTAGAGACCTTGTATGGAGGAGTTCACTAAAGCAATGTTGTAGTGTTTGACATAAGGAACAACTTTGATTTTTGGGCCTTTGACTGATTCAGCTCCTAACCTGCTTGAATTTGGATTTCAAAAATCATCGAATCACTGTTTTCAACACTTAGCCGTTTTTGTTCTAAGTCATACTCTGACAGTGCTGTCAGCCCGACTTTGGATCGATTTTTCTCGGTTTCGGTTGCGATTTAGAACAAGTGCGTTGAACAACATTTGTAACCGGTACTTAGGTCTACAAAGTTGGTTTAGTAAACTAGCGCTAATTCGTCACGGATTGTAAGATAAATCATCACGAAAACCCGCTGTCAGGCTGCTCCTATCGGGTCAATGACAAACTGAATCGCTGCGTTCAGTGGCCGACCGGTTCAGGCCGTGGTCGCCGCGTGGCGCGAAGCGTGGCCGCGCGTCGCCGGCGCTCTGCCCAGCGCGGCCAAGCCAGGCCGAAGCGCGCCTTCAACATGCCAGCGCTCGCCCGCAACCATCCGCGCTCCATTTTTGCTTCGCCTCGGCTTTTCTTCACCGCAGCGCAGCCTCCGAGCACCCGCCACGCCATTGCCGTCGCAGCTGCTCCGCTGAGATCACCAGCGCTCACCGTCGTTCCATTCGCCAATCAGTCGTGCTCGTAGCTCCGTCTCCACCTTCTCCACCGTTTCCTCCTTGCAGCGCCCACGATTTCACCTTTGGTAAGCCACGTTCAGCGTTGCGCCGTCACGGGTTTGCCCTCGCCGGAGCTCCACCATGGCCGCTACCGTGGCCGTGCTTCGTCGGCGCAGCTCTAGCCGTCTTGGTCGCGTAGCCATCGTCGTAGAGTCTCCGTAGTCCTGTAGAGTGCATCACTTGACCTCGCCGTGGCCTCCACCGGCGTAACGCCGTCGTCCCGCACCACCGCTCCGCCATGAGCGCCGCCGCCGTTGCTAGCACCGACGAGCCGTCCCACCAAGTAGATGGTTGTGTGCGCAATGTCGAGTAGAACACCTGGTGTAGATGTCACCGCCGGCAACCTCGCCGTCGGCGAGCTCTGGCCGCGCCAGCACCGCGCAGCGCCGCTGCCCTGTTCCGTTTCACTGACATGTGGGGTCCCCTGACCAGCGGGTCCCACCGGTCAGCGACAGCTGTGTTGTAGGCTAGTTCAAATGTTCCAGTTTTTGATTTGTTTTGCGAATTTTGTATCATCAGTTTGGGAGCTCCTAAAATTGTGAAATAAATATGGTTGTGTTCCTTAGGAAGTGTAGTATTTAAGAAAAATATATTCTTGGTTTCAACAGTAGAAATTTCTGGAGATTTAAATAGGGATTTGAAATGTGCTTTTGAATACATTCAAATTTGTTTATTTTATATCTAGAGTTCCTGTGCTCCAAAAATTATGAAATTTTTGTGGTGAACTAATCTTAGCATATGTGAGCCCTGGTAAAAATTTGAGGACCAGTGCATGGGTAGATTTAAAGTTATAGATTTTTATTTTATGACTAGTTAATCCTTGCATGAATTTTCATAAATTAAGTATGAGTCCAAAATTCATGAAATTTGTTGGAGGTAATCCTAGTACCATATGGATGCTAAGAAAAATATGAAATCTGTTGCTTGACACTTTTCAATAGGATTTTCCATTTATGCTATTTCAAGCCTTGCTGCCTTGTCATTTTTGTATAGAATGTTCTACTTAGTAAAATGACCTTCCTTTGATAGCATTAGTAAGGCTTTGTAAATTTTTGAGAATTTATTAAGCACATCTGATATATATTTATTATTTAACCTAGATATCTAAATAAAATAATAAAGGCAATTTAATAAATAGTTTGGGCTTCACCATTATATCATCTTAACTGTATTTGGTATGCTTAAACTATTGGTAGGTTCTAGGTTGTCAAATTTTTAATGATTACCTGAAGTAGAAGTATTCCTACTTTATATTGCATGTTAAATCATTTCCGGACGGATTCTAGAGTGTGATGAGTTGCATGTTGAAACTGAGGTGTACTATAAAAATGGTTAATAGCAAAGTTGTAGAGAATTTGATAAGCTTTCCAGAAAGTCCAGGATCACTGGATTTGGATTTGTAGAACTCCAGTTATGAGTGAAACAAGTAGCTACTGTTTGTGGCATAGTCGATGCATTATAGAAGTAGTTAAGTAATAATCGAGAAGAGATATGCACCTACTCAAACAACGTGATGCACTTGTTAACATATATGCATTCGTAATACTTATACCATACTCATGCATCTAGGATCGGAGGAAGAGATCACGTTCTTTGGAATTCAAGAAGCGAGAGGAAGGAACCCGCAGGAGGATCCGCAAGCCGCAGCTCCTCAAGACGTGAGCAGAACCCTCAAGAGCTTTGAGTGTCTCGACCATCGCCCTACTTCCTTTTCATGCGAGGCAAGCCGGAGCATTATAAGTCTCCCAAAGAATTTATCAATGTTTACTTAAGTACTTATGATTGCTGCATTAGGTTATAAGAGTTGAATGAAACCACTTGATGCATGTACATTCCTTGTCCAGATATTACCCCTTAACCCCGGTATAGGTCCAGGATCGAATATATGCTTAGCCATGCTTTAGACCGTAGAAGTCGGGTGATTTCTGTCACCGCGAGATATAGGTGGATACCGAGCACGGTTGGTTATCATTGCTATCGTGGAAAGAACCATGGTTAATGTAAATGGAGACCGGGCGGGATGTCGATAGAAAAGCAACAAGGCATGGAGGTCTTGGGTGTGGATCTATCCCGTCGTCAGTGTCGATCAAGGACCGCATCGTTGTTGGAACTTCGACAAGATTGAACGCATGCCTCTCACTTAGCTGGGCGGATAATTCGTTCCGACCGCGGCCGAGTAATTCAACTCGGGCGGGAATCGTTTCATTAGCGCCCCTTAGGGAACGATCGACCGAGCCCAAGGCGAGGCTTGGCATGAGCATCCTGGTATCCGTGTTCCAGTTGTGCGGCGTGTGAGACGGACCCACGAAATGTGTACCGAGTTGTACCAAAGGTGACCTAAGGCTATCGTGGTTGGTAGAGACTGGGTTTGTGTTAGGAATAAATTCCCACCTGGTTGAAATCGATTGAATCGCCGCCTCTCCGGATAGTGAGAAACTTGGCTAGCTCCAACATCGTAGTAATCGTATTAGGGAACATGATGGTTCGGATGAAAATGGAATTTCAATACTGCTATGGTTACTATTGTATGCTTCTAAATGATACCACATGTTTGGCACGGGATAGTTGCTAATCTAGAAATGGATAGTTATAATTAACTTGGTAAAGGAATCATAATTGTACAACGAATCGGTTGCCTTTTTCGCAAAATGTTGTCAAGTTACGTCCACTTATACAACCTTGCATACTCCTTGAGTCATTTTATTTTCGGTTCATGACGGGTAAGTCTAGTTGAGTACCTTCTCGTACTCGTGGTTTATTTTCCCATTGTTGCAGATGGCACTTTGTGTATCATGGTTATTGCAAGAGTTGCTTCTATCCCATTGTGGATGAGGAGTAAGCCTTGGGCAGTGCTTCTTTAGTAATTCCTATCCTTGCTTTTGTGGACCGTGATCTAGCTTGGCTTTGTATCAAACTATGTTGGAAACTTTATCTTTGAACTTATTTGCTTCCGCTTTATTTATCAAACTCGGTTTGTAATAACTTTTATTCGTACTCGATGATTAAAAGTATCTCGTGAACTTTATGTAATATGTGCCATGTATGTTGAATCACATACGATCTTGGTTGTTGTAAATCGTTTATCGAGACCCGTCGTGGTACTCGACGGACTACCGGGTTTATATGGGTTCAAGTATGACAGTGCGACCGCTTGCGGATTGCCATTGTACTTGTATTCTTATAAATTGGTCAGTTCTGCGACAGAGGACGACGTCGACGTCGACGCCGACGCCGACGCCGACGCCGACGCCGACGACTCTGACTCCGACGACGACTCTGACTCTGACTTTGCCTCGCCTCCTCCCATCATATATTTAGATTAAGTAGTTTATAGTTAGTATAAGTAGTTTTAATAGTTTAGGTTAGTTATTATGCTTCTAGATGAGTACAATTATATACTCGTCCAAATTGTATTTATATGTTAGATATATATAATCAATCAATGAAAAAATTCTATTCACGCAGATTTGATCTCTTCAATGCCACCTTTTTTATATGAAATGCAAAGCAAGTTCTTTCCAATACTACTACCAAAATGACAATGCACGGATTTGATCTCTCGATGAAACTTTTTTAATTTTTCTGTATATTTGTGAATGAAAAGGGAAAAAACTGTCATGTACGGTTGCGGTTGTTTCTAGGAGAATCTAAAAGCAGTTTAACCGTTGACAATCGATGTATTATAGCATTGGATTAGTGTGGCAATGGTCGGCTTAATACAGACATTGTTTAACTTATCCCGTGCTGTCTGTTCTCGTTGCCGATCAATCTAGACCGTCTGTTTGGCAACAAACGTAGAAGCGCCCAACCCGTTCCCAACTCCTCTCGGGTCCTATCGGTGCCTTAGTGGCGGTTCGACCAACTAAAAAACCCCAATAAGAATCCATTAGTTCTCCCCACCCATTGTTGCTTCATCTTCATTCTTCCCACCGGTTGCTTCATCTTCATTTTGACCCGTCGCCTGTACTTGCCCTGCCTCGAGCCACTTGCATTGTCGTCGTGGACAACGCCCCCATGAAGGTTAGATGGATTCGGTCAACCCCTCTATTTGCATTTGGTTCCAATTGGTTTTGGGATCGGTATCAGTTTTGTTCATATTAGAAATTTCTTCATTGTAATAGATGACTTACTTTGGAAGAAGCCATTTCAATGCGAACAACCTTGTGTTTTGGTGGCTAGGGGTGGCACTAGGACCCTAGATGATGTTGTTTGCTACTTAGGGATGAAGCATTCACCCGGACTGACTGTTGATTGTTGAAGTCGTTGTTCGTCACCTTCTCGGACCACAAAATTTAATAAGAATCGTTCAAGACCCTGTTTGTAGAGAGATTTTTGTGCTTTGCGGGACTGGACAGGAAGTAGACATACTTTATAGATACAATGTGTTCGTTTATGGAGATGATGTCATCTTCGCTATAGTTCACTACCTCTGTCTTTTGGGACCGTATCAACCAATTGAGTACCTTAGCAACTGTCTACCCATCCGACATTAAGTCTTAGAATTTGTGAAACTTTTATGTTAATGAAGTTTATATGTACTGATGAAACCTCTAGATTAGTATGTATGAGTACTGCATAATTGTTGAACTATTACTTTGGTTGAACTGTTAATTGAATAAGTTTGTCTTGATTGTGGTCCATGTGTACACCTCTATGTAAGCACAGAGGATCCAAAACATGCCTTCTTCTATAAGCGGATAGTACCTTGAACCACCGGTGACACAGCATGTTATCTTGGCGGGAGTGCGAGGGTTTTCAAGGACGTTTTGGCTCCTTGGCGTGAGGCAAAAGCGTAGACAAAAGACCTAGGCCGACCTCTTCACTCAGAATGTGCAACACTTTGAACCCTGACTGCTCCATGGCTGCATCTAGCTCCAACTCCTCCTAGTGGTTGGCACCATCCCAGGGCGCCATCACGAGAAGAACATCGGCTTCTAGTGGAGGAGGCTACAATGGGAGGGGACCGCCCATCCCGTGCCGTGTCGAGAACCACCCCTATGCATACCAGCCACCACTTTTGTGTTGATGTGGCTTGAAGACGCCTTGGTGGATTTTGTGGAGTGATGGATACCCAGGATGTCGGTACCACAGATACTGCAGGGCAAATAATGTAACTCGATTTCTTTCTTGTTCATTATGTTTTCGCAATGCAAATGCTGAAATTCTGTTGTACTTATGGTAATTTGGTTTTTTCGTAGCCCGACTTAGATTGCAGGTACTTTAAGTGGCACGATCCACCATATGGAAATTTTCTGAGGACTTTGATTTTGCATTTACGTAACAAGATTTGGGAGCTAAAGGCGGAGGCCAATGTTACAACAAATGAAGAACATCTACAAGAGGAGATTATGCCACAGATTGAAGAAATGGCCAGAGTTCCAACAAAGATGATGGAAGATTTCATATCTTTGAGAAAGAAATGTGCTTCCTGTTTTTGTTTCACATATTTTGTACTTACTGTTTACACCAAAATTTGGAAAGAAGAACGCGGGAACTCGAAGCTTTCAGGATTGTGTCATCAAGGAATCGATTAGATGTGAATCAGTATCAACTGATTTAGATGCGATGTCAGATTGGCTATTTTATAGATGATGTCAGCAGACAGCGTCAATGGGCTATGCTTGAATGGCGCCCGAAAGATGTGTCGGACTCTACAAATAAGAAAAATTAGGGTCCAAGTTATTATTAAGTTAGGAAGTTTTCTTTAATTCTAAGAATTGTAATGAGTCGTATTTGAGTAGGATTCATATTTAGGTTCTGGGTATAAATATTAGACCATGGTTATTGTACAAGAAAACAAACACTCAATTAATACAATCTTTCCAGCTTTTGCCATCGCATTAGGAGTAGGAGTACTGTAGATCTTGGCAAGTTCTTCAACAAATAGGGTTGCATCGACTGATCGACCTCCAGCTTGCTTGTGAGAACCGTCATGACTTGTATTGTGCTTGTAAAGCTACATCAGCTGATTAATCTTTTGAGCCATAATATAAGTTAGTTATCAATCTGTATCGTAGTTTGTAAGGCTACATTAGCTGATTGATCTCTTACGAATCATAATATAGATTAAAGTTATTGATCTTGTGTTAAATAACTTGTTGTTTAATACAATATCACCACTTATCAAATTTGCTAAGATTAGTAAGATTTTTCTTGTTGTTTTTGGTTGATTCACCAGTTATCGATTTTGTTATAATTAATATTTTATTAATTATAACAAATCACCTGATTGAGATAGAGATAGATCGACATCATATCATTTTAATTGGTCGTCCTTTGATCTAGTCACGTTTTAAATCTTATAATTAATGGCTTAATTCCGCTAGATCGACTATTTTATTTCTATTCCAATCAAACATAGTATGCATCCAAAGACATGTTTCAATCTTGAATAAACTCACTAGTTAATGAGATCTAATCTAATGACACTACCATAGCTGCATCGATCCGGTCGAACCTCCCTGGTAAGACTTTAGATTAGAAATTATCGAGTAGTGGTCTTGTTCATGATCAAGATATGTACACTGTTTGTTTGCTATGACTGCATCGGCTATTTTAGCCGATTTGCCTATTCTCTCACGCATATAGCATGTTTTCATGAATCTGTCAACATATAGATAGTTTTATAGATTTTTTTGGCTTTAGTTTGTTATCATTATTATAGCTGCATCGATCCGATTAAAGCTCACTGTTGATGATAATAGATTAGATTCAAACTGTTTGTAGATTAATTTATATTAGACAGTCGATTTATTCGCATGTTATACTCTTTTCAGCAAGCTTATCGGCTCGACGCTTTATATCAATCATGTTCCATTTAGCCGATGATGCTTTCTGATGTTCCATGAGCATCGGTTATTTTGATTCATATCATTATCATTTAACATTAGCCGATAATCCTTGATTTAAAGATCTTCAATTCATGGATACACCAGATATCGACTATTTAGTCCATAGCCTTATGAATCGGCTATCTAGCCGTACATTTGGAACTATCTGGTGCAATACTAATATGTTCCACCTTAAATTACTGATAAAATTTTCTCTCCTTGTCAATTGTAGGTCAAATTGACTAGCACGTCACTGGGTTTTTAGAATCGGCTGGTTCTGCGTTGAATCTAAGCAGATCTCTGGTCTCGTTCCACTTAGATCATCTAGCTTGCTGTGTGTTGATCACATCGCCATATTTTTTATGTCACACACTTTTTGGCTTGCCTAGTGGGACCACAATCGTCATGGCAGTTCACAACAACAAAGACATTCTTATGGTACCTTATGAAGACCTACCTGATGAAGATAAAGATGTTATTGGTAAGACTATAGAGGAGTTTTAGAACAAGGGCTTGTTGTTATATACCAAAACACGTGACAATAAAGTTGTTCAGAAATATCCACTGCCAAGTGTTTTGATGCATGGACAGTCAGATACAGACGAAGCTGATGATAGGTGTAACAGAACCGTCTAATTTATAATAGCACAAGTGCAATAGCATTCACTGAAGCGACCAAACCATCATACTTGAACCTATATAAACCCGGTAGTCCGTTGAAATCACGAATGATCTCAAATAAACCAACATATAAACTAAGATCATAAATGATTCAACACAATCAGTCACATGTTACATCACAGTTCACAAATAGTTCATAAGTATCTCACATGCATCGAAGTTCACAGTTATTACAAACCAAATTCAAATAGCGGAAGCAAAGTAGTTTGACATCAACATCACACATAGTTCAAATACATGCTAGTACCACGGTCATTTCTAGCAAAAGCAGAACAGAGGGGATAACTCAGGAGTACCATGCTCCATGGTTTAGTCCTCATCCACCGCAGGATGAAGGCAGTTCTTACAGTACCCATGATACATCATGTCATCTGCAATAAGAGGGAATAAACCCTAAGTACGAGAATGTACTCAGCTAGACTTACCTGTCCTAAACCAGAAATAATATGACACCAAGGAGTATGCAAGGCTTTATCGGTGGAGTTAGCTTGACAACATTTTTCATAAAAGCTTAAGTAACATAACTTGGAGATTTAGTACCTCTAGCATCAATTTGAATACCTATTCAATTAGGCATCTCTAGATTGGCACATGTACTAGAGCAATCACTTGATTAAGCTAACAAGCATTAGTAACCATATCCGGTGTAATAATTTGAGCATCATCATAACCATCAAGTTCCATCAATTAATGCTACATTGCCGCAGCTCAGTCAAGTTCTCACTATCTAGGAGAGATGGCGATTCGAAACGATTCCTACCTAGCTGGGGAATTATTCCTAACATAAACCCATACTTCCCTCGTCGGGGTCACATCGTGTCACCTTTAGTACAACTCAGGAACTAACTTCATGGGTCCGATCAGCGCCGCACCCTCAGAGATTCTACCAGTCTGCCAGGAAGTTTAGGCCTGGCTTGCCCTTGGACTCATGCCACTAGCTCTCCACACATCCTTGCTATCTCCAGTGTGCGCACTTTCACTTACAGGGTCCCGGCCTGAATTGAGCTACTCGGCTTCGCGATCAGAACGACTTATCCGGCCAACTAAGTGCTAGACATGTGTTCAACATGACATGAGGACGTACAGCTAATCGGTCCTTAACCGACACAGATGGGGATAAATAGGCACCAAGACCTCCATGTCTTATGCTTCTCTATCACAATCTCACCCGATCTCCTTTTTATTCATCAACACATGGTTATTTCCACGATAGCAATTATAGCCAACCGTGATCAGTTATCTACCTATATCTTTCAGGTGACAGGAAATTACCTGACTTCTACTAGACTAAGCAAGGCTAAGCATATATTCGGTCCTGGACCTACAAAGGATTCAATAGATATTTGTCTAGACAAGGAGAATATATGCAGCAAGTGTTTCCAATCAACTCCTATAACTTAATGCAATGCTAATGCCAAATGCAAGCTTAACACCAGGACTAAATACTTCCATGGCCAGCTACAGGATAATTTATTTTGTAGCCGAGCCCAAACTGTGGACACGGACCGACCGGCAACGTCCCACCAGCCCTAGGAAATCCGTTGCATGCATGGCTCAATTATTAGCCGGCAATAATTCGCCTTCCAACCAGCGCTGGGCCATGTCCCCTAAATCACCGCCCATAAATAGCGCTAAGCGCAGTTGTATATTTTACTGACCAAAAAACCACCGTGCCACTCTATTTGCTTAGTCCTTCGCCCGGCTGATCCCGTCCGAATGGGCGATGGCAACGGCGGCGGGGCCTGGTGCTTTCATCGTCAACACCGGCGACACCTTCATCACACATCGTTGACTGCTGGGCGCCATGGCCGACGGTTGTGCAGATCACCGGGGGGCAGATCCGCGCGTCCCGCTGCCGGATCTAGGGCCAGGCTAACCTCCTGTTGCAGTTCGACGTGTGAGCGCCACCTCCGGTCATGCGCGACGGCGGCCCACTCGCGTGAGCGCCCGTGCACGGGATAAGAGCGACACCAGCCTCGCCGCGCCGTCGCCTGTTGTGCCTTTCGTTGGCTCGTCACCGTGGGCGCGTCGCCGGCACTTAAGGGATGCCTGGTAACCAACTTGCCATAGCACTAGCACGGCAGCTGCAGTGGCCCTTCTCACCTTCCTCTGCGTTTTGCAGATCCGTGGTTCTGCAAGGTCAGTCAACGAGCAATGCAATGCCATAGCAGAAATTCGGCAACTGCATGCAGATTCAGCATCCTCCTTGATTTGTTCTGCTAGCTATCTCCGGTCTCCCGCTCCGATCCATGCTATTCTTTTTAGGTCAAAATTTTTTGCCGTCATGCAGAGGCGATTTAGTTCGTCATTCTTTACCTGATCAACAGCTGCTGTTTGCAAGCTTGCCGCTGTGCATTGGGGGTTCATCTTCATGTTGGCAAGCCATATATATCTCTTGAATGACGATTTTCCATAGTTTGTTTAGCCCCTGAACAATGTGAAATGTTAATGGTCAATGTGTAATCCAAAGCCATGGGAGAACCCCTTTTTTCTCTCAAATTTTGGATGCAAATACATTTTATTGATATTCCTACGTGTTCCTTGTTGGAATGTCAACCTCTAACTTGATTTTTTGCTGCATGTATGTCCAGACTGCTTGATTTTTTCGCTGCATGTATGTCCAGATTGGTTTCTCTACTGTGTAACTTGTTAAATACCAACTATCTTTCACTACCATACAATTCAATAATTTGCAGAAATCTCGTAAATAGATTATGTAACTACATGGTCAGAAATATATTTTAGTAAATCAATTTAAAAGTTTCTCGTGAATCATACTACAAGGGTTAGAAAGGCATAGATTCTAGTAAATATTTTTCAAAAATCTAGTAAATAGAATATCGTAACTACCTGGGGCAGAAAGGCATAGCTTCTAGTAACCAATTTGCAAATCTAGTAAACATATTATGGTAACTAATCTAAGGAGGCATCATATATTCTAGTAAATCATTTAAAAATAACAAGATTATGGTATTGTGAATCAGACAGAATATCGTAACTACTCAATCATAGTTACTACAATGATCCATACATATACTTCTGTATCAAGCAACCCGAAAATAAATACGTACCATACATACATATAAATATGCAGCTATAGCCATATCAAATCTAACCCACAATTAAATACCTTAGTGTATATATATTATATATATATATATATATATATATATATGGGACATATATATACCGCAGTACCAAAGCTACCTCTCCCCTTAGACCGTATGTTCACCCTTGCGGTCTTGCCACTCTTACCTTGGGCGTAGAAGCAATTGATCCATACATTACCACTCAAGTGAATGGTATCCATACAATAGCACGGCGTATGGACAACGAAAGTAAAACCCTCCCATGTTAGTACTTATTTAGCCACCTGATAGTCCTTCGCTGGGCATAAAGAATATGACCACTGGCACACTCTAAATTTAAAATTCAGAATTTAACACACCTATATATATAGCTATAAGTTGTCAAACTGATTTTATAAAACAAAACATTTGTTTTAAATGCTCATATGACAAGTTTAGTGTTGACTCTTGCTCTAATGTCAGCTGTAACAGAACCGTCCAATTTATAAGAGCACAAGTACAATAGCAATCACCGAAGCGATTAAACCGTCATACTTGAGCCCATATAAACCCGGTAGTTCGATGAAATCACGAAGGATCTCAAACAAACCAATATACAAACCAAGATCGTTCATGATTCAACACAACCAGTACATCATAGTTCACAAATAGTTCATAAGTATCTCACATACATCGGAGTTCACATAGTTATTACAAACCAAGTTTAAATACGGAAGCAAAGTAGTTTGACATGAACATCACACTTAGTTCAAATACATGCCAGTACCACGGTCATTTCCAGCAAAAGTAGAACAGAGGGGATAACTCAGGAATACCATGCCCTATGGTTTAGTCATCATCCACGGCAGGATGAAGGCAATTCTTACAGTACCCATGATACATCATGTCATCTGCAACAAGAGAGAATAAACCCTGAGTACGAGAATATACTCAGCTAGACTTACCCGTCCTAAACCAGAAATAATATGACACTAAGGAGTATGCAAGGATTTATCGGTGGAGTTAGTTTGACAACATTTTGCATAAAAGCTTAAGTAACATAACTTGGAGATTTAGTACCTCTAGCATCAATTTGAATACCTATTAAATTAGGCATCTCTAGATTGGCACCTATACTAGAGCAATCACTTGATTAAGCTAACAAGCATTAGTAACCATATCCCGTGTAATAATTTGAGTATCATCATAACCATCAATTCATGCTACGTTGCCGTTACTCAGTCAAGTTCTCACTATCTGGGAGAGACGGCAATTCGAATCGATTCCTAGCCAGCTGGGGAATTATTCCTAACATAAACCCATACTTCTCCCGTCGGGGTCGCATCATGTCACCTATGGTACAACTCAGGAACCAACTTTGTGGGTCCGATCAGCGCCGCACCCTTAGAGATTCTACTAGTCTGCTAGGAAGTTCAGGCCCGGTCTATCCTTGGACTCACGCCACTGGCTCTTCGCACATCCTTGCTGCCTCTAGTGTGCGCACTTTCACTTACCGGGTTCCGACTTGAATTGAGCTACTCGGCTTCGTGGTCGAAATGACTTATCTGGCCAACTAAGTGCTAGGCATGCGTTCAACATGACATGAGGATGTACAGTAAATCGGTCATTAACCGACACAGATGGGGATTAATAGGCACCAAGACCTCCATGCCTTATGCTTCTCTATCACAATCCCGCCCAGTCTCCTTTTTATTTATCAACACATGTTTATTTCTACAATAGCAATTATAGCCAACCATGATCAGTTATCAACCTATATCTTTCAGTTGACAGGAAATCACCTGACTTCTACCAGACTAAGCAAGGCTAAGCATATATTTGGTCTTGGACCTACAAAGGATTCAAGATATAATTGTCTAGACAAGGAGAATATATGCAGCAAGTGTTTCTAATCAACTCCTATAACTTAATGCATCAGACATAAAGGACGCAAGTGACATTTGTAAAAACATAGGAGTCTTATAATGCTCTGGGGCTTGTCTTTCAAGAATGAGGAAGGTTGGTGGTCAGGACACTAAGAGAGATCTTCCACGTTGACTCCTCCTTCTGCCTGAACTTCCTGCTCCTAGGCTGTCTACTGCTCCTCCTGATGCTCGGGTTTGAACTCGAGTTGAGTCACTCCTTCTGGGGAACCTATTGCATGCATATGCACAAATGAGTATCATAAATGCATAAGAAATGAGATGATATCATAAATTGTATATGCAGGAGCATGGTTATCCGCATGATGTATGATAAGTTTAACATTCATTGGCAAGGTAGATGTATAACTTTCTTCTAATTGATCTTTACGGAGTAGGTGCATATCTCTTCTATAATACAAGAAACATACACTCACCAAGTTCTAGTAACCTAAGGTATAGTTGTTCATTATCAGTAAGAGGCTTAGAACCTATAGCTAACAACTAATCTCAATTAGCCTAAGCATCCACACAAACATCATATAAGACAAACAACTACAATTGACTTAGTCATTTCTTGCCATAAACAGCAGCTACTTATTTTGGCCATAACTGGACTTCTACTCAACCAAATATAATGATCTTGGACTTTATAGAAAGCTTAGAAAACTTACTACAACTTTCTTATAGACATCTCAAGATGATTCAATGGTTATCAAGGTCAAACAAAGTAATTTCCCAGATATGTCCAGAAATTCCAGAGAATAAGCACTTCTGGAGACCAACTTCTAACAGCTATAACTGTCAAACCATTTAGCCTATTGCCATGAAACTTTGACACAAGCAAGATAAGTAAGTTATCTACAATTTTGTTATTGATAAGATTCACAACAAACATCATCTTACCCATGCAATTTACTTAACAACCGAAACTATCCAAACAGTCACTAAAATTGAATTATAGAGCAATTAATATTTCACTACATACAAGAAATCAAATTTGAACACAACCAATGGTACCAACAGTTCATAGGCGTCATACACACCGTAGAAAACATGATGGTCAAGCCCAAATAAATTATTTAAATGCATTTATTAATTTATTCGGACACTAAGGTGAAATCAGGAAAATATATCAAAATGCACAATAAATTCTAAGAAACTTACATTAGCCTACATATGTCCCCAAAAGTCTACTGTACAAATTTCATGCCATTTGGATAAGTATAGCCAACTCTACAAAAATAACAAGTTGCATAGGCTTATTTTAGCAAAAATAGTTTAGCCTAGTGAAAAGTGTTGAACAACAGATGTCAAATTTTTTTTACATTCATCCTACGACCATAACATTGTGTAAAAATTTGCCTGATCATTAGTTTTGTATTTTAACCCCATTTATTTTCACTAGAAACTAGCAATTATTTAAAATTAAATAGGAAGATCATATTCCAAGTATGCTTAATGTAGGTCTAGTATTTTTCTTAGCTAGAGCATGTCAACACAAGATCATAAAAATTGGAATCACAATTTTATTACTTTCCTAGCTCAAGTTATGCATTTTATAAGATTGAAAACAATTTAAAAGAACTTATCTAGATCAATTTAATTCTCCTAGAAAAACATCCCAAACAGTAGGTTCCATATTTTTATCAAATAGTACACTTCATGATGAATCCAACAAAATTTGGTTCACTCAATTTGGACATCTAGAACTCTACTTATGAATTTTCAAAGTTTACCTATATTTCTAAAAAAGAATAAATTCAAATCCATACTGCAGCCGCTGACAGCTGGGACCCATTGGTCAGTAGGACCCACACGTCAGTGATACCGGGGCAGGGGAGGCGCTCCGGCCAGCCCTATCTCACCGATGGTGAGATCACCGGCGACGAGGGTGACACCAACATGTTCCCCTCATCAAGCCACGTCGGTTGGTGGTGAAGACGTGACCTAGGGTTCACCAGAGATGGCTCGCCGGCGGCAATGGCAAACGGCGGAGGTAGAACAGCGATACACCGGCATTCTCCAATCATCATGTGCTCCGGTGAGGTGCACTATGGCTTCACGGAATCCTAACGAAGCTATCTAGGGTGGGTTAGGGTTCCGGTGAGGCGGCGGCGAGCTCTAACCGCGTGCATGGCCGCGCGGCGGCGCACGGAGCACGGTGGTGCTCCCACTACTCTAGCTAGACAGCAGTGAAAGGTAGGTCTCCGTCATGCCATCCTCTAGGTCTTGGGTTACTCAACCTAAGGCATGAGAGAGAGGAGGGAGGCGATGGGCCAGTTCGGCATCGGTGAGCTCGAGTGCCACGGTGGCCATGGCGACCGCACGTAGAGCGGCAACACATTGCTGCGCAACCAGGCGGTAACGTCTACCCTAGATCCAGCCTAGGCATCTAGAGCATAGCGTTGTGCTCGACTGGACAAGAGGAAGGTAGAGAATGTGGTGGAGTGGCTGGGCCACGGTGAGCCGAGAGCACGACAGCGCTCCGGTGGCGGCGGCGGCTACGGCGAAGCAGAACGCCGCTTTACCTTGGGTTGAGAGGTGGTGTTGGTGGCTCGAGGAGGTGGAGGTGATGGCAGAGTAGTTGTGGCTGAGACAAATCGATTGGTGGAGCTACGTCGGCGGCAAATAGCTGTGGTGGTGAGGGAGCGAGCTCGGAGCTCCGCTTTGGCAAGGCAGAGCGAGAGGGAGGAAGTGAGAGCGGGCGAGTGGAGTGAGCAGCAGGGGCACGGCGCCTTTGTGCACGCTCTGGCCTGACTGGCTAGGCCATCACCAGTGTACGGCCTCCACGCAGCGGCCACGGCCTGCGGCCACTTGGCCACTGACGCGTGCATGGACGTGGCCATCAGAGCCGATGATGGTGCCTGACAATGCTACTTTGTGATCGTCTAACTCCAAATCCGTGGTGATTTGTTGCGAGGAGCATTAACAAAAGTTGTAGAGCTACATATGATCTACAATTTTGCTTAAAGGACTTTGGCCTAAATCCTAATGGTTCGCAAGTTATATCATCCCAAAGTGTAGCACTTGAAATTGTAATTCACTCCTGGACTTAAAATTTTCAAAGTGCTAGAACAGTATTTTCTTGCTACTTATGAGCTGTTTTTGAGCATGCTATGCACCGAATTAGGTCTTGACCCAAAAATAAAAGTTGTTACCCTAGTCAAGTACTACAACTTTTCTTAAGGGTGCACTACCATGCAAGCAGTCTAGGGTAAAGTTCAACTTAGGTCAAACATGCAACTTGAAAATTGTAACTTACACTATAATCATGACTTAGAGGCCAATTTGGTCCCAGTCATGAATACCATAGTTATTCCATGTGAAATTCTAAGCATGTTTAAGGTACTCCTAGGGTCCCACAACCATTTCACACATTAATCACATGTAAACCCTAGCCTAGGTATAAATTTAAGAGGCATCACATGTGATATAAGCAAGGTAGTGAAGATAGAATTTGACATGCTCATGCTCATGACTGTTCAATGATGCTTGTGCTCATGCAATGCCACTGCCAAATACATGCTTAATACCAGGGTGTTACAATAGGCGTTTCTTTGTAGAAGCTATCAACAAATCTGTTCATGATGCAATGCTGAATCATAATACAACTTTCTTGAATACATTCCACAATACCATGAAGGAGGTGTTTCATGGATTTCCACTTGATCAGGTTGAACCAACTTATTACAATATTCCGCATCTGTCGACTCAATGGACTAATCAAGCCGGTACTAGCCATCAAGAAGCAGCACTAGCTAAGAGTGATGATGCCCAGGCAATTCAGAATTCATCTGTGCAAATTCAGGGTGCAACTACTAGTCAAATGCAATATAATCTTAGATCATCAGTGCAGCATGTGCAACAGCCGATAGGGCAAGTTCAGAATCAGATGGTTAATTTTGGTACATCAGGCCAAATACCACCGTCGGCTCAAAAAATAACACCATTGATTCAAAGGATCCTAATGTTTTCAATCAGAGATTTCAAACATTAAATCATCAAGGGGCCTGACAGATTGATATTCCACAAGGATATCATTATGGTTCAGATTATAATACCCATAATATGATTCTAAATCCAGGATATCAAGGCACTCAGAATTTCAATCTGCAGATGGGTCATCAATTGCCAAGAAATCCAAACTCAAATATTGATGAATTGTTGCTCAGAGTAACCGAAATGATGAAAAATTAGTTTGGTTTAAAACCAAAAGGGCAGACCTTTTTGTACAAACGTTTATATCTAGAGTGGTATGATTTGGTGGCCCTTCCTACAAACTACAGGCTTCTAGAATTTGCTAAGTTCACTGGTCAAGATAGCACAAGTATAATAGAACATGTCAGTCGATATCTTACTCAATTGGGTGAAGCCTCTGCTGAAGAAGCGCATCGAGTTCGTTTCTTCTCTTTGTCCCTGTCAGGACCAACTTTCACTTGGTTTTCATCACTAGCGGTTAATTCTATTGCCAATTGGAATGATCTTGAAAAGAAATTTCATACATATTTCTACACTGAGACAGGGGAAAGAAAGATCATAGATTTGACAACTATAAAGCAAAGAGCTAATGAATCAGGTGTTGAGTTCCTTCAGAGGTTTCGAGAAACAAGAAACTTATGCTTTTCGTTGAATTTGACTGATGATCAGCTAGCTGCATTGGCCATTCAAGGAATGTTGTCAACATGGAGAGAAAAGTTGCTTGGGCAAGAATTTGACAATTTAGGTCAATTGGCTCAATGAGTGGTAGCACTTAATAGCTAGTTCCAGAATATGCGTAGAGATATCTAATTCTAGAAGAATGCTGCAATCGCTGAAGCTTATAATCCATATTTAGTCGATGATGATGATGAAGAAGAGGAAATTACCATGGCTGAATAGAATTGGGGTAAAAAGATAGTAATGGTTCCAAATCCTTGGGGAAAAGAAGAAAGTTATGATTTTGATGTTACAAAAGCAGACAAACTTTTTGATTTCTTGCTTGGGAAGGGACAGATTAAACTGCCTGCCAATCATGTTATATTACCTCCCGATTAGTTGAAGAATAAGAAGTTCTGCAAGTACCATAACACTACTTCTCATACTACTAATGATTGCAGGATTTTTCGGCAGCATATTCAAAGGGCTATTCAACAAGGGAAGCTTAAATTTGATACAACTCGAAAAATAAAAGTTGATGATAATCCTTTCCCAAAGGATCAGAACATGGTTGATGCTAAGTTGTTCAAAGGGAAAACTAAAGCTTTGACATCAGCTAGGGCAAGAGAAACTGGAACAGCTAATCCGGAGATGCAAATATCGGCTGATGAATATAGAGAAATTAAAAGGCGTCATGACCAACAAAAGAGCCGATATGAGCAGGGAGAAACATCGAGAGATGGTGCGATGAGACCACATGTTACATCTTGAATTCTGTTGAATAAATGACAATGGCAGAAGAAGAAAGATTGTCAGCGTTGGTTAGAAGAGAAGGAATATCAACGTCAATAAGAAGAGAGATATGAAAGAGAACAAGCTGAGTCACATTGGAATTGTCTTTTCTTCAGATATTGTTGGAATAAAGGTTTGAGATTGTCTACTAGAAGTAATTGCCCAGAATGTAGCGAACAATATTGAGAGTTTAGGCAATCTCAAGTCAACCGCCGGTCTATCCATGATTGAATTGAATATCAACATAATGATGTGGATTGGCGCTTAAAAAATAGAAGCATTCATGATTGGCTTGGAAAGCGAGTTGTTGATCAGAACTGGGCTGGTTATGAAGAAAAAGATTATGAAGAGTATGTTTGGAAGCAAGGATAGTGGTGTCCAGGCGGTTTAACAAGAAGTCAGAAGAGAAGAGTACAACGTCTAAGGAGCAGAGAATTAGAATAGGCTCAGAAATCTGGTAAACCTCAAGTATGGCGTGCTAAACAAACAGCCAATAAGGGTCAACCATCGGCTAATATTCAAATGGCTTTTCTTTTACCATCTGAATTTAAAGCTCCAGTAGATCAAGAAGTCTATTCGGATTTTGATGAATCAGAGTATGAAGAGATGGCAACCCAATTGCCATTGATACAGCAAGCTATATTTGATAAACTAGTTAAGCATCGGTATTTGAAGGCTTTATATGTGAAAGGCTTTGTCGATGGAAAGCCGATGAGTAAAATGTTGGTGGATGGAGGTGTCTCTGTTAATCTGATGTCTTATACTACTTTTTGTAAGCTTGGTAAATGAACAGAAGATCTGATTGAGACTGACATGATGCTTAAGGATTTTGGGGGTAATGCGTCCAAGACCAGGGGCGCAATAAATGTTGAATTGACAATTGAAAGCAACACTTTGCTCACTTCATTCTTTGTCATTGATGGAAAGGGTTCATACAGTTTACTCCTTTGTCGTGATTGGATTCATGCCAATTGTTATATACCATCGACTATGCATCAATGCTTGATTCAGTGGCATGGAGACAATGTTGAGCTAGTTCATGCTGATGATTCTGTTAGTATAGCAACAGCTGATCCAATGTATTGAGAACTAGAAGATTTTGAGTGTTTTTCTAGCAAGCGATGGGAAGGAGGCTTCATTAGAATCAATGGTGAAGGCCAACAGCTGATCCGAGTAGTCAGCTCTGAAAGTTTGTTTTAATAGATAATCCAATAGATGGTACAGATGGTAAACTAGGACATGGCTTTACGTCGGCCGATGAATTAGAAGAAATAGATATTGGTCCTAGAGAAAGGCCTAGGCCGACGTATGTAAGTGCTAAATTAGATCCTGAGTATAAACAAGAATTGATAGATTTGTTAAAGGAATTTAAAGATTGTTTTGCTTGGGAATATTATGAAATGCCTGGCTTAGATCGATCAATTGTTGAACATCGGTTGCCAATCAAACCTGGATATCGGCCATTTAAACAAGCTTCAAGGAGATTTAATCCAAATGTTCTTGATGATATTAAGAAGGAGACTCAAAGACTACTAGAAGCAAAATTTATCCGAACTTGCCGATATGAAGAGTGGATATCTAGTGTAGTTCCTGTGTATAAGAAAAATAGGAAGTTGAGAGTCTGTATTGATTTCAGAGATTTGAACAAGGCTATACCAATGGATGGTTATCTGATGCCAATAGCCGATATGTTGGTAGATGCAGCAGCTAGGCATAAGGTAATTAGTTTTATGGATGGTAATGCAGGTTATAATCAAATTTAATGGCTGAAGAAGACATAGCAAAAATAGCCTTTAGGTGCCCCGGCGCAATCAACTTATTTGAATGGGTTATGATGACTTTTGGATTAAAGAATGCTGGTGCAACTTATCAGAGGACAATGAATTATATTTTTCATAAGTTGATTGGTAGGATTGTTGAAATCTATATTGATGATGTGGTGGTGAAATCCAAAGGGTATAAAGAACATCTGGCTGATCTACGGGAGACTTTGGAGTGCACAAGAAAACATGGTTTAAAGATGAATCCTAATAAGTGTGCCTTTAGAGTGTCAGCTAGATAATTTTTAGGTTTTATGGTCCACGAGATAGGAATTGAGATTGGTCAGAAAAGTATAAAAGCAATTGATGAGGCAGTACCTCTAACTAATAAAATAGAATTACAATATCTACTTGGTAAGATTAATTTTATTAGAAGGTTTATTTCAAATATGTCAGAACGGATTCTGCCGTTTTCTCCTTTGTTGAAGTTGAAAATGATCAAGAATTTAAATGGGGTGATATACAACAAAAAACATTTGAGGAGATAAAAGAGTATATGAAATCTCTACCTGTGCTGGTTCCTCCTCAGCAAGGTAAGCCTTTTAAGTTGTACGTGTCGGACGAAAGCCAAACGATTGGATCGGCCTTGATGCAAGAGTTTGAAGGAAAGGAATGGGTTATGTTCTATTTAAGTAGAAGACTTTTGGATCCAGAAACAAGATATTCTCCTATTGAAAAGTTATGCTTATGCTTATATTTCTCCTGCACTAAATTGTACATTATTTATTATCGGCTGAGTATATAGTTGTGTCTAAAGCCAATGTGATCAAACACATGTTGTCAATGCCAATATTAAATGGGAGAATGGGAAAGTGGATTCTTGCATTATCAGAATTTGACTTGAGGTACGAATCGGCTAAAGTAGTCAAAGGGCAAGTGATGGCCGATTTTATTACTCAACATCATAAACCAAACATCGGTTATGTGGAACCTATGCCTTGGATATTGTTCTTTGATGGATCATCGTGCAAGCAAGGTGATGGCATTGGTATTATTATTATTTCACCTCAGGGGGCAAGTTTTGAGTTTGCCTTTCAAACCAAACTAATGACCACCAATAATCAAATAGAATATAAAGCTATTCTTAAGGGACTTCAACTTCTTCAAGAAGTAAAGGCCGAGTCAATTGAAATATTTGGAGATTCACAACTAGTTATTAATCAGTTGAATGTAAAGATGACATTCGGAAGGGATACCATGATGAATGTCAAAAGTTACTTGAGGAGTGTCCTCTTCTCTTCAGCATATTCCAAGAGCACAGAATCAAGAGGCCAATTGGTTAGCTCAGAATGCGTCAGGCTATTGAGTGTTCTAAGAAATCTTAAGTAGTGAGACCTTGGCTAATGATTGGAGAGTTGAAATAGCCGATTATCTCAAGAATCCATACAGAAGGTTACCAAAAAATTGAGATATAAATCAACTAAGTATATTTTATTAGATAGATCAGTTGTATTACAAAACAGTCGATGGAGTTTTGCTTTAATGTTTAAGTCAAGAAGAAGTAAGAGTATTGATGGGAGAAGTACATGAAGGAATATGCAGAGCTCATCAATGGACTTATAAAATGAAATGGGTTATTCGCAGGTCTGGATATTTCTGGCCAATAATATTAGAAGATTGTTTTGAATATTACAAGGGGTGTCAGGATTGTCAGCGTTTTAGTAATGTTTAGAAATCGCTTACATGAGCTATGAATCCAATAATTAAGCTATGGCCATTCCGAGGCTGGGGAATTGATGTAATTGGCAATATTTTTCCACCTTCAAGTAGAGGGCACAAGTTTATATTGTTAGCAACTGATTATTTTACCAAATGGGTTGAGGCGATTCCTTTGAAAATAGTAACTTCAAAGAATATGGTTGATTTTGTCAGGGAGCATATTGTTTATCATTTTGGGATTCCTTAAACTATTACTACTGATCAAGGGACTATGTTTACATCAGAAGAATTCAGAGATTTTGCTGCTAGTATGGGAATTAAATTACTAAATTCTTCTCCCTATTATGCTCAAGCTTGAAAGGGACCATGACACCTAAGAGGGGGGTGAATTAGGCAACTTAAAATTCTACTCTAAACTATGGCCTCTTTTTCTACCCTTAGCAAAACCTATGTAAAAGATAAACTATCTAAATGTGCAACTACAGTTTTGCTAGGTGTGTTGCTATCTCTACCGCAAAAAGGAGTTATGCAACCTAGGTTCCAATCCTATCAACTAGCCTATCACTAAGCTAGGAAAGTAAAGCACAAACCAAGATTGCAATATAAATGCGGAAGCTAAAGAGTAAGGTAGAGATGTGCAAACTCCCATCGATGACTCTGGTATTTTTACCGAGGTGTCGAGAAGCATGCGAGCTTCCCCCAAGTCCTCGTTAGAGCCCCTCGCAAGGGCCAGGCTCCCAGTCAGGTAACTCTGTGGAAAGCCTTGGGCCTTGTCCACATGCAAGTGGGTCTCCGACGTGCCTTCCGAAAAGCCTCTCCTGGATGCTCCCCGCCGTCTTCACTATCAAGCTTCTGGCCGAAACGCCGCGGGCCTTGTTCCCTTCGGTACACGGTGAGGGCCACACCACAAACACGGTTGGTGTGATCTCGCAAGACTATAAGCCCCTCCGATGTACAACAATGGTGTGCGCAAGCACCAAGTGATAAGAGGTGTGCTAACCTCACTAAACACTAGGCCTAAACCTAGAGCAAGCGCATAAGCGGTGGTCTAATCAACCTAAGCACTTTGCAAAGCACCTACGCTAATCACCTAATGAATCACTAAGCACTATGCAAGTGGAGATCACTAAAATGGTGTATCAACACCCTTGGTATGTTTCATCAGCTCTCCACATCTCAAATTGCCGGTTGGGTGGTCGATTTATAAGCCATATAGAGAAAGTAGCAGTTGGAGGTGAAACCCAGCTTTCTCTTACTGACCGGACGCTGCTGTCGTCCTGACCGGATGTGTCCGGTCGTGCCATTGATCGGACTCTAGGCCGAGTCCGGTCTCACTCGATCAAACATGTCCGGTCACGTTGGCACCGCTCTAGAACCTTTCTGGACATGATCGGACACTACTTCTTGGTGCCTCCGGTCATCCTGCCGTCATGTCCGGTCACGCTGAGAACGTTGCCGTTAACGATGAATAGTGTAGTCCATGCGTCTGGTCACTATATCGCTCAGCGTCCGGTAGCTACTGCTGATGCCTGTTGTTGCCGAGCAACTGATCGAACATGTCCAGTCCTCATAGGGCCACGTCCAGTCACCTCTGTCGAGCTCGTTTCTTCACGATCTTGCGTCCGGCTTGGTTCCCATCTTCGTGCTTGGACTTTTCTTGATATCTTGGGTCTTCTCTTGTGCTTCTAGGGTCTTGCTTATGGTGTTGATCGTGGGATCATCATGTCGCCTTCGTCCAAGTCACATCTTACACCGTATTGAACTACAAAACAATTACTTGCAAATTCATTAGTCCAATTTGGTTGTGTTGGTCATCGAACACCAAAATGCAAAGTAAATGGGCCTAGGGTCCATTTTCCTTACAATCTCCCCATTTTTTGTGATTGATGACAACACAACCAAAGCAAGCAAATAATAAAATTTTTGGAATTCAAAAACTATTTACTTGCTAGGATGCAATGCAAAGGGCAATGTTATATGATGCTAAAAGATATCACATGTAAACATCTTTGAAAACTTATCTTGTTATTGTAAATGTCCCCATGTGGCATTATGGATTTAAGCCTCCCCTAACTCCATAATCCACTATCCTCCCTTTCTCGGACCATTACCACTTGTAAATTATTATGATCGGACATGCTTTCGATCCTACAAATTCTCCCCCTTTGGAATCAAACACCGAAAAAGAAAACATTAGTAGCACAAGGGAGGGTCAAACTTTGTGATCCTTTGTATGTGGAGTGGAATAGGTCACAAAATTTGACTCTCGCATTACATAGACTAAGCTCCCCCTAAATATATGCATACATATGAAGGAGAATGTATTTTATGCATAATTGGTAAATTAATGCTCAATGGAGTTTAATCTATATAATGCATGAAGAAAACATATAAATACCAAAGTGAAATCAACATGATGATATCAGTTTAGAAATACCACATGTGGAAACCAATTTGATTTATACCACTTGCAATAGGTGGTGGGTATTTGAAGTATGATGCTTAACTCCGGGGACTCCATTTTCCTTGCAATGAGACTACTACACACATGATAAGCTAGAAAAGGTGTTAGTCTCAAAGCATCCAACTTGTAGAGTAACCTCTCCCTAAATTTGTGCACACAAGTATGGAACACTTGTAGGAGACATGCACATTGATTTTAGAATCAAAAATACCACTTGAAAGATGACATCACATGAATGTGAGAATCATTTTCAAAAGTGATATTCGGAAGAAATTATCTACAATTTGGACTTTGGCACATATTAGATGAACAATTGTAAAACAAGCTATGTGCCGTGCTCCTAAACAATTTAAATGATGTAGGTTTGCTCTAAGGGTTAAGAGTGAAACCGAGCAAGCCTACCATAAGATATACCTAATGTATGCAAGACAAAAGATTAAACATGCAAATGCAAACCTAGGCGTGAAAAGGGACTATATGCTAATTGAAATTGCAAGAAATTAAATCTAGTTACATAACATGGGAAGGGGAATCTGGGTCCATAGTGTTCACTAACCCACTTGGTAATTGACATGATCCAATGTGATGCACCCCATGAAATGCACCCAAAACTATACCAAGTCTCCAAATTCCCCAAAGTCCATCAGACTTCTCACTTCCCTTTCGGGATCCAAACCTTCTTGGTGCTCTTCATGTTGGAAATGATCTCCTTTGGCATCCAAATGCATTTGGCCCCATTGTTGGCTTGCTTGTTCACCTTGATGGCCACCACCTTGTCATTTTTCTTCTTCTTCAAGAGATAAGGTATGGAGGCCTTTTTGTCCACTTTGATGGTGTAGGTGTTGGAGACTTTGCTTGTTTCCTTTTTGTTTTTCTCTTTCTTCTTAGCTCCTCCCCCATTCTTCACCTTTCACTCATAGGACTTGTGGCCTTCCTTGTAGTACACGTAGCAAACTATGGTTTGTCCTTCATCAAGCTTCTTCACTCCCTTAACGGTGTTATCTTGATGATGTTGGGCTTGCTCCATTTTGCCTTTTACTTGAGTCAAGTCCTTGGTAAGGCGAGCCACTTCTTACTTAAGTTGCTCATTCTCCATTGCGACCTCTTGTGTGCATGTATCTACAACAACTTTCTCAACATAAATCATTGCAAGAAGTAGAAGCATCCTTTTTAGGCATGTCAAAGATAGAACTTTTCTTTTTAGGTGCCTTGGTGAGGGTAGTACCGACGGCTTTAAGATTAGCAACTTTATTAGTTAGCTCATCACAATATTTGCATATGGTTTCCATTTTAGCAAGCAAACTTTTATAAGCATCTTGTGAGCTAGCTAACTTTTCTTTTAATTTTTCATTTTTCTTTACAAGTTGCTCATCATTGATTGTGCATGCATTTATTGATGCACTAGCCTCAAGTTGGTCAATTTTAGTAGATAGTTCAATATTGAGATTAGCAAATGTCTCATATTGTTCAAGAAAGGTTTTATATGCTTCTTGTGAACTATCTAGCTTTTCTTGCAACATTTTTAGCTTCTTTTGTTGGCTAGTGCAAGCCTTAGCATATTTAAGATTTTCTTGCACAAGTTCATTAAGAGAAGGCATTTCATCATCACTATCACTCTCACAAGAGGATGAGCTTTTCTTACCTCGTGCCATAAGGCACACACGAGAAGAGCTTGGTGATAAGTGCTTGTGGTCTCGCCTCTTGTGATGGTCTTCTTATTCACTTGAAGAATCATCCTATGACCTTATTGATGTGAGGGATTTGTCCTTGCACACCATCTTTTTTGTCTTGAGTGTGGGCTTGTTTGGACAAACTTCCACAAAGTGCCCCAACTCGTCGCATCCATAGCATCCTTTCTTTTTTTGCTCATTTCTTTGATTGGTGAAGATGAAATCTTGAATTTGGATGGGCACACCCTTGACATTGAGCCTTTGGATCATTTTCTCCACCTTGTTGATAAGTTTGATTGATTCTTCATCAAGGTCTGGGGTGGAGGAGGAAGATTGATCATCATCACTTGAATCTTCATCATCTTCTTCTTCTTCCTCTTCTTCTTCTTCTTCATCATCATCATCATCTTCACTTAAGGAGCTTGAGCTTGAGCTTGTCTCAACTTGCTTGCCCTTCATCTTCTTTTTCTCACTACATGCGAGAGCTTTGCCTTTGCTTGATGATGAGGCTTCTTCTTGACCCATCTTCCATGACATTTCAAATGCCACTATCTTGCCAATGACTACGGCCAGGGTCATGGTGCTCAAGTCCTCCATGTTGTGAAGGATGGTGATGATGCTTGCATATTTCTTTTGTGGTAGCACGGAGATGATCTTCCTCATGATGTCCGCATCATCTAGCTTCGTTAATCTTATTGAATGGAGCTCATTGATAATTAGATTCAAACGAGAATACATATCACGAACAAGCTCATCATCATTCATTTTAAAGGAATCATAATTTTGTTTAGCTAGACAATGTTTTTGCTCACGGACATTAGTTGTGCCGTCATGGAGCTCTTGGAGTTTTAACAAAATTTCATGTGCCGTATTTAAAGTGAACATTTGGTTAAACACATCCAGGCTAAAAGATTCAAACAAGCAATTTTTAGCTCTAGCATTGAAATGAATTTCTTTTTCTTCACTCTTTGTGGGTTTATCGGGATTCTTAATGGGTTTCATCCCATCATGAGTGACTCTCCAAACACCCAAATCTACTGCCTCAAGGTGACAAGTCATTCTAGCTTTATAGTAGGGGAAGTTAGTGACGTCAAAGTATGGAGGCCTAAAGGTATCCATCCCAACCACTCTAAATAGTGTTGGCTCAACGGCGGTGAAGCCAAAGGTCCAAATTTAGCCAACCTAGATCTAAAACCACTTGAAATGAACCATGATGCCTAAGAGGGGGTGAATTAGGCAACTTAAAATTCTACTCTAAACTATGGCCTCTTTTTCTACCCATAGCAAAACCTATGCAAAAAATAAACTATCTAAATGTGCAACTACGGTTTTGCTAGGTGTGTTGCTATCTCTACCGCAAAAAGGAGTTATGCAACCTAGGTTCCAATCCTATCAACTAGCCTATCACTAAGCTAGGAAAGTAAAGCACAAACCGAGATTGCAATATAAATGCGGAAGCTCAAGAGTAAGGTAGAGATGTGCAACCTCCCGTCGACGACTTCGATATTTTTACCGAGGTGTCGAGAAGCGCGCGAGCTTCTCCCTAGTCCTCGTTATAGCCCCTCGCAAGGGCCAAGCTCCTGGTCAGGTAACTCCATGGATAGCCTTGGCCCTTCCCCACGCGCAAGTGGGTCTCTAACATGCCTTTTAGCAAGCCTCTCCCGGATGCTCCCCGCCGTCTTCACTATCAAGCTTCTGGCCGAAACGCCGCGGGCCTTGTTCCCTTCGAAACACGGTGGCGGCCACACCACAAACATGGTTGGTGTGATCTCGTAAGACTACAAGCCCCTCAGATGTACAACAATGTTGCGTGCAAGCACCAAGTGATAAGAGGTGTGCTAACCTCACTAAATACTAGGCCTAAACCTAGAGCAAGCGCATAAACGGTGGTCTAATCAACCTAAGCACTTCGTAAAGCACCTACACTAATCACCTAATGAATCACTAAGCACTATGTAAGTGGAGATCACAAAATGGTGTATCAACACCCTTGGTATGTTTCCTCAGCTCTCCACATCTCAAACCGGTTGGAGGGTCTATTTATAAGCCACATAGAGAAAGTAGCCGTTGGGGACGAAACCCAGCTTTCTGCTATTGACCGAACGCTGCTGTCGTTCTAATTGGACGCGTCTAGTCATGCCAACCGTTGGACCGCGTACGTTGATCGGACTCTAGGCCGTGTCCGGTCTCACTCGATCGGACGCATCCAATCGCACTGGCGCCACTCTGGAACCTTTCTGGACATGATCGGACGCTACTTCTTGGTGCGTCTAGTTGTCCTGCCGTCACGTCCGATCACGCTGAGAACATTGCCATTGACGATGAACAGTGTAGTCCGTGCGTCGAGTCACTATATCGCTTAGCGTCCGGTCACTGCTGTTGACGCCTGCTATTGTCGAGCAACTAATCGGACACGTCCGGTCCTCATAGGGCCACGTCCAATCACCTCTACCGAGCTCGTTTCTTCGCGATCTTGCGTTCGGCTTGGTTCCCATCTTTGTGCTTGGACTTTGCTTGATATCTTTGGTCTTCTCTTGTGCTTCTAGGGTCTTGCTTATGGTGTTGATTGTGGGATCATTATGTCGCCTTCGTCCAAGTCATGTCTTACACCCTATTGAACTACAAAACAATTACTTATAAATTCATTAGTCCAATTTGGTTGTGTTGGTCATCGAACACCAAAATCCAAAGTAAATGGGCATCAAACTACAAAACAAAGCTAATGGCCAGGCAGAGGCATCCAATCAAATTTTGATTAAGTTGATTAAGAAGAAAATTGAAGAGCAACCAAGGAAGTGGTACCTGACACTTAATGAAGCATTGTGGGCATATAGGATGGCTTGCCATGGATCGATTAAATCATCACCTTATGAATTAGTATATGGACATAATGTAGTTCTTCCTTGGGAGATTTAGGCTGGATCAAGACGTGTTACATTATAAAATGATTTGACAGCTAAAGTCTATAAAAACCTTATGATGGATGATTTGGAGGACTTAAGTTGTCATCGGCTGCGTGCTCTTGAAAATATTGAGGCCAATAAATTAAGGATTGTAAGACATTATAATAAAAAGGTCAAGAACAAATAGTTTTGTGAAGGAGAGTTAGTTTGAAAAGTAAGATTACCGATTGGATCTAAAGACAGCAGGCTTGGTAAATGGTCACCTAATTGGCAATGTCCTTATTGGATTAAACGTTGTGCGCCTGGCAATGCTTATATTTTGGAAACGCTAGAAGGGGAAGAGGAGTTTGATAGAGCAATCAATATAAAATTTCTAAAGTATTATCCTAGCTTTGGATTAAACTTGACAGTCAATTTATTTAGTCATCGGCTCTAATAGCCGGTACCAGAAGGGTATCGCCTTTAGTTCAAAAAAAATTAAACCGAAGGGGTAAAAGCCGATACGATATGTATCGCCTATAGAGCAAAAACACACACAAGGACAATCATGATTCTTATTATGGCAATTTCATTCATTGTTTACTCCTAATACAAACTAATCGAACACCTTGTTCATAACATCTTTGGCTGGTATTTATAGCCATGAAGGCGAGATGGTAGATATCTTAGAACGTGTGAAAGCAACCCCAATTAATGGAAGGGGAAGCGTTGCTTCGCTAATAATGAGGGGAACGGGGCATTGATGATTGAGAAGGAATTTGAAGGGTTTTTGCAATAAGGGCCATTTTTAGATTTAGTTAACTCAGAGTAAAGTCAGAATTGAGAATCGACTAATTTAAATTGGCTATTCTAGCCAAACCAAGAAGTATAGTAGACCAACAGGAAGGGTACAGTTATCATTAGGTTTACACAGAATATATACTACAGATGCTAGAACATAAATTACAAGTTAAGAGCGTCATGAATTACTCTCAGTGCTTTCAGCCGAATAGCATCAACTTCTGCAATTTGTTGTTTGTCTTCTTCAGCTGATCCGGGAATGCTCTCAAGACTGCTGCGAATAGCTTTTCCTTTCTTAACCTTGGTCAACATATCTTGTTTTCTCTGTTTGATGGTATTAGGGATCTGAGTCAAGTTAGACTCATGACGGTCAATGGTGGCTTTCACACTTTCCAGTTCCTGTTCGAGCTCAGCACGCCTAATTCTTAGCTGAGTGAGTTCTGATTCAATTTTGGAAGAAGAATTCTTCAGATTGTCGATCAATTGTGCTAATTCTTTGGCTTCCTGCTTGTTATAGTTCTTCTTAGCCATCAAAGCTTCACGATCAGTCAGGTTTCTTTGAGCCTTTTTCACCTTGGAAGCTTGATCTTCGATGCTGGACAGAGGTATCAAGGCTTTAGTAAGATTTAGGGGTAGATTATCCTTAATGGCTAAGAAGATTTTTCTCATTGGATCTGTATCCTGGACCAAATTGGCTATGTTCCTCTCGAGCATTGGCAGCATGTCTTTTAGCCAATTTTTGGTCTCATCTGATAAGATTTCTTGAGAAGAAATGGCTGATGAGCTTATCTCGTTTTCATCTATATATTCCTCAAACTTGAAAGAATAGCTTAAAGCTGGAGAGTTAAGTACCTATATGTGAACAAAAGGAGCCTTATTAGAAATAGCAAATGAATTGACAATGAGATGGATGGTGAGAGGGACACAGTACCTTTTCTAAAAGAGATCCTGGTTGAGGAGAAGGAACAACCGATGATGTGTCAACATCCTTTTCAACATCCGGTTGAATCGGCTCTGGGCTTTCGATGCTAGTGTCTGCAGGCATCAAGAAGCTTTTCAGTTTATAATTGATATAGAAGGATAAAATGAGCATATGAATTTCTTACCATCGATTGTTTGCTGAGCTGAAGAATCGATAGTTTGAGTATCAGTGTCAATAGAGTCCTCTTCAACTGGAAGATAAATCTATTATAGATTGTTTGAAGGGGATTCGGTTAGTTTCTTGGTTAATAAAATCAGATGGATCAGGATCGCCCATAGGTCCAAGATAATAGGTATTAGGAACAATAGCTGATGGAATCAAAATTTAGTTCCTCATTTCCTAGAAACCAGTTGGGATGAATCTAAGAAGAAAGGAAAATACAGAGTAGCGGCTAATACTTAAAAAACATAAATCTGAAGGCATACCTCAGGAACATGATTGCTGGTCGCCATTGCAGCCGAAATGGATCTAAATCTGAGGAAGGTTGTAGAAAGGTGGTTTGAACAGTAGTTTGGCAGAGTAGAAGATCAGCTAGGGTTAAGGCTTTGGTGGTGGCGGTTTTGACAGTTGAAGCTTGCTCAAGAGAAAAGGGGAAAGTAAGTAGGCCGAGCAAGTTAGAAATAATCCTGTTGGGGTATTATATAGAATTCAGCATGTGAAATCAGGAGTCACGCATATATTTTGGAATGAGCAGTCGTAACACGGTGTTAAATAACTTGTTGTTTAATATAATATCACTAGTTATCAAATCTGCTAAGATTAGTAAGATTTTTCTTGTTTTTTTGTTGATTCATCAGTTATTGATCTTGTTATAATTAATGTTTTATTAATTATAACAAATCACCTAATTGAGATAGAGATAGATCGGTATCATATCATCTTAAATGGTTGTCCTTTGGTCTAGTCACGCTTTAAATCTTATAATTAATGGCTTAATTCCTCTAGATCAGATGTTTTATCTCTATTCCAATCAAACATAGTATGCATTCAAAGACATATTTCAATCTTGAATAAACTCACTAGTTAATGAGATATAATCTAATGACACTGACATAGCTGCATCGATCCGGTCGAACCTCACTGGTAAGACTTTAGATTAGAAATTATCGATTAGTGGTCTTGTTCATGATCAAGATATGTACTCTGTTTGTTTGCTATGACTGCATCAGCTATTTTAGCCGATTTGTCTAAACTCTCACGCATATAACATGTTTTCATGAATCTGTCAACATATAGATAGTTTTATAGATTCTCTGGCTTTAATTTGTTATCATTATCATAGTTGCATCGATCCGATCCAAACTCACTGTTGATGATAATAGATTAGATTCAAACTATTTGTAGATTTATTTATATTAGACATTCGATTTATTCACATGTTATACTCTTTTCATCAAACTTATCGGCTCGACGCTTTATATCGATCATGTTCTATTTAGCCGATGATGCTTTCTGATGTTTCATGAGCATCGGTTATTTTGATTCATATCATTATCATTTAATATTAGCCGATAATCTTTGATTTAAAGATCTTCATTTCATGGATACGCCGGATATCGACTATTTAGTCGATAGCCTCATTGAATCTGCTATTTAGCCGTATATTTAGAACTGTCTGGTGCAACACCGACATGTTCCACCTTAAATTACTGATAAGATTTTCTCTCCTTGTCAATTGCATGTCAAATTGACTGGCACGTCGTTGGGTTTTTAGAATCGGCTGGTTCTGTGTTGAAGTCAAACATATCTCTGGTCTTGTTCCACACAGATCATTCGGCTTGCTGTGTGTTGATCACATCGCCATATTTTTATGTCAACACTTACCTTTGTTGTTGTTATGTTCATTGACAAGTTGCTTAGTTCACCGTAGTAGATTCAAGTATCAATTTATGTATCGGACTGAAATCTGTCACTTTTGTACATCTATTGTTGACTAAATATAAGGTATTTAACCATGTGTTTAATTTATTGAACTGTAAATAATAGTATATCCAAATATCAATTAATGTGTTGAAGGTATCCTACTTCCCTAGACACTAGGCTCTGGTACAGAGATAACCAATCTACTATACCTAAATAGAAGAAACCCACTACATGAATTCTCTTAAATCTCAGCGAGCCATGTCACCTCTATGGCCCACAGACCCCACTTCTCTCTTGCGCCAGACACCCGCAAACACACATCTGCCTGTTCTGATTCACGCGGTCATTGGCGCAATCACCCTCCACCTGTTCACATGCTACCCCACTAACCCATGATCTCCCGTGCAAACAAATGTGCCATGAAGAATTGATTGTGGCATCTCAGCAGACACCGAAAGCCCACCCCGTCACTTAAAAAGTGGACAAGACAGGTGTGGCAATAAGCTTGCATGCGGCCGCTCCCCCCCACGAGGCCACACCAAAACGCGGCTCTTCTCCATCCATGGTCGTGTGTCTGCCCAGCCGTTGTCCCTGTGCTACTTCAGTGACGGGTGCGCACATCAGCGCTGGCTACGGTTGGGAAGGAGGTGATCCATATTCCATCAAAGGGCTCGATCGCCGCGCGCTAGTGGCGATGACTACGTGCGATCGCGGTGGACTACTGAGGATGTGCGAACCTACCCAGGTACAGCATGTAGCGTGATCATCCGTTGACATGCTTTATCGGATCGAAAACTCCCCGCTTCGGGTTGGAAGTAGTGAGGTACATTACTCCAGCAATTCATTAGGACGCCCGGCTTTTGGTTGACGAACTGAAGCTACCTTCTTCTCAAGTTGTCAATAATTTGCTAGGATGCCGCGCATGGAGCGATTGTGATTTGACATGGTTAATCAATGCTTTACAGTAAACAAAGGCACGTGTGTATGCTTTGATTCATGCCGATTGCCAAATGTAATGAAGTGACATGAGATTATGATAATAAGGACCCGGCCTGGTCAGGTGCTGTTTGGATTTCTATTTTCTTGTGGTTTTTTTTACAAATTTTGTTTATTACCTCATTTATTTCAGAAGAGTATACCTCTAATACATGTAATAATAATCTTGCAGATAATTTATATAGATTATCAGATAGACCGTCCTTCTTGCCACCGTCGTCAGACCTATAGGTCAGCTAGGACGGCATGGTCTTCCTCCACTGCGTTTTAGGTCCGTTTGCGATGAGTACGCTATAGCACTACTCTTTCGATTCTTTATTATATACTATATATATAGCACTACTCTTTCGTTTCTCTCTCAATATATATATATCCATCAAAGGGTCAAAGAAACGTATGCATATATATTTTCTTCATTCATGATTTTCATATTTCTTACTCTATAGATCTTTCTCCCATATAATATTACAAAATTCCCGCAGTAACGTGCGATGTACCATCTATTTTATTGAATTGTATACACACTCTCTTACGGTCCTACCACACCTTCCTCCCATCCATTCCCCACTGTGCTCCCTTGCTCTGCTTCACCCTGCTAGCGTCGGACGAAAGGCAGACTCTTGCATGCTCACTGCTCCTTCACCTCCAACCTCGCCGGCGCATAAATCTTCGCGCGCCGTCCCTGCTTCTCTACTGCATCCAGATCTAAGGTAACTGCACTGGATCTGCCTCTTCACCGGATTCTATATTCCTTTGTATTACTCTCTCGTGCTCTCTGCTGCTTTACCTCCCATCTAGCTACAGTTTTTTTGTTGGATCTGCAGATGAAAATGCATCTTCTCGTTCTGGAGTTTGTGGCCTTTTATATCCATGTAGTGCAGCTTCTGAGCCTTATTGTCCTCAGTATTGGTTCACCGAATCAGTGCTTTGTGGACAAAGTCCATGAGCTAAATGAAAGTATACCAATAGATGTGGATAGGGTTGTAGTGGTCAAGGCCCGGGATGACATGGAGATTGACAACGATTTCGTGGATGTCGACAACGATCTGCAGTATCTTATGGAGATTCACAACGATCTCATGGAGGTCGACTAGGATCTACATGGAGAATGATTAATTATACAACCAATAATATACATATGAAGGTCTTTTAACTTTTGCATAGTGTTGGCCTAATTAGTATCTGCATTTTAGCTTTCGGCATGCTTGTTAGCTTGACAGTGTCCACCTACTTATTTGGTATGAATGTATGGAACTCAAGTTGGATTCCTTTCAATCCGAGAGTACTGGCATTGTGCTTTCCTAATGTGTTTCTAAATGCGTGTTTTGGCTTTCTTTCAACGTAAATCTGTGTGCCTTATTATTCACCATCGAATTCAAGTTGGCTTCCTTTCAATCTGAATACTGGAATTGTGATTTTCTTAGTTTTCTAAGTGAGCAGTTTCGTTTTGTTTCAATGCCAAATGTTAAGATTGTGTGCCTTAGTGTTCATCACCATATCATATGGAGGTCTCCGAGTGGTAATAGGACTTAGCCGCCGGTGATGGTACTGTGCACTCACCGCCGCTTAGTTGCAAAATTTCCAATCCCGCGTTTGAATCCTCCCGCACAGAACCGATGAAAGTTCGATTCCCGCGTACCGTAAAAATTACGCAGAGAGCAAGCAACCCCTACTCCATCATCCCCCACTAACACCTCCTCCCGCACCCCCTACCCCACCGCTGCCCTCCCTCCCCCCCACAGACATAGCTTTTCTTTTCCTCATTGCTGTTGTTCGTCATCGTTGCTCCTGCTCATCAGCACTGCTCAGCTCTTGCTCCACGCCGGTGCATGTCGTCGTATTGCCCGCACAGATCCATCGACAAACAAGTTGTTGCTGTCATCGGCGTTGCCACTCGTGCTCACTACCGCCAGATCTAAAGGTAAGTGTAATAAGGTCTTACTTGCATCGCCGTACCTTCTCCTCTAAACTCATCTCCTTGCTAATATTTATTGATGTAATTCTATGGTAGGGCGGCCTCATCTCTTCGGCTGGAGGTGTCCTTCTAGATGAAGGAGGCCCCCAACATGAGGAACGTAGTGGACAGCCTCTCAGATGATGTGCTTGCCAACATCTTCCGCTACCTCCCTGCCCAGTCCTTATGCTGCTGCAAGTGTGTCTATCGCTCCTGGAAGCGCGTCATCTCCGACCCCTATCAACGTAAGAAGTTTTCACAGACTATCGTCAGCTTCTTCTATGGCAGCTGGTGGAAGGGCAATCGCCACTTCACCTGCATCACCGGACAACGACCCTCCTTGTCCTTCTTGCCCTTTCCCCTTCAAAAAGTCCTAGTCTCAGATTGTTGCAGCGGCCTCGTCCTTTGCTGGTGTGCTGGGCCTGATGGATTACGTCGTTATGTTGTTTGCAATCCGGCGACCCACAAATGGCATGTACTGTCAGGCTCGCTTAGGTTTTGACCCAATGTCCTCGCACTTCCATGTGATTGAATTTCTTGAGGTGGAGGGTGCGTGCGTAGCTGTGGAGATATACTCATCTAAAACTGCAGCATGAATCTTTAAGTAATCTGAATGGGACGACGGTAGTATTGTTCTAAGTTCAAAATCGAGAAGTGTTTTTTTCTTAATAGTTTTATGCACAAGCTTGAGTACTCTGAGATAGTTGTTGTGGATATAGAGGAAAAGACATGGAGGACAATTCATGTCGGTGTTTCGAGTAAACACTAATGAGTAAATTTATATTATTACGTGTTGGACCCGGATGGTGTGCTAAAAGACACAAGGTTTATACTGGTTCGGGTAAAATGTCCCTATGCCCAGTTTGCGGCTGCTGCTCATGTTATTAACACTGAAAGGTTCATAGTAGGGGTTACAAAACGGCGAGAGAGGGACAGGTCCCAAGTCTCTGATGGAAAGGTTGAAAGGATGCTAAGAGCTTGGTTGCTACTTAGTTGTGTGTTATGTGATGCATGGTGTGTTCTATTGATCGGTCCCCTTAGTGGGGTGCCCTGCCTTCCCTTTTATAGACCAAGGGGAAGCAGGAATTACAGATGGGAGAAAGAAGAAAAACCAGAGGCAAAGAAGGTCCTTCGAAGGTGTCGGGCCTTCCTTTTCCTTAGAGCCAGCCCTACTAACACGGCAGATGGTGCTAGGGATAGCTCCATGTTGGGCGTCTGTCCGTTGATGATGCCACACTCTGTCTTGATCAGCAAGTGGTCACGACCCATCCCACCCCGACGGGCGGCGCGATGGATCGGGGTGTTGATCCGCAACCCTACGGGGAATGGATGGCGTAGTGATTGTAAGTCCGTCACTGTAGAGGATGCGAGTCTTCTCCTGGACCATAGTGGTTGTCGTATGGTTCCGTCAGGATCCACGCCCGAGGGCCAATGGCGGCGCCCACAACACTGTAAAACAAATGTCAGCGCCCACTACACTGTTTGGGCTCTGACATGCCCGAAAGGGCCTTAAAGCGCTCGTCTTGTCATATCCTGATGGTACTTTCCTACAGGCGTGTAGGGTATGGTCCTCGGTATTGTGGTTGACTTGATTGCCCTATCTTATCTGCGCGCGTAATTATGAAGGAGCAGTGCTCAGACGTCGGGCGAGGCGAAGCCAGCCCCCGGACGTCGGGCGAGGCGAAGCCAGCCCCCGGACGTCGGGCGAGGCGGAGTCTGCTCCCAAACATCGGGCGAGGTGGAGCCAGCCCCTAGATGTTGGGCGAGGCGGAGCCAGCCCCCGGGGGTCGGGCGAGGTGGAGTTTGCTCCTAGACATCGGGCGAGGCGGAGCTAGCCCCTGAACGTCGGGCAAGGCGGAGTCTGCCCCAGACATCGGGCGAGGCGAAGTCTGCTCCTAGATGTCGGGCGAGGCAGAGCCAGCCCCCGAACGTCGGGCGAGGCAGAGTCTACCCCCATACGTTGGGCGAGGCGGAGCCAGCCCCCAGACGTCGGGCGAGGTGGAGTCTGCTCCCAAACATCGGGCGAGGCGGAGCCAGCCCCTAGATGTCGGGCGAGGCAAAGTCTGCTTCTAGACGTCGGGTGAGGCGGAGCTAGCCCCCGGGGTCGGGCGAGGCGAAGTCTGCCCTTAGATGTCGGGCGAGGTGGAGCCATCCCCCGGGGGTTGGACGAGGCTGGGCCCATGGTCTCGGTGGACGAACGAGGAGTGTCCCGGCAAGCGGTGTAGTTGTGCTCTTGATCGCATGGATGAATCAACGTTCGATGATCATTAGCTCCTCCTCTTCGGGTACCCTAATATTGGTCCCCGATAGTAGCTCCCGAGCCCCCAGGCGATTCGAGTAGAATTGCCTAGGGGATTTTGTGACTTGCTAGCGGGTGCGTGCGAGAGCACCCGGTGGGTGTAGCCCTCAAGCCTGTGGAGGAGCAGGATACTCCTTCAGAGGGTTTTCCGAACAAGAGGGTTCTGAGAGCCCTGGCCCTCTATTGTTGTCCCCGGCGTGCCCCTAAGATGGTGATTTCTTCTTCGCCAAGGCCAGACCCTTCACGGGTATGGTCGTGAGATTTGATGGTTGTTAGCTGGATAGCTCAATTGGGATCCTGGTATCCCATTCATGGGGATCCGCCCAAGGTCAGCCTAGCTAAGGCTTGATCGTGGGCCGAGACTCCCGTGAAGCTCGTGCGCCTAAGTTTTGGCCGCTCGTAGGCCCATCCTTTGTCATAAGGGTGCCTTGGGGCGGCCGTCGAAATTGTTGATGGGCCAGCCCTCGAACACCTGGGTCCAGGCAGGCCGGAGGAACGTTTTTTGACCTGTATCCCTTCTGCTAGAAAAGTGTCTTGGTCTGCCCGGGGAGGCAAAATGTCCGGCGCGCCTTCGGAGGGAAAGGATAGAGATTGCAGGCGCATATCCCACGATGTGACGTGGTGGCACATCATGGCAGGCGTGGAGATCTAAGTGGATGGTTGCCTTCCTCGCATCCGTCGCCCCTATAAAACTAAAGGGTTCCCCCTAGGGTTTCGTACTTTGCCTCCTTGCCTTTACATCTACAACCTCCGCCGCCAATCGCCTAAGCCCCCCGCATCCATGTTTCAACCATCATCGAATTCGCATCCACCACTCCAATCCTCCAATGGAGCTGTGGTGTCGCTCCGATATCACCCTCCAACACCTAGAGGGCCTTGTTCGCCGTGGTCTCCTTTGTGCATGGACCGCCACCGAGGAGTGGCGGCTACCCAGCGATGAGGACGTGCCGTCGCTGCCCGATGGCTACGTCGTGTCCTTCGCTCACTTCTACGAGCGGGGATTCGCCACCCCTGCCCACAAGTTTCTTCGGGGATTGCTGCACTACTACAAGGTAGAGCTGCAGCATCTTAATCCCAACGGAATCCTACACATTGCAGTGTTCGTTGCCCTGTATGAGGGGTTCCTAGGGATTAGTCCTCACTTTGACCTGTGGCGGTACTTCTTTGCCGTCACCCTCCTGAAGAAGTGAGAGAAGAAGCAGGAGCTGAACGTGCCAATGGGATGTGCTGGCATTCAGCTCCGCAACAACCGTGTCAACGAGTACCCGCCGATGCGTCTGTTGACCTCCAACAAGGGGTGGCATTTGCATTGGTTCTACGTCAAGAATGACATAGCCGCCCCCTTGCCAGAGTTCACCAAGCGCCTCATCGAAGAGGTCCCAGAATCATGGAGGAAGTGGGGAGTCCCAGAGAAAGACAAGAAGAGAATCCAGGACCATCTCATAGCCATCCAAATCCTAAAGGAGAGGGGCGTGAAGGGGTCAGGGATCATTGGCCCCTACCACACGTGGAGAGTGGCACCGCTGATGAGGCGCACGCTTCCCCCGCACATGATGGCGCCCGGGGTGTCACTCGATGGGACAACGCTCGCCGAGGGAGTGCTCTTCCCCTCCAAAGTGGCACAGCGTATCAAGGAGGCGATGGAGCCTCCGTGGGACGATGCCAGCGCTGTTCTTGAGTTTGTGTATTTGGTGCTGGGACACCCTCTGATGCGGCCTAAACTAGGGTATATTGTCCTGGTAAGTTTTCTCTTCCTTATACCTTCTTCTTTAACTGGGCTTCCGACCCCTTGATACTGATATTGAGAGTGGGGGACCAGCCGAGGAACCTCATCCTCATGGATCTCCTAGCTCCGTTGCCGAGGGATCCATCCATGAGGGCGGTGAACCATGCTGAGGTCGAGCAGCAGAGGAAGACGAAAGAGGACCAGAGGAAGAAGAAACAACAGAAATTGCGTGCATGGGAGCTCGGGGAGGAAACCGACAGTGACGATGATGATGACGAGGAAGAAGATGATGAGGTAGTTGCCTACACCGAGTGGGATGACCTAGAGAGCGAGGATGCACTGACAGGTATCCACTCATCCATGCAGGGACCCTTCCCGTTTCATGCAGGAGGAAGTGAGTCTGTGAGGCCGACGAAGGCAAGCTGAACCATCGGCCCATCCTAAGAACAAGTAGGGGTGGGCGGATCTACCATTGCGCCCAAGGTGTCCACGAAGGGGAGCGACCCCGCCATCGTGCCTCAAGAATCGGTGGGGACGGGTGGATCTGGCGCCACGCCCAAGGTGCTAGCGGGGGCGGGTGGATCTATCGCCGCACCCGAGGTGCTAGCGAGGGTGGGCGGATTTGTCGCCGCGCTCGAGGTGACAAGGGAGGGGGATGGCTCTGCCGTTGTGCCCCAGAGTGCAAGGCAGGTGAGCCCCTCGGCCCGAGACTAGGGGCGGGCACCAAACGGCCCCGTCCCGAGGAGGCAGAGCAAGGACCTAGGGGTTCATCCCCCAAATGTATCCTGCGCCCAACGACGCTGATGTAAGTCATTGACTTTTATGTTTTTCTCTATTTTAGCGTGACTCACGCCTTTTGTTTCTTGCAACGTCCTGAGACGGGGCCACTCTTTAGCGCTGACGCCCAAGAAGAGTGTCACCATTCAGGCAAAACGTCGATCGTCGCCCGACATCACTCTTGTTTTGGGTGGGAGCGAAGCCGGCGTCACAGCATCGTCCGCCGGTCAGGCACCGCCCGCAGTGGTGCCTATACCCTCAGTGGGTCAAATGGACGCTGGGGCTAAAGGAGCACCCTCGGAGGTTGCTGAGCAACCGGCGACGGAGGTGATTATGCTGCCACATTGGGGCGTACGGAGCTGCCGCTCGTGCTTGCGGCGCCGACTGTGGTGCGCGCGACACCACCGGTCGAAGCCCTACTGACGCAAGCAGAGGTGGCCACAACCATGACAAGCCAAGCACAGCCAGAGGTAGCCTTGGTGGTGCCCAGGGAAGTAGCACGATCCACGCCACTGGAGGCCCAAGTGATGGCGCCTGACGTGGGCCGGTCGGAGGGAGGCGTGGCCGAGGGGTCCCCGAGCATCGTTGTAGTGGTGGAGGGGACTAGCGGGGAGTCGCCCTTGGTCCTGATGTCGGGGGGTAGCCACTCACTCGCTCGGGGTGAGCCACTTCTCCAGTGGATGGATCCATAAGACCCGACGTCGATACTCTTCTCACTCAACGATGCTACTAAGAGCATAGAGTGGGAGAGTCTCAACGTGGGGATCTCAGCCATGCTAGAAGCTCTAAACCAGGCCAGGGGTGTCCTATGCAATGTTGTCATTCCTACAGGCCAGATATTCACTTAATGTCTCCTCTCGCTTTCTTCTTTCTTCATGTATCTTTGTATTTTGACATTGATCTTCTATCAGTCCCTTATCGCTCGTAGCCGGGAGAAATCCTAGTTCCTTCGTGAGCAGAAGGAGAAATGGGACCGCCTCACCGAAGAGGCCCTACTATGCAGGGATGTGAGCGCCCAGCTTGCTGTGGCCCACTAGAGGGTGGTCGAGCTAACTCCCCTGGGCGAGGAGGCGGCTAGTGTAACACCCTAGGTGTTTGGCTCCCACAAAAGTGTATTTCATTTCATAAACATGTGCATCATCTATCTCATCATGCCATTGTACTGAAACATGCATATGCAACATTCTCAATTATGTTTGTTTCATACTTGCTTGTTTGTGAATGGTAGTAGTGTAACATGTGAATGCAACATGAGTTTCTTATACCTTGAAACATGGCAACATGGTAGGAATGTGGCAAGTTAAAAATTGCAACAAAAGTAATGAAACATGTGAAACATGGAATTGCAACATTTGAGTGAATTGATTGTTTTGTTGCTTCATCACATGTGATCATTAGAAATTGGTATAGCACTTGTGTAAAGTGGTTGATTATGGTCTAATACACCTTAACTACACCTTGGGTAATTGATGGGACATTGTTCATGTGGATCAAAATGACAAAAATGCCCTCAAGTGGAGGTTTGACTTAGAATGACCTATAGAGTGCCACTGTTTGACTAATTCAAAAGACCAACTTAGAGATCTTGCATGGCTGTGCACTCTTTACCAAAGTTGTAGCCAATTTATCAAGGAACAAAAGTCTCAATATGACCATCTCATGAAAATGGCTAGAACATGTTCAAACAAGGCCCACAAGTCATATTTCCATGCTGAATTCACACTTAGAAAATTTGCTAAGTCATAATCCAGTTTCAGTTGGATCAAGCCAACTTTGGCTTGATGTAACTTCTGATCCATGGAGAATTAGACGATGATCCTTGAATAGAAGTTGGAGATGGATGGTAGGTCTACAATTTTCATGTACACGGTTTTTGCAATGGGTCAACGGTTTAGCCGTATTAACACGTTGAAGTTGCGCTGTCAGGCGGTTCAAGTCGTCTGAATGGGAACTACAGTAACTGACAGCATTCAGAAAATGAACACCGCGTGTTTGCCACCCGTCGTCGGCCGGCTAACCGTGCTGCCATGCACCGTGGGCATCCTGGCGCTGCTGGCCACGACATGAGCACCCCACGCGCCTACCCGAATGGGTCGTCAGCTCCATTTGCACTCCTTCGCTTCCACCACGCGCAGCGACAAGCCACAGTAGCTTCTCCATTTCTGATCGAGCGTCGCCGTCGCCTTGCGTGCTCGCCACTATAAAAACGCGTCGGCCATCTTGCCCCTAGCTTCGCCGTGATCTCCTCTCCCTCCTCCACCTTTCTGTCGGGTCATTTGAGGCTTGGTAAGGGCGTATTCGCCATTTCTTCCACCGCCGCCATGGCGGGACATCGTCGGAGTTGGTGCTCCATGCGGCCAACTGCCACCGTGGCCTTCCCATCCCCTCTTCCTTGCTTGTTTAGGTCGATAGTGAACTCCAAAACCTCGTACCGAGCCTAGCCACGCCCTACAGGGTCGGACCTCGCCGGAGCCGGCCAAGCCGTGGCCGTGCGCCGCCATGGCCGTCGTCACCCCCTTTAGCCGTGGCAATAGCTTCAATTGATGGCACCGTTAGATGCACATGGGTGAGGCGAACACCGTAGCACCGATGACCTCGCCGGAGCTGCCACCGACGACGAGTTGCGCCGCC
Organism: Miscanthus lutarioriparius; assembly: GCA_904845875.1. Lineage (NCBI taxonomy): Eukaryota > Viridiplantae > Streptophyta > Magnoliopsida > Poales > Poaceae > Miscanthus > Miscanthus lutarioriparius. The sequence goes on along the minus strand of CAJGYO010000004.1, from coordinate 68,473,736 downwards.
GTCTCTTCTTCCTCCCCTATCTGACTCACTGACTCGCAGGGCCCCTTTGTCAGTCGCTGAAGCAGAGGCGGGAGCGAGTCCTGGGCCACGTTGAGTCTGGGCTACGCTTGCGCGTGCGTCGTGGGCCGCCGAGTCTGTTCGGGCCGGCCCAGCAATAGAGTTAGGGTTTCAAAATTGTTTTGTTTATTCTTTTTTCACAGATTTGTGTGCATGTTAAAAAATGTGTATCTCCTAGTTGGTAGCTTCAAATGATGTGGTTCCAATTTTGTTGAGTTCATGATAATGTCTAGTTTATATTAAAAATATAATTTATGCCATGTTCTGTTATGAAAAATGGAGTTGCTAATTATCTCTTTTAATCATGAAGGAAATAGGGGTAATTATATCTTTTTCTATGTAGCTCAAAATGGTATGAAATTTTTATGGTGTACTGCTCATATCATGAATAGCTTGTAGTTAAATTTTCATATATTTTGGACCCTGTATGTAGGAGATAGAAAATTCTCTTGTTTGCATGGATGGATCTTGTGTGAATTTTCATAATTTTTCTATAGATCCAGTAAAGGTAAAATTTGGTGAGTGCTATTCTTATGCTAGAATGATGCTAGGAAAAATGATAAATCTATTGCTTGACACTTTTTAATTGGGTTTCCTAATTATGCTAGAAATAGACATGTCACCTATTATTTTAGATACAGCAAGTTCTGCTTGCCCAATGGCTCTAAAATTTTTATGGTAGTCTATGTGAAGCATGAGATAGCTACTGTAATTTTTGTAGATTTTTCTGAATAGTTATACTGTATATTGCTTTAATCACCTAATTAACTAAATAAATTAGAAAAGGATATTAAATAATTTATTTAGAAGTTGGCACTATACTTTCTGATGTTCCTCTAGTATGCACAACAAGTTGGTAAACTTGGTTTGGTACAATTATGCTTTTGCATCATCACTAAATAATTAATTTAGTAAACCTGTCATTTCTGGACAGATTCTAGGTTTACTTAAATTCGATTTGGTTAACGTAAGAATCATGCTTTGATGTTTACAAATGATTTGTAGAGAATTTCATAAGATTTCCAGAATGTCCTCATGCAAGTCATTTGGATTTGTAGAACTCTTGTTGTGATTGAATTAAGGAACTACTCGTGTGCATATGAAACTTTAACTGCTGATTTAAGTATGCCTTCACTATTTCCTAAGCTTGTGGTAATGTTCCTAGGTGTTAGGCCTTTAACTAAAGATGAGCATCTTTATCTTAGGTTATGCAAGTTAGGTAAGTTGATCTCATTCTTCAAATTAAGTTAGATACATATTTAAAGTGATTTGAATAGAGCTATTCTTAATCGGTAAACGAGTGTCCAGTGATGTTTTTGTTAAACATTTACTATGATTCATTCATCATGAGTATCATGTCATTCCTTATGCATCCATGATATTTATCTTGTGCATCGGCATGCAATAGGTGTACCAGAAGGTGTGACACTGCTGGAATTCGAGGAACCGAGCGGCAGCCAACACCGGAGATTCAGGAGGTGCAGCCCACGGGAGAGGTGACAGACGAGGTCGCCGTTGAGTGCCCAGATCACCGTCCGTGCAACTTTGTGAAAGCCAAGCCCCGGAGCATATTAAGCCTTCTAATTTCTGAAATGCAGTTAAAGTATTATTGTTACATATATATATATATATATTGTTGCATTAAGTTTAGGTGTTGGATGCAAACACTTGCTGCATTGGTTATCCAATCCTTGTTCAGATATTGATACCCTGAATCCTATGTAGCTCAGGTTCGTGTAGTGCTTAGCCCTACTTAAACGCGGTAGAAGTCGGGTGATTTCCTGTCACCTGCGAGATATAGGGACATACATATGGCACGGTTGGCTATATTTGCTATCGTGGAAAAGAACCTGTCTTAATTTGAAATGAAGACCGGGCGGAGGCTTGCCAGTTTGCAGTGACTCCGTCTGTGTCGCTTAAGGACTGAATCTTGGAGCCTTTCCTGTTCATGTTGAAAGCATGCCTCTCTCTTAGTTGGCCGTGTCTGAAGACCGACCACGAAGCCGAGTAGCTCACCTCAGGCCGGGAGTCAATAAGTATAAAGTGCGCCTCGGAAGGGAGCCATAGGCGTGAGTCCAAGGGCAGGTGATTTAAAAGTCCTGATCGTCCTGGCAGAAGGGTAATCCCTGAGACTGCTGGCGCTGATCGAACCCGCGAATTTGGTTCCTGAGTTGTCCCAAAGGTGACCCACGGCTACCCTTGCAAAGTATGCCAGGGTGAGAGTTCGGAATATTGTTTGCTCCTAATAAGCGAGTGCTCTAGTACAGGAGCAAATCTAGTGGACAGGTAAATGATGATAAACTTGATGCGAAGTTTAAATTGGTTACTATATTCATAAGTTCTTTTATGCAACTGTGTCCAGCTAGCCCACCTTATAAGCCTTGCATGATCCTTGGTGTCTTTTATTTCTGGTTTTGTCGGGTAAGTCTAGCTGAGTACCTTCTCGTACTCAGGGTTTATCTCCCACCTGTTGTAGGTGACCAGTTCTACTTTGGTTGCTGCAAGTATTGCCTTCTCCCGGCTGGGGATGAAGACTAGACCGTTGGGCGCGGTCTCTCCTAGTTCTCATACCTGATGATGCTTTCGTGGGACATGACTAAGACCTGGCAATGTATTTGAAACTATGAAGTTATGTACTAAACTATGTTGCTTCCGCATATTTGAACTTGGTTTGTAATATTTTATTTGAACTCTAATGGATGTAATCCGAATGCTACTTGTGAAATGTTGTAACGAATGATGTATTGTGTTGAATCACTATGGTCTTGGTTTGAATGTTGAGAGTTGGTTGAAATCCTTCGTGATTTCCGGACTACCGGGATTATGGGAGCTTAAGTACAGGAATTTGATCACTTCGGTGATTGTTTTTGTACCTACGTTCTTATGATTTGGTCGGTTCTGTTACAGCTGGCATCAGAGCAAGATTCGACACTAAACATGTTATTTGTGTATTTAAAACAAAAGTATTTGTGAAAATTCTAAATTAAATACTAAGTGTTGCCAGTGGTCATATCCTTTATGCCCAAATAAGGACTCTTAGGTGGCTTATTAAAGTACTAACTTGGGGGTTCCTACTTGTTTCTGTTTTGTTGTCCATACGGCGTGCTATTGTATGGATGCCATCCGCTTGGGTGGTAATGTATGGATCAAAATACCTCTACGCTCTGGTAAGTGGGAGTTGTGAGAGCATGACCGTCCAACCGTCGGTCTAGGGGAGAGTAGTTGTGGTTGCTCGCATACTTACATGTTCGATCATGTATCTATGAGAGTAATTAAGTGTGGGTATCTCTGTCGAGTAGCTGTGATACTAGAGTATATGCATCGGGGGATGTATGTACGAAAGTATTTAGTTTACTGCTTACTTTGCATGTCTTTCTGGGAAATTATTGGGTTGAAATGAAATTTTCTACAGGTACACTAACAACGTATCATTATAGATCGACTAGCTACCGTATACGAGAGGATGTATGTATGCCACCATATATTTCGCTAGCCTTTAAATTTTTCTAGGTTTGTGAGGACGTACGGATCGTGCATGCATCATGTTCAAGCATACATAACATTTTGCATTACTCCCTCCTTTAAAATTGATGGTCTCGACTAATTAAATTTCATATCCCTTAAATGATTCTCCCCTTATGTTGCAACTTTTTGCTATAGATGGCGCGCACGAAATGCACTGCTCACAAGTCCACCGGAGGTAGGGCGCCTCGTCACCGGTTAGCTCCTCATGAGCCTCGTCCTAAGCCTACTGAGGCGGAAAGGCTGAGGGCAGACCTGGCCCGGGTGACTGCTGAGAGGAGTGCGGCTCAGCACCGTTTGGAGCAAGTAACACACGAACAGGATCAAGAGACCCTGGAGGTTCAGAGGTTGACAGTTGCTCACCACAACTATGAACGTATGTTGATTCACGTGCTGAACCAACAGAATGAAGCCTGGAATGAGGAGAATGTGTTGAGAGCGCGACAGGTTGAGCTAGAGCAGCAGTTGGCAGCTGCCAAAGAGTACAATGACCATCTCCATGAGGAGGTTCACCTGTTACATAATCAGCTTCACCCTCTCCTGCCCCCTGATAATGAGAATGACAATGAGGATGAGATGGGCTCTGGTGTCATCATGGCTGAAGATGATGACGACATTGAGATTAATGGACCTGAGGACGTTCCACCTGATGAGGAGGAAGATGAGGAGTTAGAACCTGCTAGTGATGAAGATGGAGGAGAGATCTTCGACACTGACTCTGAGGACGATGCGTAGTTTAGCTTACTACTTAGCTAATGCGCTAGAGCTAGTCTTTTGTTGATCCTCATGCATGAACTAGTAGCTTGTAATAAGTTAATCGTTGAGATGTAATATCAAACCCTATGTGATCCTTGATGTCAGTTTGGAACCTCTATGGCTTGGATGTAACCTATCAAACATGTTATGCTCCACGTATGTGAGCCTTTGACAATTTAAAAATGCATGCGGTCTATCGATCTCATTCTTTGGTTAAGTTCATCGCATTAATGTGTCAATTGATGCGCTTGATGAGTTGTGTGATTGTGATGGATGATTGTGCCTCTGTTGATAGTATAAATTCATTTTCTCCATTGGAGTCAGTTGGGCATAATTATACAATTCATCTACAAAAATTTCCACATCGTCAGTGCTCATTGGCTATACATTTTGCAGATGGCTTATAACCTTCATCGCGGTCGTAGCATGGGAGATGAGGAACAACCACCTCCTCCACCGCCCACACTAGCTGAGCTAATGCAGACCGTCGTCGAAAGTCAGCGCATGCTAGCTGAGGCTATGCGCCAACTGGCTAACCGTGATGACCGACATGTCCGCCACGGACCCGAGCCGAACTAGTATAGCAGCTTTAAGGACTTCATGGACACAAAGTCTCCTATCTTTAGAGAGGCAGAAGAACCATTACAAGCTGATGAATGGTTGAGTACGATAGAGCAAAGGTTTAGATTGCTCCGTTTGACAGAAGGTATGAAGGCCTCGTATGCAGGACACCAGCTCCAAGGCCCTACAGGCATCTGGTGGACCCATCATAGGACCACCTTCCCTGCAAACGTCGAGATAGTTTGGGACCAGTTCTAGACAGCTTTCTAGGGACATTTTATCCCTCCTGGCCTCATGGCCATTAAGCATACCGAGTTTATGAAGCTAACTCAAGGCAACAAGAGTCTTACTGAATACCTCTAGGCATTTAACAACTTTGGCGAGGTGTGCTCACGAGTTCGTTGATCTTGACGCCAAAAGGATAGCTAGTTTCAAGAGGGGACTTTCCCCTAAACTGATGAAGTCTATGGGCAACTGCAAGTGTGTCACCTTCAATGAGTTTATCAGGGACACCCTGACTCAGGAGAATAATGATAAGGTGTATGCTGCTTCCAAGACCCGTAAAAGAAACTTTGAGGCAGGTGCTTCTCAGTCCAAGGCACCAGTGGGATCCAAAACCCAGTATCGTCCACCCAATGCTATTGTCCGATACCGCCCACCTCAGAAGAAGAATCAAGCTAAAACTGGTTTCCGCAAGAGGTACACAATTTCCTTGCCAAAGAATACCCCTAGGCAGGGCAGCTCCAATGTCCCACCAGCTAACAGGCCGTGCTGGAACTGTAACCGGCCTGGTCACTGGGCTAATAAGTGTCCCTATCCTTCCAAGTAGAATGCTCAGGGAAACGTCCGTCAGGGGCGTGTTCACTACACTACTGTGGAGGAAATTCCTGCTGGTGAAGTGGTCACCGCTAGTAAGTTCCTTGTTAATGATCACCTTGCAGTTGTGCTCTTTGATTGGTGCTTCGCATTCCTTTGTGAGTTCTACTTTTGCATCTATGCATAAGATGAATGTGATTACAATTATCAAGGGTGGTTATTATATTAGTATCTTCTTTGGAAATAATATCATGACTAACCAAGTAGTTAAAGATGTAAAGATTGAGATTATGGATCGAGAGTTTATTACGGATCTTGTAGTTCTGCCGGGGGTAGGAATCGATGTAATCCTAGGGATGAAGTGGATGAGCGGGAATGGAGTGTTGATCGATACATCAACCCGTGTGGTAATGTTAAGAGATCCTGTGGATAAGAAGGGTTTTCTAGTGCAGTTACCTCGTGATATCGCTATCCATAGTACAACCAATGCTACCCTAGCCAAAGCCATTGAAGATATACCGATTGTCTGTGAGTTTCCAGATGTCTTCCCTAATGACTTGCCTGGATTACCTCCGGACCGTGAAGTAGAATTCAAGATAGAACTCATTCCGGGTATGGCTCCTATTTCTCAAAGGCCCTATAGAATGTCACCCAATGAGTTGGCTGAGCTGGAGAGTCAGTTAAATGAGCTTTCAAAGAAAGGTTCGATTCAGCCTAGTTCTTCTCCTTGGGGTTGTTCAGCTATCTTTGTGAAGAAGAAGGATGAGTCTCTGCGCATGTGCGTGGATTATCGCCCCCTTAATGCTGTTACCATCAAGAACAAATACCCTCTTCCTCGCATCGATATTCTGTTTGATCAGCTCTCCAAAGCTAATGTATTCTCCAAGATCGATTTGAGGTCTGGCTACCATCAGAGCAAAATTCATCCTGAAGATATACCTAAGACAACTTTCTCTACTCGTTATGGCTTGTTCGAATACCTTGTCATGTCCTTTGGGTTGACAAATGCTCCGGCACACTTTATGTACCTGATGAATTCAGTATTCATGCCGGAATTGGACAAGTTTGTCATCGTGTTCATTGATGATATCCTTGTATATTCTCAGAATGAAGAAGAACATGCTGAACATCTGAGAATTGTTTTAACTCGATTACGTGACAACCAGCTTTATGCTAAGTTCAGCAAGTGCGAATTCTGGTTGAACAAGATACCTTTTCTAGGTCATGTGTTATCTGGAGATGGAATTTCGGTTGACCCTACTAAGGTGCAAGAAGTCCTAGAGTGGAAGGCACCTACTACGGTCACAGAAGTCCAAAGTTTCATGGGTTTGGCTGGCTACTATCGTCGCTTTATCCCGGATTTCTCAAAAATCGCCAAGCCCATGACTCGACTACTTCAAAAGGATGAGAAGTTTGTGTGGACTCCGAAGTATGAAGAGGCTTTCCACACTTTGCGGACCTTACTAACCTCTGCTCCTGTATTGGCACAACCTGACATCGAGAAGCCTTTTGATGTCTATTGTGATGCATGTGGCACCGGTTTGGGGTGTGTTCTTATGCAGGAGGGCCGAGTCATTGCTTATGCTTCGCGCCAGCTTCGAAAACATGAAGTCAATTATCCTACCCATGACTTAGAGCTAGCCGTGGTTGTTCATGCCCTAAAGATTTGGAGACATTACTTGCTAGGTAATGTGTGCAACATCTATACTAACCATAAAAGTCTCAAGTACATCTTTACTCAACCCAAGTTGAACATGCGTCAACGACGATGGTTAGAATTGATCAAAGACTACAACCTTCAAGTGCACTACCATCCTGGCAAGGCCAATGTGGTTGCTGATGCCTTAAGCAGAAAGGCCCATTGCAATTCCTTACTTAGTGAAGACTTTCATCTGGCACACCTCCTTCATCCTGCAGTACTCCACAATATCATTGTGGATTGCTCTCTTAGAAGTCAAATTATCGAACTCCAGAAGACTGATGTGGGTGTGTTTCATATCAAGCGAAAGATGAAAGATCAAGAGACCAAGCACTTTAGGGTCAATGACAAAGGAATTCTCTGGTTTAATGATAGGCTTGTAGTACCCAAAGACAAAGAACTTAGAAATCAAATTATGGCTGAAGCCCATTCTTAGAGATTGTCCATCCATCTAGGTAGCAGTAAAATGTATCAAGATCTCAAGCTGTATTATTGGTGGACCAAGATGAAGAAAGAAATCGCAGCCTACGTGGCAAGGTGCGATAACTGTTGCAGAGTCAAGGCTATTCACATGAGGCCCGGATTATTGCGGCCACTCTCTATTCCTGGCTGGAAGTGGGAAGAAATTGTCATGGATTTCATTGTTGGATTACCCACTACCAAAAAGGGTTGTGATTCCATCTGGGTTATCGTAGATCGTCTAACTAAATCCGCTCACTTTATTCCGGTCAAGTCTACTTATCACCCTCACAATTATGCTGAGATTTATTTTCAACAAGTGGTACGTCTCCATGGTGTACCCAAATCCATTGTTTCAGATAGAGGACCGCAATTCACGGCTCGCTTTTGGGAGTGCTTACATCAGAACCTTGGCACTCATCTAATCCACAGTTCTACCTATCATCCGCAAACATCATGACAGACTGAGCATGTTAATGAAATTCTTGAAGACATGCTTAGAGCTTGTCTTATCTCTTGCAAAGGCTCTTGGGAGGAATGGTTGCCTCTCGCTGAATTCTCTTATAACAACAGTTATCAAGAGAGTATCAAAATGGCTCCTTTCAAAGCACTTTATGGCCGCAAGTGTAGGACTCCTTTAAACTGGGTGGAACCCAGAGAAAGAAGATTCTATGGTATTGATTTTGTAAAAGAAACCGAAGAGGAAGTCCAAACTATACAGAAGAATATGACTGCCGCTCAGGCTAGACAAAAGAGCTACGTTGATAAGAGAAGAAAACCTATTGAGTTTGAAGTAGGTGACCATGTTTATCTGAAGGTATCCCCTATGAAAGGAGTAAAACGTTTTGGAATTAAAACGAAGCTTGAGCCTCGATATGTTGGACCTTACCGCATTATCGAGAAAAGTGGAAGAGTAGCCTATAAACTCGATCTACCACGTGAAATGGGAGCTATATTCCCGGTATTCCATGTGTCCCAGCTGAAGAAGTGTCTCCGTATTCCCGAGGAAAGAATAGCAACAAGGAGAATCAACTTGAAATCTGATCTTTCTTATGAGGAGAAGCCCGTGCAGGTTCTGGATACTCAAGAAAGAGTGACTCGTAGGCGAGTAGTTAAGCTGTACAAGGTAGTTTGGAGTAATCATAGTGATCGGGATGCAACATGGGAGCGGGAAGATTATCTAAAGGAAAATTATCCGGCTTTCTATATTAAATGGTACGCTTTCCAAATCTCGGGACGAGATTTTTTCTAAGGGGGGAGGGCTGTAACACCCTAGGTGTTTGGCTCCCACAAAAGTGCATTTCATTTCATAAACATGTGCATCATCTATCTCATCATGCCATTGTACTGAAACATGCATATGCAACATTCTCAATTATGTTTGTTTCATACTTGCTTGTTTGTGAATGGTAGTAGTGTAACATGTGAATGCAACATGAGTTTCTTATACCTTGAAACATGGCAACATGGTTGGAATGTGGCAAGTTAAAAATTGCAACAAAAGTAATGAAACATGTGAAACATGGAATTGCAACATTTGAGTGAATTGATTGTTTTGTTGCTTCATCACATGTGATCATTAGAAATTGGTATAGCACTTGTGTAAAGTGGTTGATTATGGTCTAATACACCTTAACTACACCTTGGGTAATTGATGGGACATTGTTCATGTGGATCAAAATGACAAAAATGCCCTCAAGTGGAGGTTTGACTTAGAATGACCTATAGAGTACCACTGTTTGACTGATTCAAAAGACCAACTTAGAGATCTTGCATGGCTGTGCACTCTTTACCAAAGTTGTAGCCAATTTATCAAGGAACAAAAGTCTCAATATGACCATCTCATGAAAATGGCTAGAACATGTTCAAACAAGGCCCACAAGTCATATTTCCATGCTGAATTCACACTTAGAAAATTTGCTAAGTCATAATCCAGTTTCAGTTGGATCAAGCCAACTTTGGCTTGATGTAACTTCTGATCCACGGAGAATTAGACGATGATCCTTGAATAGAAGTTGGAGATGGATGGTAGGTCTATAATTTTCATGTACACGGTTTTTGCAATGGGTTAACGGTTTAGCCGTATTGACACGTTGAAGTCGCGCTGTCAGGCGGTTCAAGTCGTCTGAATGGGAACTATAGTAACTGACATCATTCAGAAAACGAACGCTGCGTGTTTGCCACCCGTCGTTGGCCGGCTAACCGCGCTGCCACACACCGCGGGCATCCTAGCGCTGCTGGCCATGACATGAGCACCCGACGCGCCTGCCCAAACGGGTCATCAGCTCCATTTGCACTCCTTCGCCTCCACCACGCGCAGCGACAAGCCGCAGTAGCTTCTCCATTTCTGACCGAGAGTCACCGTTGCCTTGTGCGCTCGCCACTGCAAAAACGCATCGACCATCTTGCCCCTAGCTTCGTCGTGATCTCCTCTCCCTCCTCCACCTTTCTGTCGGGTCGTTTGAGGCTTGGTAAGGGCGTATTCGCCATTTCTTCCACCGCCGCCATGGTGGGACCTCGCCGGAGTTGGCGCTCCATGCGGCCAACTGCCACCGCGGCCTTCCCATCCCCTCTTCCTTGCTTGTTTAGGTCGATAGTGAACTCCGAAAGCTCGTACCGAGCCTAGCCGTGCCCTACGGGGTCGAACCTCGCCGGAGCCGGCCAAGCCGTGGCCGTGCGCCGCCATGGCCATCGCCACCCCCTTTAGCCATAGCAATAGCTTCAATTGATGGTACCGTTAGATGCGCATGGGTGAGGTGAACACCGTAGCACCGATGACCTCGCCGGAGCTGCCACCGGTGACGAGTTGCGCCGCCGTCTCTTCTTCCTCCCCTGTCTGACTCACTGACTCGCGGGGCCCCTTTGTCAGTCGCTAAAGCAGAGGCGGGAGCGAGTCCTGGGCTGCGTGAAGTCTGGGCTGCGCTTGTGCGTGCGTCGCGGGCCGCCGAGTCTGTTCGGGCCGGCCCAGCAGTAGAGTTAGGGTTTCAAAATTGTTTTGTTTATTCTTTTTTCATAGATTTGTGTGCATGTTCAAAAATGTGTATCTCCTAGTTGGTAGCTTCAAATTATGTGGTTCCAATTTTGTTGAGTTCATGATAATGTCTAGTTTATATTAAAAATATAATTTATGCCATGTTCTGTTATGAAAAATAGAGTTGCTAATTATCTCTTTTAATCATGAAGGAAATAGGGGTAATTATATCTTTTTCTATGTAGCTCCAAATGGCATGAAATTTTTATGGTGTACTGCTCATATCATGAATAGATTGTAGTTAAATTTTCATATATTTTGGACCCTGTATGTAGGAGATAGAAAATTCTCTTGTTTGCATGGATGGATCTTGTGTGAATTTTCATAATTTTTCTATAGATCCAGTAAAGGTAAAATTTGGTGAGTGCTATTCTTATGCTAGAATGATGCTAGGAAAAATGAGAAATCTGTTGCTTGACACTTTTTACTAGGGTTTCCCAATTATGCTAAAAATAGACTTGCCACCTATTATTTTGGATACAGCAAGTTCTGCTTGCCCAATGGCTCTGAAATTTTTATGGTAGTCTATATGAAGCATGTGATAGCTACTGTAATTTTTATAGATTTTTCTGAATAGTTTTACTCTATATTGCTTTAATCACCTAATTAACTAAATAAATTAGAAAAGGATATTAAATAATTTATTTAGAAGTTGGCACTATACTTTCTGATGTTCCTCTGGTATGCACAATAAGTTGGTAAACTTGGTTTGGTACAATTATGCTTTTGCATCATCACTAAATAATTAATTTAGTAAACCTGTCATTTCTGGACAGATTCTAGGTTTACTTAAATTCGATTTGGTTAACGTAAGAATCATGCTTTGATGTTTACAAATGATTTGTAGAGAATTTCATAAGCTTTCCAGAATGTCCTCATGCAAGTCATTTGGATTTATAGAACTCTTGTTGTGATTGAATTAAGGAACTACTCGTGTGCATATGAAACTTTAACTGCTGATTTAAGTATGCCTTTTCTATTTCCTAAGCTTGTGGTAATGTTCCTAGGTGTTAGGCCTTTAACTGAAGATGAGCATCTTTATCTTAGGTTATGCAAGTTAGGAAAGTTGATCTCATTCTTCAAATTAAGTTAGATACATGTTTAAAGTGATTTGAATAGGGCTATTCTTAATCGGTAAACGAGTGTCCAGTGATGTTTTCGTTAAACATTTACTGTGATTCATTCATCATGAGCATCATGTCATTCCTTATGCATCCATGATATTTATCTTGTGCATCGGCATGCAATAGGTGTACCGGAAGGTGTGACACTGCTGGAATTCAAGGAACCGAGCGGGGAGCAGCAGCAGCCAACACCGGAGATTCAGGAGGTGCAGCCCACGGGAGAGGTGCCAGACGAGGTCGCCGTTGAGTGCCCGGATCACCATCCGTGCAACTTTGTGAAAGGCAAGCCCCGGAGCATATTAAGCCTTCTAATTTCTGAAATGCAGTTAAAGTATTATTATTACATATATATATATATTGTTGCATTAAGTTTAGGTGTTGGATGCAAACACTTGTTGCATTGGTTATCCAATCCTTGTCCAGATATTGATACCCTGAATCCTATGTAGCTCAGGTTCGTGTAGTGCTTAGCCCTGCTTAAACGCGGTAGAAGTCGGGTGATTTCCTGTCACCTGCGAGATATAGGGACATACATATGGCACGGTTGGCTATATTTGCTATCATGGAAAAGAACCTGTCTTAATTTGAAATGAAGACCGGGCGGAGGCTTGCCGGTTTGTAGTGACTCCGTCTGTGTCGCTTAAGGACTGAATCTTAGAGCCTTTCCTGTTCATGTTGAACGCATGCCTCTCTCTTAGTTGGCCGTGTCTGAAGACCGACCACGAAGCCGAGTAGCTCACCTCAGGCCGGGAGTCGATAAGTATAAAGTGCACCTCAGAAGGGAGCCGTAGGCGTAAGTCCAAGGGCAGGTGATTTAAAAGTCCTGATCGTCCTGGCAGAAGGGTAATCCCTGAGAGTGCTGGCGCTGATCGAACCCACGAATTTGGTTCCTGAGTTGTCCCAAAGGTGACCCACGGCTACCCTTGCAAAGTATGTCAGGGTGAGAGTTAGGAATACCCCCTCAGCTGAGTTGTAATTCGATTCGAGTCGCCGTCTCTCCCGGTTAGTGAGAACTTGACGGGCTTATCTCCAAAGTAGATACACTAAATAACATAATGGTTCGGAAATAATGATATGATGATGACAGCCTTATTATACCTGCTATGGTTAATATTGTTTGCTCCTAATAAGTGAGTGCTCTAGTACAGGTGCAAATCTAGTGGACAGGTAAATGATGATAAACTTGATGCGAAGTTTAAATTGGTTACTATATTCATAAGTTCTTTTATGCAACTGTGTCCAGCTAGCCCACCTCATAAGCCTTGTATGATCCTTGGTGTCTTTTATTTCTGGTTTTGTCGGGTAAGTCTAGCTGAGTACCTTCTCGTACTCAGGGTTTATCTCCCACCTGTTGTAGGTGACCAGTTCTACTTTGGTTGCTGCAAGTATTGCCTTCTCCCGGCTGGGGATGAAGACTAGACCGTTGGGCGTGGTCTCTCCTAGTTCTCGTACCTGATGATGCTTTTGTGGGACATGACTAAGACCTAGCAATGTATTTGAAACTATGAAGTTATGTACTAAACTATGTTGCTTCCGCAGATTTGAACTTGGTTTGTAATATTTTATGTGAACTCTAATGGATGTAATCCGAATGCTACTTGTGAAATGTTGTAACGAATGATGTGTTGTGTTGAATCACTACGGTCTTGGTTTGAATGTCGAGAGTTGGTTGAAATCCTTCGTGATTTCCGGACTACCGGGATTATGGGAGCTTAAGTACAGGAATTTGATCACTTCGGTGATTGTTTTTGTACCTACGTTCTTATGATTTGGTCGATTCTGTTACAGCTGGCATCAGAGCAAGATTCGACACTAAACATGTCATTTGTGTATTTAAAACAAAAGTATTTGTGAAAATTCTAAATTAAATACTAAGTGTTGCCAGTGGTCATATCCTTTATGCCCAAATAAGGACTCTTAGGTGGCTTATTAAAGTACTAACTTGGGGGTTCCTACTTGTTTCTGTTTCGTTGTCCATACGGCGTGCTATTGTATGGATGCCATCCGCTTGGGTGGTAATTTATGGATCAAAATACCTCTACGCTCTGGTAAGTGGGAGTTGTGAGAGCATGATCGTCCAACCGTCGGTCTAGGGGAGAGTAGTTGTGGTTGCTCGCATACTTACATGTTCGATCATGTATCTATGAGAGTAATTAAGTGTGGGTATCTCTGTCGAGTAGCTGTGATACTAGAGTATATGCATCGGGGGATGTATGTACGAAAGTATTTAGTTTACTGCTTACTTTGCATGTCTTTCTGGGAAATTATTGGGTTGAAATGAAATTTTCTACAGGTACACTAACAACGTATCATTATAGATCGACTAGCTACCGTATACGAGAGGATGTATGTATGCCACCATATATTTCGCTAGCCTTTAAATTTTTCTAGGTTTGTGAGGACGTACGGATCGTGCATGCATCATGTTCAAGCATACATAACATTTTGCATTACTCCCTCCTTTAAAATTGATGGTCTCGACTAATTAAATTTCATATCCCTTAAATGATTCTCCCCTTATGTTGCAACTTTTTGCTATAGATGGCGCGCACGAAATGCACTGCTCACAAGTCCACCGGAGGTAGGGCGCCTCGTCACCGGTTAGCTCCTCATGAGCCTCGTCCTAAGCCTACTGAGGCGGAAAGGCTGAGGGCAGACCTGGCCCGGGTGACTGCTGAGAGGAGTGCGGCTCAGCACCGTTTGGAGCAAGTAACACACGAACAGGATCAAGAGACCCTGGAGGTTCAGAGGTTGACAGTTGCTCACCACAACTGTGAACATATGTTGATTCACGTGCTGAACCAACGGAATGAAGCCTGGCACGAGGAGAATGTGTTGAGAGCGCGACAGGTTGAGCTGGAGCAGCAGTTGGCAGCTGCCGAAGAGTACAATGACCATCTCCATGAGGAGGTTCACCTGTTACATAATCAGCTTCACCCTCTCCTGCCCCCTGATAATGAGAATGACAATGAGGATGAGATGGGCTCTGGTGTCATCATGGCTGAAGATGATGACGACATTGAGATTAATGGACCTGAGGACATTCCACCTGATGAGGAGGAAGATGAGGAGTTAGAACCTGCTAGTGATGAAGATGGAGGAGAGATCTTCGACACTGACTCTGAGGACGATGCGTAGTTTAGCTTACTACTTAGCTAATGCGCTAGAGCTAGTCTTTTGTTGATCCTCATGCATGAACTAGTAGCTTGTAATAAGTTAATCGTTGAGATGTAATATCAAACCCTATGTGATCCTTGATGTCAGTTTGGAACCTCTATGGCTTGGATGTAACCTATCAAACATGTTATGCTCCACGTATGTGAGCCTTTGACAATTTCCGTCTGTGCGGTCTATCGATCTCATTGCTGGTTAAGTTCATCGCATTAATGTGTCAATTGATGCGCTTGATGAGTTGTGTGATTGTGATGGATGATTGTGCCTCTGTTGATAGTATAAATTCATTTTCTCCATTGGAGTCAGTTGGGCATAATTATACAATTCATCTACAAAAATTTCCACATCGTCAGTGCTCATTGGCTATACATTTTGCAGATGGCTTATAACCTTCATCGCGGTCGTAGCATGGGAGATGAGGAACAACCACCTCCTCCACCGCCCACACTAGCTGAGCTAATGCAGACCGTCGTCGAAAGTCAGCGCATGCTAGCTGAGGCTATGCGCCAACTGGCTAACCGTGATGACCGACATGTCCGCCACGGACCCGAGCCGAACTAGTATAGCAGCTTTAAGGACTTCATGGACACAAAGTCTCCTATCTTTAGAGAGGCAGAAGAACCATTACAAGCTGATGAATGGTTGAGTACGATAGAGCAAAGGTTTAGATTGCTCCGTTTGACAGAAGGTATGAAGGCCTCGTATGCAGGACACCAGCTCCAAGGCCCTACAGGCATCTGGTGGACCCATCATAGGACCACCTTCCCTGCAAACGTCGAGATAGTTTGGGACCAGTTCTAGACAGCTTTCTAGGGACATTTTATCCCTCCTGGCCTCATGGCCATTAAGCATACCGAGTTTATGAAGCTAACTCAAGGCAACAAGAGTCTTACTGAATACCTCTAGGCATTTAACAACCTGGCGAGGTGTGCTCCTGAGTTCGTTGATACTGACGCCAAAAGGATAGCTAGTTTCAAGAGGGGACTTTCCCCTAAACTGATGAAGTCTATGGGCAACTGCAAGTGTGTCACCTTCAATGAGTTTATCAGGGACACCCTGACTCAGGAGAATAATGATAAGGTGTATGCTGCTTCCAAGACCCGTAAAAGAAACTTTGAGGCAGGTGCTTCTCAGTCCAAGGCACCAGTGGGATCCAAAACCCAGTATCGTCCACCCAATGCTATTGTCCGATACCGCCCACCTCAGAAGAAGAATCAAGCTAAAACTGGTTTCCGCAAGGGGTACACAATTTCCTTGCCAAAGAATACCCCTAGGCAGGGCAGCTCCAATGTCCCACCAGCTAACAGGCCGTGCTGGAACTGTAACCGGCCTGGTCACTGGGCTAATAAGTGTCCCTATCCTTCCAAGTAGAATGCTCAGGGAAACGTCCGTCAGGGGCGTGTTCACTACACTACTGTGGAGGAAATTCCTGCTGGTGAAGTGGTCACCGCTAGTAAGTTCCTTGTTAATGATCACCTTGCAGTTGTGCTCTTTGATTCGGGTGCTTCGCATTCCTTTGTGAGTTCTACTTTTGCATCTATGCATAAGATGAATGTGATTACAATTATCAAGGGTGGTTATTATATTAGTACTGCTGGAAATAATATCATGACTAACCAAGTAGTTAAAGATGTAAAGATTGAGATTATGGATCGAGAGTTTATTACGGATCTTGTAGTTCTGCCGGGGGTAGGAATCGATGTAATCCTAGGGATGAAGTGGATGAGCGGGAATGGAGTGTTGATCGATACATCAACCCGTGTGGTAATGTTAAGAGATCCTGTGGATAAGAAGGGTTTTCTAGTGCAGTTACCTCGTGATATCGCTATCCATAGTACAACCAATGCTACCCTAGCCAAAGCCATTGAAGATATACCGGTTGTCTGTGAGTTTCCAGATGTCTTCCCTAATGACTTGCCTGGATTACCTCCGGACCGTGAAGTAGAATTCAAGATAGAACTCATTCCGGGTATGGCTCCTATTTCTCAAAGGCCCTATAGAATGTCACCCAATGAGTTGGCTGAGCTGGAGAGTCAGCTAAATGAGCTTTCAAAGAAAGGTTCGATTCGGCCTAGTTCTTCTCCTTGGGGTTGTTCAGCTATCTTTGTGAAGAAGAAGGATGAGTCTCTGCGCATGTGCGTGGATTATCGCCCCCTTAATGCTGTTACCATCAAGAACAAATACCCTCTTCCTCGCATCGATATTCTGTTTGATCAGCTCTCCAAAGCTAATGTATTCTCCAAGATCGATTTGAGGTCTCGCTACCATCAGAGCAAAATTCATCCCGAAGATATACCTAAGATGACTTTCTCTACTCGTTATGGCTTGTTGAATACCTTGTCATGTCCTTTGGGTTGACAAATGCTCCGGCACACTTTATGTACCTGATGAATTCAGTATTCATGCCGAAATTGGACAAGTTTGTCATCGTGTTCATTGATGATATCCTTGTATATTCTCAGAATGAAGAAGAACATGCTGAACATCTGAGAATTGTTTTAACTCGATTACGTGACAACCAGCTTTATGCTAAGTTCAGCAAGTGCGAATTCTGGTTGAACAAGATACCTTTTCTAGGTCATGTGTTATCTGGAGATGGAATTTCGGTTGACCCTACTAAGGTGCAAGAAGTCCTAGAGTGGAAGGCACCTACTACGGTCACAGAAGTCCAAAGTTTCATGGGTTTGGCTGGCTACTATCGTCAATTTATCCCGGATTTCTCAAAAATCGCCAAGCCCATGACTCGACTACTTCAAAAGGATGAGAAGTTTGTGTGGACTCCGAAGTATGAAGAGGCTTTCCACACTTTGCGGACCTTACTAACCTCTGCTCCTGTATTGGCACAACCTGACATCGAGAAGCCTTTTGATGTCTATTGTGATGCATGTGGCACCGGTTTGGGGTGTGTTCTTATGCAGGAGGGCCGAGTCATTGCTTATGCTTCGCGCCAGCTTCGAAAACATGAAGTCAATTATCCTACCCATGACTTAGAGCTAGCCGCGGTTGTTCATGCCCTAAAGATTTGGAGACATTACTTGCTAGGTAATGTGTGCAACATCTATACTAACCATAAAAGTCTCAAGTACATCTTTACTCAACCCAAGTTGAACATGCGTCAACGACGATGGTTAGAATTGATCAAAGACTACAACCTTCAAGTGCACTACCATCCTGGCAAGGCCAATGTGGTTGCTGATGCCTTAAGCAGAAAGGCCCATTGCAATTCCTTACTTAGTGAAGACTTTCATCTGGCACACCTCCTTCATCCTGCAGTACTCCACAATATCACTGTGGATTGCTCTCTTAGAAGTCGAATTATCGAACTCCAGAAGACTGATGTGGGTGTGTTTCATATCAAGCGAAAGATGAAAGATCAAGAGACCAAGCACTTTAGGGTCAATGACAAAGGAATTCTCTGGTTTAATGATAGGCTTGTAGTACCCAAAGACAAAGAACTTAGAAATCAAATTATGGCTGAAGCCCATTCTTAGAGATTGTCCATCCATCCAGGTAGCAGTAAAATGTATCAAGATCTCAAGCTGTATTATTGGTGGACCAAGATGAAGAAATAAATCGCAGCCTACGTGGCAAGGTGCGATAACTGTTGCAGAGTCAAGGCTATTCACATGAGGCCCGGATTATTGCAGCCACTCTCTATTCCTGGCTGGAAGTGGGAAGAAATTGTCATGGATTTCATTGTTGGATTACCCACTACCAAAAAGGGTTGTGATTCCATCTGGGTTATCGTAGATCGTCTAACTAAATCCACTCACTTTATTCCGGTCAAGTCTACTTATCACCCTCACAATTATGCTGAGATTTATTTTCAACAAGTGGTACATCTCCATGGTGTACCCAAATCCATTGTTTCAGAT
This sequence comes from Miscanthus lutarioriparius, assembly GCA_904845875.1. Lineage (NCBI taxonomy): Eukaryota > Viridiplantae > Streptophyta > Magnoliopsida > Poales > Poaceae > Miscanthus > Miscanthus lutarioriparius. Next base: position 68,454,662 of record CAJGYO010000004.1, on the reverse strand, counting down.
AGAGGACCGCAATTCACGGCTCGCTTTTGGGAGTGCTTACATCAGAACCTTGGCACTCATCTAATCCGCAGTTCTACCTAATCAAATTCTTGAAGACATGCTTAGAGCTTGTCTTATCTCTTGCAAAGGCTCTTGGGAGGAATGGTTGCCTCTCGCTGAATTCTCTTATAACAACAGTTATCAAGAGAGTATCAAAATGGCTCCTTTCGAAGCACTTTATGGCCGCAAGTGTAGGACTCCTTTAAACTGGGTGGAACCCGGAGAAAGAAGATTCTATGGTATTGATTTTGTAAAAGAATCCGAAGAGGAAGTCCAAACTATACAGAAGAATATGACTGCCGCTCAGGCTAGACAAAAGAGCTACGTTGATTAGAGAAGAAAACCTATTGAGTTTGAAGTAGGTGACCATGTTTATCTGAAGGTATCCCCTATGAAAGGAGTAAAACGTTTTGGAATTAAAACGAAGCTTGAGCCTCGATATGTTGGACCTTACCGCATTATCGAGAAAAGTGGAAGAGTAGCCTATAAACTCGATCTACCACGTGAAATGGGAGCTATATTCCCGGTATTCCATGTGTCCCAGCTGAAGAAGTGTCTCCGTATTCCCGAGGAAAGAATAGCAACAAGGAGAATCAACTTGAAATCTGATCTTTCTTATGAGGAGAAGCCCGTGCAGGTTCTGGATACTCAAGAAAGAGTGACTCGTAGGCGAGTAGTTAAGCTGTACAAGGTAGTTTGGAGTAATCATAGTGATCGGGATGCAACATGGGAGCGGGAAGATTATCTAAAGGAAAATTATCTGGCTTTCTATATTAAATGGTACGCTTTCCAAATCTCGGGATGAGATTTTTTCTAAGGGGGGAGGGCTGTAACACCCTAGGTGTTTGGCTCCCACAAAAGTGCATTTCATTTCATAAACATGTGCATCATCTATCTCATCATGCCATTGTACTGAAACATGCATATGCAACATTCTCAATTATGTTTGTTTCATACTTGCTTGTTTGTGAATGGTAGTAGTGTAACATGTGAATGCAACATGAGTTTCTTATACCTTGAAACATGGCAACATGGTTGGAATGTGGCAAGTTAAAAATTGCAACGAAAGTAATGAAACATGTGAAACATGGAATTGCAACATTTGAGTGAATTGATTGTTTTGTTGCTTCATCACATGTGATCATTAGAAATTGGTATAGCACTTGTGTAAAGTGGTTGATTATGGTCTAATACACCTTAACTACACCTTGGGTAATTGATGGGACATTGTTCATGTGGATCAAAATGACAAAAATGCCCTCAAGTGGAGGTTTGACTTAGAATGACCTATAGAGTACCACTGTTTGACTGATTCAAAAGACCAACTTAGAGATCTTGCATGGCTGTGCACTCTTTACCAAAGTTGTAGCCAATTTATCAAGGAACAAAAGTCTCAATATGACCATCTCATGAAAATGGCTAGAACATGTTCAAACAAGGCCCACAAGTCATATTTCCATGCTGAATTCACACTTAGAAAATTTGCTAAGTCATAATCCAGTTTCAGTTGGATCAAGCCAACTTTGGCTTGATGTAACTTCTGATCCACGGAGAATTAGATGATGATCCTTGAATAGAAGTTGGAGATGGATGGTAGGTCTATAATTTTCATGTACACGGTTTTTGCAATGGGTTAACGGTTTAGCTGTATTGACACGTTGAAGTCGCGCTGTCAGGCGGTTCAAGTCGTCTGAATGGGAACTATAGTAACTGACATCATTCAGAAAACGAACGCTGCGTGTTTGCCACCCGTCGTTGGCCGGCTAACCGCGCTGCCACACACCGCGGGCATCCTAGCGCTGCTGGCCATGACATGAGCACCCCACGCGCCTGCCCAAACGGGTCGTCAGCTCCATTTGCACTCCTTCGCCTCCACCACGCGCAGCGACAAGCCGCAGTAGCTTCTCCATTTCTGACCGAGAGTCACCGTTGCCTTGTGCGCTCGCCACTGCAAAAACGCATCGGCCATCTTGCCCCTAGCTTCGTCGTGATCTCCTCTCCCTCCTCCACCTTTCTGTCGGGTCGTTTGAGGCTTGGTAAGGGCGTATTCGCCATTTCTTCCACCGCCGCCATGGTGGGACCTCGCCGGAGTTGGCGCTCCACGCGGCCAACTGCCACCGCGGCCTCCCCATCCCCTCTTCCTTGCTTGTTTAGGTCGATAGTGAACTCCGAAAGCTCGTACCGAGCCTAGCCGTGCCCTACGGGGTCAAACCTCGCCGGAGCCGGCCAAGCCGTGGCCGTGCGCCGCCATGGCCATCGCCACCCCCTTTAGCCACAGCAATAGCTTCAATTGATGGTACCGTTAGGTGCGCATGGGTGAGGCGAACACCGTAGCACCGATGACCTCGCCGGAGCTGCCACCGGTGACGAGAGTTGCTTGCTGTCTCTTCTTCCTCCTGTCTCGACTCATCGACTCATGGGGCCCTTTGTCAGTCGCTAAAGCAGAGGCGGGAGCGAGTCCTGGGCCGCGTCGAGTCTGGGCTGCGCTTGTGCGTGCGTCGCGGGCCGCCGAGTCTGTTCGGGCCGGCCCAGCAGTAGAGTTAGGCTTTCAAAATTGTTTTGTTTATTCTTTTTTCACAGATTTGTGTGCATGTTCAAAAATGTGTATCTCCTAGTTGGTAGCTTCAAATTATGTGGTTCCAATTTTGTTGAGTTCATGATAATGTCTAGTTTATATTAAAAATATAATTTATGCCATGTTCTGTTATGAAAAATAGAGTTGCTAATTATCTCTTTTAATCATGAAGGAAATAGGGGTAATTATATCTTTTTCTATGTAGCTCCAAATGGCATGAAATTTTTATGGTGTACTGCTCATATCATGAATAGATTGTAGTTAAATTTTCATATATTTTGGACCCTGTATGTAGGAGATAGAAAATTCTCTTGTTTGCATGGATGGATCTTGTGTGAATTTTCATAATTTTTCTATAGATCCAGTAAAGGTAAAATTTGGTGAGTGCTATTCTTATGCTAGAATGATGCCAGGAAAAATGAGAAATCTGTTGCTTGACACTTTTTAATAGGGTTTCCCAATTATGCTAAAAATAGACTTGCCACCTATTATTTTGGATACAGCAAGTTCTGCTTGCCCAATGGCTCTGAAATTTTTATGGTAGTCTATGTGAAGCATGAGATAGCTACTGTAATTTTTGTAGATTTTTCTGAACAGTTTTACTCTATATTGCTTTAATCACCTAATTAACTAAATAAATTAGAAAAGGATATTAAATAATTTATTTAGATGTTGGCACTATACTTTCTAATGTTCCTCTGGTATGCACAATAAGTTGGTAAACTTGGTTTGGTACAATTATGCTTTTGCATCATCACTAAATAATTAATTTGGTAAACCTGTCATTTCTGGATAGATTCTAGGTTTACTTAAATTCGATTTGGTTAACGTAAAAATCATGGTTTGATGTTTACAAATGATTTGTAGAGAATTTCATAAGCTTTCCAGAATGTCCTCATGCAAGTCATTTGGATTTGTAGAACTCTTGTTGTGATTGAATTAAGGAACTACTCGAGTGCATATGAAACTTTAACTGCTGATTTAAGTATGCCTTTTCTATTTCCTAAGCTTATGGTAATCTTCCTAGGTGTTAGGCCTTTAACTAAAGATGAGCATCTTTATCTTAGGTTATGCAAGTTAGGAAAGTTGATCTCATTCTTCAAATTAAGTTAGATACATGTTTAAAGTGATTTGAATAGGGCTATTCTTAATCGGTAAACGAGTGTCCAGTGATGTTTTCGTTAAACATTTACTGTGATTCATTCATCATGAGCATCATGTCATTCCTTATGCATCCATGATATTTATCTTGTGCATCGGCATGCAATAGGTGTACCGGAAGGTGTGACACTGCTGGAATTCAAGGAACCGAGCGGGGAGCAGCAGCAGCCAACACCGGAGATTCAGGAGGTGCAGCCCACGGGAGAGGTGCCAGACGAGGTCGCCGTTGAGTGCCCGGATCACCATCCGTGCAACTTTGTGAAAGGCAAGCCCCGGAGCATATTAAGCCTTCTAATTTCTGAAATGCAGTTAAAGTATTATTATTACATATATATATATATATATATATATATATATATATATATATATATATATATATATTGTTGCATTAAGTTTAGGTGTTGGATGCAAACACTTGTTGCATTGGTTATCCAATCCTTGTCCAGATATTGATACCCTGAATCCTATGTAGCTCAGGTTCGTGTAGTGCTTAGCCCTGCTTAAACGCGGTAGAAGTCGGGTGATTTCCTGTCACCTGCGAGATATAGGGACATACATATGGCACGGTTGGCTATATTTGCTATCATGGAAAAGAACCTGTCTTAATTTGAAATGAAGACCGGGCGGAGGCTTGCCGGTTTGTAGTGACTCCGTCTGTGTCGCTTAAGGACTGAATCTTAGAGCCTTTCCTGTTCATGTTGAACGCATGCCTCTCTCTTAGTTGGCCGTGTCTGAAGACCGACCACGAAGCCGAGTAGCTCACCTCAGGCCGGGAGTCGATAAGTATAAAGTGCACCTCAGAAGGGAGCCGTAGGCGTAAGTCCAAGGGCAGGTGATTTAAAAGTCCTGATTGTCCTGGCAGAAGGGTAATCCCTGAGAGTGCTGGCGCTGATCGAACCCGCGAATTTGGTTCCTGAGTTGTCCCAAAGGTGACCCACGGCTACCCTTGCAAAGTATGTCAGGGTGAGAGTTAGGAATACCCCCTCAGCTGAGTTGTAATTCGATTCGAGTCGCCGTCTCTCCCGGTTAGTGAGAACTTGACGGGCTTATCTCCAAAGTAGATACACTAAATAACATAATGGTTCGGAAATAATGATATGATGATGATGAGCCTTATTATACCCGCTATGGTTAATATTGTTTGCTCCTAATAAGTGAGTGCTCTAATACAGGTGCAAATCTAGTGGACAGTAAATGATGATAAACTTGATGCGAAGTTTAAATTGGTTACTATATTCATAAGTTCTTTTATGCAATCGTGTCCAGCTAGCCCACCTCATAAGCCTTGTATGATCCTTGGTGTCTTTTATTTACGGGTTTTGTCGGGTAAGTCTAGGTGAGTACCTTCTCGTACTCGTGGTTTATCTCCACTGTTGTAGGTGACCGGTTCTACTTTGGTTGTTGCAAGTATTGCCTCTCCTTTGGGGATGAAGACTAGACCGTTAGGCGTGGTCTCTCCTAGTTCTCGTACCTGATGATGCTTTTGTGGGACATGACTAAGACCTAGCAATGTATTTGAAACTATGAAGTTATGTACTAAACTATGTTGCTTCCGCAGATTTGAACTTGGTTTGTAATATTTTATGTGAACTCTAATGGATGTAATCCGAATGCTACTTGTGAAATGTTGTAACGAATGATGTGTTGTGTTGAATCACTACGGTCTTGGTTTGAATGTCGAGAGTTGGTTGAAATCCTTCGTGATTTCCGGACTACCGGGATTATGGGAGCTTAACATGTGAATTTGATCACTTCGGTGATTGTTTTTGTACCTACGTTCTTATGATTTGGTCGGTTCTGTTACAGCTGGCATCAGAGCAAGATTCGACACTAAACATGTCATTTGTGTATTTAAAACAAAAGTATTTGTGAAAATTCTAAATTAAATACTAAGTGTTGCCAGTGGTCATATCCTTTATGCCCAAATAAGGACTCTTAGGTGGCTTATTAAAGTACTAACTTGGTGGTTCCTACTTGTTTCTGTTTCGTTGTCCATACGGCGTGCTATTGTATGGATGCCATCCGCTTGGGTGGTAATTTATGGATCAAAATACCACTACGCTCTGGTAAGTGGGAGTTGTGAGAGCATGATCGTCCAACCGTCGGTCTAGGGGAGAGTAGTTGTGGTTGCTCGCATACTTACATGTTCGATCATGTATCTATGAGAGTAATTAAGTGTGGGTATCTCTGGTCGAGTAGTGTGATACTAGAGTATATGCATCGGGGGATGTATGTACGAAAGTATTTAGTTTATCGCTTACTTTGCATGTCTTCTCGGGAAATTATTGGGTTGAAATGAAATTTTCTCTGGTACACTAACAACGTATCATTGTAGATCGACTAGCTACCGTGATACTGAGAGGATGTATGTATGCCACCATATATTTCGCTAGCCTTTAAATTTTTCTAGGTTTGTGAGGACGTACGGATCGTGCATGCATCATGTTCAAGCATACATAACATTTTGCATTACTCCCTCCTTTAAAATTGATGGTCTCGACTAATTAAATTTCATATCCCTTAAATGATTCTCCCCTTATGTTGCAACTTTTTGCTATAGATGGCGCGCACGAAACGCACTGCTCGCAAGTCCACCGGAGGCAGGGCGCCTCGTCACCGGTTAGCTCCTCATGAGCCTCGTCCTAAGCCTACTGAGGCGGAAAGGCTGAGGGCAGACCTGGCCCGGGTGACTACTGAGAGGAGTGCGGCTCAGCACCGTTTGGAGCAAGTAACACACGAACGGGATCAAGAGACCCTGGAGGTTCAGAGGTTGACAGTTGCTCACCACAACTGTGAACATATGTTGATTCACGTGCTGAACCAACGGAATGAAGCCTGGCACGAGGAGAATGTGTTGAGAGCGCGACAGGTTGAGCTAGAGCAGCAGTTGGCAGCTGCCGAAGAGTACAATGACCATCTCCATGAGGAGGTTCACCTGTTACATAATCAGCTTCACCCTCTCCTGCCCCCTGATAATGAGAATGACAATGAGGATGAGATGGGCTCTGGTGTCATCATGGCTGAAGATGATGACGACATTGAGATTAATGGACCTGAGGACATTCCACCTGATGAGGAGGAAGATGAGGAGTTAGAACCTGCTAGTGATGAAGATGGAGGAGAGATCTTCGACACTGACTCTGAGGACGATGCGTAGTTTAGCTTACTACTTAGCTAATGCGCTAGAGCTAGTCTTTTGTTGATCCTCATGCATGAACTAGTAGCTTGTAATAAGTTAATCGTTGAGATGTAATATCAAACCCTATGTGATCCTTGATGTCAGTTTGGAACCTCTATGGCTTGGATGTAACCTATCAAACATGTTATGCTCCACGTATGTGAGCCTTTGACAATTTCCGTCTGTGCGGTCTATCGATCTCATTGCTGGTTAAGTTCATCGCATTAATGTGTCAATTGATGCGCTTGATGAGTTGTGTGATTGTGATGGATGATTGTGCCTCTGTTGATAGTATAAATTCATTTTCTCCATTGGAGTCAGTTGGGCATAATTATACAATTCATCTACAAAAATTTCCACATAAATCGGTGCTCATTGGCTATACATTTTGCGAGATGGCTTATAACCTTCGTCATGGTGTCGTAGCATGGGAGATGAGGAACAACCACCTCCTCCACCGCCCACACTAGGTGAGCTAATGCATCGTCGTCGAAGTCGAAAGTCGGCGCATGCTAGCTGAGGCTATGCGCCCCAAATGGCTAACCGTGATGACCGACATGTCATACGGACCCGAGCCGAACTAGTATAGCAACTTTAAGGACTTCATGGACACAAAGTCTCCTATCTTTAGAGAGGCGGAAGAACCATTACAAGTCGATGAATGGTTGAGTACGATAGAGCAAAGGTTTAGATTGCTCCGTTTGACAGAAGGTATGAAGGCCTCGTATGCAGGACACCAGCTCCAAGGCCCTACAGGCATCTGGTGGACCCATCATAGGACCACCTTCCCTGCAAACGTCGAGATAGTTTGGGACCAGTTCTAGACAGCTTTCTAGGGACATTTTATCCCTCCTGGCCTCATGGCCATTAAGCATACCGAGTTTATGAAGCTAACTCAAGGCAACAAGAGTCTTACTGAATACCTCTAGGCATTTAACAACCTGGCGAGGTGTGCTCCTGAGTTCGTTGATACTGACGCCAAAAGGATAGCTAGTTTCAAGAGGGGACTTTCCCCTAAACTGATGAAGTCTATGGGCAACTGCAAGTGTGTCACCTTCAATGAGTTTATCAGGGACACCCTGACTCAGGAGAATAATGATAAGGTGTATGCTGCTTCCAAGACCCGTAAAAGAAACTTTGAGGCAGGTGCTTCTCAGTCCAAGGCACCAGTGGGATCCAAAACCCAGTATCGTCCACCCAATGCTATTGTCCGATACCGCCCACCTCAGAAGAAGAATCAAGCTAAAACTGGTTTCCGCAAGGGGTACACAATTTCCTTGCCAAAGAATACCCCTAGGCAGGGCAGCTCCAATGTCCCACCAGCTAACAGGCCGTGCTGGAACTGTAACCGGCCTGGTCACTGGGCTAATAAGTGTCCCTATCCTTCCAAGTAGAATGCTCAGGGAAACGTCCGTCAGGGGCGTGTTCACTACACTCTTGTGGAGGAAATTCTCTTTGGTGAAGTGGTCACCGCTAGTAAGTTCCTTGTTAATGATCACCTTGCGGTTGTGCTCTTTGATTTGAGGGTGCTTTCGCATTCCTTTGTGAGTTCTACTTTTGCATCTATGCATAAGATGAATGTGATTACAATTATCAAGGGTGGTTATTATATTAGTACTGCTGGAAATAATATCATGACTAACCAAGTAGTTAAAGATGTAAAGATTGAGATTATGGATCGAGAGTTTATTACGGATCTTGTAGTTCTGCCGGGGGTAGGAATCGATGTAATCCTAGGGATGAAGTGGATGAGCGGGAATGGAGTGTTGATCGATACATCAACCCGTGTGGTAATGTTAAGAGATCCTGTGGATAAGAAGGGTTTTCTAGTGCAGTTACCTCGTGATATCGCTATCCATAGTACAACCAATGCTACCCTAGCCAAAGCCATTGAAGATATACCGGTTGTCTGTGAGTTTCCAGATGTCTTCCCTAATGACTTGCCTGGATTACCTCCGGACCGTGAAGTAGAATTCAAGATAGAACTCATTCCGGGTATGGCTCCTATTTCTCAAAGGCCCTATAGAATGTCACCCAATGAGTTGGCTGAGCTGGAGAGTCAGCTAAATGAGCTTTCAAAGAAAGGTTCGATTCGGCCTAGTTCTTCTCCTTGGGGTTGTTCAGCTATCTTTGTGAAGAAGAAGGATGAGTCTCTGCGCATGTGCGTGGATTATCGCCCCCTTAATGCTGTTACCATCAAGAACAAATACCCTCTTCCTCGCATCGATATTCTGTTTGATCAGCTCTCCAAAGCTAATGTATTCTCCAAGATCGATTTGAGGTCTGGCTACCATCAGAGCAAAATTCATCCTGAAGATATACCTAAGACAGCTTTCTCTACTCGTTATGGCTTGTTCGAATACCTTGTCATGTCCTTTGGGTTGACAAATGCTCCGGCACACTTTATGTACCTGATGAATTCAGTATTCATGCCGGAATTGGACAAGTTTGTCATCGTGTTCATTGATGATATCCTTGTATATTCTCAGAATGAAGAAGAACATGCTGAACATCTGAGAATTGTTTTAACTCGATTACGTGACAACCAGCTTTATGCTAAGTTCAGCAAGTGCGAATTCTGGTTGAACAAGATACCTTTTCTAGGTCATGTGTTATCTGGAGATGGAATTTCGGTTGACCCTACTAAGGTGCAAGAAGTCCTAGAGTGGAAGGCACCTACTACGGTCACAGAAGTCCAAAGTTTCATGGGTTTGGCTGGCTACTATCGTCAATTTATCCCGGATTTCTCAAAAATCGCCAAGCCCATGACTCGACTACTTCAAAAGGATGAGAAGTTTGTGTGGACTCCGAAGTATGAAGAGGCTTTCCACACTTTGCGGACCTTACTAACCTCTGCTCCTGTATTGGCACAACCTGACATCGAGAAGCCTTTTGATGTCTATTGTGATGCATGTGGCACCGGTTTGGGGTGTGTTCTTATGCAGGAGGGCCGAGTCATTGCTTATGCTTCGCGCCAGCTTCGAAAACATGAAGTCAATTATCCTACCCATGACTTAGAGCTAGCCGCGGTTGTTCATGCCCTAAAGATTTGGAGACATTACTTGCTAGGTAATGTGTGCAACATCTATACTAACCATAAAAGTCTCAAGTACATCTTTACTCAACCCAAGTTGAACATGCGTCAACGACGATGGTTAGAATTGATCAAAGACTACAACCTTCAAGTGCACTACCATCCTGGCAAGGCCAATGTGGTTGCTGATGCCTTAAGCAGAAAGGCCCATTGCAATTCCTTACTTAGTGAAGACTTTCATCTGGCACACCTCCTTCATCCTGCAGTACTCCACAATATCACTGTGGATTGCTCTCTTAGAAGTCGAATTATCGAACTCCAGAAGACTGATGTGGGTGTGTTTCATATCAAGCGAAAGATGAAAGATCAAGAGACCAAGCACTTTAGGGTCAATGACAAAGGAATTCTCTGGTTTAATGATAGGCTTGTAGTACCCAAAGACAAAGAACTTAGAAATCAAATTATGGCTGAAGCCCATTCTTAGAGATTGTCCATCCATCCAGGTAGCAGTAAAATGTATCAAGATCTCAAGCTGTATTATTGGTGGACCAAGATGAAGAAATAAATCGCAGCCTACGTGGCAAGGTGCGATAACTGTTGCAGAGTCAAGGCTATTCACATGAGGCCCGGATTATTGCAGCCACTCTCTATTCCTGGCTGGAAGTGGGAAGAAATTGTCATGGATTTCATTGTTGGATTACCCACTACCAAAAAGGGTTGTGATTCCATCTGGGTTATCGTAGATCGTCTAACTAAATCCGCTCACTTTATTCCGGTCAAGTCTACTTATCACCCTCACAATTATGCTGAGATTTATTTTCAACAAGTGGTACGTCTCCATGGTGTACCCAAATCCATTGTTTCAGATAGAGGACCGCAATTCACGGCTCGCTTTTGGGAGTGCTTACATCAGAACCTTGGCACTCATCTAATCCGCAGTTCTACCTATCATCCGCAAACATCAGGACAGACTGAGCGTGTTAATCAAATTCTTGAAGACATGCTTAGAGCTTGTCTTATCTCTTGCAAAGGCTCTTGGGAGGAATGGTTGCCTCTCGCTGAATTCTCTTATAACAACAGTTATCAAGAGAGTATCAAAATGGCTCCTTTCGAAGCACTTTATGGCCACAAGTGTAGGACTCCTTTAAACTGGGTGGAACCCGGAGAAAGAAGATTCTATGGTATTGATTTTGTAAAAGAAACCGAAGAGGAAGTCCAAACTATACAGAAGAATATGACTGCCGCTCAGGCTAGACAAAAGAGCTACGTTGATAAGAGAAGAAAACCTATTGAGTTTGAAGTAGGTGACCATGTTTATCTGAAGGTATCCCCTATGAAAGGAGTAAAACGTTTTGGAATTAAAACGAAGCTTGAGCCTCGATATGTTGGACCTTACCGCATTATCGAGAAAAGTGGAAGAGTAGCCTATAAACTCGATCTACCACGTGAAATGGGAGCTATATTCCGATATTCCATGTGTCCCAATTTGAAGAAGTGTCTCCGTATTCGAGGAAAGAATAGCAACAAGGATAATCAACTTGAAATATGATCTTTCTTATGAGGAGAAGCCCGTGCGTGTTTCGGATACTCAAGAAAGAGTGACTCGAGGCGAGTAGTTGTTGCACAAGGTAGTTTGGAGTAATCATAGTGATCGGGATGCAACATGGGAGCGGGAAGATTATCTAAAGGAAAATTATCCGCTTTCTATATTAAATGGTACGCTTTCCAAATCTCGGGACGAGATTTTTTCTAAGGGGAGGGCTGTAACACCCTAGGTGTTTGGCTCCCACAAAAGTGCATTTCATTTCATAAACATGTGCATCATCTATCTCATCATGCCATTGTACTGAAACATGCATATGCAACATTCTCAATTATGTTTGTTTCATACTTGCTTGTTTGTGAATGGTAGTAGTGTAACATGTGAATGCAACATGAGTTTCTTATACCTTGAAACATGGCAACATGGTTGGAATGTGGCAAGTTAAAAATTGCAACGAAAGTAATGAAACATGTGAAACATGGAATTGCAACATTTGAGTGAATTGATTGTTTTGTTGCTTCATCACATGTGATCATTAGAAATTGGTATAGCACTTGTGTAAAGTGGTTGATTATGGTCTAATACACCTTAACTACACCTTGGGTAATTGATGGGACATTGTTCATGTGGATCAAAATGACAAAAATGCCCTCAAGTGGAGGTTTGACTTAGAATGACCTATAGAGTACCACTGTTTGACTGATTCAAAAGACCAACTTAGAGATCTTGCATGGCTGTGCACTCTTTACCAAAGTTGTAGCCAATTTATCAAGGAACAAAAGTCTCAATATGACCATCTCATGAAAATGGCTAGAACATGTTCAAACAAGGCCCACAAGTCATATTTCCATGCTGAATTCACACTTAGAAAATTTGCTAAGTCATAATCCAGTTTCAGTTGGATCAAGCCAACTTTGGCTTGATGTAACTTCTGATCCACGGAGAATTAGACGATGATCCTTGAATAGAAGTTGGAGATGGATGGTAGGTCTATAATTTTCATGTACACGGTTTTTGCAATGGGTTAACGGTTTAGCCGTATTGACACGTTGAAGTCGCGCTGTCAGGCGGTTCAAGTCATCTGAATGGGAACTATAGTAACTGACAGCATTCAGAAAAGGAACGCTACGTGTTTGCCACCCGTCGTCGGCCGGCTAACCGCGCTGCCACACACCGCGGGCATCCTAGCGCTGCTGGCCATGACATGAGCACCCCACGTGCCTGCCCAAACGGGTCGTCAGCTCCATTTGCACTCCTTCGCCTCCACCACGCGCAGCGACAAGCCGCAGTAGCTTCTCCATTTCTGACCGAGCATCACCGTCGCCTTGCGCGCTCGCCACTTCAAAAACGCGTCGGCCATCTTGCCCCTAGCTTCGCCGTGATCTCCTCTCCCTCATCCACCTTTATGTCGGGTCGTTTGAGGCTTGGTAAGGGCGTATTCGCCATTTCTTCCACCGCTGCCATGGCGGGACCTCGCCAGAGTTGGCGCTCCATGCGGCCAACTACCACCGCGGCCTTCCCATCCCCTCTTCCTTGCTTGTTTAGGTCGATAGTGAACTCCGGAAGCTCGTACCGAGCCTAGTCGCGCCCTACGGGGTCGGACCTCGCCGGAGCCGGCCAAGCCGTGGCCGTGCGCCGCCATGGACGTCGCCACCCCTTTAGCCGCTGTAATAGCTTCAATTGATGGCACCGTTAGATGCGCATGGGTGAGGCGAACACCGTAGCACCGATGACCTCGCCGGAGCTGCCACCGGCGACGAGTTGCGCCGCCGTCTCTTCTTCCTCCCCTGTCTGACTCACTGACTCGCGGGGCCCCTTTGTCAGTCGCTGAAGCAGAGGCGGGAGCGAGTCCTGGGCCGCGTCGAGTCTGGGCTGCGCTTGCGTGTGCGTCGCGGCCGCCGAGTCTGTTCGGGCCGGCCCAGCAGTAGAGTTAGGGTTTCAAAATTGTTTTGTTTATTCTTTTTTCACAGATTTGTGTGCATGTTCAAAAATGTGTATCTCCTAGTTGGTAGCTTCAAATGATGTGGTTCCAATTTTGTTGAGTTCATGATAATGTCTAGTTTATATTAAAAATATAATTTATGCCATGTTCTGTTATGAAAAATTGAGTTGCTAATTATCTCTTTTAATCATGAAGGAAATAGGGGTAATTATATCTTTTTCTATGTAGCTCCAAATGGCATGAAATTTTTATGGTGTACTGCTCATATCATGAATAGCTTGTAGTTAAATTTTCATATATTTTGGACCCTGTATGTAGGAGATAGAAAATTCTCTTGTTTGCATGGATGGATCTTGTGTGAATTTTCATAATTTTTCTATAGATCCAGTAAAGGTAAAATTTGGTGAGTGCTATTCTTATGCTAGAATGATGTTAGGAAAAATGAGAAATCTGTTGTTTGACACTTTAATAGGGTTTCCCAATTATGCTAGAAATAGACATGTCACCTATTATTTTGGATACAGCAAGTTCTGCTTGCCCAATGGCTTTGAATTTTTTATGGTAGTTTATGTGAAGCATGAGATAGCTACTGTAATTTTTGTAGATTTTTCGGAATAGTTTTACTCTATATTGCTTTAATCACCTAATTAACTAAATAAATTAGAAAAGGATATTAAATAATTTATTTAGATGTTGGCACTATACTTTCTAATGTTCCTCTGGTATGCACAATAAGTTGGTAAACTTGGTTTGGTACAATTATGCTTTTGCATCATCACTAAATAATTAATTTGGTAAACCTGTCATTTCTGGATAGATTCTAGGTTTACTTAAATTCGATTTGGTTAACGTAAAAATCATGGTTTGATGTTTACAAATGATTTGTAGAGAATTTCATAAGCTTTCCAGAATGTCCTCATGCAAGTCATTTGGATTTGTAGAACTCTTGTTGTGATTGAATTAAGGAACTACTCGAGTGCATATGAAACTTTAACTGCTGATTTAAGTATGCCTTTTCTATTTCCTAAGCTTATGGTAATCTTCCTAGGTGTTAGGCCTTTAATTGAAGATGAGCATCTTTATCTTAGGTTATGCAAGTTAGGTAAGTTGATCTCATTCTTCAAATTAAGTTAGATACATATTTAAAGTGATTTGAATAGAGCTATTCTTAATCGGTAAACGAGTGTCCAGTGATGTTTTTGTTAAACATTTACTGTGATTCATTCATCATGAGCATCATGTCATTCCTTATGCATCCATGATATTTATCTTGTGCATCGGCATGCAATAGGTGTACTGAAAGGTGTGACACTGCTGGAATTCGAGGAACCGAGGAGGGAGCAGCAGCAGCCAACACCGGAGATTCAGGAGGTGTAGCCCACGGGAGAGGTGCCAGACGAGGTCGCCGTTGAGTGCCCGGATCACCGTCCGTGCAACTTTGTGAAAGGCAAGCCCCGGAGCATATTAAGCCTTCTAATTTCTAAAATGCAGTTAAAGTATTATTGTTACATATATATATATATATATTGTTGCATTAAGTTTAGGTGTTGGATGCAAACACTTGCTGCATTGGTTATCCAATCCTTGTCCAGATATTGATACCCTGAATCCTAGTTCGTGTAGTGCTTAGCCCTGCTTAAACGCGGTAGAAGTCAGGTGATTTCCTGTCACCTGCGAGATATAGGGACATACATATGGCACGGTTAGCTATATTTGCTATCGTGGAAAAGAACCTGTCTTAATTTGAAATGAAGACCGGGCGAAGGCTTGCCGGTTTGCAGTGACTCCGTCTGTGTCGCTTAAGGACTGAATCTTGGAGCCTTTCCTGTTCATGTTGAACGCATGCCTCTCTCTTAGTTGACCGTGTCTGAAGACCAACCACGAAGCCGAGTAGCTCACCTCAGGCTAGGAGTCGATAAGTATAAAGTGCGCCTCGGAAGGGAGCCATAGGCGTGAGTCCAAGGGCAGGTGATTTAAAAGTCCTGATCGTCCTGGCAGAAGGGTAATCCCTAAGAGTGCTAGCGCTAATCGAACCCGCGAATTTGGTTCCTGAGTTGTCCCAAAGGTGACCCACGGCTACCCTTGCAAAGTATGCTAGGGTGAGAGTTAGGAATACCCCCTCAGCTGAGTTGTAATTCGATTCGAGTCGCCGTCTCTCCCGGTTAGTGAGAACTTGACGGGCTTATCTCCAAAGTAGATACACTAAATAACATAATGGTTCGGAAATGATGATATGATGATGATAGCCTTATTATACCTGCTATGGTTAATATTGTTTGCTCCTAATAAGTGAGTGCTCTAGTACAGGTGCAAATCTAGTGGACAGGTAAATGATGATAAACTTGATGCGAAGTTTAAATTGGTTACTATATTCATAAGTTCTTTTATGCAACTGTGTCCAGCTAGCCCACCTCATAAGCCTTGCATGATCCTTGGTGTCTTTTATTTCTGGTTTTGTCGGGTAAGTCTAGCTGACTACCTTCTCATACTCAGGGTTTATCTCCCACCTGTTGTAGGTGACCAGTTCTACTTTGGTTGCTGCAAGTATTGCCTTCTCCCGGCTGGGGATGAAGACTAGACCGTTGGGCGCGGTCTCTCCTAGTTCTCATACCTGATGATGCTTTTGTGGGACATGACTAAGACCTGGCAATGTATTTGAAACTATGAAGTTATGTACTAAACTATGTTGCTTCCGCAGATTTGAACTTGGTTTGTAATTTTTTATTTGAACTCTAATGGATGTAATACGAATGCTACTTGTGAAATGTTGTAATGAATGATGTGTTGTGTTGAATCACTACGGTCTTGGTTTGAATGTCGAGAGTTGGTTGAAATCCTCCGTGATTTCCGGACTACCGGGATTATGGGAGCTTAAGTACAGGAATTTGATCACTTCGGTGATTGTTTTTGTACCTACGTTCTTATGATTTGGTTGGTTCTGTTGCAGCCAGTCTCCGGTTGTGGGAGGTCGAGGCCCGTCGGGACATGGAGGATGTCGAGAAGGCGTTCCAGGATCTGTCGGCGAGAGTGTGGCAGGATGAAGAGGAGGCCGCCAGAGTCCGAAAGGAGCGGGACGAGCTGCTCCAGAGGGACGCTGAGGCCTACTAGCAGGTCCTCGACCTCCTGGTCGAGGTGGAGAAGGAGCAGGAGCTCAAGCTAGGAGCCAAGGAGAGGTCCATGGCTCTACAGTAGAAGGCAAACCTAGATGCCGAGGTGATTGCCCGGCTACGCAAGGAGCGCAATGAGCTACGCCAGACCATGGAGCGGCTCCACTCAGAGCACGACATGGCCCGCAGGGAGCGCGACCAGGCTGTCCGAGAGCGTGAGGAGGCACGGTAGGGGGTCAGCTCCCTCCAGGCCTAGCTCGGAACCGCGATAACCCAGAGGCTGGAGGCCGAGAGCGTCTTCGCCGGGCTGGCCACAAAGCTCGCCGAGGCGTAGAGGCTCCTTCAGGAGGAGAGCGATGAGCACGATCTCCTACGCGCTACCCTCAGGGTGGTCTTCAATGACCTAGAGGTGGCGTGGTCGGAGGGAACCAGCTCACTTGCAGCCCGTGCCGTAGATATCACGACGCGGGTGCGCCAGCTCAAGAGGGAAGCTCTTCGCTCTGGGATTACCCAAGCCTTCGCCATCGCCCGCTCCCACTACACTGATAGTATCGACTTGGAGACAATGAGCATTGGCTTCGCGCCTGGCTACAAAGCCTCCTAGCTGGATGAAATAGAGAAGGCGGTGGCTCCTATCGCGCGGAACCTGGCAGACAAAGATGAAGAGATAGTTCTCCCCCGGAAGGGATAGTTAGTCAATTAGGTTGGATGATCTTGGAAAAGAGTCATTGTACTCTGGACAATTGCCAATCCTTACGAATCATAAGAACAAATTCGTAACTTTGTTATTTTGTTTTGTTTGATTGAATTTGTTTCCTTCCCTTTTTGTATGCAATAAGAGAAGGCTCATGTATTCCGACCCTTCTGTTCATTAAAACCATAGGGCCCGAGGTGTAAGGGGAAAGCTTCGATCGCGCCGGTGAGCAAAGACACCGTAGTCACCGAGGCGTAGGTGTTTTGTAGTTCAACCAGGCCTGATTAATCATTCATTTCCACAAACCTTGCCACTAGGCTTAGTGTAAAGAAGAGGTCTGACGCGGCGATTGTTTCAGAAAAGGTATACTTATACCTTTATTAGCCCCCGAGTGAGATCTGCCCCTTTGCCGCTAGTGGCATTTGGACCTCAGTCCATTCCGTGACGAAATTAGCCAATACCTAAGACTCTATGGCTGTCCGGGAGGCATACGCAATGCCCTGACCCATTAGCTTGACCACCCATTTCGTGGTTCTTCCCATGGCGTCCTGGTTTTGGATGACCTCGCCGAGGGGGGAGGACGTCATGACAGTCACTGGATGTGACTCAAAGTAGTGGCGTAGCTTTCTCCTGGTGATGAGGATAGCGTACAAAAGCTTCTGGATTTGGGGGTAGCGGGTCTTTGAGTCGGATAGGACCTCGCTGATGAAGTACATAGGGCGCTGTACTTTGAGGGCGTGCCCCTGTTCTTCTTGCTCTACTACCAGGGCGGCGCTGACCACTTGCGTGGTGGCCGTGATGTAGAGCAGAAGGGGTTCACCCTCGGTAGGATCAACCAGGATTGGGGCTTTCGTTAGGAGCTGCTTAACCATGTCAAGTGCTTCCTAGGCCTCGGATGTCCATTCGAAGTGATCGGCCTTCTTTAGAAGTCAATAAAGGGGGAGACCTCACTCGCCGAGGCATGAGATGAAGCGGCTAAGCGTGGTGAGGCACCCTGCAACTCGCTGCACCCCCTTTATATTCTAAATTGGGCCCATCCCTGTGATAGCTGAGATTTTCTCTGGGTTGGCTTTGATGCCACGCTCAGAGACAATGAAACCAAGCAGCATGCCCCTTGAGACCCCAAAAACGCACTTCTCGGGATTGAGTTTGATGTCGTTTGCTCAGAGTTTTACAAAGGTCTTCTCAAGATCGGCTATGAGGTGGTCAACCCATTTGGATTTGACCATGATGTCATCAATGTAGGCCTCAACGGTCCACCCGATGAGGTCCCCGAAACACTTGAGCATACAACTCTGGTACGTGGCCCCAATGTTCTTCAAACCGAACGGCATTGTGACGTAGTAGAACGATCCGAAGGGGGTGATGAACGATGTTGAGAGCCGATCAGACTCTTTCATCATGATCTGATGGTACCCGGAGTACGCATCAAGAAAGCAGAGGGTTTCGCACCCTGAGGTAGAGTCGACTATTTGGTCAATGCGTGGCAAAGGAAACAGATCCTTTGGACACGCCTTGTTGAGACCTATGTAGTCAACACACATCCTCCATTTTCCATTCTTCTTTCGTACAAGGACAGGATTGGCTAACCACTCTGGGTGGTATACTTCCTTGATGAATATGACCGCCAAAAGCTTTGTGATTTCTTCGCCAATGGTCCTGTGTTTCCCCTTGTTGAAGCAACGCAGGCGCTGTTTCACCGGCTTGGAGCCTAGATGGATCTTCAAGGCGTGCTCGCGACTTCTCTCGGGATGCCTGGCATGTCAGAGGGTTTCCACGCAAAGATGTCTTTGTTGGCATGGAGGAAGTCGACGAGCGTGCTTTCCTATTTAGAGGAAAGCGTGGTGCCGATGCGTACCACCTTGTCATCAGGGCTGCCAGGATCTATGAGGACCTCTTTAGAGCCCTCCGTAGGCTCGAAAGACCCGGTCGACTTCTTGGGGTCGGGTGCTTCTTTAGTGACCTCTTTCTTGATGGCGGCGAGCTCTTCGGAGGTGACGATTGCCGCAGTGTGATCGCAGCACTTGACCTCACACTCATAGGCGCGTTGGAAGGAGGTGCCGACGGTGATGACCCCATCAGGGCCCGGTATCTTCAGTTTGAGGTAGGTATAGTTGGGGACGGCCATGAACTTCGCATAGCATGGATGTCCTAGGATGGCGTGGTAGGTTCCAAGAAATCCAACCACCACGAAGGTGAGAGTTTCCGTCCTATAATTGGATGGATCCCTGAAGGTAATGGGTAGATCGATCTGCCCAAGTGGCACTGCCTACTTTCCGAGCACGACGCCATGGAAAGGTGCTCCGGTTGGGCGGATGTGTGTCCGGTCGATGCCCATTTCGTCGAGCATCTTGGCATACATGATGTTGAGGCCGCTGCCTCCATCCATCAGTACTTTGGTGAGCCGCTTTGTGCCGATGATTGCGTCAACCATGAGTGGATATCTCCCCGGATGCGGGATGCTCTCTGGGTGGTCGGTCCGATCGAAGGTTATGGTGGACTCTGACCGCCGAAGAAAGGCAGGTGTGGCCGGTTCGGTCGTATAGACCTCACGGCATGTGACCATCTGACGGTGTTTGGAGTCGTAGGCCGCCGATCCTCTGAAGATCATGAGGCAGCCATCTGGTGCTGGAAAGCCACCGTCCTTCCCCTCGGTGTCGTCCGTGGTGGGGTCAGGGTCCTTCCCATGCTCTCCTTTATTGGAGCCTCCGTTCAAGAACCACCTCATGAGGCTACAGTCCTTGTACAGATGCTTGACCGGGAAGGCATGGTTCGGGCATGGCCCCTCGAGTAGTTTTTCAAAATGGTTCGGAGTGCCCTCCGTGGGCTTCCGACCACCCCTACGGTCAGCGGCGGTAATGAGTGAGTCCTCACACTACTGCTTCTTGTTCTTCCTTTTGGCGGAATGATTGGAGGCGCCTTCATTGGCGTCCTCGTCCCGCCTTGCCTTGCCATCGAGACGATCGAAGATTGCTCCGACCGCTTCTTCTCCAGATGCGTGGCTGGTGGCGATGTCTAGGAGTTCCTTGGTGGTTCGTGGGCCCTTACATCCTAGCTTATGAACTAGAGACTCACAGGTGGTCCTAAACAAGAAAGCTCCTATAACGTCGGCGTCGGCGACGTTAGGCAGCTCGTTGTACTGCCGGGAGAAGCGTCGGATATACCCACGAAGGGTTTCACCGGCCTTCTGTTGGCAGTTCTTGAGGTCCCATGGGTTCCTAGGGCACTTGTATGTGCCCTAGAAGTTCCCCACAAAGATCTCCTTTAGGTCCGCCCAACTCTATATTATGTTGGACGGCAGGTGTTCCAACCACGCTCGTGCCAAATCAGCCAAGAATAGTGGAAGGTTATGGATAATGAAATCGTCATTATTCGCACCACCGGCTTGGCAGGCAAGCCAATAGTCTTTGAGCCATAGTCCGAGGTTTGTTTCCCCATAGTACTTCAGGATATTGGTTGGTGGCCGATACCTTGGCGAGAAGGCAGCGTTGAGGATGTGTCGGCCGAAGGCCTGAGGCCCCGACAGGCTAGGGCTTGGGCTTCGGTCCTCGCCGCTGTCGTAGCGCCTACCATGATGAGGGTGGTAGCCGCTGCTGGCTCCCTCTTTCAGGTCATCGTAGGCACGTCTGCGGGCATCGAGGGTGTTGCGTGCATCATGGTTGTGGCTGAGACACTGACGCACCGGGACCGTGGTGCGCTGCCTACTTCCTTGTGGCTCCTGGTGGACCGACGCGTCCCTATTGGGGTGCTATGAGGGCGTGCACTGGCTGGCGTCGAGCTCGCGTCGCCAAGACAATGAGCTTTTGGCCTACTGCACCACCGCACGCTCGAGCAGTGTGCGAATCTCGTGGTGGGCCCGACGATCCTCGGGCGTTGCGGCCTCTAGAAGACCATGGAGCAAGGCTGCCACAGCGGCGATGTTTTGGCTCGCCCGGGTGAAGTGAGGAAGGGCTTCATCATCGATGATGATCCTTTGGTTCACGTAGCGGGCCATGGTGTGTGCGCGCCCATCGTCTCCGTGGTGCTCGATTTCTCGATCGAGCTCTATGCATTCTTGCTCAAGCTAGAGCCGCGCTTCCTCTATCTCTTGGTGTTGGGCTTTTAGCTGCTCCACCCACATGCGAGGTGGGGCCGCTGTCTCCCCCTCGGCCTCGTCATCGAGGTTGTTCACTGGGGTAGCCTCCTCTTCGTGAATGCTCTCGACGTGTCTCTCGGGGACACCCATCATGAAACATTCACGAGAGGGATGATGGCTTCCCCTGCTGGAGTTAGAGCCAAAGAGCGACTCTGGCTCCTCTGCCAGGAGGTCGTGGAAAGATTCCATGACGTATTCGATCACCCCCACTAATTCGTCACTCGTGGGAGGTGGGAACATGCATTGTGCCACAAGGTGGCTAACGGTCGCCGCGGCGTTGCGGAGACCGAACGGAAGCACTCTCGGTGTGCTCCGTATGAGGAGTTCTGGAGAGAGGGGTTCCCCTCCGACGAGCCATGCCATGGCATTGGCGTCAGAGAAGGCGAGGCGACGCGAGTTCTCCCTGGACGGCTGGGGTCCCAGGGAGACGCCAAGCTGGCGCTCAAGCCTCCCGTAGTTGAGGCCGATGGAAGGGAGAGGTTGGATGGCGACGTGAGCCAATGCTAACTCTCCTCCCACCATGACGATGAAGTTCAGGTCCCTGAAGCGCACGTGTGCGCCCGGGGCCCAGCTAATATCGTGGCTAGCCATCCGTGGCCTAATGTTAATGTCAGAATGCGCAAAGGTCCCCTACCTAGTGCGCCAACTGTCGGTGTTTTGAGTAAACACCAACGAGTAAATTTGTATTATTGCGCGTTGGACCCGGATGGTGTGCTAAAAGACATAAGATTTATACTAGTTCGGGCAGAATGTCCCTACATCCAGTTTGTGGCTGCTGCTCATGTTATTAGCACTGAAAGGTTCATAGTAGGGGTTACAAATGGGCGAGAGAGGGACAGGTCCCAAGTCTCTGATGGAAAGGTTGAAAGGACGCTAAGAGCTTGGTTGCTGCTCAGCTGTGTGTTGTGTGATGGTGTGTTCTATTGATCAGTCCCCTTAGTGGGGTGCCCTGCCTTCCCTTTTATAGACCAAGGGGAAGTAGGGATTATAGATGGGAGAAAGAAGAAAAACCAGAGGCAAAGAAGATCCTTCGAAGGTGTCGGGTCTTCCTTTTCCTCTGAGTTGGCCTTGCTGACATGACAGACGGTGCTAGGGATAGCTCCATGCTGGGCATCTATCCATTAATGATGCCACGCTCTGGCTTGATCAGCAAGTGGTCATGACCCATCTCACCCCGGTGGGTGGCGCGATGGACCGGGGTGTTAATCCGCAACCCTATGGGGAGCAGACGACGCAGTGACTGTACGTCCGTCACTGTAGAGGACACAAGTCTCCTACTGGACCATAGTAGTTGTCGTATGGTTCCGTCAGGACCCGCGCCCAAGGGCCAATGGCGGCGCCCACAACACTGTAAAACAAATGTCGGCGCCCACAACACTGTTCGGGCTCTAACATGCCCAGAAGGGCCTTAAAGCGCCTGTCTTGTCATATCCTAATGGTACTTTCCTATAGGCGTACAGGGTATGGTCCTCGGTATTACGGTTGACTTGAGTGCCTTGCCTTATCTACGCGCGTAGTTATGAAGGAGCAGCGCGCAGACGTCGGGCGAGGCGGAGCCAGCCCCCAAACATCGGGTGAGGCAGAGTCTGCTCCCAGACATCGGGCAAGGTGGAGCCAGCCCTCGGGGGTCGGGCGAGGTAGAGTCTACTCCTAGACATCGGGTGAGGCGGAGCCAGCTCCCGGACGTCGGG
Organism: Miscanthus lutarioriparius; assembly: GCA_904845875.1. NCBI lineage: Eukaryota > Viridiplantae > Streptophyta > Magnoliopsida > Poales > Poaceae > Miscanthus > Miscanthus lutarioriparius. The sequence continues at coordinate 68,431,563 of CAJGYO010000004.1, read as the reverse complement.
CGAGGCAGAGTTTGCCCCCAGATGTCGGGCGAGGCGGAGTCTGCTTCTAGACGTTAGGCGAGGTGGAGCCAGCCCCCGGACGTCGGGCGAGGCGGAGTCTGCTCCCAGACGTTGGGCGAGGCAGAGCTAGCCCCCGGACGTCGGGCGAGGCGGAGTCTGCTCCCAAACGTCAGGCGAGGCGGAGCCAGCCCCCTAGGGTTGGGCGAGGCGGGGCCCATGGTCTCGGTGGATGGACGAGCAATGTCCCAGCAAGCGGTGTAGCCGTGCTCTTGATCGCATGGATGAATCAATGTTCGACGGTCATTAACTCCTCTTTGGGTACCCTAATATTGGTCCCCGACAATTCGTAAACCAGGTGGTGCTAAAATGTTCATCCATCAAACTCAGGGTCACCTGTGTGTGTGTGTGTTGTGCTGATTTTCGCAATAGGTCTTGACTTTTAGTGTGGATACTTAAAGACTATGGTACTGATAATTGGAGTTTGAAGCATGTTGTGGACACGGAGGAACTGTTTGGACACATGAATATTAAAGTTTGTTTTGAGCTTTGTGATGAAGAGTACAGAGTGATTACAGTTCACCCACAATATAATTTCATTTTCCTTGTTGGGAAGGATAGAACATTGATTGCATATGACATGGACCGCAAAAAGGTTCATGTCATCCATGCCCGTGTCATTCGCTTTTGTAGATCAAGAGGGTGTTTTCATATGAACAGGCCTTACTATCTTCCTTATGTCCCCTTATTCATGGAGTCATTAGCAAAGCAGTAAAGGTGCATTTCCTGTATTTCGTCATCACGATAGTCTTTGTTCAGGTAGAGAGTTGTTTTCATTATATGTATGTATAGGCTAGTTTTGGCTCGTTAACTAAAGAAATAGTATGTTCAATATTATTAATTCTGCTGCTTTGTTCAGGTTGTGGATCAGAGATGAAGAGGGGTTCCATGGTGCATTGGCTACCAATCCGAAGGATGCACTAATTATATTCATTTTGCCTTACAAGTAGGAGTGCCACATAGAAGGAGCACATCTACGTCGTTTTGTTATGTAAGTCTGTATGGATCAGTACCTTTAGTATGCTTTTTATGTACCGCTTGTGTTAGGACATTAGTTAAGAAAGATGTTATGGTAGCGTCCATTATTATTGTAAAATGTACTCTTTTTCTAAACATGATTTCTAGATGCAATGATTATATATCTGTATGCTTTATGTTCATAAAGCTATTAAGGGCCTAACTGAATTAGTAACTATTGTGAAACTGGGTGAAATTCTATCACTGTCAGATGTAAGCGCCATTCATTATTTTCTTATCACCATCACCGGTGGTGGTGCAAACGTCCAACACCGTGACTATACGTATGATGTGGCAGGGATCAAAAGTATATCACCGCCGAATCCTTTAGTAACCCAACACCGACTAAACGATCATCAAAGACGGATCGTGGTGCAAGGCGACGGTGACCCTGACCTTTGTACTAGCAGATCATACGTTGAAGCGATGATGGTGTTCACCTCTACACAAGCGTCTCGGTCGTCGAAGCGATAGTGAACCCGCACCGCTGGCAGTCGGGTCGAAGTACAAGGCGACGGTGCTGGTGACCACTTCAGGCGGTTGATGTGCCCACACGACGGTTTTGATAGCCTTGACATAGGTGGATCATTTGCCAATGCGGCGGTGGTAGTGTACATCCATAGCCGGGTTGTGCTCCAATGTGACGGAAGTAAGGATCTAATCACAGACGGATCATAAGCCAATACGGTGATGTTAGTGTACACCACAGTAAGTTCTAGATGCCGACGGTGAAGGCTATGGCCATCACTGTTGATAGCTTACCGCCTAGGCCGAAATGCGTCTACGATGGGGGTTACGATGTGGCTGTGAAAGGTCCGAGCATAGTAGTGTCCATTTTGTCACTGCACGTTGCAGGTAAACCTATCAAACCAATGATGATCATAGACTCATGATGTGGATTTTATGACCATTGTTTGGGCCATCATAGCTAGTTAACTATGATGAATTTTAGATGTCTTAGTCCAATGCGTCATCACTTTCCTTGCAGTGATGTCATTTGTACTACCTACTAAATTTCATTTTTTATTTAGACAAGAGAGCATTCATGCTTTTATTGTAAGCATTACTCCGTCTTTGTGGGATGGAGGGAACCAAAATAAAAGGAAGCTAGGACACCAGCTTCATATACTAATGCAACAGAACACTACCCTAGATCTATAGGGCCTATTTGGTATAGCTTGGCTTCACTAGTGAATCAACTTCACCTCCCTCTTCCTCACCTATGGTGTTGGAGGGTGGATCTCGCCTCCCTCTCCCTCACTAATGGTGCCCAGGACGAATCTCGCCTCCCTCTCCCTCACCGTCTCTATCAAGGGCGGATCTCGCACACATCTTCAGCATCGCCAATCTGGGTGTCCGAGGACCTCGTGGACACCAACCCCATGGGTCACCTGTTGGGGCTCTGGATCGTATGCATCACCGCTAAAGCCGTGTGGCTCGTCATCAGAGAGGCAGCACGGTTGGTCGTGCTTGTCGATGTGGAGTAGGGTTGCAGCGAGACACTATGGTGACGACAACAGAGGTGGGCGACGATGAGTGTGGCTATGGCAGAGGATGGTGGTAGCCTAAGCGTTGACGACCAGTCCTTGGTAGGGAGAATGTGGATCTAGCGGAGGTGGTTCCGTAGGCAGCCATGTCCTAGGGGCGATGGTGGCCTAGGAGTCTCTTCCTCAGTGGCAGCGGCGACCTAAGCGTCGGTGAAGATCTCGGTTAGGAGGAGGCGGATCAGGTGGAAGCGGATCCCGGTGGTAGTGGCCCTAAGGGCGGTGGTGGCTTGGGACATGGGGGTCTCAGTAGAAGAGGATATCATTGATGGCAGCGACAGAGGACACCAGCAGAGGCGACAACCCTATGGGTGGCAGAGGCCTAGGAATCTGGTGAAGCAAAAGCGGATCCTCTCGACTCCATCTGATCAGCTCTGACTGGACGACTTGCGTCACCTCACTTGAAGTGGATGAAGATGGTACTAGTGGAGGTTTGCAACGATGGCGCACTAGGGGCGGCAGTGACTCGACGACTTCCACTCGTCGATCTAGCCGTTTTGGGAGATGATGTCAGGAAGCAGGGATGTGTTGAGGTTGTAGTTTTTTCCTCTTTTGGTTGTGAGTCTAAGTGCTCTTGTATCCTTTTGGCTACGTATATTCTTCATGGATATAGAGGCCGGATTAATGAAACCATTCTCTAAAAAAATAGCTTTGGCTCTAAAAGCAGCTCTACTGATGGAGCTGCATTTGTTTTGGTGAATCTTTTGGTAAAACAACTTCTCTGGATCATCGGAAAGAGTAAAAAATCCATAATACCCCTTTCTTTTTTGCCTTTTCTTTTTTTTTCTCTCTCTTTTCCTTTTCCTCCTCTCTCATTCCCTTATTCGCCCGCATGGCCGCTGCTGCCCATGCAAATCATAGCCACAACAACCTTCGCCCCTGCCTAAAAGAAAACTATGCCTCAACGACCCGCTCCTGCCTCGTCCCCAGTGAGTCTGTCCCGGCCACCTCGACCTCAGCGCGATGGTGACTGGCCCCAGCCTTGGCCCGAAGGCGACCCCTTGCCCCGGCCTTAGCGTGACGACAACCCCTCGCTCTGCCTTCCCCCCATCCTCGGCGGCCCGCCCCCATGTCGGCAACTGCTCTCGCGCCCGCCTCCACCTTGGTGCCGACGCCGGCCTCAGGACTCGGCCACTCCACCCCGCGCCGGCTCAGCCGTCGCTAGGGGCAAATCTAGCCCATGGCTGGCGTTGGGACCCACCTGCGTTAGATGAAGCCAAGCCAAGCTACATTTTTAGCTTCCCCATCCCATTTTGGCCTATGAGAGCGTGTTTTCCTATGATTGGCGATGCGAAGCTGCTTCCCGAGAAACGTCTCGTAGGGAAGTTGCAAAACAACTTTTGTGAAAGCTGCCCCAAAATCCCTACCAAACGGGCCTATATGTGTACATACAAGCAAACTCAGACCTTGTACAAGGAGAACTTACTTTGTTGTCTACGAAGTCAGCTGATAGAATAGAATAGAATAGAATGTATCAATTCATAGCCAAGCGAGGACATCATTCAGGGCACCTTGTTCATCACCTTGAGTAGAGACACCTGTCTTTGTAATAATTATAGAAGCGGGTATTTGGCTGAAGGCTGCCTAGTCATTATTGGAGACGGTCTGTATGCGTCTGCCTCGTTAATCAGAGAGGTGTCTCCTAAAATCAATTTTGTGGTAGTGATTTCGAATATCTCGGTAGTAAAAATATAGAAAGTAGAATGTGACTCTCTAAAGTGCACACAAGATAAGGAGAAGCTATAAATATAAATAATGATTTTTATTCAAAAGCTCTCTAAATAATAATTTATTAGAGATTAAGTTTAAGAAAGACATTTGGAAATGCTCTCGTATGCCTTACCACAATAGTAGTGCCATTGCACCTTTTTTTTTCCTTAGTACTAGTTTTGACATGAGTTTTTGATGGCATATTATTATTCTATTTCTCTTTCTGTTTTGCCACCTGGATTTTAGAGTTCTCTAATTACATGATGAAGAAATTATTCAGGAGAGTGTTGGAAGCAGCTACTTCGTATCCACGTTCCTAGTATGCCACTATATATAATTAAATAGAATAATTCTCAAAATATTAACATTTTCTATTATCCAACACTTATGAGCTTAGGAATATTTTTTGTTAGCCATTAAACTGAAATCGTGTGGTTCCAATGTTCCATGGGAGTATCGGACCAACGCCGGCACAGCACAGTTCATATTAGTTTTGGTCCGTTTTACGAAAGAAATGCTTCACTAGTTTCGTTTTGGCGCGTCGAGCTGCCCAACTTGTGCGCGCTCGCTCGGAGAGGGAGAGAGAGAGACTCCACTCTTCCGGTTCTCCGCCCACCACCCCCGCTGCTGCCCTCGTGCTCGGCGGCGAGAAGGCGAAGGATGGCAGCGGCGGAGGACGCGGAGGGCGACCGCGTGATGGAGATCGTGTCAGCGGGGGCGCTCTACCACCGCGGCGGCGACTGGGAGCGCAAATACTGTAGCTGCTCGAGGGTAAAACCGCCAAACTAGGGCATAGGGTTTCGCCTTCTCCTTCAAATCCCCTTTGCCTCACCCGACTTGCTGCTCGTTCGCCTCTCTCTCCTGGTATCCGGATTCTCTCGCGGGCGCCCGTGCTGGGGATTAATAGTTTTGGGCGTCCATTTGGGGAATCTTGGCTAAAGTGCTGCCGCTTAGTTTGGGGATTCGAGCAGGAGCCAAGAACTAGGATGCGCATTCGCAATTTTGAAACTAAACCGTAGCTCTGCAGTAATTCCAGCTATATGCTCACGCTTTACTTTCATAGAATGTCATTACAGATAGTATGTTACATACTGCATAGTGCACAGTAATGTCATTTTTATTTTGGTAGTTTATCCATGCTTAGCTAATTCGGAATGTGTAATTTATTCTAAGGGCAAGGACCGGTACCCTTACCCAGTGGGTTACCATGCTGTCCGCCATTTCACCGGAATATCCTATGCCATGGAAATCCAACAGGGGCCCAAGGGTCCAATATTCCTGGTGAGGAATCTTCCACACCAACTCGGCTCGGATGTTTATAGAAATAGATGATGTGCTGATAAGCTCAGTCTGCAGGTTACATCCACTGAAGGAGACTCAGCGACAGGGCAGACCCCTGATATCGCTTGGAAGAACTTCCAGAAAAAGACTGGGGCAAAAGTGAAGAACTGGCAGAGGACAAAGAGCTTCCCTCAAAAGATTGATGGTGCTGAGGCATGTTTCACACCTCTAGCTGCTTCACAACTTCACATTCCATCAAAATAGTCAACGAAGGATATTATCGATGAATAAAAGCACGTCTTGCTTATTAACATCTCGGAAATATTCCGCCATAGTTAGGGCAGTTAAACCAACTCTCATACGAGCTCCCGGCGGTTCATTCATTTGGCCATAGACTAGAGCTCCCTTTGATTCCTTAATATTTTTGGAATTAATTACTCCAGATTCCTTCATTTCCATATAAAGATCATTTCCTTCACGAGTCCGTTCCCCGACTCCGCCAAATACGGATACGCCTCCGTGAGCTTTAGCCATGTTATTGATTAATTCCATGATGAGTACTGTTTTACCTAAAAAAAAGACTCCAAATAGTCCGATTTTTCCTCCACGCCGATAAGGAGCTAAAAGATCAGTCAAGGTTCTTTTTTTTATGCCCACTGCCAAGATAGCATACTGTAGTTGGTAATTAAACTAGTTAAGGTTCTAGTTACTGAACATTTTACACCGCATCAAAATGGAGGCGCTATGTTATTCTTCTATTTTTGGGGTGACTTATAAGGCTTAAATAAGAGGGAGACTAATCTACTAATGGTTTTTTGAAGGCAAAAACTGTGGGGGAGATCCCCACAGCACTTCAATTTATAAATTTAAGGGTAAAACAGTACAAACTTACAACAGGAATTAACTGTAAGCATCAAGCCAAAAACAAAAGGCTGATCTTAGATCATCCTTAAAACGAAGCGACTGAAGCAGACATTGGTTTTTGAAATTTGCAAACCAAATATTGACGTGGACTTTGCCATTGTTGAACATTCTGTCATTTCTTATCTTCCATATCTCCCACGCAGCAATGGTCACTACCTCCATGAAAAAAGGAATGTTTTGCTGTTGCCTGGCGTGCGCTATTCTCGGGTATAAGCTGAGGCCTGTGTGCCACTGCATTCCTATCTTTTCCCACCACCTCTTGGAGAAAGGGCAATCAAAAAAGAGATGGTCCAGATCCTCATCTATCCCTGCCGTGCATAGGACGCAGTGTTCATCATCTTCATCAAACAAATTCCTCCTTCTGAGCATCGTCTTGGTGTTCAGTCTATCAACTAGGACTAGCCAGGCAAAGAATTTAACTCTTGGCGTGCATTTGGATTTCCAGAGCCAAGAGAAGACTGGGTGCTCCGGCAGGTTCTGGAAAGCTAGCTTGTAGAACTTACTCGAGGAATAAGTCGCATTGCCCCATTGATATGTCCAAGTATCTCTACTTTCTTCATCAAATGCTTGCAACTGTAGGAAATCACCGAGCGTTTCAAGTTACTCAAAAGCCTCTTGTGAGATCGGTAAAGCGAAGAGAGTGTCTAAATCTTCAGCAGACATAACTTCACTGACACTTATGTTTGGATTCCTGGCGAAAGAGAAAAGCCTGGGGAAGCGATGCGCTAATACCTCATCATCTGACCAGAGATCGTCCCAGAAGGTGACAGTCGTGCCATCGCCGAGGGAACATCGAGCAATATTTCTGAAAATAGGGCTCAACCTCTGTACATCCTTCCACCAAAATGATCCGATTTCTGTAGCATGCGGCACTTTATCAGTGTAGTACTTACTCCAAACGAGGTTGACCCATGGCACATCCACTTTGTTATAAAACTTGTGGAGATGTTTGAGAAGGAGGGCATCGTTCTGCATGTTCAGGTTGATGACACCTAGACCTCCTTTGCTCTTGGGCTTTCTTACCATGGGCCAAGCAGCCCAGTTCCCTCCTTTCTTTGTCATATCTGAGCCTCTCCATAGACATTGCTCACGAGCTCTGTCTATGTTATCGATCACACCTTTTGGGAGTTTCAGTGTGCACATTGCATAAGTGGCTGTCGCTGTGAGCACCGAGTTGACCATTTGAAGCCTCCTAGAGTAGGATAGCAGGGATGAACAAGCGGTTAACCTACGCTCGATCTTGTCCATCAGAGGAGTGTAGTCTTCCACGCGTGGCTTTGTCGTGCCCATGGGTAGTCCGAGGCATGTGAACGGGAACGTTCCTATTTGACATCCAAATGTGTTGGCCAAGATCTTCATTCTGTCTTGGGAGACATTGATCGGTAGCATCTGAGATTTGGAATAGTTGACCTTAAGTCCTGTGGAGTCCGAGAAACTTCTAAGCAGTGCCTTCAGGAAAAATAATTGCCTGGCGTCTGCCTGCATGATAAGCAGCGTGTCGTCGGCATACTGTATGACGGGGTAATCAGCATTTCCTTGGGGAATTGGAGGACAGAGGAGACCCTGCGATGCTGCTCTTTTTATCAAGATCTGAAGCATCTCCACGGCCAAGACAAAGATCAACGGGGAGAGGGGGTCTCCCTAACGGACACCCCTTCTGCATTTAAATTTTCTGCCCGGTACTCCATTCAGGATGACAGCTGAGGTTCCAGTGGATAGAATACTGCTGATCCAGTTGATCCATCTCTGCGGGAAACCCATGTGCTCTAGCATTTGGAGGATTGCCGGGTGCTCAATCGTATCGAATGCTTTCTCAAAGTCCAGCTTCAAAATTATCACTTTGCGCCTTGATTGCTTGCACTGATGTATATACTCAAATCACCAAGCCAAGCAATCTTGGATCGTGCAGCTTCTGATGAACCCGTATTGCTGTGGTTGTAAGTCTAATCCTGACTCCTCCACAGCAGTTAAGTATGTATCCCCAAGCGTAAGAGCAGTTGCTTTTTGCTCACCGAAGGAAAGGGAGGGGGCATGCACACATAATGATCGAAACTTTCATTCGGGCAATCGAGAACAAAAACTCAAGAGCCCTGGCACATACACTAATTGTACCACAGGAATCCAAATATTTTATTCCTGTAGGAAACGGAAATGTGATCAATAAGAAGCAGTAGCTTGACTATTTTCTTGAATAGAAGTTGAACAGGGGTAACCACACTCTGTTAACATTGTGTACTATAACCAAATTATAATCATGTTTAGTTTTGCTCTTGTCCTACTCCTATGCAGCTTTTTGGGTTAAAAAATGCATCTATTCAGAGATTGCTACGTGAGCTTATAGTAGATTCAACTAGAGCAGTTGAACTTAACCTGCCTTGTGAAGTCGCTTTGGAGGCTGGTGCACATTTAGTTCATAATAAAGATGCATCTGATGTTTCTGAGGCTGAAGATCTATCCGTTTGCTTAGGCATGGAAAGTGGAACTCCTAAAAGAAGTATAGAGCCCAGCCAGGTGGAAAATACCTTGATAGTCCACTGCCCGGACATGTTAACTTCAGTTGATAAGTGCAATGTATCCACACATAAAAATACAAATGAAGTAAGCTGAGCTCCTCTTTCTTTAAACCCCCGCTTCCTCCTTGAAGTGTAGTTGGTGTTTAATCATGGATATGTCACGCAATGGTTTTGTCAGTCAACTAGAAATAAGTTACATCATGGCTTATCTGGCCTGTTCGTAATTATCATCTAATTTTTGAATCTTGTATGCTCTAGTGGACTTCCTTTCACTTGTTTAATGCTAAATAGTTCATGTGAGACAACGTGGGTACTTCTTTGTAGCTTCAGTAATCAGGGATTGTGCTATAAAATTCCATAGGATTTTTTTAAATAATGCACAATATTGCTTTGCTTTATTTTCTTCATTAGTTACATAGCCTTGTTTACTGACTGCACGTCCGGCATTGTTTAATGAAGTTGTCGCCTCAGCTTAAGATTGTCTACAAACGTGGGCAATATACTTCACCACCTTTTGGCGAGAACACACTCCTTTTTATTGCCTGCATATTTCTTTTCACCAATAACATGGCTGTGTACAAAATTTTCTTGTTATCACTGTTAAAAAAATTATTAATCTGTACCAGAGTCAGGATGTTAAACAAATTAGTGCAAGTTCTTAAAGTTCAGTTGTGAGCTGGTTAATCATCCTCACGCGTGTAACTCTTGGATTGCAGTGCCACACTGTTACTTCTGTGTTGGGCCATTATTTGATAATGAATTAATGATTTCTGTTTTTAAATGTTCAAGGGAGATACTGTAGGTAGAGCACTTTTGCAAGATGTCTCTGATTCAAGATGTGCCCTTCCATTGCTGGAAGAAGTCCCTAACAACGCACAATCCACTTCTCTTGATGATAATTTGGGAGAGCCTTTCCTAGTTTCATCTCAACAAGTTGGTTTATCTTCTGGTTCTTATTCGAGCCCTGAAAAGTCTAATATAGAATTGGCTGAGAAGGAAGTAGCAAAGTCTATGATGTCTATTTTGCTTCCCCAAGCTATTCCCCTTCTCATGAAAACTTACAAAAGGAAGAAATCCAAGCATAAAAATAAAGAAACCTCTACTGTTTCAGCGAAAACAGTTTCAGCTTACAATCCATCTGATAGTTGCTGCCAAGGTAACTAATTTTAGTTTTCTTGTCGAAATATATCTTTGTTTGAGGATTTGTTATTGTGGAAATATATCTTTCATGGAAAATTTGATTAATTAGAGTAGTTAAAATGGTATTCCTTTTTCTTTTGATAAGGGTAACTTTCTATAGCCAAGCAAGAAGGCTACAGAAAACATAGTTTGGACTTTTGTAACTTCTGACTGATGATCCTTTTCTTCTGTAAGTTAGCTACGGCTCTGAATAATTCCTTGTTTTGAACAGGTGTAACTGTACCAACAATTATGGGTGAAGGTACAAATGAAAATAGTTCTGGAATGTGTGACCATGCGGGATCTCATCATGGCATGGTTAAAAATGGCTTTGCCAATGATGACTGCAGAAATGATGACTCAGTGGTTAAATTAGATGAGATGAGTGGTTATGTTGTTGCAGATAGTTTTGAGGATGATGCACAAATTTTGGGTGACAATACGAAGAAATCAATAGGTAATCATCATCATTATCCTGAGGATGTGTGTTATGGTAGGAAAGGTATACCACCGTCGAAACAAGACGAGTGGCTAGGGAGTGGGGCCTTGCACCAGAGGTGCGGCAGCCAGGGCCAGGCGTGGGAGCCAGGCTGGGCTCCAGCCGGTTCAGTAGGAGATTAGTTAGGAGGAGAGCTATTTTAGTTGGACTCTGTTAAGTCAAGTTTGTTAGCCCTTAGATTTAGGAGAGTTTGGTTATTGAGTTGGTTATAAGTGTCAAACAATCAAGAGGAATAAAGATAAGCCTGAGATAGTTTATCTCACCTTGAGCCCTCGGGCGTTACTGTTCACGATCTTCCATTGTCATCGAGCTTCCAGCCAGGCGCCGAGCACGGCGCCACCAGTTCGTCGCCGGGGTTTCAAGCCCAGGCCTCTCATCTCCCACTCCTACTCCCTCAGGTCCCTAAGTTCCAACAACCTGGTATCAGCCATGTCTGGTCCTGGGACGTCCGCCGCTGCCGTCGCTCCAACCACCGCCGCTGCCACCGCCGCCTCCACCACCTCTGCATTCCCTGTGTTCACCACCTCCGCTCCAATTGTTGCAACCACAGCGTCGCTGCTCAGCCCACCATCCGCGACCCCAGCTTCGCCCACCGAGGCATTCAATGTGAAAGTGCATTTGCCCCCTATGTGGGTTTTGGTGTATTGATGACATCCAAATTAGGGACTAATGTGATCTTAATGAGATATGTCGCAGCTATTAGTCCTATGAAAGATTCAAAGAGTTGATAAAGATGAAATGGTATCCCTCAATTCTTGAAGTTGAAAAGACGGACGAACTCAAAACGCTCTCCAAAGGTTTTAATTTTGATTTTGAGTTTAGGATCCGCCGTACTATAAACAGGGATGCAAAGTTATTTGGTCTGAGGAAGATAGAGTGCTCAAGCATAAAAATAAAATAAAAAATAGGACACTCTAGCACTTCACGAGCACAAAGAATAATTTTCTGTGACTGTCGATGTCGGAAGTCCGGACGTAAGCCGGAACTCCCGACAGTCGGAAGTCATGACCTTTGCCGGTAGTTCTGACTCCTAGTCACTTAGCCTGCGCGGTGACTGTGGACGTCGGAAGTCCTGTCCTGAGCCGGGAGTCCCGGCACCTATGCTTCTGACTGACTGACTGTCTGTGCACGTCGGAAGTCTCGACGTTCGTCGGAAGTTCCGACCGTCGGAAGTCCCGACGTTTGCGGGGAGTTCCGACACTGACTTGACCCAAGCCGGGAGTCCCGACATTAGAGGTGCTGGCTGTTTGTTTAACTGTGTACGTCGGAAGTCCCGACGAACGTCGGAAGTTCCGACACTCGGAAGTCCCGACGTTTGCCGGGAGTTCCGACACTGACTTGCACGCGTGGACTTCTGACCCGTTGTGAATAGTATTTTTTGTTATCGTCGGAAGTCCCGAGATCTGCGTCGGAACTTCCGACGTAGATCTGAACGGTTAGATTTTCTCTTGGAGTATAAATACTCTTTTCTTCACTTCTAACCGTTACGGACACATTTCACAGTTGACTCACTTCGTGCTCAACAGCTCCCAAGCAACTAAAGCACCCCTCTCCTTCCCCCTTTGCTCCAATCTTCGATTCCCTTAGGGTTTGAGTGAAAGGAGAGTGGATTAAGTGAGAGCATCACTTTGGAAAGTTTGAGCACTTAATTTCTTCGTCAAGCCAGTTGATTTTGCGTCTATTAGTCTTGGGGCTTTGCCCCAAGCCAGCTAGGCGTTGCCCTAGAGCTTCCATCTTGTGGAAGAGCCTTAGGAAGTTTGTATCACCCTTCGATTTCTTAGTGGAAAGCTCAAGTGATCTTTGTGGTCGCTTTGAGAGAGGCAAAGAGGTGGAAAAGACTCTGACCTTGGTGGTCACCTCAACAACGAGGACGTAGGAGCTCCTTAGTGGGGTTGTCGAACCTCGGGATAAATCCTTGTGTCCCGTGTGCTTGTTGTTGTGATTGCTAGAGATTATTTGTATGTGTTTGTCTCTTTCTCTCCCAAACTTCCATTTTAGGGTTTGGACTCGATCTACCGTTTGGAGGCATTACGGCGTCAAGGGAGTGACTCAACATCTTCACCAAATCACTAGGAAGTGAGGTTGTAAGTTTATTTATCCGCAAAGTTAAATTTGACACTGCTTTTGTAGTTCAGTAAGAGTCGGAACTGCTGACGTTTGCGCCGGAACTTCTGACAACGTCGGAAGTTTCGACCCAAACGTCGGGACTTCCGACAGTGACTGACAGAATTGAACTTAGCATTTGCAGTAATTTTTTAGATACGCCTATTCAACCCCCCTCTAGGCATTGTTAGATCCTTTCACAATGCCTTGACAACGGCCATCTACGCGATGCAACGCCAGATGGGGGATCTCTCCTTACGTCTCGCTGCGGTGGAGCGCCAGCCCTCATCTTCGGGGCAACCGTTCTTCCAGTACGGACTGCCGGGTTATGGCGGAATTCCGGCGTTGCCTGCGTCGGGCCCGGCCATCTTGGAGTTCCCGATTTCCGCACCACCAGTGGCCACCACGGGAGTCACCATCGCCGGTGCCCTGTCTCTGCCGCCGCAGCCGCCATCTACAGGTGTTCCCATCACCCAGATTGCTTTTCCACACTCGCCGTCGCCCATGCCTTCCCTGTCGTCCATCATGCAAGGAGCAGGGGTCGCTGCGCCGCCACCTTCGGCCGCGATGCACATGTCGCCGCCACTGCCTCATCTGCTGCCGGAGCTGGAGGGCCCTGCTGTCCCCCGTTACCATAAGCTGTCTTTCCCCACCTATGACGGCAAGGAGGATCCGCTCGGCTGGCTGCTCAAGTGTGAGCAGTTTTTCCGCGACTAGCAGACTCGTCACGTGGATTGGGTCTGGCTCGCGTCCTACCACCTCACCGGCACAGCCCAGATGTGGTACACAATTCTGGAACGTGACGCCGGCCAGCCCGAGTGGGAAGAGTTCAAGCGCCTGTGTCATCAACGCTTCGGACCCCCGCTCAGTACCAATCACTTGGCGGACCTGGCATGCCTACCATTCACATCATCGGTGGATGCGTACCTGGATGCGTTTCAGGTGCGCATGGCGCACGCCGGTCGCCTCTCGCCGTACCAGCAGACTCAGCTGTTCACCGGGGGCCTTCCGGACCACATTCACGTCGACGTCGAGCTCCACGACCCGCAATATCTCCAGCGGGCCATGTGGCTGGCACGTGCGTATGAGCGGCGGAATACTCCTGCACCGCTCGCCCTGCCGCTGCGTCGGCCCGCCCACCTCGCCGCAATGCGGGGACTGCTCCAGCACTTACCTCGTTGGTGGGTTCCCAGGGGAGTTCGGCGTCAGCTTCATCCGCGCCAGCAGTCAATACAAGGCCATTCAAGCGGCTGCCACCTGAGGAGATGGCTGAACGCCGTAAACTGGGGCTATTGCTACAACTGCGATGAGCAGTACGTCCGCGGCCACAAGTGCGCCCGACTCTTTTATCTAGAGGCATCAGACTACATTGTCGAGGAACCAGACGACGCCGATGGGGAGCCAGCTGCACCTGCAGCAGTGACCCAGTCGCCCTTCAACCCCGATGCCCCCATGATCTTGCTCAACGCCATTACTGGCATTCGGACTGAGGACACCATGCAACTCTACATACAGATTGGCAATGAGCAGTTTGTGGCGCTCTTGGATTCGGGGTCCACGCATAATTTTGTGCGCGGCGACGTCGCCCGACGCGTGGGCCTTCAGTTCCATCCCTGCCCGGGCACCGGGGTCATCGTCGCCAACAGCGACCGCGTGACCTGCCGTGGCCTCACGAAGGACGTCGCCATTCGCATTGCCGACGAACACTTCTCCATCGACTGCTACTCCATTCCAATTGACGGCTACGACATGGTCCTCGGCGTCACTTTTCTGAGGATGTTGGGACCCATCCTCTGGGACTTCGATGATTTGTGTATGGCGTTCTCACGCGAAGGCCGCCGCGTGTTCTGGCGCGGCATCGGCTCGACACGGCATGATGTCCAATCAACTCAGCGCCTCCATGCCATTCGCCAAGATGGGCCACTCTGATGGAGCGCTTACTGCAGTCTTTCGAGGACCTCTTCGCTGAACCCCAGGGCTTGCCACCGGTCCGTGCCTGTGATCACCGCATACACCTGCAGCCCAACACGGCGCCGGTAGCAGTTCGCCCCTACAGATACCCACAGCTCCAGAAAGAAGAGCTCGAGTCACAGTGTGCTGCTATGCTGTCCTAGGGCATAATTCGGCCAAGTACGTCGGCATTTTCAGCGCCGGTGTTGCTGGTCAAGAAGCCGGACTCCTCTTGGCGCTTTTGTGTGGATTATCGCGCCCTCAACGACAAAACAGTCAAGGACAAGTTCCCCATTCCAGTGGTAGAGAAGCTCCTGGATGAACTCAAAGGCGCCAAATTCTTCACCAAATTGGATCTCTGTTCGGGCTACCATCAAGTCCGGATGCACGCTGATGACATTGAGAAGACGGCCTTCCGCACATATCACGGCCACTTCGAATTTTTGGTCATGCCGTTCGGCCTGACCAACGCGCCGGCGACATTCCAGAGCCTCATGAACACGGTCCTTCGGCCCTACCTCCGTAAGTTCGTATTGGTTTTCTTCGATGACATTCTAATCTACAGCCCTTCGTGGACGTCGCACCTCCAACATGTCAAGGCTGTCCTCACAATGTTGCGGGAACAGCAGTTGCGCATCAAGCGCAGCAAGTGTTCGTTCGCCGCGCCCTCCGTCGCGTACCTGGGCCACATCATCTCCGCTGGTGGGGTGGCCATGGACCCATCCAAGGTGGAGGCAGTGACGTTGTGGCCTCAGCCGCGCTCAGCGCGGGGTCTCCGTGGCTTCCTCGGCTTAGCGGGCTACTACCGCCGCTTCATCAAGGATTTCGGAGCCATCGCTGCGCCTCTCACGCAGCTCTTGCGCAAGGACGCTTTCTGTGGCCTGAGGCGGCAGCATCAGCATTCACGGCGTTGAAACAAGCACTGACTGCGGCTCCGGTTCTCCAATTGCTGAACTTTGAGTTACCCTTCACGGTGGATTGCGATGCGTCTGGATCAGGTTTTGGCGCTGTGCTGCACCAGGGCATGGGCGCTATCGCATTCTTCAGCAGGCCGTTCTCGCCAAGGCACATGAAGCTCGCTGCGTACGAGCGGGAACTCATTGGATTGGTACAAGCTGTTCGGCACTGGAGGCCATATCTTTGGGGGCGTCGCTTCGTCGTGCGCACGGATCACTATGCGCTCAAGTTCCTTCTCGACCAGCGCCTCTCCACCATGCCTCAACATCAGTGGGTCTCCAAGCTGTTCGGCTACGACTTCGCCGTCGAATTTCAGCCAGGGCGCCTGAATGTGGTGGCCGGCGCGCTGTCCCGGCGTGACGAGGCTGCTGATCATCTTCACGCCTTGTCAGGACCATCCTTCGACCTCTTCGACAACCTCCGCCGTGAGCTCCAGGAGGACACAGCCCTGCGCGCGCTGCGGGACTCCATAGCCGCTGACCGCGGCGCCCCTTGGCGCGTCGTGGACGGTCTCATCCTCCATGGCACCCGCGTCTTCGTCCCAGTGCAGTCGGCACTGTTGCCCACAGTGCTGGAACTTGCCCACTCGGTTGGGCATGAGGGCGTTCAGAAGACTCTCCACCGCCTGCGTGCCCAGTTCTACGTTGAGGGTGATCGGGCACAGGTGCGCGACTTTGTGCAAGCCTGCACCGTCTGCCAGAAGAACAAGGTGGACTCCCTTCGGCCGGCGGGGTTGCTGCAGCCCCTGGAGGTGCCATCATAGGTGTGGTCTGACATCTCGCTCGACTTCATCGAAGGACTGCCGCGTGTTAATGGCAAGAGCGTCATCTTAATGGTGGTCGATCGCTTGTCCAAGCATGCACACTTCATCGCGCTCAGTCATCCGTATACCGCGGCTTCGGTCGCCAAGGCATTCTTCGAGGCCATCGTTCGCCTGCACGGGTTCCCCAACTCCATTGTCAGCGACCGGGACCCCATGTTCACTGGCAATGTGTGGCGGGATCTATTCAAGTTGGCAGGGGTCAAGCTCCGCCTCAGTACGGCGTTCCACCCACAAACTGATGGCCAGTCCGAAGCAGTCAACAAGACCATTGCCATGTATTTGCGCTGCATCACCGGCGACCGTCCCCGTGCTTGGTTGGAGTGGCTTCCCTGGGCACAGTACTGCTACATGTCCTACCACACTTCCTTGTAGACCCCGCCGTTTCAGGTTGTTTACGGCCGGCCTCCGCCTGCCTTAATTCCCTATACTGCAGGTACAGCACGCACCGACACCGTCGACGCGCTTCTCCAGGATCGAGACACCTTCCTGGCTGAGGTGCACGAACGCCTTCTCCAAGCCCAAGAGTATGCTAAGCGCTACTACGACGGCCACCATCGCCCCTTGGAGTTTGCGGTGGGTGATTGGGTGTGGCTCCGCATTCTTCATCGGCCGGTGCAGTCGCTACTGCTGGGGCCGCGGGGCAAGCTCAGCCCGCGGTTCGCCGGCCCGTTCCAGGTGACCGAGCGCATTGGTGACGTCGCATACCGGCTGTTGCTGCCAGAGGGAGCGCGCGTCCACAACGTCTTTCATGTTGGCGTCCTCAAGCCGTTCCGGGGGACTCCTCCAGCAACGCCCCCGGCCCTTCCTCCACTGCGCCACGGCTGTCGCCTCCAGCAACCGGCACGTGCTCTGCGTGCCCAGCTTCGGCGGGGCGTTTGGCATGTGTTGATCCAATGGGTGGCATTGCCTGAAGATGAAGCCACCTGGGAGCCGCTGGACGAGTTCCGTGCTGAGTTCCCCGCCTTCCAGCTCGAGGACGAGCTGTTCGTCGAGGGGGGGAGTGATGTTATGGTAGGAAAGGTATACCACCGTCGAAACAAGACGAGTGGCTAGGGAGTGGGGCCTTGCACCAGAGGTGTGGCAGCCAGGGCCAGGCTGGGCTCTAGCCGGTTCAGTAGGAGATTAGTTAGGAGGAGAGCTATTTTAGTTGGACTCTGTTAAGTCAAGTTTGTTAGCCCTTAGATTTAGGAGAGGTTGGTTATTGAGTTGGTTATAAGTGTCAAACAATCAAGAGGAATAAAGATAAGCCTGAGATTGAGTTTATCTCACCTTGGGCCCTCAGGCGTTACTGTTCACGACCTTCCATTGTCATCGAGCTTCCAGCCAGGCGCCGAGCACGGCGCCACCAGTTCGTCGCCGGGGTTTCAAGCCCAGGCCTCTCATCTCCCACTCCTACTCCCTCAGGTCCCTAAGTTCCAACAATGTGTGCTCTAGGGGACCTAATGAGAAGTTGAAGTTGCTAAATGGCAAAGGTGAAGTTTTTGAGTATCAGGCGAGTGTACATAATGGCAAAAATGCACCTGATGTGGTGTACAATCATGAAAATGGACAATATATTTTGTCTGATTCGCTCGTTGCTTGTCTAGAGGATGAGTTCGGTGGGGAAGATAGTTCCAACCCTGCAAACTACAACCAGTTTAATGGCGATGTTAAACAATCCGAGCAGCAATTTAAGGAGCCTACAAATGTTATAAAAAATGACTCATCAGTTTCGGTGGATGTTTCATACCACAAGAACACTGGTAATGGATCAATTGATGTTTGTGCACAAGCTTTTGTTAGACATGGTTCAGCAGTTTCGAGGAATGAGGAGTGTTTAGCAAATATCTTGCCTGCTCCAGTTCATTCTAATGCACATAATGATGTTGTAAAGTGGGGTAAGCGTGATGTGAGTTCAACTTTGATTTTGCCACCTGCGAGTGAGGCAAAATCATCTTTGTTGGTCATGCGAGATGAACAACATCATACTGAAGTGCCAGCAATTGATCAGAAGGAAAATAGGTTCCATAGTGTAAGCTATAAATGTACAAAATCTGATGATAATACTAGTTTTCATTCTGAGAATGTTGAGTTTGTTGACAAACATGTTGCTTTTGAGTCATCAGACAAAGGCATGCATTCTAGTGATGGGTCACAAAGAGTAAGCACCACTAAAGGTTGGCCTGTTGGTGACGGAGTTAAAGCAGATAAAGGAAATTCGCTTGGCAAAGTGGAAGAATGTCAAATTGGATGTAAAAATGGTAATAAGAACACGATGCTATCTGTATGTGGGGAAGGCAATGTTTGTGAACACATACCTCCAAAAGGTGAAAATGATGTTTTTCATCACCAACCAGATAATGCCCTTTCTATGACCAATTGTACACATGGTTTAGTATCTGCATACACAAGAACACAAGCAAGAAGGTCAGATCATCACCTAGAGCTGGTGGGATGCTACCTGCACCCAATGCCTGTCTTGTCTGTCATGTTAAATGCTAGAAATCATAACAGCTTCTATATTTATGTATTGTGTAGCCTTTTGGAGAGCTGCTAAAGATTCCTTTATGTTTACACTATCACTCCTAAAGACCAGAAAGATGCGCCACCATGTTTTGTTGGTTACACTCCCCTTGTACTACCCACCTTGGACCATTCTTCAACAGGATATGTAAGAATTTTCTGTGAGCAGAGTTCCCCCCCCCCGGGTGATGCAACATTGCACTAAATTCCTTGCACTTCTGTTTTTTTTTCAGTTTTCGTTTGGAAGATCTGGTTTGCATTTTACACCTGATGGCCAGTTTCTGGTCCTCCTGAGCAGCATCAGAATACCCTCTTGCAGGTTGTAATCATAATAATCCCTTAGTGACATGCCGGAAAATGTTGTATATACTTCCTCGGTCCACAAAAGGACGCAATTCTCACTTTTCGAGAAGTCAAATGATTTGAAGTTTGACTAAAGTTATATAAAAGAGTACAAACATTTATTATATAAGATAAGTTCCATTAATTTAATTATGAAATATATTTTCATAGTAAACCTAGTTGAAGACATAATAAATGTTAATACTTTAAACTATAAACTTGGTCAAAGTTAATTAATCTAGTTTGACTTGCACAAATCCTGTAGTTGCATCCTTTTGTGGACAGAGGGAGTATACCTTATGCTGGTGCTGATTAAATATTCTTATCGACAGGATGCAAAACATTGATTGCTTGTGCTCGGTGTGCAACTTGGGCCGATGCGAAGATAATTCTTTAAAAATTGTATCTGTTATCTTGGGTTATGTTTCAGTTGTAACCAATTTGATGCTTTATGGGACAGTGTCGTGTATTCTGATATTCGAACCAAATTACATTGTAGCTGCTGAAGATAGCAGAAACTTGCATATCTGGGAAATGGTCGATGGGTGGAGGTACATATTTTCTGTAGTATCAACATTATATGTGTCCCTTTCCATCTCATGTTTTAATACCTCTCTTTTTTAAATTACAATTTTACTATGTGCAAAGTACAATATTCTAGTAATCATCTACTTTTCATGTTAAAAGGTTGGATTGAATGGTTGTGCTCTATTGGAAATATTATAGCAATCTATTTATATGTTTGAAATGAAGAAAATTAGAATACATTCCCTGTGCAATAGAAATCAGAACCTTACATTAGCCAAGACTTCGGACACACCACTCACTTGATGCACTCAAATTTGTCAATAAATCATGTCTTATGAAAAAGTATTGGTGTTAAATAAAAGATAAGAGTTTCTAATAATCTGTTGGGTTCATGGTTTTAAATTGCGGGCTATGACATTTAGCGGTAGCCTCCTTCAGAAGCTATAAAAGCTATAGCAGGATATATCAAAAGCTATTTCATTTAGAGTGCAAATTGAAGAAGTCTGGGAAAGACAGTTCTGCTCTGAGTACCTATTTGGTTGTCTTGTGGATGTCCTAGCCTTTCTAATGAACACATGCTAAGCACATTGTTTAACGTTTTTCAAGTGTCTCAGTATTTCTGTGATGCATTAATCATGCACCATGTGTCCATGTCCATGGTTGTACTTCCTTTTGCTTAGGCATTACCATCATGATTTGGAATCATATTTACTGCAGGAGTTCCCCTTAAACTTGATTTAGATATCCATACTAACTCTTGATGGGTGTAATCTATTCCTTTTTTTGTGTTCACAGTGAGATATCTGAGCAGTACGTGATTCCTAGTTTGGGTAACATGGGTCCTGTACTGGAGCTTCAAAGGATGCCAAAAAACACATCTCTCATTATTGGCCATGATGGCGAAGGTGGCTTTTGTTTGTGGTATGCTCTAGTATCTCAGTTTTGTCACTTGTGTATTGTGCAGTGCCAAAGGGAATTATTGCAGTCACTGTTGATGTGGTAGTTATCTTTGTTAGGGATTTGGTCAGTGCATCTCGAATGCTTCATGCCAGTTATATCCAAATGCTTGTCATATAAATTACAATGTGGAGGGGAGAGAATACAAGAAATGATCTGAGTCCTCTGTCATGCAAGACTAAGTTGCACGGATACGGATACGCGTATCGGTATCGGAAGGATACGGATACGCGGATACGGCAATTTCCTAAGAAACCCGATACGCGGATACGTTTTACTGTTTTTTTAATAAATATAGATAATAGCGCATATTAAAATTGTGAAAGAGTGAAAGTAGTAGTTTCACTAAGAAACTCTCTACTGCATACAAGCAAAGCAACAAGAACTACACTTCATCAATACGAACTGCACTTCATCAATAAGACTAACTTCATCAATACGAACTGCATACACTAGCAATTTCACTAACAGGAGTAGAAGTTTAGAACAGACAGACTAATACTGCATACAAGCAATGAAGCAAAGCAACAAGAACTGCACTTCATCAATACGAACTGCACTTCATCAATAAGACTAACTTCATCAATACGAACTGCATACACTAGCAATTTCACTAACAGGAGTAGAAGTTGCATACACTAGCAACAAGAACTGCATACACTAGCATACACTAGCAATACGAACTGCATAAACTTCTACTCCTATTTAGCAGCGCATCAAATCCATCTCAAAAAAAAAACCTAACCCGGGAAGCAAGCTGCAGCTAGCTTAGCACATAACGGACCACGCGGGCGGGCGGGCGGGGCGGGCATGGTGGGTCGTTGGGCCACAGTGGGGAGGAGAGGAACCGACCTTGAGCCGGGCGAGAAGCACGACGCAGCAGAGCCGAGGCCTTGCGGATCTCCGTCCGTCCGTCCGCCCTCCGCACCGGTGGAGAGAAGGGCGAGCAGGCAACACGGCACCGGCGTGGGGTGGGGGGGACGGACGGGAGGGAGGTGAGCACGAGGCGGAGGCTCGTCGCCGTGGCGGCCGGTGAGTAGGGACGCCCATGAAGCGGAGGCGAGGCTTCGTCGCCGATGGCCGTGGCGGCGGCGAAGGGGATGCGCCGTCATCACTGTAGCAGTGTTGCAAACATGAAGTCGCGGCGACATACACGGGCGCAGGAGATGCGGGCATCGGCTAGAAGCGTCGGGGATATGTGACTCTGTTATTGGGCCGGGCCGTATCCCATAAGGCCGATACGTATCAGCCCACGTATCCAATATTCGCGAAAATTATTAAAATTCGGATACTCCGACGATACGTATCCTTGACGTATCGGACACGTATCCGTATCCGATACGTATCGGATACGCGATACGCGCCTTCCTGGACGTATCCGTGTAACATAGATGCAAGATGTCTTCCCGTGTCAATTTGGCATAGAATTTCTAGAATTAGTGTTGCAGCACACAGAAGAGTCCTATCTTAAGTTTGTTCAGGCCCAATATCTAGAAGGTTCATAGATTAAGTCAAATATAATGTCCTCTGTTTAAGTCCAATGATGGGGTGCATTGAGGTGTTGTCATTAATACGCATATAAGTGGGGTCAATCACTCTGTCTACCATCATAGAGACAGCTTCAACTACAATGGTCTGGGACATCTCTCCATCATTTAAGGATGGCAACGGGGCGGGTTCGGATCGGGTGGAGTCTCTGGACACCCAAAACCGAAACCCGAACTGAAAACCCGAATCCGCCCCGAACACCAATTCGTGCGGAAATCCATCCCCGAAACCGAAACCCGCGGATCCCCGAAACCCAACGGATTATCCAAAACCCGAAACATTGAGTCGAGAATCCGTGAGGATGTGCTGGCCGCCTGGCCCTATGCGATGAGCCGCTGCCTGGGGAGCGCCGCGCCGCCGCGCTGGCGTGTCTTGGTGGGGCTTCAGGGGGCGCCGGCGCCTCGTCGCCGCCGCTTCTTGAACTGCTTGGTTGGGGCACTGGGGCGCCCATGCCCTCGCCGCCGCCCCTGCAGTTCACTAGAAATTTGAGGCGGGGCGCCGCCGCCTTCTTCTGGAAGCGTGGGGTGCCCTCGCCCGGTGGGCGTCTTTGCCCCTCGCCTCTCTAGTCTCTCGCTGTTGTGGTGGTGGGTGGGTGTGTGGTGGTGCAGCTGCTCCTCCGCTTGCTTGTGTGGATCGGGCATCAAGTAGGTCATGAACGCGAGGGCCTGAGGACGAGCTGCAAGCACTGGCCTGAGGACCGAGAGAGAGAGAGAAGCAGAGAGGTGCGTGGTTGGGTGCGGCGTGCGGCGCTGGGTGGGTGCGGGAGAGGGCTGAGGGAACTTATATACCTAGGGTTGCTAGTTGGGCTACTAGTGGGCTGAATCTTTCGGGGCCTGATGGAGCTCTGCTGGTGGAATTAAAGATCAGCACCAAAACCGCAGCATTTCAGGTATCCGAACCCGAAAAACCGTGGGCGAAAATCAGGCCCCGAAACCGAAACCCGCGGACCCGAAACCCGCGGATATCTGCCCGAACCCGATCCGCTGCCATCCTTACCATCATTCCCACCCATCCGATCATTAAAAGAAATGGAAATGTCTTTTTTCTGTTCTGTTTCTTAAATGGATGGATTTGCTCGCATTGTATTTCAATTTCTTTTTGGCAGTGCTTGGTAAAGAAATGCGAAAGTGGAGTAGAAGAGATTTTTGCTGCATTCATGTGGCACAGAAGCTAGTTTGGAGTAGAAGAAATTAGGGGTGTTATTCTTTGTTTTTGTCACTTTTCGCATATCATTTACAGAAACTGGATGAGCAAGAAAATGGTGACACTAAAAGTTACTCGCTCCATTCTAAATCATAAGTCGTTCTGACTTATAATTTAGAATAGAGGGAGTAATTAACAACAACAATTTTTACTAAAATTGTGCCTTTTTTTTGCTCCGAGATGCTAAAAGGCTAAAATATTCATAGCTCGGTCCCATATCATGTAAACAGTTTTGATTCCAGTTATATTATGTCTGAAATTCCGAGTCCATACACAAGTAAGTTGATCAAATGGGAGAATATAGTATATGCTTCAGAAATATAAGATATGCTTCATAAATGGGAGGAACTAGCAACATATTAACGAATAGATCAGAACATACTTATTATGTGTGTGGTTCCAGCAGCATTGCAAGAACTAGCTAGACAATTACTATAACCTGCATCTAGTTAGTTGAAATGTCATCTCTTAAATTCCTTACCTGCAGGCATATATCATAGTTTCTTAATCATGTTAGCTGTGTATTTATAGGGATTCATTGTTGAAGGAAAAAATGTTTGTGGCCAAGTTGTCCATGTATCATGTATAAGTCTTGGTGAATGGGGAGCCGGGTGAGACAATTTTTCATAGGCGAGGTCTCAGGCAGGGAGATCCTCTCTCTCCCATGCTTTTCATTATTGTCATGAATGTCCTAAATTCCTTGATGGAGTATGCTACTCGGGAGCAATTGTTGCAGCCATTGTCTATGCAGCAGGTCCAGCATCGGGTTTCTTTTTATGCTGATGATGCAGTTGTTTTCCTAAGGCCGAGAAGTGATGACTTGTATTTGATGAAAGAGCTGCTGAACCGTTTTGGACATGCTTCCGGACTCCGAACCAATCTGTCCAAAAGCTCGATTTCTCCCATTCATTGCTCTGTTGATGAAGTGGCCACTACAGCTGATATCTTATCCTGTACCATCAAGGAATTTCCATGCACCTATCTTGGGCTCCCTCTCACAATTGGGAAACCCACCAAGGAGGATTTGCTACCAATAATTGACAAGGTGGCAGATTACTTGCCGGGCTGGAAAGCCTCATTAATGAATCGGGCGGGAAGATTGGTAATGGTTCGAGTAGTTTTAACAGCTGTTCCCATTTACCTTTCGATCGCCATGGACTTGCCAAAATGGTTTCTAAAGGCTATTGATAAGAAAAGGAGAGGCTTCCTTTGGAAAGGCCAGGAGCAGGCTAATGGTGGTAATTGTTTGGTCGCTTGGGAAAGGGTGCAGCGGCCTCTTGAATATGGTGGCCTTGGGATCCATAACTTAGAACTCCTTGGCTGCGCTTTAAGGATTCGATGGCTGTGGGCTGAGAAAACTGATCCATCAAGACCATGGGCTGGTCTTCCAGTACAAGTCCCCCACAAGGCTCAGGCCCTCTACAATATTGCAGTAGATGCCATAGTAGGGAATGGTGAGAAAATTCGGTTCTGGACAGATAGATGGTTAAACGGTCACACCTTGGCTGAGTTGGCCCCCAACCTGTTTAATGCTGTCCCCAAACGTACAGCCAAGAGACGTATTGTTGCTCAGGCACTCCAGAACAGAAAATGGGTAGATGACATCAGGGGAGCTCGCACTGTACCAGTCCTCGTCGAGTACCTGCAGCTCTGGGACTTGGTGGATGGAATTTTTCTGCAGCAACAGGTTCCAGATCAATTTACTTGGAAGCTAGCCCAATCTGGTTTATACACAAGTAAATCAGCTTATGCTGCCTTCTTTGTGGGAGCCATCAGGTTTGGTCCTTGGAGAAGAATTTGGAAAAGCTGGGCGCCTCCTCGTTGCAAATTTTTTATCTGGTTGGTTTTCCACAATCGGTGTTGGACGGCCGATCGCCTTGCGAAGAGGGGATTGCCCCATCCTGAGGCTTGCCCTTTGTGTGATCAAGCTGAGGAGACTATTCATCATATCCTGGTTGGTTGTGTATTCACTCGTCAATTATGGGCTCGAATCTTCCAATACTTGGGTCTCAGTTCTCTATCGCCAGAACCTACAGCATCTCGTTTCTCTAAATGGTGGTGGAAGGCAATATCGCCAGTGCCCAAGGCGGAACGGAAGGGTCTCAACTCCCTGATAATTTTGATAGCCTGGGAGGTGTGGAAGCACCGTAACTCATGTGTGTTTGAAAATGCCACGCCAAGCATCCAGGAGGTTCTTAGGGCTGTCAGCACTGAGGGCAATCTTTGGTGCAGGGCTGGAGCAAGAAAGCTCCAGGAACTCTTGGTCAGGAAGCCGGCCGTGGGGGTACAAGGCAGGCGGTTTTTGTCTGGTCGACAAGAATTTAGTTTGTGGCGCGCCTGTTTTAGTTAAGTGAATGGGTGTGTGTTGGTGGTGTTTTGTACTTGAGTAGGGTCTATTTAGACTCGTGTATTTTATTTCTACCTTAATGAAATGACGCGCAGCTCTCCTGCGTAGTTCGAAAAAAAAATATATAGATAGATATGTGATGTATTATGTATATGGAGAATAGAGATGAGATGCAAACGGGCCTGCAGGCTGCAGCCTAGTGGTTGTAGTGAATTAGTAGCACCCAGTAGGCCTGGGTTCGACTCCCCACGGGCTAGGTTAAAAAAAAATCCCCCTTGCCACTATGAGAAATATGTGGTCTATTGACTGTTACAGCAAAATACGTGGCTGCAGGTGCCTCCTGGCAGTCAGTGGCACGTCCTGGTTGTTGGGGTCTGGGGGGTTTTCTTGTGGACGACTTATTTTGTCTTAGTGCAACACCCACCGGGGGAGTTATTTTCCCAAAGCAAGAGTTTTATATGTATTCCTTATGTATTAAGGAATGAGAAAATTAGTCTCCAGTTGTTCCCTCCCAATCAGTCTCAGACACTTGATGGCAGCATTGACAGGCGGCTGCTCAAGGGTGAATGCCCTACCTCCAGGCCTTGGGCCTGCACCCAGCAAAAATTGAGAAAGAGGAGGAACATGGAAGATGTGCATTATGAACACGAATCTGGATGCAAGCTGCTGGACATCAGCCAGCCGTCAGGTGGCAGTTAGACCACAAGGGCAGGGATAGAAGGGGATTTGGGATATTGGATCTATTTCTTCTTGCTTCCTTTAATGATACATCTCCTTTACTTATCCTCAACCCTAACCCTACTCAGGGATAGAAGGGGATTGGGATATTGGATCTAACCCTACTGACCCATCTGACTGCGGATGACAATGTGGTTGAAATTACGTTCGAGTACTCAGGCTCTCAGTACATTCTCAAAGTGAAATTAATATTGTGGTTTCTGAAAAGACCAATGCACTTACAATTCATATTGCATAGTGAAGGGTTCGCTT
Organism: Miscanthus lutarioriparius; assembly: GCA_904845875.1. Classification (NCBI taxonomy): domain Eukaryota; kingdom Viridiplantae; phylum Streptophyta; class Magnoliopsida; order Poales; family Poaceae; genus Miscanthus; species Miscanthus lutarioriparius. Next base: position 68,404,589 of record CAJGYO010000004.1, on the reverse strand, counting down.
GTCTGCTCTTCTTACTTTGTGTTAAGTATTAACAAGCTTGAAAGATGGTGCGCAAAAATGCTACAATGATGCTTGACTCTGCTATGAAGTGAATCATGTTAACAACATCACGCCATAACAATATAACCATGTGTTCATTTGTGCATGTTGACAAGTTGAGTTGACCTGTACTCTATGAGTTTCAATTAGCCTTTAAACATGCTTATTTTTTATAATCGGCTTCATATAAGAGACATGATTTGAAATTAAATAATTTTCTTAGGGACATCTCCAAGCGCACATTATTGGCAACTTTTGCAGCTCCAGGAAACACAGTCTTCCAGATTCTGCCAGTTGGCTTCTGTAGTCTGCAGGAGGATATTATTCATGCTCCAGTTGATAACATAGATAAAAAGCTACAAGAGATCACAGTAAGTGACTTGTCCAGAAAAAATGACAGGGAGAACTTTATGACGCCACCAAGAGAAGATATATAGCAGTTTGGGTACTGATTTCTTCTGCTTCTGTGGCTGAGTATCAACATGATCTTCGAGCCAAGGAAAACAATGCACAATGGAGGCTAGCTCTGCTAGCGAAGAAGAGAGTTTTTATGGGAAATATTTTGGATACAAGGTACAGTCGCTTCTCCATGTACTGTCATGCCATACATTGATTTTTCAGAAGAAAAAAAAACACATGCTGAGAATTGCTCTCATTTTTGTTAATGGGTTTGAATATATGATACCTTAAAAAATTTTAAGCAAATTTCACAGGAGTACACATGTTGCCATAAGTATTAAGAAGTATAGACTTACAATTGCATCTCACAGAACTATATATTTATCTAAAGAGATTATCAACAATTCTAATTAAGCAACACTGAATTCTCAAAAGGTGGCTTTCAGTTTCAGTAGGTTTTCTCAACTTGCTAGCTTACTCCTCTGACAACTTGCTATAATGGGTCATGATATTCGGGGATAACATGGCCTGGCCAACTTATCAGCCACCATGATGGACAATCTGATTCCTCAAAATATGTGTACTAGTGTTAATCGATGTGCTGCTGTAGCAAGCAACAATATTTCAGCGGTTGGCCTAGAGATAAGCCTTTATCACTTATATTTAAGAAAAAAAAAGTCTATATGCCCCCGCCTCCCCCAACATTTAGCAGTGTGTCTACTTCACCCTGATGTTTAGAAGTGTCTACTTCATCCCCTGACCTACAAACTAGATATACTATCCCCCTATCTATAAAAAATCGTTTGATCTACCACTTAGGTGATTTCATTGAGTGGTTTTGCCTTGTTGGGCCCATATATCAGGTGGTATCTTATATCAACACAATTCATAAATTTTTCTTATGAAATCGAATGAAGATAAACCTTATATCAAAACTGTAGAGTTTGACACGATCTACTATTTTGTAGTTGACAATTATTTTATTAGAGATCATCTAGAAGCCCATTAAAAAAAAATGAAGACAATTATGTTAGAATATAAAGTGAATTGCCCATCTGATATGGCTAGGGAACTGGATGGTTTATTCAGGATCTGAGGATTATTCAACAATGGCAGCAGCAGAGCCAGTTCGCCCTCCTTGGGAGGCTCTGAACGACAATACTCTGCTTCTGCTTATCCCTCTCAATCAGCTGGCCCTTAGTTATATCCCCCTAATGGCCGGCTGTGCACTAACATGCACTCACAATGACCAAATCTCCTATTCCTACTCTCCAGATCCTAACTTGGCCGGCTGTGCACTAACATGCACTAACAACCTGCTGACCAAATCTCCTATTCCTAGTCTCCAGCTCCTAACTTAGCAGCAGCCCAGAATTAGCCACTGGTGGTTGCTGGCGCCTTCTTCTTTTAGTGTACTGCTTTCCAATGAAAGAGTCCACAACACTTCCACCCTCCTTTCGAAACAGTTTGTCCTCGAGCTGGAATTTGGGATAAGTGGTCGTGAATTCTTCCAGCAGCTCCTAGGTGGAATTAGCAAGGCTCTGGCCAAGGCACTGCACCGGGATTTCCCACACACCATGGTTGAGGCGAGCCCGAGCAGTGTGACTTGGTTATGGAACAGCATGGCCATGGACCACCGTTGGCAGTGGAATGATGTCAGCCGGGGCCCACCATGGAACTTCTTTAGGAATACCACGTGGAAGACAGCCTTGAGGGCCTCGAATGCAGCTGTCGCCGCGTCTGTCCATTGGAACGTGTCGCACTTGAGGAGGGCGGTCAACGGCGCGACAATGATGCCGTAGTTGTTGATAAAGCGTCGGTAGTAGCCTGTGAGGCCGAGGAAGCCACGCAGAGCATGGAGGGTTTGTGGTGTTGGCCATGATTGCACCATGTCGACTTTGACCGGGTCCAGGGCCACGCCCTCCGCCGAGATAGGTCGGGGTGGTGGCGGGGACGATGGGGTGTCGAAGAAGTCTCTGAACTTGGCGTGGAGCGGTTGCAGTAGGTCCAGGCGTCCATGGCATGGAGGATGGGACCACGCGTCACGCCAATGCCAGTCCACTGAGCGCGGTGGTTCTGGTGCTAGAAGGCCATAGTCTGGTCATCGAAATCCCACAAGATGGGGCCCAAAGACTTGAGCCTGTGACAGCCTTCCGCAACACCAGCTCGTAATCGGCGAGGGGCAGGTCGAAGAGGTCCATAGAGAAACCCTCACCGCCGGCGGTGACCTCCACGCTGCTGCAGACCCCATCGAAGGGAACATGGTCCTCATTGGCGACACCCACAGTGAGTCTCCGCCGTGATGCAGGCGTGAGGCCAAGACAACGAGCGGTGTCGCAGGCGATGAAGGAGTGCGTGGAGCCGCAATCCACCAAGGCGCGCAGCGAGGCACCCTTGATGGTGGTGTCCAGGAGCATCGTGTCCGCCGTGGTGACACCAGTAAGGGCGTGGAGGGATATTTCCACGTCCTCATTGCCGGAGGTGTCATCGGTCGCTAGAGTGTCGCCAGAGTGTCGTCCATTGGAGCGTCTTCCGCTAACTCCATGAGGTAGACGCCTTTCATCGTGCAGGATTTGTGGTGATCCTTGGTGAACTTCTTCGGGCAGTTGAAGCAGAGGCCGTCGGCACGACGTTGTGCCATCTCCTAAGGTGTCAGGTGCTTGTACCGAGCACCAGGAGGCGGTGGCGCGCCTTTGGTGGGGCGCCGGCGGTAGCAGAGGCCGTCGGTGCGGCGTTGTGCCATCTCCTGAGGTGTCAGGCGCTTGTACCGGGCACCGGGAGGCGGTGGCACTCCTTTGGTGGGTGCTGGCGGCGTCTGGATGGCGCCAGAGGCGGTGTGTGTGGCTCAGAAATGGCCGCAGGGGGCGTGGTTGGGCCGCCCGGTTGGCGCGAGGCAGGACACGCGGCACAGAGGAGGCAGCAGGGTCGTCGTCGTCATCGTCCAGTTCCAGGCGGTGCTCGAAGGCCCTGGCGAGCCCCAAGGCGTTGTCGAGGGATTGCGGGCATTGCAGTTCGACGTCCGTCTGCAGAGGGATGCGCAGGCTGCCCGTGAAGGTGTCGATCTGGTCCCGTTCGTTGAGATTGCGGCAGTGGGTGAGCAAGGGAAGGAATTGTGCCTTGTACTCCTCCATTGTGCTTGTGCGGCGCAGCTTCATGTGGGTCTTTGGGGATTGCCGCATGGGGGGGGGGTTGGCGAACGCACGCTAGACCTTGTCGACGAAGTCCAGCTAGGTGGGCGCACCGCGGTTTTCCCCCAGGTGGTAATACCAATGTTGGGCAGTGCCCTCCATGTTGAAGGACACGTACCAGACACGTTCCTCGTCCGGTGTACGGTGGGCGCGTAAGAACTGCTCCGCCGCCGTAGCGCGAGAAGCGGAGTTTGTGCGTCGGCGGCTTGCGCGGTGGCGGGTTAGGGGTCTCTAGCTTTTTAGGCGCCTTGTTGTGGTCGGAGGTGCCGGAGGTCATCTTCTCGGACCGCAGGTGGTTGACGGCCACCGAGAGGCGGCTCTGATCCCCCTTGACCGTCGTGACCTCGTTCTTGATGGAAGAGAGATTGGACCGATGGCGTTCATGGCGGCCATGAGATCGGCCGGCGAGGAGTCACCCATTGCAGAGGATCAACTGTCTAATACCAGGTTGATATGGCTAGGGAACTGAATGGTTTATTGAGGATCTGAGGATTATTCAACAATGGCTAAACCTAAACAATGGCAGCAACAGAGCCAGTTCGCCCTCCCTGGGAGGTTCTGAATGACAATACTATGCTTCTGCTTATCCCTCTCAATCAGCTGGCCCTTAGTTATATCCCCCTAATGGCTGGCATGCTGACCAAATCTCCTATTCCTACTCTCGAGATCCTAACTTGGTCGGCTGTGCACTAACATGCACTAACAACCTGCTGACCAAATCTCCTATTCCTAGTCTCTTGCTTCTAACTTGCAGCAGCAGCCCAGAGTTAGCCACCGGTGGTTGCTGGCGTCGCTTTCTTTTAGTGTACTGCTTTCTAATGAAAGAGTCTACAACACCATCTTCCTCGTTTGCTTAAGCTTTTGGGCTGAATAGGTTAGTGCACGCAACTCAATATGGTATCAAAGCCAGAGGTCTTGAGTTTGAATCCTTGGTAGGGACAATTAAATAAATAATTGTTATCCGCTCCTATTCCATGTTTAAGGCCCGAGGGAGCCTTCACGTGAGGGGGAGTGTTGGAGTATATAAGTGAGTTGCTCACCTCTCCCCATTAGTTTAAGCTTTTGAGTTGAATTGGTCGGTGCATGCAACTCAATATGATATCAAAGCCAGAGGTCTCGAGTTCGAATCCTGGTAGGCACAATGAAATAAAATAATTGTTGTCCGCTCCTATTCCTCGTCTGGGCCTGAGGGAGCCTCCACGTGAGGGGGAGTGTTTGAATATAAAGTGAATTGCCCATCTTCCCATAATCTTAAGCTTTTGAGTCATGTGGAGGAGTGTTGGAATATAAAGTGAATTGTCCATCTTCCTCGTAAGCTTAAGCTTTTGGGTTGAACTGGTTGGTGCATGCAACTCAATAAATCACATGATCTTAAATGAAAAAAATTCAATGGGAAAGTTTTAGATCTCGCTAAGCCGCTTTGGTGCAGAATGTTTCTCCATCTGAGGTCATTAAAAAATTCCAAAAATTGAATTGCAAAATATGACAATTTAAAACAAATATTTGAGCCTCCAAACTATCTCAAGTAAAAAAAGTTGTCAACTACAAATTTATAGATCTCATTAAGGGCTACAAGTTTGATATAGACAATGTCAACATCTGAAATCATTTGCAAAACAAAAAATTGAATTTCAAAATCTGATATCTTAAACGAATATTTGATCCTCTAAACTATCTCAAGATAAACAACTTGTCAACTACAATTTTATAGATCACATTAAGGGCTGCAAATTTGGTATAGACAATGTCAACATTTGAAGTCATTTGAAAAATTAAAATTAAAATTTTGAATTTCAAATCCAGTAACTTGAAACGATATTTGAGCCTCTAAACTATCTCAAATAAAAATGTTGTCGACTAAAAAATTATGGATCACATTATGAGCTACAGCTTTGGTATAGACAATGTTAATATCTGAAGTCATTCGAAAAATTCAAAAATTTGAACTCAAAATCTAATAAATTAAAACAAATATTTGGTCTTCTAATGATCTCAAATAAAATAGTTGTCCACTAGCATTTGTAGATCGTGTCGAGCCCTATAATTTTGATATAATGTCTGTCTTCATTTGATTTCATATGAAAAAAGCTATGAGTTATTTTGAGATATAAGGTGTGGGCCCAGCAAGGCAAAACCACCCACTGAAACCACCCCTTTTCCTTTTCTTAATTGCTTAGATATTATGTTAGCTTCAGGTTTGTTAAGGGCCAGTTTTGGCAGTGCTCTGCTCCGCTCCACTCTGCGAGATTCGGTACAACGCAGCAAAACGCTGCTGCACCCGCCTGCTCCGCGCGTGAAGCACTCCGGTTTTGCACTGCAGGTGGGGAGTGGAAAAAGCCTGTCCCCCATGCTCCCCGTACTCTGCTCTGCTCCGCTACCTGTGGCCCTTCTCCCTCCCTTGCTGCCCTTCTCTACTGATTCATAACCAGCCGACTAGATTCATGGAGGAGCATGATTCTCTGCTGGCTGACTCCGATCTATGTGAGGAGCTCGATTCGCCGCCGTCGACCTTGACCTGGCCACGTTCTTGTTCTGTGCCGCCGTCTCCTGGAGATGGAGCGACGAGAAGCTCTACCACACAGTTTATGTGGGGACCTAGCGCGTCTGGGAGGAGCAACAGGGAATTGCTTGGAATCATAGGGAAAGGGACCATGGGCAGAGGATCCCTGAAGGGGTTTTTGGCTTTTCAGTGACCCCTCAGAACCCAGGGAAGGCAATCCCTGTAGGGAATATTTTCCTGGGACCATTTAGAAACGAAATGGATAGGAGTCCCTGCTACTAAAACTTATTAGTCAAAATCAATCATAACAATGAAGAGAGTTATGAAACTTTTTTTCTCGAACGACTTAGGAGAGCTACGTGTCATTTCATTCAGAGAGAAAGAGTACAAAGAGTCGAGTAACATAACCCAACTCAATAGGGGCCACCTCCCACACACCCCCCAAACACAAAACCACAAAAGCTCCATGGGCTGGAGCAAAAAGGACACGATCAGAACATGACCAAGGATCCCTGGAGCCTAAACACCCTGGAGCAGTGAGCTCAAGAGAGTTATGAAACTCAAAAATCAAAAGTAATTGCACGAGGTTCATTCACCTAATACAGCCTCAAAGACTACTCAACATTCATCAGCCTAATACAGCCTCAAGGGAATTGGGGCACTAAATCCTTCTTGCATGGGTTTCCGAGTGGTCATCTGGCCAAGGGAGCTGGCTTTGTGGGTCTCCCATCTAGGGAGTAGTCTGGGATCCCCACTGGGGTTGAGGTTTCCAAATGAGCCCCTAGAGTATCCCATCTACATCATGTATGTCCTCTCTAAAATCCAGTGCCCTATTTCAATAGGGCTATTCCACTCCAAGACCTCACTATCTGACCACCCCGACAGATGTTTATTACAATCAAGAAACCAATCCATATCACCTTGACTGTCATCTCACTGTCCATGCTGGCTATCCCTCGGACTATTTCATCTTCATATATAGAGACTGGAAGTGGAAACTGCCATGCTGGGGCTTTCGTTAACATTGTAATATAGGATGCAATTCTAAAGAGAGTTACATTTAGATTTTTATATGAGGAAACTAATGTATGAAGTTTGATTAGTTTGCTACCTTAACGCTCCTCATCGTTAAAGATATGCTTGAAATACTCAGGTTCTCAGTTGAATTTTTGGCAGTTTGTCAGATGTATTTTTTGTTTTTGTTTTTCAGAGTTACTGCTTTAGATGCTTGCGGTAACTATGGATATGCTGGGACACATGCTGGTCTGCTGTATTTGTGGGAATTGTCTTCTGGGAGAAAAGTGACTGGTACACAGTGTTTCAACCGTAAGTGATAGATTACCATGTCTTGATGTTTGATGTCATGTTGTAATGTCGAAACATGCTCTATTCACTGAGGGCCATCTTCATTCTCATCTTCAGTGAACAAATTAATCATATCAACATCATTATTATATATATTCACTTAACGCATATAGTTCCACATTTATAATGAAACATGGTTGCTAAATAGTAGATTTTACTAGGAATTAGGTATGGATACCATGGCTAAGCTACTCCGAGCTCTTTTCCACCTGTGGGCATTAATTCAGTGTGCCTGACAATGTTAACCATAATTTCTTCCTATTATGATCTGTTTTAGAGTGAATTATGTGTTTGTGGTATGAGTCAGTTCGTTCTAATCAAAGTCGTGCAACCAGGTGGACGAGTCTCCTGTGTTGCTGTTGATTCCAAATCAGGTGCAGTGGCAGTGACTGATGGTGGATGCCATGTATTACTTTACACACAGGACAAGGTACAAACTGATGCCGGAGCAGATGGGCACATACCTGTTTAGGATGAATAAAGTAACCATTGCGGCAAGCTAATAGAAGTTTTGCAATTGTGTATATATAGCTTACATTTTGCTGTGTGTATAAGGTTTTGGTCTGTTCTGTACTTATTTTTCTGGCACTATGCAACACAGCAAGGATAGTTTGCTCTATGTTGCTCCATCTGCTTGACCTGTTTAGTAAGATACTGTAGATGTCTATGTCAGCAAGTATGTATCCTCTGGATAGACGATAGATGCTGAAACACTAGACTCAAGGACCAGGAAGCATGACTAAAAACTGGCCAGACTTTTAGGCAAGTGATGTGTAGGTGTTAAGGCGAAGCATATGCATTTCATGTGCATAGCACTATTCATGCATACATGTGCGGATGTGTCCTTTTATGACATTTTGGAGACGTTTTTGTTCATAAAAGAATGATGCCCTAGGTGATTTAAAACATTTTAGAAAATGTCCTCACTTATGAAATATGAGACCCTAGCCAAACTACCCCATAACCTTCAAATTAAAATGTGTTTAATTATTTTTTTAGAAAAAGAAATATATGCAAATTGTTTAAGTCGGAGGTGTAGAGTGCAAAAGTTCCATATACATGAAATGTTAATTTCTGGCAATGATTAGGGCTGCTTAACCTTTTATTTTGTATACACACTTAAAAATGTGACAACATGAAAGTTGCAGTATAAGACCTATATTTGGACCTAGAACAATGCCAAGGTGAAAATTTTGATTGGAAGGGTGTTAAACTAACTCAGAGAAATAATCAACGCTCAAAAGATTCCTGAGTCCTTGAAACATAGCAGAAACTGTCGAATGGCTAACCTATTTTCTCCAAATTCTTGTATATAACTTAACCAAGTGTCTAAATAGAAGTTGAAACCTATACTAGCTAGTTGAAATGCAAGAAAATCTTGTTGAGGTTTAAGCAAGTGTACGCATTGAAATTCATACACCAAGCTGGGCAACTCAACATAAAAGTTAGGGGTTTTAGTCCGGAGTGAAACCATGGTCTCTTCTGAACTTTAGGCCTCTCAATCTCGCAAAACATTGACTAAATCACCCAATCTCCGACCTTCCCAGCAAGACTTTGACCCATCCTTGACATAGCTCAGCATCAGTAATGCCCCTCGGCCCCTCCCCATCTGAGTTTCCAAGCGGTGGTCGCCATTGGCATCAACCTAGAGCTCAACGTTGCTGACCTTTGGCAACCCGTCCCTTCGTCGTTGTAAGGACCGTGACGCCTAAGAGGGGTTTGAATTAGGCAACTTAAAATTTTACTTCTAACTATGACCTCTAATTTCACCTTAGCTAGTGTGTTGCTATCTAATTGTGTAACTACGGTTTTGCTAGTGTGTTGCTATCTCTACCACAAAAGAGTTATGCAACCTAGGTTTCTAATCCTATCAACTAGCCTATCAGGAAAGGTAAAGCATACAACCAAGATTGCAATATAAATGTGGAAACTAAAGATAAGGTAGAGATGCAAACTCCCGTCGATGACCCCGGTATTTTTACCGAGGTATCGAGAAACGCTCAAGCTTCCCCCTAGTCCTCGTTGGAGCCCCTCGCAAGGAATCCCTCGTAAGGGCCAAGCTCCCGGTCGAGTAACTCCATGGATTGCCCTGGGCCTTCCCCACGCGCAAATGGGTCTCCAGTGTGCCTTCCGGCAAGTTTCTCCTAGACTGCTCCCCGCCGTCTTCACTATCAAGCTTCCGGCCAAAACGCCGCGGTTGGTGTGGTCTTGCAAGACTTACAAGCCCCGCCGAGTACAACAATGGTGCGCGCAAGCACCAAGTGGTAAGAGGTGTGCAAACCACACTAAACACTAGGTCTAAACCTAGGGCAAGCGCATAAGCGAAGGTCTAATCAACCTAAGCACTTCATAAAAGCACTTACGCTAATCACATAATATTTCACTAAGCACTTTTGGTGGCTAGAACAACTAAAATTGAGTCTAAACTCATATATCAATTTCTTGGGCTCTCACCGTACCAATTTGGTCGGCCATGGGGGGTATTTATAAGCCCCCAACCAAATAGAGCCGTTGGTCTCCTTAGAGGGCATTTATGCGCACCTCCGAACCGGACTTTGGGGGGGGGTCTAGACCATTCTTCTTCAGCCTGGTTCCCTCTAACGGTCACTGACAACGCGACCGTTGAACTTACCGTTACGCGTACCACTAAGGCTGACATGTGGGGTTAGCCTTCGGACCAGACTGTTGATTGGTCCAGATCCCTCAACCAGACTAAGTCCAGAGCCTTTGGCGCTCTCTGGAACCTCTCTGGACACCTCCAGACCGAGCTCGCCAATGGTCCGAATGATCACTATTTATAGGGTCTGGATCACCCTGTAGCTAGGGTTTGCAACCGAACCGTGGATCCATGATCCGGACCCTTGATCATCAGGGTTCGGAGCTCCTGAAATGCTCCTTTTACTTCGTTTCTTCGCGACCTTTGTGTCCAGCTTGGTTCCATTCTCCGTGCTTGGACTTTGCTTGGTCTTTTAAGTCTTCTATTGTTCTTCTATGGTCTTGCTTGAGGTGTTGATCATCGGATCACCTCGTCGCCTTCGTCCAAGTCACGTTTGCACCCTATTGGACTATAAAATAAACACTTGCAAATACATTAGTCCAAAACGGTTGTGTTGATCAAACACCAAAATCCAAACTTAATTGGGCCAAGGTCCATTTTCCTTACAGTCATCTTCCCCTTGCGCTAGACTCCTTGAGGTCTGCCACAACCATGCACATGCCCTCGCTATCTCCTAGCGTGCATGGAACGGAGTGAAGGATCGAGTAGGCGACTAGAAGGGGAGGGGTGTGAATGGGAGCCAATTCAAAATTCTCCTCTGAGAATTTGGCCTATGCCCCAATAACCCCAGGCGCTCTCAAAACCCAAACAGAGATCACATAGGTCCACTAGTGACCATATGACCTATAAAAGATCAGAGACAACGTAGACACTATATGGAAGCAAAAACGCAACTGAAACGCAGAAATCGCAGTGAGGTCACAACCTGCAGCATAAAAACCGGCCTAGCAGGTTTCAGCAATAAAATTAGCTTGGCCGGTTTGGAGAACCAGCTTGGTTGGTTTCAGTAGTAAAACTGGCTTGGCCAGTTTTCCTTAACTACACCCTGAGCCAAGAGGGAAAATCCAAATCTCGATCTAATCAAGTTCAAATGAAACCGAATTTTACCTAGACCTTCTCCCTGATGAAAAGAAAATATCTGCAAAGTTTCAACTCCTGAGGATCAAAGAAACGAAGCAGATCTAAGAAGTGGCTCTCAAAAATAGGGTTTTCTTTATTTTCCTCCAAAGTTGGTTTCTGGATGCTTGTGGGGAATCTGTTCAAACCAGTTGGTGAGTATGTCCCTAGAGGGTCATGGCATTAGAAGATCAACACGACATATCCCCAAAACCACAAATCAAAGTAATCCAAAGGAAATTCCAAAAACCACACCAGAGACAGATTGAACTCGATATTTTAGAGAACAAATTCATTGATTGATTGATCATGATGATATCTTTACAAGGTCAGTCTAGCCTCCACCCTTCATCCTCCCTTTAAAAATTAGAAAACCAGAGAAAGAGGTGCTCCTCCTCTCTACTACTAATCTTCACTCAGCGATGACAACTTGGCTAGCCTAAGGAAATAAACTTAGGGGGAGAGATGGCTGTCATGGGCAGCCACTATCCCTATTTATGGAGCTATTACACATTCCAAGATTACACCTAAGTATTTCCTTGAACCACTTAGCCACGGGGCAAAATGGTCCAAATTAGATTACGAGCACCGAACAACCACGAGCCCTTCATGAAGACGCTTTGCCTCAACGCAAGCTCTCTGATGACGCCACATGCCACCCCGAGATCCTCCTTTGGGTTTTGAGGCCCGAACCTGCAAACCTACCGCCTGTGGTTTTTTGTCCCAAACCTCCAAACCCACTTGGAGTCATGTAGCCACTACACCTCCTCCATGATGTTGACGCATGTCCCACTTGTCCTCGACTGCTTAATCACTAAGTGCTGACACACTCGCCTTGGCTTGGTCCAATCACCATCTGGACTTCAGTTAACACCATCTTCACCTCCATCCTCGCATGTACACTTGCTTGTTGACATGTCTAAGTGCTTGCCATCCATGGACCATCCTCCGACCTTTGTTCCAAGCCTCCACTTCTGTCCTTCACTTTTCGTGGTCCATCATGCACAGACTCCTCGCTTGACCTTCTCCATTGCCATCGATTGTCTTGCGCTCAACACCTACACATCACAAAGCTAAGAGACTTGTTGCGCACACTACTCACTCATGCCATGGTTAGTCTCAACACACTAAATCGAAGCTCCGATCACCTCTTGACAATCACTCATCAAACATGCACATGGGAACATATCCACCATATGTTGGCACGAAGAAACATCAATGCCATTGTCAGACCACTACTATAGAAATGGTTTTTGCCAATACTATTTTCACTGCTGGATTTATGAAAGACATTCATGATAGTTTTTACTGTCAGTTTGTAAAATAAATTGTCGGGGTTATAACCCCGGGGTGTCTCAGGGCACCGATTAGATAGCAGGCCGAGTGGCCCATGATACATCAGCCAGCAAGAGCCCGAACGACCGAGGCCCGGTTGATCCAGAAAAACCAGGCCGAGTGCTAAGGCGGGGGTTGGCCACGACCCCTTCATTAGACTTAGCTACATGACATGTAAGAGACTCATGACCTCCCCACCGCTCTGACCCCTGGGAGGAATGCGGAGAGGTCGAGCCGGACCAAGTGTGCTCGCTCTGACAAGAGTAGACACGCCACACTGACCCCGCAAAGACCGAGGGGACAATGGTCACCTTGGTCCGATCAGACGCCACCCCTGCACCATGCAACTCAGACAAGACAACACCGCCCAAGGCAGTGATGTTCGGTACAGTGCCCACTGGCCAGATATGGTCCGATAAGACGCATGTACGATTCTACCCACTATGGGATGGGATCCACGATGAAGGCCTTGACTTAGAGACCATCTAGACTGGTGGGAGCCACGACCCCAATGATCGGTATCATGGCCACCAACTCCACAAGCCAACCAGGTGATTGACGACCTAGGGGCGGCTATGAACTCCTGTACGACACCTGAGGAAACCAGGAGGTGATGACAAAGACCATGACAGAGACCATGTCGCATAGGACTGCTGGTGAACCATCACCGTGCCTATAGTGCTACCACGACTAGCATAGTAGCACCACGCCACACCATGCCACGACGTGGCCACATGACAGTGACGACAACCACGCCCGGACGTGCACCACAAGACAGCGTAGCTTGCAAGCCAAGTTAGCTAGGTCCTCCCTCAGGCTCATGACCCTTCGATCAGGAGAACATTCTTCTTTATACATGCCCTGGCTCCAAACTCTATATAAGGGCAGCCAGGGCACCCATCTTGGGGATCTATCGGTGTTTAATAAACCGTACTAGTAAACTTATACGATTGCCGCGCTACTCTAGGAAGACGATGGTAGCATCCAAAAGACATGAGGATTTATACTGGTTCAGGCCAGAGCCCTACGTCCAGTCTCAGAGATGATTGAGTTCATGTTCCTTTCTTGAATGCTCTGAAGTTCTTACAATGGGGGGGTGCAAGAATGGTGGAAGACGAAGAAGAGCTAGAGCTAGGAGACGGGCAACCCGAAGGGAAGCTTCAGGAGCCCTGCTATGATGGAGAGTGAGTAAATGAATAGGGGACTCCAAATCCCTAAAATGGGTGCCCTGGTTGCCCTTATATAGAGTTTGGGGCCAGGGCACATACAAAGGAGGAGTTCTCTCGACCGAAGGGTCATGAGCCTGAGGAAGGGCCTAGCTAACTTGTCTTGCAAGCTACGTCATCTTGTGGAGCACGTCCAGGCAAGGCTGTCATCAAGGTCTTGTGGCCACATCGTGGCATGATGTGGCATGGTGCTACTATGCCGGTCGTGGCAGCACTATAGGCACGATGGTGGTTCACCAACCGTCCTATGCGACGTGGCCTCTACCGTGGTCTTCATCATCATCTCCTAGTTTCCTAGGGCATTGTAAAGGAGTTGGTAGATGCCCCTAGGTCGTCGATCACCTGGTTGTCTTGAGGAGCTGAGCGCCATGATCCTGATCACTGGGGTCGTGGTTCCCTGCCAGTCTGGATGGCCTTCAAGTCAATGCCTTCGTTATGGATCCCATCCCGTAGTGGGTGGGGTCGTACATGCATCTTGTCGGGCCATATCTAGCTGGTGGTCATCGTACCTGTCGTCATCGCCTTGGGTGGTATTATCTTATCTGTACGGCATGGCGCAGGGATGGTGTCTGACTGGACCGACGTGACTGCTGTCCCCTCGGTCCCTATGAGGTAAGTGCGGCGTGCTTGTTTTTGTCAGAGGAGGCATGCTTGGCTGCACTTGACCTCTCTCTGTTCCTTCTAGGGGTCGTGATGTGGGAGAGGTCGTGTGTCTTTTGAGCGTTGTGCGGCTAAGCCAAGAGGGAGGGGTCGTGGCTGACCCTAGCCTTATCATCTGGCCTAGTTTGCTTGGCTTAGCTGGGCCTCATTCGTTCGGGCTTTCACTAGTTGATGTGTTGTGGGCCGCATGGCCTTTTGATTAATCGGTGTCATGAGACACCCTGGGGTTATAACCTGACAGTAGCCCCCAAGCGTTTTTATGATCACGAAGTGATCGTGAAAGCGCTGAGATGCGTGTGCGTTGAGCGCAGGCTCGTAGTCATGGCTTGTTCGAGCTTCGTTGCTCGACCCCTCGCAGGTTGGTGCGTTCAATATAGTAGGTGGCCGCTATGTTCTGCCCTATCAGGATGCCCTGGTGATGCGGTACGTAACTGCTGAGCCTTGCCATGTCAGTGTGCTGCATCTCAGGGTTCATGACCCAGGCGGGACCGAGTAGTCTCGTCGACATCATACCGGTCCTGTCTTTATGAGAGTCTCGATTTGCTCGACCTCACGCGGGCCATTGACATTGGCTGCGGCCTCCCGTGATTCACCACATGGTGCAGGAGTTTTCAGGACACTCAGTCCACCCTTGTGCTTATAAACAGAAGTTTTCCTTCCATTCGAGCCATTATGGTGGTATCTACAAATCGCTTCCTACCTTCCTACCAAGAGAGCGAGGAAATGGGAGAGAAAAGCTCGAGGAGAACCCATGGTTCCCATCGTTTGCTCCTTTGGGGATGGTCCGTGGTGGCTAAAGCCGGTGTCACCATTTCAACAACTGGTGCTAGAAGGGGTCTTATGAGCGGAGAAGGAGAGGATGGCACTGCTACCGTGTAGGGGGTTGTGCAACCTTTGTGACATGGCTGCACTTTGACCACCCTTTTGCTCCATCTTGGCACCAAAGTGGTTGCCAAGGTGTTTGCTAGAGCTAGGCAGTCGTGCCGCTCTCTTCCTCCCTGTGTTCTGATCCCTAGGGCTGTGACATTATGGGAGGGCTTGTGAGTTTGTTTTTTGCTTCGTCTCACCTCCCCTATGGTGTCGTTCCTCGAGAGCTATTCAGTGATACCACCACTAGGGTGTGGTGGAATCACTTTTTGCATTCCTTGTGTGTGGATCGTCTGCACATTGCTTTGTAATCATATAAGATATGAATAAAAGTTCAAGGAGTCCTCCTTCTAGAGTTGCTACAGCCCTCTTGTGAGGCCGTAGTGAGTCCCCGAGCCATTTGGCTAGATTTAGGCTTGTAGGTGCCGATCCAACGTTCTCCGAGTGGGTTATCGGCCTCTCGCTATGCTGGGTAGCAATGAGGCAATTTTGGGCCTTGCCACAGGAGCACCTTGGTCGCAACTTGTGAAGCTCATACATGTTTGTTATATGCAGTTTGGCTGCACGTGCTTTGTGGTCGTGTTATTCAGGTGAGACCTCATTAACCTTTTGACCTGCTTGACCGGGATTAGATTCACGACTCTAGGGACGTGATCTTCAGGTGTGTCACTGGCCTTTTGCCGCGCGGGGCGGTGAGGTCGTCAAGTGACCATGGACCTTTTCTCCTTAGTGTTTGTGAGCTCTAGGGTGCAGGACTTGGGCGAGTCATTGGCCTCTCACCATGCAGGGCAATGAGGTTGTCGAGCGACCTTGGGCCTCTCCTCCCAAACGTCTGCGAGCTTAAGGACGTAGGCTTTGGGTGAATCATTGGTGTCTCACCGCGTAGGGCGACAAGGTCATTGAGCTACCTTAGACCTCTGCTCCCAAAGGTCTACAAGCTTGAGGCTATAGGCTTTGGGTGAGTCATTGGCCTCTCGCCGTGCAGGGTGATGAGGTCGTCGAGCGACCTTGGACAACTCCTCAGAAATGTCTGTGAGCTTGAGGATGCAAGCTTTGGGTGAGTCATTGGCCTCTCGCTACGTAGGGCGATGAGGTTGTCGAGCGACCTTGGACCTCTCCTCCCAAATGTCTGTGAGCTTGAGGATGCAAGGTTTGTGTGAGTCATTGGCCTCTCGTTGCGTAGGGTGATGAGGTTGTCGAGCGACCTTGGATCTCTCCTCCTAAACATCTGCGAGCTTGAGGATGTAGGCTTTGGGTGAGTCATTGGCCTCTCACCGCGTAGGGCGATGAGTTCATTGAGTGACCTTGGACCTCTCCTCCCAAACGTCCACGAGCTTGAGGATGCAGGCTTTGGGTGAGTCATTGGCCTCTCGCCACGTCGGGCGATGAGGTCGTCGAGCAACCTTGGACCTCTCCTCCCAAATGACTGTGAGTTCCAGCGTCGCTTCATGAGGAAGGCACTGTTACATGACTTTTAGCCACCCGTGGTGACGATCCCTCCTAAAAGGGTTGCTGGCTCTCGTGGGTGCGCATGGGTTCGCGGTCTGGCTTTAAGTCACGGTTTCGGGTCGTGGGGAGGGACCAGCCGTGGCTTGGTTCGGATTATCAGGACCGCTCGGGCCTGGCTCTGGCTTCCTCCTGCTACCCTTTCTCGACCTCAAAGGGTCCTACTAATGGGAATGAGGGATCCCGATCTTCCGTCAGGTTCAAGATAGCTATCGATTTGGTGGAGAGCGACACACCGATCTGGCTTTAGATCACAAAGACCCAAACCCTGCAACCTTAGCACCACGTCTCCTCTGGTTATCAACCGTGTCACAATCCAGTTGACCTCACCAAGAAGGCCAAACCCTGCTACCAATCAAAGAACAAAAGCAAGAACAAGATAAAACGCAACTCAATTAAAGTGACAATTGCAGATGAATGATTAAGCACTCGTAGTTGGGGTCTTGCAAACCGATAACGGCGACTGTTCAATGACATATTGATCTAAAGCAAAACCCAAAACCTAACATAGGCAGTGGCTACTAATTATATAACCTAAGGGGCATCCAAGGACCTCTATTCGCGTCCCTAAGAAGTCCGACACGTTACAAGGCCCAAATGGCCCAAAAGATGGTGACGCAGCGTCCTGACAGATTCTGGATGTCAACATGTTTCGACGATTCTCATTGATTCTGAAGGAATTTTGACATGGGACCACTTTCATCGGTTAGCTTATCAAAATAGCTTTCCATTCATCTATGGATCGTCAAAAAACGGAGTCCGTTTGTGACTTAGGCGTCCGTTTTACTACAGACTGCTCTGTAGCCCGAGATGGACTCGAACTTGACTTGGATTAGGCCTCCAACTTGGCTTGGATGCCCTTGCTTGCCTCCTAAGGTGGTGGCCAAGGGGGAGGACGTCCAAGGGCTTCGTTTATGTGTTCTCCATCTCCTTGGGGTGTGCTCCAACTTGGGCCAGGGTCTCAAGGGTGGAAAACAAGCCCATGATGACGATGTAGCTCCCGACAGAAATAGAGACATCATGTCTTGATGATTTGGTGGCATTGCCGACGTGATATTGAGATGGGACCAGATCTATTTGAAAGCTTATCAAACAAGCTTTCCATCAAGTGCTCATTGACCGCAATCGCACTCCGGATGGAGGAGTTATGACCTTCCCAATGAAGCATTGTCGGGCCACCGATGAACTGAAAGTTCAACTTTGATGAACTTGCACTTTGAGACACATTTGTACCTATAAGCAAATAATGACAAGTACATGTGGAACCAAGTGAATTGTACCAAAAATCACTATACAAATATAGGAATGAGCTCACCTTATAATCAATGGTCTTATCCAAAGGTCTCATGTCCTCATCGCGTACTGCCTTGTTATAGGCAGGTTTCAGCTTTCGCCCCACATGGGGAGATGCTTGTCCACAATAACCATGTGGTCAGAGTGGTGCGCTCCGTCGGGACCCGATATCCTCCCCAATCAACGTGGAGTTTGGTTGTGCCTCATCGAGAGAAGTCCCATAAATCATCGGCTGTCAATCCCGTCGGTCCCCAACCACCTCCGCAGTGGCTTGGGGGAAAGATGCCTCCCCCAGAGGGGTCAACCCGGGAGACTTCAAAGTGGATGACTCGAACACAGAGAGAGATAGTCGTGTGGCTCCATGCCACCGTTTAGAGCTGCAGGGGCCCATCTCCTCCCTGCCCCTATCCCTTTTATGGCCTCGAGCCCTTCTAAGGGCTGGCCCAAGAGAGGTTTCCTAAGCACGACACGGGGTCGTGTTCGTGGTGGGTCACTCTTGCATGCAGATTTAGGGGTGTGTGACCTCCTTGATCATGTGGCATTGAGGATGTCCACTAATGGGCAACAAGGCGCCCTTTGAACGAAGGCGTGTAAACCGAACCGATATGAAATATGAAAGTGAGCAGGGCCTACCTAGCCTAGGTTATCGCGTGGGAGGTCGTCGCTCCACCTTCCGCCTAGTCACCTCCCCCGCCCTGTAGGATTATCAAAGTGGTTAGTAATGGTCGTGGGCTTTGTTTGCTTGCTGAGGTTATCCTTGTGTCTATAAATCCGCTAGGGCGGTGCACTATGGAGGTATCATTCTCCCGTCTCTTGCATTTCCTTCTTCTTTCTTCTGCTTGCGCACTTGTAATTGCCCCCCTGGTGATTGATTATAGGAACAGTCTTTGTGAGGAGTCTCCTGAGGTCGATGGGCCACCGTCGCTCCTCCTATCTTCTCTGCGAGAACAAGGGTAAGTGATTTTCGCGTCGTTCTTTGGATTTGATTGCGCTTGTGTTATTCATGGGCATGTTCAGGATCATTTCTCTAGCACTAGTGTCGGAGGCCAAGGGTCCTTCTGGCACCACCCATCCCTGGCCCATTCTAGCTCTGGAGCCGGTGAGCCCTCGTCCCCTATCCCTTACCATCGGGCGGCAAGGGATATGGAGCTTCATGCTCGAAAGGATGTGGCTCGTCGATTGCACTCGAACTCTATCTGTGAGGTGGCCTAGTTGAAGGCCCGCATGGATTATCTCCAGGAAGCCCTCCAAGTGGCGAAGGAGCAGGTCGCCGAGGTGTGGGCGCTTGCCACCGCTGCTCGGGTGCGGGCGTATGGTGAGTTTCTTATTTCCTCTAATTCCTATTCGCCAGGTTTTTGATTTTGGGTTTTGGTGGGACTTTCTAGACCGCAATGCTGGAGGAGCAGCTCGCGACATCCCGCCATGAGGTGGAGGGGCCCGTCCTTGGGAAGGTCCCTCGGGCGAGAACCGCCATCAGGGTGCGGCCCCCGGAGCCCGGCAGGGGACAGCTTTGGTGGGTGACTCGGCCGCCACTACGAAAGTTGCTAAGGCAATTGTGAAGGTGAGGGTTAGTCTTTGCGGATGCAGCTAGGCTTCCTAAGTGGCGCCTGATGTTCCCGGTCTGCCGGCCGATGGGCTTCGCTGGCGGGCGTAGTTGTAACATTTTAAACTATCTATGTGATCTATCGACGGTTTTGACTTCTTGTTTGCTCTAGCCATCGTTTTGTCGTTGTTATTTTTACATTACTTTTGTCTTTGCCCGACATAGGTGGGCTTGTGTTCTCTTTTGGCAGATTGGTTACCCACGGTGCGCTGACGGTAGCTTGAGATGGTGAATCGGGCTTTGCCCCTATAGTGTCGCATGGCGTAGGTAGCGACAATGTGTGCTAGCGGGGGACCTCACATAATCTCCCCTCATGGGCCATGACACTTTGACCGCTCATGAGGAGCGGGTCAGGTCATTTAGAAGGTGGGATGCCTTTGAGACAAAACGTATGGGTTCTGCACACCTAAGTTCATTCTACGCTATGTCTTAGCCGGCTAGGTTCATCTATCGCCTCTATGCGCGTATGCGAATGCGATCAAATAACAAAGAGAGGGACAAGATTGATATCACCGATGTTTGTTCGGGGAGCGAACGTTTGCCCTGATGCTACCGCTTGCGTCATGGTGAGCTCCCGAGCGCTCGTTTGTGGTGGAGTTGTTGTGGCTCCCGGGCTTTGGGTTGGTGAGGGCACTTACTGGTTGGCGTAGATCATCCTCTCAGGCTGCCTCAGGCTCATCCCTGTTGGGTCATCATCCTCGGTGGGCCCACAAGCCCCTAGGGGATGATGCCTTCGTGCCCATCCTATTGTAATCTTTAGCTGGGAGGACTTGTGCATTTTGGTGCTTGAGTCCTCCTGGTGTGACGACATCACGACCGTTGCATCCTTGCCTCTGGTTGTGGTTGCCACTATTGACGGAGGGCTAGCATGGCTTGTCGCTGTGGAAGCTGGTTCTGAGTGCAACGCGGTTTGATCCGCTCACCGCGGTGCGCGGTGTGCTTGGGAAACCTGCTTCCTTGGATGCACGCACCTCCAAATAACAGCTGACAGTTCACGGAGACTTGTCATGCATCCTGTTCATCATGCAGGGTTGGGTCTCGGTTCCAGGCTTGGTCCTGCATGGTGTGGCGCCAGCTAGCCATCCGATCACTAGCGATGCCGCCACGCGGCGGTGGGTAGCTACATCGCTGGTGTGTGCCCTGGCTCATTGTGTTCCACTGGCAGTAGAGACGTCGTCCGGGGCATGATTCTACTATAGGGTCCAACTTTTTCATGTAGTGAGTCTAGACTAGGTAGAAGCCGATAATGGGCATTGATCCATTAGTTTGAACGATCTCGTGATTCCCTATAAGGATGTGGCCACTGAGGGCCATTCCTTGGGTGAGCTCGCCATGAGCCTTGGACCTCTGGCTTCCTAGGTGGAAGTCTTGACTATGGCCAGTAATGAGAGAGGGTATTAGACCCCCTACGTAGGTGAAATCTAGGATGCAGCCCCCGTGGGCAATTCCGAGAGTGTGCCCGCCGTGGACCGTAGGATCCAGATCTCCAAGGTGGAGGTCTAGGCTGCGGTTGAAGGTGAACATAGGTGCTGGCCCTTTGATGTTGATGAACTCATAGTTTTCATGGAGGATGTGGCCGCCGTGGGCCATTCCATGAGCGAGTCCATTAGTGATGCGAGGAGCCATCGCTTCCTTATCAATAAACGAGAGTGTGCTACTGTCCCCTACCTGGCGCACCAACTGTTGCTGTTTCGTAAACCCGACTAGTAAACTTATATGATTGTCACACTGCTCTAGGAAGATGATGGTAGCATCCAAAAGACATGAAGATTTATACTAGTTTAGGCCAGAGCCCTACGTCCAGTCTTAGAGATGATCGAGTTCATGTTCCTCGCTTGAATGCTCTGAAGTTCTTACAATGGGGGGTGCAAGAATGGTGGAAGAGGAAGAAGAGCTAGAACTAGGAGGCGGGCAGCCTAAAGGGAAGCTTTAGGAGACCTGCTACGATGGAGAGTAAGTGAATGAATAGGCAACTCCATATCCCTAGAAAGGGTTCCCTGGTTGCCCTTATATAGAGTTTGGGGCTAGGGCACATACAAAGCAGGAGGTTCTCCCGACCGAAGGATCATGAGCCTGAGGGAGGGCCTTGCTAACTTGGCTTGCAAGGTATGCTATCTTGTGGAGCACGTCCGGGTGTGGCTGTCATCATGGTCTTGTGGCCATGTCGTGGCATGATGTGGCATGGTGCTACTATGTCGGCCATGGTGGCACTATAGGCACGATGGTTGTTCGCCAGCCGTCCTGTGCGACGCGTTCTCTGCCGTGGTCTTCGTCAGCGTCTCTTGGTTTCCTGGGGCGTCATATGGGAGTTGGTAGCCGCCCCTAGGTCATCGATCGCCTGGTTGTCTTGAGGAGCTGAGGGCCATGATCCTGATTGCTGGGGTCATTGTTCCCCACCGGTCTAGATGGACTTCAAGTCAATGCCTTCATCGTGGATCCCTTCCCGTAGTGGGTGGGGTCATACATGTGTCTTGTCGGGCCATATCTGGCTGGTGGTCATCTTACCTATCGTCACAGCCTTGGGCGGTATTGTCTTATCTGTACGACATGGCGTAGGGATGGCGTCTGAATGGACCGAGGTGGCTGCTGTCCCCTCGGTCCCTGTGAGGTCAGTGCGGCGTGCTTGTTTTTGTCAGAGGAGGCATGCTTGGCTGCACTCGACCTCTCTCCGTTCCTTCTAGGGGTCGTGATGGGGGAGAGGTCGTGCATCTTTCTAGCACCGTGCGGCTAATGAAAGAGGGATGGGTCATGGCTGACCCTAGCCTTATTGTCAGACCTAGTTTGCTTGGCTTAGCTGGGCCTTAGTCGTTCGGGCTTTCACTAGCTGATATGTTGTAGGCCGCGTGGCCTTTTGATTAATCGATGCCTTGAGACACCCCGAGGTTATAACCCAGATAGGATCTGAACTCATTCACTCATTCTTACACCATAGAAGGGCTCCTGAAGCTTCCGTTCAGGCAGCCCGTCTCCTACCTCTAGCTCTCCTACCTCTTCCACCATTCTTGCACCCCCCATTGTAAGAACTTCAGAGCATTCAAGCGAGGAACACGCACTCGATCATCTCTAAGACTATACATAGCGCTCTAGCCTAAACTAGTATACTTCGTTGTCTTTTGGATGCTACCATCGTCTTCCTAGAGCAGCGTGACAATCATATAAATTTACTAGTCCGGTTTACAAAACACCGACACAAATCATTAGTGAAAATTCAACAGTTCATATACAACCGATGGTGAAAATCATCATCATTTTGACCGATGGTTTATTATAAGAACCATTGGTAAAAACATTGTTACCATCAGTTTATTACTCGAATCACGTGTAACAAACCAACTATGGAAATTTTTGCACTAGATACACCTATGAAGCCCATCTGGTAGCCTAATAAGCGTCATCATATGAAAACCACCTTCGAAACTTTAGCCCTTGGCCTTCTCATTTCTTTCTCTCTCACTAGCGCTACCTCCTCTTCTCTTAGCCATCGCCCCCACCCACCCTACACTAACACAAAAATTATTTTAGGAAACAACCTCTCAGATTAATGGAGGCAAGCACATTAAGAGGCCGCCTCTGTAATTGTCCTGATGGCCTCCAGGCAAATGCTTGCCTCTGAAAATTATTCACAAAGGCGTGTGTCTTAAGGTGATCGCCTTGATTAACAGAGGCGATCGTCCTAGGATTCCTTTCTTTGTAAATCGCATCTTAAGATGCCAGTCTCTGAACATCGATATTAACATAGACGGTTATTCTAAGCATCCATCTTTAAAAATCGATTTTTCAAAATAGGCATCTTAAGATGTTAGACTATTCACATATCTTTGGATCATGTTGTATAGATCAACTTCCCTTTAGATATTTAGGAATTCCAATGAACCATAGAAAGCCCAGTAATAAAGACTCAAAACCTGTTTAAAATCATTTTCAACAAAAATTAAGTAGCCGGAAAGGAAAAAAGAAGTAGCAAAGCCCAAACGGAGAGGGTTGCGTGGCCAACAACATAGCCATATGCTACACCCACAGTGTCCTGGCGACATCAGTGGTGGAGAAGAGGATCACATTATAGAGGCATATCCTCCCATTACTCTAGTGCTAGGATAGATCGGGTTGGGGGCATGGCTAACCTCACAGGAATATTATTTCCAACACTACTAGAGAACATACTTTCGGTTTTGGCTTTAGTCCTGACCATATTTGGGCCTAGGACTAAACATAGGATTAGTCCCGGTTGGAGCCACCAACTGGGACTAAAGTCCCCTGCCCAACGGCTAGAGCCGTAGGATTTTGCAGGAGGGGACCTCTAGTCCCGGTTAGTGGCTCAAACTGAGACTAAAGGTCGTCCTCTAGTCCCAGTTGGAGCTGCTAGCTGTAATTAAATCTATAATCCTAGTTTGAGGCTCCAACCAGGACTAGAATTCAACATGTAGTCCGGGTTTGAACCACAAACCAAGACTACAGGTCCTGGGCTATATACTTTCTCCTTCTTCCTCCCCTAGCCTGAGCCATTTGAAGCTCTTTGTTCTTGCTTGTCTCCTCTGTTCTTGCTCGGCCACCATTTCAACTCTTCATTTGATTACTCCATCCATTCTATGGTTCTAAAGGATAGCAACTTCATCCTCTCATGTTTCATCACTAGCATGGCTCATTTTGTTGTCTAGAAATAGAAATTTATGGTTTTTAGATTGGGAATAATGGTGGTTTTTTTAATTATATGCCATTTGAGCTCAAAATCACTTGATAGTTTGCAAACGTAGAAAAAGAAAGCTTAAAGTAGTTGATCAAAATTAAACAAGTATCCACCTTTCTTTGCTAGTATATAGCTCATTTAATTTCATGGTTCACAAAATGAGAAATTTACAGTAGTTGATGAAAATAAGAATAGAGAGTCGTAGATGGTGACTGCTTCTGTGTCCTCGGCCTCGCATGGGGTCCCTAAGCAACTGAGGCTAGACCTCCCTCTCATTGCGTGCAACAAGTGTGGGCAGAAGACTGTGTTGGAGTACAGGGTAAAGAAGAAGGGTCCCAACCAAGGGTGCATCTTCTACACGTGTCTGGATCGCAATATGAGTTACTTTTTTGTCATGTTTTGTTATGGTTTGTAGCCATTTTTTGTGATGATTTTTGTTTAAGTTATTGATTTGGTGTTGTAATTTCCATGGGATGGCACTAGATCATTTAACAATTGGTACTGGGAGGAAGAGTATGTTGTGCACATAAAAAAATCTCTTACAAAGGCGGCTGAGGCGGCTGATGAGAGTGCACCTGTGTGTGATGAGGCAATGAACTAGTAGAAGAATGATCTGTCTGTTTTAGTTGGAATTGGTCGCGAAATCCTTATTCTACTGAAGTGCATTGTAGGTTTAGTTTGTTTAGTGCTATTTGGGATTGTCTACATTGTATCAAGGCTTTAATAAATTAATGTTCGAGAGTAAAATAGTTGTGTGGTATAGGATATTAATTAATCATGTTGAGTGATGGATATTTTGGATCTATTAATTAACTACTAATCATGCATGTTGTATAATATGGGTTATTAAAAGTTTTTACTATGGTGTACGTCATGTAATGTAGATGAACCGGCAATGGATGTACAACACTGACCGCCTCTCCCTAGATTTCATTAGGGGCGTGCATGATTTCTTAAATGTGTCCAAGGCAAACATGCGGAATGGTTTCATGTGCTGCCCATGTGTTCTATGTAAGAATGTGAAGGATTATGCTTCCTCAAGGACCGTTCATGAACACTTGTTTACGTCGGGTTTCATGCCAAACTATATTTGTTAGACCAAGCATGAAGAAAGCAGGGTTATAATGGAAGAAGATGATGATGAAGAAGAAGAAGGGGATGATGACAACATTATTCGTGGGTTTGCTGAATATAGTGCCTTTGATGATACTGCAATGGGGGAAGTTAAAGAAGAGGTAGCGGCAGAAGATGAGCCCGCTGATAATCTTGGTCATGCCATCTGTGATGCACAGAGAGAATGTGAATGTGAAAAGGAGAAGATCAAGTTCGAGCGCATGCTAGAGGATCACAAGAAATTGCTATACCGGACTTGCGAAGAGGGGCAGAAAAAGTTGGGTACCACACTAGAATTACTACAATGGAAGGCAAAGAATGGTGTATCCGACAAGGGATTTGGGGAGTTACTGAATATCACAAAGAAAATGTTTCTGAAGGATAACAAATTACCTGCCACTACATACGAAGCAAAATAGGTTGTCTGCCCTCTAGGATTAGAAATCCAGAATATACATGCATGTCATAATGACTACAAGGAGTATGAGAATTTGGATGCATGCCCGGTATGCCGTGCATCGCGGTATAAGATAAGGCGAGATGACCCAGGTGATGTTGAGGGCGAAGGACAACGTCCTAGGAAGAGAATCCCTACCAAGGTGATGTGGTATGCTCCTATAATACCATGCTTGAAATGTTTGTTTAGAAACAAAGAGTATGTAAAGTTGCCGCGCTAGCACAAAGAAGACTGTAAGGTAGACGATATGTTGAGACACCCCACTGATGGATCCCAGTGGAGAGCAATCGATAGAGAATTCCCAAAGCAAGAAACTTAAGGTTTGCTTTAAGTACGGATGTCATGAATCCTTTTGGGGAGCAGAGCAGCAGTCATAGAACTTGGCATGTTACTCTATGTATCTACAACCTTCCTCCATGGCTATGCATGAAGCAGAAGTTCATTATGATGCCAGTGCTCATCCAAGGCCCGAAGCAACCTAGCAATGACATTGATGTGTACTTGAGGCCATTAGTTGAGGAACTTCTACTTTTGTGGAACAAATTAGGCATACGTGTGTGCGATGAGCACAAACAGGAACACTTTGACCTACGAGCATTGTTGTTCGTAATAATCAATGATTGGCCTTCTCTTAGTAATCTTTTAGGACAGTTGTCGAGGTTATGATACCCCGGGTATGTCAAGATACCAATTGGTTAGCCGCTCAGGTGACCCATGATGGCCAAGCAAGCATAAGCTCAGCAAACGAGGCCCATCTAAGCTGCATAGACCTAGGCAGAGCACCAAGGCGAGAGGACAACCATGACATCTCCCTTCTCCTTTCACTACATGCAACACAGCGCCACATGACCTCACCTCAGTCTCGACCCCGGAAGGAACGGGGAGAGGTCGAGCTCCATCAAGTATGCCAACTCTGAGAAGGGTAGGCATGCACCACTCACTCCACTAGGACTGAGGGGACAGCTATCCCCTTAGACCAAATAAACGCCAACCTTGCGCCACGCGCATGAACAAGACAACACCGTCAGGTGGTGACGGCTAGTACGGTGACCCACTGTCCAAATACGGCCCGACGAGATGGGCGTTCGGTCCCACCCACTATGGGATGGGGCTCACGACTACAGCATTGACTTTCAAGGCTGAACAAGCCAACATGGGCCACGACCTCGAGGCTCGGGATCATGGCCACTGGCTTCACGACCAGTCGGACAGCCAACAATGTGGGAGCAACTACCTACTCCTAAACTGATGCTACCGAAAGGACAGGAGATGATGACGAAGGCCATGGTGACCTCATGTCGCACAGGACAGCTGGCGAACCACCATCATGCCAACAGTACCATCATGACCGGCATTGTAGCATCATGCCACAGCATGCTACGACGTGGGCACAAGACCATGACGACAACCACACCTAGACATGCGCTGATGCCAAGATAAGATGGTTTTCCTTGTAAGCCAAGTTAGCTAGTTTCTCGTCCCTCAGGCTCATGACCACTCGGTCGGGAGAACCTATCTCTCTACATATAACCTAGCCCCAGACTCTATATAAGGGTAGCCAGGGCTCCTTTCTAGAGGGACGGATTGTTGAGACTTCATTCGACAGTCCCTCTCCACTGTCCTACCTCTTTCTCCCTTCCTGCATACCCCATTGTAAGAACTTCAGAGCATTCAACCGAGGAACACGCACTCAACCTATCTCCGAGACAGGACGTAGGGCTTCGGCCTGAACTAGTATAATTCCTCGTGTCTTTCGATGCTACCATCGTTTTCCTAGAGTAGCGCAACACATGTATAAATTCACTTGTCAGGTGAGAAAACACCGACAACAGTCAAACAAGGGATATAATACATGCACACACTGTTTTGATGACATCGAAAGTATATATTTGAAAAAATGTTGGAAGGTTGTGTACATTGGACATCGTCAATTTCTTCCATTGTGTCTGTGTTTTTTACTTGTAGATATTTGGTTCTTGGAAGAACTCGCTTGGTGCAAAGAGCAATCACAGTCGGGACACAAGATCTATACTGGTTCAGGCCCTCGAGAAGAGTGTAAAAGCCATATGTCCAGTTGCTACTTGTTTGTATTACGATCTCATCGAATAGCGAGATGGCGATTACAAGATGGCTATGACTATGATAGTTTTGATGATTACAACATGGGGTATGCCTAGCTATTTATATCCGAGGCCTACTTGCCCTACAAGCTACATAGTCATGCCATAGTCGGAGTCTTGGCGTGATCTTGAGATATCCTTCCCTAAATGATCGAGTCATGAGCCTTCGGGTCTTCTTCAGTACGGATTTGGTAGCCATCATATCCAGTAGTCGGGATTTTGGGGAGTATGGCATCGTTAGTAGCCCCTGAGGTTATCTACCAATCAGGACTCAGCAACTTTCCCATACCTAGGCCTTCCGCAAGCATTCGAAATCAAGGTTCGTTGAGAGCCCAAATTCGCACCCATGATCAGGAAGTTGGTCAGGTAGAAGTTGGAGAGTCTCGTAGTTGGGTGATTGTTGGTATATTTAAGACGCACACAGATAAATCTGCAAGCGCACGGATACCGCTATAGCTTTCACCCAGAAGTATTCCAAGTATCGTATCCACAGGGAAACGTGTGAGATTAACTACAATCTAACTTAACTAGGGGTAGCAATAAGGCTAAGGATAAATAGGAGCATAGAGAGGACTACTAAGGTTCTCTAGTTCTAACTTGGGTAAGCTTTCTCTTTTACTATTCAACTCGGGACATTACTAAGGAAAGACATCAGTAGAGGATGCTTTCTGTAGTTGCCGGGTCCTACTTGGCCTACAGACAGGAGGTGGACTATAAAGGACTCAACGAGAATATCACACTCACGATTTACCACCGGTCCAAAATGCAGGGTGCATCCACAAGTAACGAGAGTCTAAGCACCACGCTTACACTACCGATTACTACTTTACTCCCTTTAGAACATGAATAAAGCACTCAAAAGAGTCGCGAACCTAATGAACAATATAAACAAAATGCTTACCTGAATCAGAAGTTGATTACCAGAGAAATCTTAGAAGCAAGGTCAAGTAGAACTTGGATCCACCAAGGTACAAGCCGTAGAGAGAGCACCGACAGGCCATCACTTCCTCCAAACTCTTCCCTAACTCTCTATCTCACTATTTCTATTTATAAGACTAGATCCTATAGAGGACTAATCTTCTCTTGATAGCTGGCTCTGATCCTGATGAGGAGGATATGAATTATGGTTTTAGGATGGCTCTAGAGAGGAGGGTAGGAGCTGCTATATATAGGGGGCAACATCAATTCTGGACCCTCGGATCAAACCAACCTTAAACAACGGCGTAGATTTGATCCTTAAGGCGGTGGAGAACCGACATAGCAAGGATAGCATGATAGGTTTGTCCCATTGGCTGACCGCCCTGTGGTGGGGCTGGCCGGCCCCACATGTCATCCTCTGGGTGTGGGTCTTGATGAGTTGTCTTCTGGAGTGTTCTAGAATCTTCCCAAGTTAGTTTCATCATGGATAAACGTGATTAACTTTGACGAATAGATCCACCTTGACGGTTTTCTGATTAAATCCTCCTGCATGCACATATTCACCAAAGCTCATGGAATTCATTAGTTTAAACCCTATTCCTATGTTTGGTAATGAAATTAAGTATATATGCATGTTATATTGATGGTTTAGGATTGATGTTAATGACCATCAACAGCGATGAGTTGTTAAATAAAAACACCATACGCTGGAGTGGTCTTGTCTTGTCTTGTCCACATGGGCTCTCCACAAGTGAGGCGGTGGTTGCCAGGCACTCTAGTGGCTGCACCGGCTTGACTTTCGAGATTGACACGTGCATTGAGGTTAGTGCCTCATTTTGGTTCATGAATGACGATTGGCTTGTCCCAAATCACCCCGGCCTTGGCTTGTATAAGCAGGTGTCTAAGTGCTAGGTTTACATCCACTTAGCGTCTCAACTTTTGCAATCATGAGGACAAAAACTGCCGCTTGACGCCGCAAGATCCCTCACCTGCTACTCAGGATTCACCTAGGCAATCTGTTGGAGCCTCGCCTCTGTCATCTCCCTTGGCACCATCATCAACGACCCCGGCATCACCTGCTACGCCTACACCAACTTTGCCCTTGGTCCTAGTGCTTCCTCAGGGGTTGGCCACGATCATGAAGAAGGAGCAGGCGGAGGCCTTGGTGATCGCCAAGGAGGTTGTGATTAGAGCCCTAGAGGTGCTAGGGCCCAATGCGCTGCCAGAGGAAGTGGTGGAGCTCTCCGATGATGAGTCAGAGGGTTTGATTGCCTCAGTCGCCACCGCCTCCAACATCGGCCCCTTGGACCCCGACCCATCGGTTCCTCGGGTCGCCGCCATACCAGATACGAGGGGTGACTGGGAACTAGCCCGGAAGCTCTTTGTCGAGCTAAACCGAGAAGCCATCAGCATCCTTGGTGATGGGGCCCTGGTGGACCTCGTCAGCGATGAGGACTACGATGAGCCTAATGCCAACGAAGTAGAGGAGGATGCTGCCCTAGGTGACAAGTTGGAGAAGGGCACCGCGGTGGATGATGGACCGTCAGAACAGGCTGCCATGCCTCCCAATCCTCCGCTAAGCACCTGATCTGCTTGGTAGCAGTCACCTCGATCAGGCCCCACCGTCCTTGGTCCACAATGAGCTCATTGTCCTTGCGGATCGATACTTGTAGCGATTAGGTCTGATTTGGTGATCGGTCCAGTAATTAGTTGGGGTTTAGTATTTCCCATTATAAATCCATGTTCTAGCGAAATTATTAATGGAAAAAATCTTAACCAGTCCATTATTGCATTTTAACGTTTACACATTGTCTGCATAGCAATAGGCCGATTATTTTATGGTACTTTAATGAGTCGTTTGCCCATCCTAAGCTGATCGGGCTTTTAGCAGTTGCTCATCTGTTAACCAGTTGTGCGGAAAGATCGAACTGAATTTTCCACGCTAGGTAAGGAAATATTTTTAATGAAATATAAATAGAAACTAACCAAGAGATAATGCTGGGTGCGAGAATCGAGGCGCATACTGCGGCTGCCGAGCAATTTTTCATGGATCGTGCAGGCCGTGTGGCCATTTAACCCCACACCCCACTTCCCCAAGCTCCCCCAAGCTTACCCTTTGCCAGTCCCTGAGCAAAGGTAAACTCAGCAATGGATCAGGAGTTGCTACAATGCTTTCACGCCTCAAAAGTACACATGTGTTCAATAAAAAATTCTCCTCCTAATTAGAATAAACCGATCTGACTTTCAAAGTTACCCATATTACCTTCAACCATGGGCTTCTTAGCCTTCACTTGGGTCTTGAGCAATTAAAAGATAGAATGATCAAGCCAAGCACTATGTCTCAAGTTCTTTATTCCAGCATTGTTCCTGAGTTTTTATAAGTTTTTTAAAATAAATCTCAGAGATCTCATTGTATGACACTCTCATGTCTCTTAATATATTTGGTATTTGTGGGTCCTCACCAAGGTATAACTAGTTGTGCCTTTTCTCTACCTACCACTAAGGCTTATGTGGAGTTCATAGGTAGGGAGAAAGCTAGAGCATACTTGCAATGCATATATTATAAAGTCAAACAATGGATCCAAAAAGAGTTGAGTCATACAATCAAATCAAGATGTGCATGTGTGTGGATGCATGGTGGAGCATTTATTTGGTGGATGGAAAACCTAACAAGCTTGTTTTTGTGTTCACCCCTAGTGTAGGAGTAGAACATTTTTGGGTGAATCTAGATAGAAGGCATGTTTTTGTGCCTACCCCTTGTAAGGAAAATGGACCCTAGGCCCATTTACTTTGGATTTTGGTGTTTGATGACCAACATGACCAAATTGGACTAATGAATTTGCTAGTGATTGTTTTGTAGTCCAGTAGGGTGCAAGACATGACTTGGACGAAGGCGACATGATGATCCGATGATCAACACCATAAGCAAGACCTTAGAAGCACAAGAGAAGACCCAAGATATCAAGCAAAGTCCAAGCACAAAGATAGGAACCAAGCCGGACGTAAGATCGCGAAGAAACGAGCTCACAGTGGTGACCGGACGCAGTGACTGGACGCTGGAGTATAGCGACCGGATGCTCCGATCAAGAGGCTCGGCAACAGCAGGCGTCAGCAGCAGTGACCGAACGCTGAACAGTAAAGTGACCGGATTCACTGATGGCACTGTTCATCATCCCGGCAAGACATTCAGTATTGACCAAACGCTGGCGGCAAATTGACCAGACACAGGACTGCAGCATCCGATCGAGTACAGAGAGGTTCTAGAGCGTTGAAATTGCGACCGGACGCATCCGGTGGCATGTGACCGGACGCCAACAGCGTCCGATTAGTTGATCGCGGCTCTAACGGTCAAGACGACTGAACGCATCCGATCAGGACGACCTGAGCGTCCGGTCAGTAGCAGAAAAGCGGGATTTCATCCCCAACGCTACTTTCTTGTTGGGGCTTATAAATATACCCCCCAACCGGCCATTGGGCATGTGTGGAGCCGAGGAAACATACCAAGGGTGTTGATACACCATTTTAGTGATCTCCACTTGCATAGTGTTGATTCATCAGGTGATTAGCGTAGGTGCTTTGCGAAGTGCTTAGGTTGATTAGACCACCGCTTATGCGCTTGCTCTAAGTTTAGGCCTAGTGTTTAGTGAGGTTTGCATACCTCTTACTACCCTGTACTTGCGCGCACCATTGTTGTACATCGAAGGGGCTTGTAGTCTTGCGAGATCACACCAACTGCGTTTGTGGTGTGGCCGCCACCGTGTACCGGAGGGAACAAGGCCCGTGGCGTTTTGCCCGGAAGCTTGATAGTGAAGACGGCGAGGAGCAGTCCGGGAGAGGCTTGCCGGAAGGCACAGCAGAGACCCACTTGCGCTTGGGGAAGGCCCGGGGCTATCCATGGAGTTACTCGACTAGGAGCTTGGCCCTTGTGAGGGATTCCTTGTGAGGGGCTCGAACAAGGACTAGGGGGAAGCTTGCGCACTTCTCGATACCTCGGTAAAAATACTAGAGTCATCGACGGGAGTTTGCATATCTCTACCTTGCTCTTTAGCTTCCGCATTTACATTGTTTACATTACTCCTTTTGCAGTAGAGATAGCAACACACTAGCAAAACCGTAGTTACACATTTAGATAGTTTATGTTTTGCATAGGTTTTGCTAAGGGTAGAAAAGGAGGCCATAGTTTAGAAGTAGAATTTTAAAGTTGCCTAATTCACCCACCCTCTTAGGCGTCACGGTCCCCTTCACCCCTAGTGTAGGAGTAGTGTATATTTGGGTGGTGTGTACGTGATCTTGATTTTAAGAGCATGACAAATCTCTCATAAGGGTCACAGCTTGACAAAGCTCAATGCAAAAGCAAGCATCATATATGTGGAAGTTTTTCTAGCCTAAATAACATATATGGCTCTGGTGGGAATTAAAGCTTTGTCATACAGGAACTCATCATATAGCATTTTTATGTTTTTCAAAAGATAAATCTCTAGAACTTTAGTGTTACTTGGAACAAGATAAACAACAACTCAGACCTTTTCATATCATATCTGTCAATTACCTAGACTTAGATCAAGCATATGCTACCAACGAGTTTCAAGTTCAGAGTAAATCTTTATATCAAATCAGTTTTATCCAAAACTTGGGAGAATTCAAGGCTAAAAACTAGGTACTTGAAAGGAATTACAAAAGAGCAATTGTTCATCATTTCTATTTAAGAGATTATTCAGAGTCCTCTTTATTTTATTCTGCTCTTAAAAACAAATTAAAGCAAACTAGACACATCCTTTTTTATTTTTTTCATTTTCTTAGATCACACATTACTACTAACTATAACTTTTTTTAGTTTTACAGTTTTTTTAACATATATATAAAGCAAACTAAAAAATAATAAAACAAAGGAAAGAAATTCTTACCTGGATACACGGGGGTGCTGCTCCCCCAAGCTAGCTCTTTCGGTGAGGGCTTGGTGGTCTAAGTCCTTTGAACCGGACTTCTCCTTCTGAAGTTCATTTATGAAGTACCTCGGTTTGCTCCGAAGATGAGGATTCTTGTGGTAATGCCTCTAATGGTGATGCCACCTCCTTCGGCCAAACTTGTCTTGGTTTTGAGTTTGGATTTTGGTTTGACAGGTTCAGAACCTTCACTTGTAGAAATTGGGGAATCAACTATCTGCCCCCATACTTTGAAGTGTGTCCTGATCATAAAGACAAGGTAAAGATCAAGTGCATGGGCTCTGTTGGTAGGAAAACACCAACAGAACCAAACTTTATTTATTTTTCTCTAACCTTAGGCATATTGAACAACATAATAAGGTTAATGCTATGTGCATTGTTCATTTATAACATGGGTAATAAGATCGGAAGATTGAGCATGAATGTGGCATTTAATTACATTTGGCCAAAAGGGTTGAATTGTTTAACCCATGGAAGGATTGTCTTTCTCTACATAATGTATCAATCTTTACATGATTATGGCTATCATCTTCCAGAGATAAGGTGTGCGACTTTTTAGCTCATTTGGTTAAAACTATGAGATCGAGAAAGTGGTGCTAGGAACAAGCTTAAAGAACTAAGCATGTTGAGTTAATCAGGCAAGTAAGTTGTGACTCGAACATGTTTGTTTCTTATTTATATGCCTACCAGAATCAAGCAAAATTCTTTAAATAATGACCATTTACCTTAGGATGTTACCTTTGTCATTGGAGCGTGATGACACCATATGATGAAGGGTAGATGACTCGTGATGGTCCTTCCCTTTTGCTTGAAGTTTTCCTTGTTCAGCTAGCCTCACATCTTGAGCTGTTCATGAGCTTCTTATCTTCTAGATTGCACCCTTCCTTTCTTATTCTTTTGTCATGCCATGTTTTTGCTCTTTGATCTTTGACATTTTTTTGGACCTATCGATTTGTTCGTCCACTTCCAATGAGTGAGTGCTTTTATTGTAGATCTTATTTTATGCCACTCGTCTTCTTCCTCTTTGTTCCATAGTTGTAGTGGTGGCTGGGTTTGCAGATTTATGCCAAACCATGGACATGCTCATCTTATATTCATTCATCCAGTTCTTCATGAGCTATGTCTTGCTTCAACTCTAATTTGAATTCATCTCGTGACTCACCCAAATTAAATTGAGAGTTTTCTATTGGGGTTAGTCTAACAAAATATCCAGCATCTACTAAAGCATACTATCGGCTCAAAAATCAACCTAGACACCACGTCTAATTTGATTTAGAAAGGCATTTTAACCTAAGCACCATACTTAATTTAAAAGCCTTTGGAAGTAAAATCAGCACCCCTAAACTAAGCACCATGCTTAATTTAAAAGATGTATGAACATACTCCAAACCTTAAGCATACTATAGCAAACAAAGGTAGCATGAAAGCATTATAGAGATTTGCTCAAATAGAGATGAAAGAGCAAGGTTATTATTTAGCAAACTGAGCATGGCTTGAAGGTAGAGATAACCAAGATAATTTAGCAACATGGCATGAAATGTTTTTAGAGAAGTCTATCCCCAGCTTGAATTTTGTAACAAAATCAAGTTTAGATGATAGAACTCTCATGTCTGAATGTGATTCAATGTTGCATGATGATTGGTTGGACATACCTTGCGTCGTTATTCTTTGTTCTTTTTGCTTCAAACCTAGAATGGTTAGTGACAAAAATACCCGAAGGAATATTCTCACAATTATATTTCTATGCTCATTTCGCAAGGGCATTACAGCCAAAGGTGAAAACCCGTGTTATCTCCCAAAAGTGCTTGTTTTAGGACAAAAAGCTCATCCTTGGGAAATCTTTATGTACCTATCACAAGATTTATGCCAACACACAACGAGATCTGCAATATTTATGATAAACAAACATGTCTACAACCACCCTTTCAAAAAATTTATGAACATGAAGTATGAGGGGGTTGAAGATCTCATGTGTGGCAATGTTGGGGAGACCAATTGATTCAAGAGTTTTCTCATGTGAGCATGGATTTGATGAGGTGTTCATGAAGTAGCTTCCATGCTCGTTGATGTCATCTTCCTTTTTAAGCTCCAAGGTTGATTCTTCATGAATGTCCAAAATTTCCCTTGGATTGGTGACTCTCGGGTTGATCTTGTCTAAGGACTCCTCCAAACTTGGATGAGCCATGTTTATTAAGAAGATTGACTTGAGCTCACTGTTTGGATCTAAACTAGGATTAGATTCTACCCTTAAGGTTTCGGCCTTGTCCATCCATTCAATGGCATATGAATTCTTAACATCCTCCAGCCATTGTTGTTGCTCTTCTTGGTCTTTCTTGTGGTCTTCACGAGCCCTATGCTTTGGATGTTTTCATGGATTTCTAGGATTATCATGAGACTCAGGAGAAAGAGCATAAAAGGGATCATCGAGGTCAAGGATGGGTTTAGAGATGGGTTCAGATGAGATATCTAATGTAGGTATAGAAGGGGAGAAGATAGGATTGGCTTTTAAATGACTCGGCCCTCCTTCTATGGCATCACTGGACATGCCATCCTTGAGTTTTTCTAGATGTCCTCCAAAGGAATTTGATTTAAGACGCTTTCTAAGAGATCCCTTCTTGAGAAGATTTGAATTATATTCACTCGAAGGTCTCTTATGTAGAAGAAAGTTTAAACTTTTCCCAAAATCAGCATTAGAAAGATCATCCTTAGTTTCAAAAGGAATTTCCAAAGGTTGAATTTCTTCTTCCTTTGGAGGATTTAAATTTTGGGGAATTGATGGTTCGGAACTGGTAGCTAAATCTTGGGATTGCAGTGGTTTTGGTTTGACTATCAAAACTTCCTCTTCTTGATTGGGAGATGATTCCTTCTCTTCCTCGGGGAGTTCATCATGAATGCTAGTGTAGGTGTCGGCACAAAAATGCATCGGCACACAGCAAGCCAGAAGGATCTACTTGACGGAGCAAGGCTGGAGATCCGCTTGGCTTCAACGTAGGACCAGTCGACCCAGCGAATTCCTCCCGAGGTGTG
Organism: Miscanthus lutarioriparius; assembly: GCA_904845875.1. NCBI lineage: Eukaryota > Viridiplantae > Streptophyta > Magnoliopsida > Poales > Poaceae > Miscanthus > Miscanthus lutarioriparius. The sequence goes on along the minus strand of CAJGYO010000004.1, from coordinate 68,367,673 downwards.
CCAGTCAATTTGACCTGCAATTGACAAGGAGAGAAAGTTTATTAGTAATTTAAGGTGGAACATGCTGGTTTTTGCCCAGATAGTTCCAAGTGTGCCGCTTCGGGAGCAGCCAGTGTTAGCCCACTAGATCATGGAGATATCCGACCACTCACTAGTGTTGTCGAGCACGCGCTAGTGATGCCGACCATGAACCATCGTTATTTTACCTCTAGTCGTAGTGTGTGGTCGGACAACGTTAGTGGCGATCGACAACGCTGGTGAGTGCTCGGTGATCCAATGGGCCAACAGCCAAATGGAAAAAATTGATTAAATAACAAACACAAGAAGAAAATCGACTGTTAAGAACTGTAACGCTCGCGAGTTGTGACTGATTTTATAATGACAATTGCGATGTACCCAATTTTAATGATTCTTTCCCTTGAGCTATTGACATGTATGTGTTAGAGATACATCACTGGCTAAATTAGATTCAATCAATACGTAGTGTAGATCCAATGAATTTAATAAGAAAAAGGGATATGCCACGCACACAATCGACTGTTTAATAAAGACAGACCCACAAACCATCTAGACCTAATCCAGTACCATCAACAGTGAGGTTTGACCTTATCGATGCAGCTATGATGATAACAACAAACTAAGTCCAAAGAATTCATAGAATCGACCATACTTCAACAGGTTCATGAGAGCATGTCATATCTGTGAAAGCGCAGACGAATCGGCTAAAAGAGCCGATTCGGGTAGAAAAAGGATCATAGCATGTGAATAATAGACTATTCAACATGAGCAGACCTATCAACTCCTCAAATTTAACCTATCATCTTTAATAGTGGGGTTCGACCGGATCAATGCAGCCATAATAAAGATAACAGATTCTATCCTTAAAGAAAACGGATCTACTCATATTTAACAGGATCATGAAAACACACTATGAATGTTGAAATACGGGCAATCGGCTATTTAGCCGATGCAGGCATAATAAACAGCCAGGGTCATGCCTGGTCAAAAGCAAACATACCAACTAGCATCCTCCGATCTAGAGTGCAAATAGTGGGGGTCGACCGGATCGATGCAGCCATGATAGCGGGTTATAGACCAGATTCAACTAGCTAGTAAACCTCCTCAAGATCAGACATGCCTTGACTGCGTACTATGCACAATCAAGATCGAAGTAGAACGGCCGATAAAACATAACCTATCATTTAAATTAAGAACCATTGCAATGTAACAAGATAAATGAGGGATTAAAAGGATGTGAGGTCGATCTAGATCGATCTCGATTGGGCAGGTTGATGTTGCTACAAAACTAATAACAATAAGAACATCAGCAAGATCGGTAACTTAATGAATCTACTCAAAGGACGCCACCCATAGGTAGAGCCGATAACTTGACCTTAATCTAATTCGAGCAGTAGAGGTCGACTGGATCGATGCAGCTATACTTGAACTAGATAAGATCGATAACTAGCTTATACTAGAGTTTGAACTGGAGGTCAAACTTAGCCGATGCAGCCGTACAAACAGAAGTATAAGCCATGACGGTACTTACAGACAAGCCAGAGGTCGATCGGACCAATGTAGCCCTGCTTGTTGAAGAACTCGTCGGAATCTACTCTACTCCTACTCCTAAGGGTTGGCACGGAGCCGAAAAAGAATGTAACTTGTATTGGTTGATTGGATGTCCTTTATAATAGCCGGGTTCCAATATTTATACCCGAAACCTAAGCATGAATCCTACTTAAGTACGACTCATTACAATCCTTGGCATAAGATAAAGCATTCCTAATTTAAGATAACTTAGACCCTAATCTTTCCCTTTTCGTAGAGTCCGACATGTTTTTCCTGAAGCCAACCGTAGCTTTTTGTCGTTATCTGCTGGCGTCATCTGAAAAGAGCCAATTCTAGTGCTATGACTGAATCAACTGATATCTATTCTTATGCAATCGATTCCTTAATTGACACACTCTTAGAGTCTTCGAGTGCCCGCGTTGTTCTCCCAAATTTTGGTGTAAACACATGTCCCCCAATTTTGGGATAAAAGTAATTTTATTCCAAAATTAACATGCCTGTGCCTTTGATAGGTCCGTAGTCATGGGTAGAGAATCTTGATCTGGGGTCTTCTGTTCTGTCACTATTTTTGCTAGCTTATGAGCCCATGCTTCAAAGCTTTATGAGAGCATCATTGCTTCATGGGCACTTGGATCCATCTTTCTAGACCGACTATAAATGTCTATCCGACTCTGGCATGAGCAACTCAACAACTCAGTTATGTTTCTCTTCTGCTTGCTTCCTTGAGTGCCCTTGGCTCCGCCAGACCCTCCATGGTCTAATTCCTTGTTATGAGGATCTTGAGTGGTTAGAAGAATTCTTGTGCATAGGGTGATTGTGTCGCTCATTTCAGCGCCTTGTCGAGGAAGAGGATCAGCTACTACGGTTAGAAGAATTCTTATGACATCACCTGAGTTTCTCACCATGATCGTAAAGCTATTCTGGTGTTTGCAAGGGCTAAAATGTGTGGACACCTTCCCCTTGTTTGCTTCATCAAATGCTCATCGGGGAAACCATAGACTTCTTTCCCACGGTTTCCCGGCCATCGAAAAATGGGCATCTTTTAGTAGGCGGCTTTCTTTCCCATTGTTTCCCAGTCACCGAGAAATTGGTTGGGTATATGGGCATCTTTTAATCAGGCGGCCTTTCCTCTTCCCCTGATGCAATTTTATCAGCGGGCCGATATGACTTGGTCCATGATGACCTTCGACCTTGTGGGGATCCAGACTCCCTTCAATCCAAAGAAGTTTTTATGGGTTGATCGCCAGTTAATGTAAACCTTTCGTATCAATCCCATGATATTTTGTAATTATGGGAAGCAATAAGTCCAAATATGTTGTCTCTTCGTGATCTGTCCCCTAAATTTTCAGAGTGTTGATCCATTTCCAAATCTGACTTTAATTCCATAACCCCGGAGAAGCCTATCTTCTCACCTCGCGGGCTATATATACGAGCCACGGCTGTGGATCGAAAAACAACCTGCTTCATCCCAAACCTTCTATATCTTTGGTGTGATTCTGCTTTCTCATAGGTTTGAAGGCATGGAGAATGACAAGAGGTCTGCTGAGGAGGCCTTCAACGGGTCTGTGTCACCACGCCGGCGTCTTCGTCATCAGGAGGGTGCAACCCGGGATGCTCCCATCATCCTAGGGCAAAGGGTCGACTCCGCTCAACTTTCGGGGTCATCTTCATCAACAATTCGCCGCTAGCTCCCTTGCTATCCGAGGAAGTGGATAGACAATGACGGCTTGATCGCCTCCATCGATCAGGTTGGCCAGAAGCTCGCCAACTACCTCTCCATTGCGGAATCGGCTCTAGCCTTGGCTCAGCGTCGATCACCCTTCGAGGCCGACCAGGTGGAGGAAAGGTTGGCCAAGGCTGAGGCCAGAATCATGGGTGAGATGCCTACCACAATTTTCTATCTCTTAATTTTTGTCTTCAAGATCTTGATCATCCCTTCCTCGAATCTTTTTAGATCTATCGGCTCAGCTAGAAAGCTTTCGATCAGCTGCGGAGTACGCGGCATGATTCATCAATGCCAAGGGTGCCATGCTGGTTATTCGCTTGCACGACATCCTGAACCATGTCAGAGAGGTTGCTCTTCATGGTGTTCGTCATGGTGCTGCCATGGCACTGGCTGCTGTGCAAGCTCGCTCTAGCCATGAGCTTTGACTTCTTCCCCATGGTTTTCTAGCCACCGAACACCCTAGGGATCATGAGCGCCTGGTTGAGGATTTCTTCGACGCTGCCAACTCTGTAGCCCTTGCTTCCTAGGCCGATGATATGGTGAACAAAGTGTTCCTCGGCCTTTAGCTTGTAATAGGAGAAGCTGGCAAACAATCTCTTCGTTGTAAGTGGCTTCTCTTTTGCCCTGTACTTCATGTTCCATGTATTAATTTATCTGCGTTCATTTTTGCTCTATAGGCGATACATATCGTACTGGCTTTTACCCCTTCGGATTTATTTCTGAACTAGAGGTGATACCCTTCTGGTATCGGCTATTAGAGCCGACGACTGAACAAAATCAGCTATTAAGTATTAATCCAAATGCTAGGATAATATTTCTTTAGATATTTTCCATTGATTGCTCTATCAAACTCTTCTTCTTCTCTTAGTGTTTCCAAAATATAAGCATTGCTAGGCGCACAACGTTTAATCCGATAAGGTCCTTCCCAATTAGGTGACCATTTCCCGAACTTGTTGTCCTTTGACCCGATCGACAATTTCACTTTCCAGACTAAGTCTCCTTCAGAAAATTGTTTGCTCTTGACGTTTCTATTGTAATACTTTGAAACCCATAGTTTATTGGCCTCGATATTCTCAAAAGCACGCAGTCAATGGCAACTCAAGTCCTCTAGGTCGTCTATCATAAGATTCTTGTAAACTTCGGCGGACAAATCATTTTGCAATGTGATACGCCTCGATCTAGTTTGAATCTCCTAAGGACTGCATTATGACCATACACAAGTTCATAAGGTGACATTTTAATCGATCCATGATAGGCCATCCTATATGCCCAGAGTGCCTCACTAAGCATTGAATGCCATTTCCTTGGTTGCTCTTCAATCTTTTTCTTGATTAGTTTAATCATAATCTAATTGGAAGCGTCTGCCTAGCCATTAGCCTGAGCATAGTAAGGAGAAGAATTTAACAACTTGATTCCCATACTGGCAGCAAAATCTCCAAACTCTTCTGATGTGAACATTGTCCCTTGATCGATGGTGATAGTTTGAGGAATCCCAAAACGATACACGATATGCTCCTTGACAAAATCAACCATATTCTTTGAGGTTACTGTCTTCAAAGGAATTGCCTCAACCCACTTAGTAAAGTAATCCGTTGCTACCAATATGAACTTATGTCCTTTACTTGAAGGTGGAAAAATCAGGCCAATTAAATCAATTCCCCAACCTCGAAACAGCCATGGTTTGACTATTGGATTCATAGCCGATACGGGTGATTTCTGAACATTACCAAAACATTGATAGTCCTAGCACCCCTTATAATATTCAAAATACTCTTCCAGTATTGTTTGCCAGAAATATCTAGTCCTACGAATAATCCATTTCATCTTATAAGCCAATTGATGAGCTCCACATATCCCTTCATGTACTTCACCCATCAACACCTTGGCTTCTTCTTGATTCAAGCATTTAAGTAGCACCCCATCGACTGTTTTGTAATATAGCTGATCATCTAGTAAAACATACTTAGTCGATTTATACCTTAGCTTCCTAGTAACCTTCTGTGATGGATTCCTAGGGTAATCGGCTATTTCAACTCCCCAATCATTATTTGAGGTTTCACTACTTAAGACCACATGAAATACTCGATAGCCTGATGCACTTTGAGCTAAATGATTAGCCTCTTGATTATGTGCTCTTGGAATATGTTGAAGAGAAACATGAGGAAATTCCTTGAGCAATCCTTGGCACTCATCATAATATCCCCTTAGAGTATCTTCTTTACATTCATATAGGCCGATCAATTGATTAATAATTAACTGTGAATCTCCAAATACTTCAATTGCCTCGGCCTTTACTTCATATAGAAGTTGAAGCCCCTTAAGAATAGCTTTATATTCCGCTTGGTTATTGGTGATCATTGGTTCAGTTGGAAAAGCAAACTCAAAACTTGCCCCCCGAGGTGAAATAATAACAATACCAATGCCACCACCTTGCTTGCATGATGATCCATCAAAGAACAATGCCCAAGGTACTAGCTCTACATAATCAATACTTGGCTTATGATGCTGGGTGACAAAATCAGCTATTACTTGCCCTTTGACTACTTTAGCTGATTCGTATCTCAAGTCAAATTCCGACAACGCAAGAATCCACTTCCCCATTCTTCCATTCAATATTGGCATTGATAGCACATGTTTGATCACATCAGTCTTGGAGACAACTGTACACTCAACCGATAACAAATAATGTCGCAACTAAGTGCAAGAGAAATATAAGTACAAGCATAACTTTTCGATGGGAGAATATCTTGTTTCTGGATCCAAAAGTCTTCTACTTAGATAGAAACAACTCATTCTTTTCCTTCAAACTCTTGCATCAAGGCCGATCCAATTGTCTGGTCATAGGCCAATATGTATAACTTAAAAGGCTTACCTTGCTGAGGAGGGACCAACACAGGTGGATATTTCATATATTCTTTTATTTCCTCAAACGCCTTTTGTTGTACGTCACCACACTTAAATTCTTGATCATTTTTCAACTTCAACAAGGGAGAAAATGGTAGAACTCTTTCCGACAAATTTGAAATAAACCTCCTAATAAAATTAATCTTACCAAGCAAAGATTGTAACTCTGTTTTAGTAGTCGGGGGCTCTGCTTCATCAATTGCTTTCATACTTTTTTGACCAATTTTGATTCCTCTCTCGTAGACCATGAAACCCAAAAATTGTCCAGTTGATACTCTAAAGGCACACTTATTAGGATTCATCTTTAGACCATGTTTTCTTGTGTAGTCCAAAGTCTCCCGCAAATCAGCTAGATGTTCCTAGTACCCCATGGATTTTATCATCACATCGTCAATGTAGATTTCAACAATCCTACCGATCAACTTATGAAAAATATAATTCATTGCCCTCTGATAGGTTGCACCGGCATTCTTCAAACCAAAGGTCATCACAACCCATTCAAATAAATCGATTGCGCCAGGGCATCTAAAAGTTGTTTTTGCTATGTCTTCCTCAGCCATAAAAATCTGGTTATATCCTGCATTGTCGTCCATGAAACTAATAACCTTGTGCCCGGCTACTGCATCTACCAACATATCAGCTATCAGCATCAGATAACCATCCATGGGTGTAGCCTTGTTTAGATCTCTAAAATCGATGCAAACTCTCAACTTCCCATTTTTCTTATACACAGGAACAACATTCGATATCCATTCTACATATCGGCACGGTTGGATAAATTTTGCTTCTAGTAATCTTTCAGTCTCCTTTTTGATATCATCAAGAATGTTTGGGTTGAACCTCCTCGGAGCTTGTTTAAATGGCTGATATCTAGGTTTGATTGGCAACCGATGTTCAACAATCGATCAGTCTAGACCAGGCATCTCATAGTATTCCCAAGCGAAACAATCTTTAAATTCCTTTAACAAATCCACTAACTCTTGCTTATACTCAGGATCCAACTTGGTACTTATATATGTCGGCCTAGGCCTAGCTCCAGAACCAATATCTATCTCTTCTAATTCATCGGCCGACATAAAGCCATGTCCTAGTTTACCATCTGTACCATCTATTGGATTATCCATTAAAATGAATTTTCAAAGCCAACTGTTTGGATCAGCTATTGGCTTTCATCATTAACTCTAATGAAGCCTCCTTCCCATAGCTTGCTAGAAAAACACTCAAAGTCTTCTAGCTCCCAAAATACTGGATCGGCTATTGCAATATTTATATGAATCATCAGCGCGAACCAGCTCAACATCATCTCCATGCCATTGAATCAAACATTGATGCATGGTTGATGGCACACAACAATTAGCATGAATCCAGTCACGACCAAGGAGTAGACTGTATGAACCTTTTCCATCAATGACGAAGAATGTGGTGAGCAAAGTCTTACTTCCGATTGTTAATTCGATGTTCATTGCCCCCCGGGTCTTAGACGCATTACCCCCAAAATCCTTAAGCATCATATCAGTTTCAATCAAATCTCCTAGTCCCTTGCCAAGCTTACAAAAAGTGGTGTAAGGCATAAGATTGACAGAAGCACCTCCGTCCACCAACATCTTGCTCATCGGCTTCCCATCAACAAAACCTTTTACATATAAAGCCTTTAAGTGTCAATGTTTGACTAGCTTATCGAATATAGCCTGTTGTATAACCGTCAACTTGGCAACTATCTCTTCATACTCTGATTCATCAAAATCTGAATAAACTTCTTGATCTATTGGAGCTCTAACTTCCGATGGTAATAAAAAAGCCATTTGAATATTAGCCGATGGTTGACCCCTACCGGTTGTTTGTTTAGCACGCCACACTTGAGGTCTACCAGATGTCTGAGCCTGTTCCAGCTCTTTGTTCCTTAGGCGTTGCACCCTTCTTTTCTGGCTTCTTGTCAAACCTCCTGGACACCATTGGCCTTCCTGCCACACATATTCCTCCTCATTACTTTCTTCTTCATAATCAGCCCAGTTTTGATCGACAACTCGCTTCCCCAGCCAATTATGAACACTTTTATTTTTTAAGCGCCGATCCATATTATTATGATGATACTCATCTCGAGCATGGATAGACCGGCGGTTGGCTTGAGATTGCCTAAACTCGTAATATTGCTCGCTGCACTCTGGATAGTTATTTCTAGTAGGCAATTTCAAACCTTTGTTCCAGCAATGTCTGAAGAAAGGACAATTCCAATGTGATTCAACCTGCTTTCTCTCATACCTCTCTTTTCCTTATTGACGCTGGTATTCTTGCTCTTCTAACAACGCTGATAATCCTTTTCCTTCTGCCACTGCCATTTATTCAACAAAATCTGAGATCTAATATGTAGGCTTGTCGCCCCATCCCTTGACGTCTCTCCTTGCTCATATCGGCTCTTTTATTGGTCACGACGCCTTCTAATCTCTCTATATTCATCAGTCAATATTTGCATCTCGAGATCGACTGTTCTAGTTTCTCTTGATCTTGTTCATGTTAGGACTTTAGTCTTCCCTTTGAGTAGCCTAGCATCGACTATGTTTTGATCTCTTGGGAAAGGATTATCATCAACTTTCATCTTTCGAGGCGTATCAAATTTGAGCCTCCCTTGCTGAATAACCCTCTGTATGTGTTGCCGGAAAATTCTACACTCATTAGTAGAATGAGAAGTGGCGTTGTGAAATTTGTAGAACTTCTTATTCTTCAACTGATCGGGAGGCAACATAACATGATTATCGGGCAACTTGATCTATCCCTTCTCGAGCAGGAAATCGAAGAGCTTGTCCGATTTTGTGACATCAAAATCATAGCTCTCTTTGACCCCTCTTTCCCAAGGATTTGGCACCATTAGCCGTGGCAACCTCTTCTTCTTCATCATCTTCATAGCCATCATCAACTGAATATGGATTATAGGTTTTGGCAATTGCGGCACTCTTCTGGAATCGGGTATCTCTGCGCATATTCTGGAATTGGCTATTGAGCGCTGCCACTTGTTGAGCCAAATGACCTAAGTTGTCAAACTCTTGTCCCAGTAGCTTCTCTCTCCACGTTGGCAACATTCCTTGAACGGCCAATGTAGCTAGCTGATCATCAGTCAAGTTCAATGACAAGCACAAATTTTTGGTCTCTCAGAACCTCTGAAGAAACTCGGTGCTCGATTCATTAGTTCTCTGCCTTATGGTCGTTAGATCAGTAATTTTCTTTTCTCCTGTCCTAGTGTAAAAATATGTATGAAACTTCTTTTCTAAGTCAGCCCAATTGGCAATGAAGTTAATTGGCAATGATAAAAACCAAGTGAAGGCTGGTCCTGACTAGGACAAGGAGAAGAAACGAATTCGATGTGCCTCTTCAATGTATGCTTCACCCAACTATGTAAGATACCGACTGACATGTTCTATTGTGCTTGTACTATCTTATAAAGTGAACTTAGCAAACTCCGGGAGCTTGTAATTTGTAGGAAGAGCGACCAAATCATACCACTCTAGATATGGGCATTTGTACAAGAAGGTTTTCCCTTTTGGCTTTAAACCAAATTAATTCTTCATCATCTCAGTCACTCTAAGCAACAATTCATCAGTATTTGAATTTGAATTTCTCTACAATTACTGACCCATCTGTGGATTAAAATTTCGGGTACCTTGATACCTCGGATTTGGAATTATGTGAAGGGTGTTGTAATCTGTGCCACAATGATACCCTTGTGGAATCTCTATCTACTGGATCCTTTGCTGGTTTGATGCTTAAAGTCTCTGGTTATAGATATTAGGGTCTATATCTCTACGAATCCTTTGAACAGATGGCGCTGTTTTTTTGAGCCAACGACGGTATTTGGTCTGATGTGCCAAAACTAACCATCTGGTTCTGACCTTGCCCCGTCGGCTGTTGCACATGCTATGCTGACTATCCAGGATTATACTGTATCTGATCGGTGGTGGTACCTTAAATCTACTCAGATGAGCTCTGAACTACCTAGACATCATCATTACCAGCTAGTGCCTCTTCTTGATGGCTAGTACCAGCTTGATTAGTCCCCTGAGTCGATGGATGTGGAATGTTGTAATAAGCCAGTCCAACCTGATCAATTGGATATCCATGAAATACCTCTTTCATGGTGTTGTGAAATGTGTTCAAGAAAATTGCATTGTGGTTCAATATGGCGTCATGAACAGATTTGTTTACAGCTTCTACAAAGAAATGTCTGTCTTCAGCTTTATCTGCATCTGTCTGCCCATGCAACAGAACTCTTGGTAGTGGATATTTCTGAACAACTTTACTGTCACATGTCTTGGTGTAGTACACCAAACACTTGTTCTAAAATTCTTCTATAGCTTTGCTGATGACATCTTTATCTTCATTGGGTAGGTCTTCATAAGGCACCATAAGGATGTCATTGTTGTTGTAAGTCACCATGATGATTGTGGTGTCTCATCGGGCGTGCCAAAATGTGTGTCAGCACGAAAATGCGTCGACACACAGCAAGCCGGAAGGATCTGCTTGACGGAGCAAGGCTAGAGATCTGCTTGGCTTCAATGCAGGACCAGTCGACCCTGCGAATTCCTTCCGAGGCGTGCCAGTCAATTTGACCTGCAATTGACAAGGAGAGAGTTTATCAGTAATTTAAGGTGGAACATGCCGGTTTTTGCCCAGACAATTCCAAGTGTGCCGCTTCGGGAGCAGCCAGTGTTAGCCCACTAGATCATGGAGATATCCGACCACTCACTAGTGTTGTCGAGCATGCACTAGTGATGCCGACCACAAACCATCGTTATTTTACCTCTAGTCATAGTGTGTGGTCGGACAACGTTAGTGGCAATCAACAACGCTGGTGACTGCTCGGTGATCTAGTGGGCCAACAGCCAAACGGGAAAAATTGATTAAATAACCGATACGAGAAGAAAATCGGTTGTTAAGAACTGTAATGCTCGCGGCATGTGACTGATTTTATAATGACAATTGGGATATACCCAATTTTAATGATTCTTTCCCTTGAGCTATTGACATGTATGTGTTAGAGATACATCACTGGCTAAATTAGATTCGATCAATACGTAGTGTGGAGCCAATGAATTTAATAAGAAAAAGGGATATGCCACGCACACAATTGACTGTTTAATACAGACAGACCCACAAACCATCTAGACCTAATCCATTACCATAAATAGTGAGGTTCGACCGGATCCATGCAGCCATAAAAGAGCCGATTCGGGTAGAAAAAGGATCATAGCATGTGAATAATAGACTATTCAACATGAGCAGACCTATCAACTCCTCAAATCTAACCTATCATCTTTAATAGTGGGGTTCAACCGGATCGATGCAGCCATAATAAAGATAACAGATTCTATCCTTAAAGAAAACGGATCTACTCATATTTAACAGGATCATGAAAACACACTATGAATGTAGAAATATGGGCAATCGGCTATTTAGCCGATGCAGGCATAGCAAACAGCCAGGGTCATGCCTGGTCGAAAGCAAACCTACCAACTAGCACCCTCCAATCTAGAGTGCTAACAGTGGGGGTCGACCGGATCGATGCAGCCGTGATAGCGGGCTATAGACCAGATTCAACTAGCTAGTAAACCTCCTTAAGATCAGACATGCCTTGACTGCGTACTATGCACAATCAAGATCGAAGTAGAACGGCCGATAAAACATAACCTGTCGTTTAAATTAAGAACCATTGCAATGTAACAAGATACACGAGGGATTAAAAGGATGTGAGGCCGATCTAGATCAATCTCGACCGGGCAGGTTGATATTGCTGCAAAACTAATAACAATAAGAACATCAGCAAGATTGATAACTTAATGAATATACCTGAAGGACGCCACCCTTAGGTAGAGCCGATAACTTGACCTTAATCTAATTCGAGCAGTGGAGGTTGACTGGATCAATGCAGCCGTACTTGAACTAGATAAGATCGATAACTAGCTTATACTAGAGTTCATAGTGGAGGTCGAACTTAACCGATACAGCCGTACAAACAGAAGTATAAGCCATGATAGTACTTACAGACAAGCCAGAGGTCGGCCGGACCGATGTAGGCCTTCTTGTTGAAGAACTCACCAGAATCTACACTACTCCTACTCCTAAGGGTTGGCACAGAGCTGAAAAACAAAGTAACTTGTATTGGTTGATTGGATGTCCTTTACAATAGCCGGGGTCTAATATTTATTCCAAGAACCTAAGCATGAATCCTACTTAAGTATGACTCATTACAATCTTTGGCATAAGATAAAGCAATCCTAATTTTAGATAACTTGGACCCTAATCTTTCCCTTTCCGTAGAGTCCGACATGTTTTTCCCGATGCCAACCGTAGCTTTTTGTCGTTATCTACTAGCGTCATCTGAAGAGAGCCAATTCCAGTGCCGCGTCTGAATCAGCTAATATCGATTCTTATGCAATCGATTCCTTGATTGAGACACTCTTGAAGGCTTCAAGTGCCCGCGTTCTTCTCCCCAATTTTGGTGTAAACAGTAGAGAATGCGTCCAATAATTTTGTCAAGGATAGTCCTTGCCTTACTAGCAGACAAATGAAGGAAAGCTCCTCTAGAGGCCATATCAAGGAAATTCATGGAATCCTTGTTAAGACGCATGTAAAAATGTTGAAGTATAGGGTCTTGAATGGCAACATCAGGGCCAGTGGTGAAGAGGTCATTAAAATGAGCCCACGATGTGCTGAGAGATTCTTGTTCTTTTTGTTTAAAAGATAGAAACTCAAATCGAAGGCTAACTACTCTAGAGATGGGGAAGAAAGATAAACAAAATTTAGAGCATAATGTTTCCCAATCTTCTTGCATACTTCCTATGGTTTTATTATACCATCGTTTAGCTCTTCCCACCAAAGAGAACAGAAACAACTTTCATCTTAAGGTTTCATCAGACACGCTAGCGATATGCAAGCATGCACAGATCTGTTCAAACTCTTGTAGGTGTGATATGGGTTTTCATCGCATTCTCCCGAGAAGGATTGTTCCCGAATCATTTTTATAAAACACGGCACGGCTCATAGCCAGGTGTTAGGATAGGCTTTGAAGATTTTGGTGGCCCTAGGCATGCACTCGTAGGTTTAGCATATTGATATATAGGTGTGTTATCCATGCTAAAAGAAAAAATTAAAACAAAAAGATAGAAACTTAAGCTAGGTTCATAGTTAATTTAGCAACTATGTCCTCAGCAATGATACCAGAAAGCTTGTTGGTATATTTAAGATGCACACGGATAAATCCGCAAGCGCACGGATTTCACCTGAAAATATTTCAAGTATCGTATCCATAGGGAAACATGTGAGATTAACTACAATTTAACTTAACCATGGGTAGCAACAGGGCTAAGGATAAATAGGAGCATAGAGAGAATTACTAAGGTTCTCCAGTTCTAACTTGGGTAAGCTATGTCTTCTACTATTCAACTAGGTACATTACTAAGGAAAGACAATAGTAGTGGATGCTTTCCGTAGTAGCCGGGTCCTACTTGGCCTAAAGACAGGAGGTAGACTACAAAGGACTCAATGAGAATGTCACACTCGCAATCTACCACCGGTCTAAAATGCAGGGTGCATCCACAAGTAACGAGAGTCTAAGCACCACGCTTACACTACCGATTACTACTTTACTCCCTTTAGAACAGGAATAAAGCACTCAAAAGAGTCACGAACCTAATGAACAATATAAACAAAATGCTTACTTGAGTCAGAAGTTGATTACCAGAGAAATCTCAGAAGCAAGGTCAAGTAAAACTTGGATCCGCCATGGTACAAGCCGTAGAGAGAGCACCGATAGGCCGACACTTCCTCCAAACTCTTCCCTAACTCTCTATCTCACTATTTCTATCTATAAGACTAATCTTCTTTTGATAGCTGGCTCTGATCTTGATGAGGAAGATATGAATTAGGGTTTCAGGATGGCTCTAGGGAGGAGGGTAGGGGCTGCTATATATAGGGGGCAACGTCAATTCTGGACCCTCAGCAAACTGACCTTAAACAACGGCGTAGATTTGATCCTTAAGGCGGTGGAGAACCGACGTAGCAAGGAGAGCATGACAGGTGGGTCCCATGGGCTGGTCAGCCCCACATGTCATCCCCTGGGCGTGGCTCTCGGTGAGTTGTCTTCTAGAGTGTTCTAGAGTCTTCCCAAGTCAGTTTCGTCGTGGATAAATGTGATTTACTTTGACGAATAGATCCACCTTAACGGTTTTCTGATTAAATCCTCCTGCATGCACATATTCACCAAAGCTCGTGGAATTCATTAGTTTAAACCCTATTCCTGTGTTTGGCAATGAAATTAAGTATATATGCAGGTTATATTGATGGTTTATGATTGATGTTAATGACCGTCAACAGTGATGAGTTGTTAAATAAAAACGCCATACTCTAGAGTCGTCTTGTCTTGTCTTGTCAACACGGGCTCTGTGCCAGTAAGGCAGCGGTTGTCAAGCACTCTAGTGCTCGTGCTAGCTCGACTTCTAAGATTTACGTGTGCATTGAGGTTAATGCATTGTTTCAGTTCGTGAATGACGATTGGCTTGTCCCAAATCACCCTGGCCTTGGCTTTTATAAGTGCGTCTCCACTTTTGCAATCATGAGGACAAAAACCGCCACTCACTAACGCAAGATCGCTCGCCTACTACTTGGGGATTCTCCTGGGCAGTCTGCTGGAGCCGTGCCTCCATCACCTCCCTCGGCGCCATCATCCATGACCCTACATCACCTGCTACGCCTACACTAGCTTCACCCTCGGTTCCTCAGGGGCTGGCCATGATCATGAAGAAGGAGCAGGCGGAGGCCTCGGTGAGCACCGAGGAGGTTGCCGTTAGGGCCCTGGAGGCGCCAGGGCCCAATGCACCACCAAAGGAAGTGCTAGAGCTCTCCGACGATGAGTCGGAGGGTTTGATTGCCTCCATCATTGCCGCCAACACCAGCCCCTTGGACCTCGGCCCATCGGTTCCTTAGGTCACCACTGTACTAGATATGAGGCGTGACTAGGAACCGGCCTAGAAGCTCTTCGTTGAGCTAAATCGGGAGGCAATTGGCATAGCTGGTGATGGCGCCCTGGGGGACCTCATCAGCGATGAGGAGGACTATGATGAGCCTAATGCCGGCGATGTAGAGGAGGACTTTGCCCTAAGCGACAAGGAGGAGAAGGGCACCACGGTGGACGATGGAACGTCGGAACAGGCCACCAAGCTTCCTAGTCCTCCACTAAGCACCTGATCAGCTTGGTAGTGGTCACCTCAATCGGGCCCTGCCGTCCATTGTTCGCAATGAGCTCTTTGTCCTTGTGGATCAGGACTTGTAGCGATTTGGCCTGATTTGGTGATTGGTCTAGTAATTAGTTAGGGTTTAGTATTTCCCATTGTAAATCCGTGTTCTAGCGACGTTATTAATGGAAAAATCTTAATCAGTCCATTGTTGCATTTTAACATTTACACGTTGTCTGCATAGCAATAGGCTGATTATTTTATGGTACTTTAATGAGTCGTTCTGCCCATCCTGAGCTAATCGGGCTTTTAGCAATTGCTCATCTGTTAACCAGTTGTGCAGAAAGATCGAACTAAATTTTCCATGCTAGGTAAGGAACTCTTTTTTAATGAAATATAAATAGAAACTAACTAAGAGATAATGCTGGGTGTGAGAATCGAGGCACGTACTATGGCTGTCGAGCAGTTTTTTTAGGGATCGTGCGGGCCGTGTGGCCATTTAACCCCATGCCCCGCTTCTATGGCTGCCGCTGTTGCACCTTTTTGCATTTTCTGCCCTCGAGTCCTTTGTCTTCCTTGCACCGCCATGGCCTCCAGCCACTAGCAATCCAAGGGTTCCATGAGTGCTTCGAGCCAAACATGTGTCGACAAGTCCCAATCTTCCGAGGCATCCAAGGTTGTGGAACCCGATCAATACTGGAAGGCGTCGACCACGAAGGTGAAGGACATGAAGAAGCTGAGGGATAGAGGGCTATTACTAGACCTATAGATCTATGAGTGGGTCACCACCAAAGGTTAGAGCCATCCCACCCCCAACACCTATCAAGCCACGGTTTTTATTGCGCATTTTAAGTGCGGTTTCGGGGGTTTTCCATCTAAGTTCCTAGAATGGATCTATAGACATTACAGGATTCAGCTTGCCCATTTGCTGCCAAATGCCATTGCCACGCTTAGTGTTTTAGCCTTCTTGTGTGAGGTCTGGCTCGACATAAAGCCTTATTTGGACTTGTGGCACCACTTCTATTCTGCTGCGTACTATTCCAAGAAGTTTGTCATCGGGTTAGTCGGCTTTTCATTTTGAAAAGTAGACGACAATATAATCTTCCCGATCAAAACCTCTTGGAAAGGGTACCACAAGAATGGTTCTACTTCCAACTCCATAAAGAGTGCCTAATCAAGGGGAGGGCACTCATGCTCATGACCTACGAAAAATGGAGGTCCATCCCCAAAGTCACCAAGAGGATGTAGAAACACATCACGCGCGTTCAAGAGCTCCGGGCAACTGGGCTTACAGCAACACACATGGTTGAGACCTTTGTTGGGTGGAGGATTGTTCCCTTGAAGAACTGGGACCCGACCTAAACTTACAAAGGGATCCTTGACCCAAACAGGGAATTGACTGAAGGTAAGAGCCCTCATCTCAAGTTTACTCATGTTCGGGAATCTTATTTGTGCCTCTTTTGACTAAGTCCTATTTTCCCATGCTATGTTAGAAGTGTCTGATAAGGAGATCACCCGTCGGGTGAAAGAGATCATTGACGTCGAGTGGCAGGACTGGACTGGTGTCCCTTTGTTGTACAATGCCGAGAATCCTCCACCTTAGGTAAGGCAAAATCCTTTATCAACTTGCTCTTTTTCATTATCTTGATATTTATCATCATGGCATAACAGGATGATGTCCTTTTGAGCCCTATCGACAGGGGCCTAGAGATCGGTAGTGATGATGACAATGACCCAGAGAAGCCGGTAATTTGGTTTGACCTCAAAAAGAGGACCAACTCGGGCTCGAGTGACTCGAGCTGTTATGCCGACCCCCAAGCCTGGCTTGGGAACTCAACAAAAGGAGGTGATCGAAGAAGCCATTGTTGGCGCAGCCAAAGCCGAGAAAGGGCGAGCCCCAGAGCTTGCTCAGGTCATTGAAAAGAGGAAGACCCAATCACATGGGGGTGTGGAAGAACTCCAGCTGTCTCCCCCTAAGAGAAGCCGAAGTAAGTCCAAGAGCCCCCCTTTGGTTATCGGCGTTGTTGAGGATCGGTCAGAGACGCCAAAGGGGACAAAACAAGAGATGTCACCTCATTCCAATGATTAGGTACCACTTAGAAATGTTTTTGACTGGGTAATCAAGGTTTTAAGCTATTTGGATAGCCTTGAACGTGTTCAGGAGGTTTGTACTCAGGAGAAAGCTTCAACTCCACCAGCCAACAAACCAACGACCCAGTGCTCGAAGAAGCTGAGATGCTTGATCCTGCTTGACCCGTGAGTCATTGACTCGTGGGTTGGGTCCTGTTTTTCCCAAGTTTTTCTTTGACATTCTGTTGCTGCTGCAAGAAAACCAAAACTCCCAAAGTCCCGAGCAAGGCTGCTTCTAAAGAGCCTGTTGCCACCCCGACCCCTGAAGCATTGAATATGGCCTTAACAACCAATGTCCAGGTTTAGGGGAACAAAGCTGTGATCCCAGAAAGGAACCCCTCCCACATGAAAGCTCTTTTCCAGGAGATGCAAGTCTGTTGTGATCTCTGGGAAGAAGATCACAAATAGGCCAAGCAGTCTAGCTAGGAGAACCTAATGTTGCAACAAAAGGTGTAGAATCTTATATGGTGCAATGAAGGTAAGTTTTAGTACTATTTGACAGGCATCTGTTGCTATTCGGGCCCTAACTTCTTGTTGTTCTCCTCAGGCCTACACAAGCATATCGATATCCTAGAAGGGGAAAAGGCTATTTTGAAGCAACAGGCTAAGGAGCTGCAATAGAAGCTTGATGCCACCGAAGAGCGCCAGATTGCAGTTGAGGAGAAGTTGACTGAGGGAGCCATCACTGCGGTTGAACACGTGGTTGGAGTTATCAAGATCCGTTAGCTTGATTTTGATTTAGCCATAATACTGTAGGGTTCCAATTATAGTAAGGTGGATGATGTTCAGATGCTACTCGAAGAGATCCAACCCATGTCTAGAGCCTTCGTTGATAAGCTCAGTTTCTCCGTTGATGATGATGAAGATGATAAGTGAATTTATATCTTGCACCAATCATCATGTTATGGATGTTGTTTAAACATTAGCCCTGCTCTGAAGACAGTTTTGTAATGTTGAACACATTATCATTTCCTGTCATTTAACCAGTTTAGTTTGTCTGTGGTTTCCTTTGTCACATTACCATGTGCTATTTACACATTGGTCATGGGATTAGGGTTGCCGAGACTTGGGTGGTCTGTCATACTATTTCTCCTAGCGATTGTGCGTTCGGGCATTCTAGCTTTGCACTATGATCAGAAATTTTTAGACTGGTGAATAAGTATATGGTAGTCCCCGACTCTTTATTTGAATGAAAGAATTTATTCAAATGAAGAGTAAAGACTTAGTAGAGCAAATGGTAGCCTCCCTACTCGTTATGTGAATAATTAATCATCGGTCTCGATAAAGAGTAGCTAGCTACTTCAACAACTATCGTTTTAGTTAAACAAGGTAGCCCCCGAGCTTTCTCACAACTGAAAAAAGGCTCGCACGACGCTACCGGCAGGCTCAAGCCCCCGAGCATGTATGGACAGGGGTGAAGGATGTGAAGCCCGAATATTGAAAAGGACTGATGGTGTTGAGGGAGAAACAAGTTATTCGTCTAACTCGGTATATTCAAACAACCCATTATTGGTCTCTTTGCAATTTCTGTGAAAAGGCCCCTGCCCATAGACAACAGTGTAGTTTTGAAAACAAGTAGAGTACTTTTGTGACATATTTTGACCGCTAGATATCAGGCATTACATCGAGTGTAATGAGTCTCTTATGATCGTTCTTTTGGAAAAAAAGTTAACGAGTACCCTGGTCACTAGAGGTCTAGTACTCCGTTGAGCACAATGGTCTCACACATAACTAGACTTCAATATAAATGAGTACTTTGATCACTTGAGGTCAAGAACTCTGTCGAGCCTTTGGACCCTCGTGTGATGGCACTTCGAAATTTGATGAGTACTTTAGTCATTTGAGGTCAAGCCCTCCATCAAGCGCAATGGACCCTAGCGTGACATGTACTTCGGTGTTAATGAGCACTTTGATCACTTTGAGGTCAAAAACTTCGTCGAGACTTTGGACCCTCGCATGACATGTGCTTCAAACTATTTTGGACTCGTTCGAGATTGGATGTTTTGTCAAGCACACAAGACTCTCTTACGATCAAGTACTATAGGGCTGGAATATGTGTCACAAAAGTACTTTTAAGTAATTCTAAAGGTTGTTGTCTTTTCACCTTGACTTGGATTCCCTTTTGCTTTGTTGGCTTGACCGTGGCTCCCATACATAAGACACTAGCATTATAATGATGTGACTTGTACATTATGGGGTATGGTGTTGTGTCAACAAAGTTTTACATATTGTGTAGGTACTTAAATCATAGGGAAAAAACAAACATACGCCGGAACGTATTGCTCTTTACATGATACTAGAGTATTTGTAAAGGGATAGCGTAAAATTGGTAATTTTTAGAATTGAACAAGAGGTGGACTTTGAGTTGTGTACCTTGACCTTTGTGACCAAGCGGATGAATACTGCAAACAAGATGGCGTTCTTCAAGTGTTGTCGCCTCGCTCCTCTTGTTCTTGTTGGTAGAGTAATTTTTCCTGAAGTGGAACGCCAGGACGTGTTGGTCGGGGGTTTTTTGCTTGTTTCCTTACGCGGTTTTTGCCAAACGTTTCGGTTGAACAAAGAATATATCTCAACTTACTTTTTCAACAATATCATAATTGTGTGTTGAATTTTTTTTGGCTAACATAGCTTTGAACACAAATTGACAATGCGCAAGAAATTAATTTAGAGCCAGAAGACATTTTTTTATATTCAAGAGTGTACACCGAAGGAAATTACAATTGTAGCCTAATCCTCATAGTTGTTGCTTATGCTACTTTGTTGATCTTCTAAAGGGATACCTTGAACGAGTAGTGATTTGCAACTGGAGGTTGAATCTACACCATTGCTTTTTCCTTTGAGCCGGATCACCTGTCTTCTGGTCATAGAGTTTCTCCTAGGATTGGCGTCTTACAATAAGGAAGGCACCTCTTTGTATGAGATCAGTCTATTAGTTATTTAACTATTTCATGCATGAGTGCTTGGTCTTTTGTCATGCTACTAGCTCCCAAGAATTGTAATTTGAAAAGCCCAATTTATTCTGCCTGAATAGACGCTCAATTGACCCCGTTAGGGGAGATGAGTCATTTGTTTTGTGATGGTTTCCTTCAAGCAAGGAGTAGTCCATGGGGCTTCCAACTTACCTTTACTAAGGAACTATTCATCCTAGAGAGAAGGTGTTGATAGAGCCTACAGAGCCCTACTCGGGCTGTCTTAGTAACGCTCTGCATGGTTGAGGCTTATAGACCTCGGAGCCCTTCTCCTTGTCCTCCAAGCTCGCACTTAACGTATGGATGCGTTGATGTAATGATGAAAGGGGAATTGCTCAATCCTTTCTTTGTGGTAAAAACAGACCTCGGTTGTTCCAGCATAGATGGTGGCATTAGCAGTATATAGAAAAGGACGACCCAAAATTATGAGGGCCTTCGGGTTTCGACCTGTATCCAATACTATGAAATATGCTGGCATATATGAATGTCCAATGCATACACAGACATTATCTACGATTCCTTCTAAACGATGGGTCGACCGATCTTAGGTATAATATTCACGCTAGAGCTAATGTCATGGATAGCTTCATTGAACTGATGCTGACCAACTACTATAGAAACAACAGGGCAACCTGGATCTCCCTTCTTGATTGGCATAGAATCGTCTATCCAGCCCCCTGAACATGGCTTCATGTAGAGTCTTGGTTGGGCGATCTCAACAAAGTGTATAGTTTCTGACCTCTCATCAAAACATAGAGATGTGCAAATTCCTAGTCGCTTGGTGTGGATAACCTCCCGATGCTGAGACATTGCACAGATGTGACAATCTTGCACATGGTGGACCTCATCCTTTGAGTTATCAAAACTAAAACTATACCTGCCATCCTGTTCAATAGAAATTTGGTCTGAGGACGGATCGATCGGGACGGTTTCCACATGAATTGGATTGGGCCCTTTTGCCTTGATGAACGGTCGATCAACATTTTCCTGGTGCTCAAATACCAAACTTCTGAAGCGAATAGTCGATGGCACGTAGTGGGATGTCGACCTAGGTTGAGGGAACAGGAGGGTTTCTCCTGTTGCCTCATATCTGATGGAGCTTGGCCAGATGGTTGCGTCGAAAGTAATCGGATCTTGAACGCAAGCATTGGTGAAGATCGGCATGATCAGTCTTTGCGCGAAATCCCCCTACCTGGCGCACCTCTATTAGTGTTTCTTACTAGTAGATATTTGGTTCTTGGAGGAACTCGCTTGGTGCAAAGAGCAATCACAGTTGGGACACAAGATTTATACTGGTTCGAGCCCTCGGGAAGTGAGTAAAAGACTTAGGTCTAGTTCCACTTGTTTGTATTATGATCTCATCGAATAGCGAGATGGTGATTACAAGATGGCTATGCCTACGTGAGTTTCGATGATTAAAACATGAGGTATGACTAGCTATTTATATCCGAGGCCTACTTGCCCTACGCTATGTAGTCATGCCATAGTCGGAGTCTTGGCATTATCTTGAGATATCCTTCCCTGAATGATCGAGTTGTGAGCCTTTGGGTCTTCTTTGGTATGGATTCGGTAGCCAGCATATCCAGTAATCAGGATTTTCGGGAGTATGGCATCATCACATTGAATCACACCCTAAGAAAGAAAGGCAAGCATTTTAAAGGTAAGGCAGAGCACCAGACAAATCCTGACAACCGTAGTGGTGAGGATGTATTCAATATGGTCTAGGATGTACAAGTAGTCTTTGGGAAGGGACCTGGCAGCCAACCTATGCCAAATGACACGAATGGACATGCACCCATGTGGACGAAGTCCGTAGTTTGGTAGCTACCCTATTGGCAAGTCCTAGAGGTCCGCAACGCAATCAACGTGATGTACCTGACGAAGAATCTTTGTGTGAACCTGCTAGGCTTCATGGGTGTGTATGGGAAGCCTAAGGATACACTGGAAGCAAGATAGGACCTGCAGTATTTGAAAGAAAGAGACAACCTGCATCCAAAGAAGGCAGATGATGGATGCCATTACTTAAGTCCTGCTAGCTACACTCTTAGCAAAGAAGAAAAGTAAAGCATGTTTGAATGCCTAAGCAGCATCAAGGTCCCATTTGGCTTCTCCTCGAATGTAAAGGGGATAATAAATGTGGTAGACAAGAAATTCCTAAACTTTAAGTCTCATAACTGCCACGTGCTTATGACGCAATTGCTTCCCGTTGCATTGAGAGGGATTCTACCTCAAAATGTATGATTAGCCACCGTGAAACTATGTGCATTCCTCAACGCAATTTCTCATAAGACAATCAATCCAGTGCATCTAGCAAAGCTATAGAATCACGTGGTCCAATGTCTTGTCAGCTTTGAGTTGGCGTTCCTGCCATCCTTCTTTAATATGATGACGCACCTCCTAGTTCACTTGGTCAAAGAGATAGTATTTTCGGTCATGTGTTCCTACACAACATGTTCCTCTTTTAGAGGTTCATGGGAGTCCTGAAGAAATATGTTCACAACCATGCTCGCTTAGAAGGAAACATCGCCAAGGGATACGGAACACAGGAGGTCATTGAGTTATGTGTTGATTTTATTCCAAACCTCAACCCGATTGGTGTTCCTGAATCATGACATGAGGGTAGACTAAGTGTAAAGGGAACACTAGGGAAGAAAGCATATATTGGTAAGGAGGATGATTATTTCCATAAAGCACACTACACGGTTCTACAAAACTCCTCCTTGGTGGATCTGTATATCGAGGTACAGAAGGACGTTGTACGATTTGAATTCCTGGGGAAGACTGAAGCCTGGATTATGCGTTGTCTCATAGAAACTAAAAGGACTGAGGATGCCGCCTAGAGGGGGGTGAATAGGCGTTTCTAAAAATTAACACCTTAAAATGTAGAAACAATTAGTATAGGAAATTCCAAGTTAGAGAAATAAACCCCTCATGAGTTAACCATAGATTATAAGAAATATACTAAACAAGCTAGGAGCCAAAACCCTGCAACACAAATGATTAGAGAAATTAACAAATTAGTTGAACGCTAACCCTAATACCGGACATGTCCAGTGTCAATATCGGACATGTCCGGTATACACGGGTTTTGTATTCAGCTGCCCAACTTGCTCCTTTTGATTTCTCCTTTCACACCAAGTTGCAGGTACCAACTAGAAACCTTCTCACAAGCTCATGAAACACAAATAGATCACAAATACCAAATGAAAAGGAAACTAAGACACGGTATTTGTCTTACCAAAGTTCAGACTCCATCGAGTCCTACTCTCCGTTGAGGGGGCTACCAACAACCCAGCAAAGGTGAGCTCTAGAGGACCCACAAAGGTCACTCTAGCTGGAGTCTTTTCCAACTCCTTTTCCTCCTTCCACTAGTTGATCCCTTCCCTTGCGGTGGTGGAATCAAACCGTTACAAACTTCCCAAGGCACACCACAATCTTTTGGGTGCTCTCAGGCGATGCCTAGCCATCTAGGACCAAAGAGTCCAAGAGTAACAAATGCAAATAATGAAATAGACAATATGGACAAGTGTTCAAGTGGTGGCTTGCTCTCAATTTTGAATTTCTCTCTACCCACTATTGACAGTAGATAACAAACATTATAAACCATTAATATAACATGTATAAGGGCATGAATATGATCACCAACATAGGTTTAGGGGTTTAAACTAACAAATTTCACAAGTTTTGGTGAATCTATTTTTTCATTAGGGTGTATTTAGAAAACCGTCAAGGTGGACCTTCATGTCAGAATTAATCGCGCTTATCCACAGTGAAAACAACTCTAGAAGGTTCCAGAGGACACTAGAAGCCAAACCACCGAAGAAGACCATAGGTGGATGACTGGTGGGGCCAGCCAGCCCCACCTGCAGGCCGGCCAGCCCCTAGGGTCCACATGTTAGCTCCCCGTTGCAATGTCGGTTCTCCACCACCTTAGGATTTGCATCTACGTGGTCCTTTTAAGTCGGTTTGATCCGAGGGCTCAGGATTGATGCTCCGGCCTATATATACCAGCCCTTACCCCCTCCCTCAGGCATTGCATTCAATCAAGAGAAGACAAAAACCCTAATCATCCTCAGAGCTCCACCATATTCTAGGGCATATCTAGCTAGGCCAGGTCTAGAGGGAGGCAAGTTTTGCTTGGATTCCCAATCTTGTCAAGAGTGTGGTTTGGTATAGTTCTTGTACCCCTCTCTCATTTGTATCTCTCATTACTTTTATATGTTTGCTACAATTATTATGACAATGTTCTTTATATCATTCATGTTCCTAGTTATAATGTTCATCATTTACTTTGATTATATGCTTAGTATAGCTAGATTATCATTATATTCAAACATAAGTTTGTATAGCGCTCACTCTAATGTACACGGGGTGAGTGGTCGATATTGTGTAAGCGTGGTGCTTATACATTGTTTACCTGTGGATGCACCCTATATTCTAGGCCATGTGGTAGATCGCAGATGTGACACTCCCGTTGAGTCCTTTGTAGTCCACTCCCTGAATATAGGACAAGTAGGAAGACAAGCTCTGTTCTTAATCTTCCTTAGTAATATCCCTTATGTGTAGATATAAAGTTGATCTTAGCCATGACTACTAAGTGTAATTGCACTAATCAATGTATGCTTTGACTTGTAATTAAGAATGAATTAGGAATTATTCCACTAATATTCTACTTAGCCATGCTAATGCCATACAAAGGAGTATTCTGTGTGATTAATGATTAGTTATTACTTACCATTCATATACATTTATTTCTTGACTTACCCCTGTTGTGAGTAGAAGTTTGGTTATGGTTTACTTCTCCATCATGTGTATAAGTTATCACTATATTCCAACTGCTCGTCATTCCCTACGATAAAAATATAAATAACGATATCTGGAATACTTTCAAGTAAAGTGCTATAATGGTATATTATCTGTGCGCTTGCAGATTCCTTTTATTTATATATATTCTTTCTAGTCACATGCAATATTAAAGTACTTCTTAGTGTCATTCTAGAAGTGGCACTAGGTAGTACCAACAAGCATTTTTAGCACCATCGCTAGGGTCGACAACTTAGTAAAAGATGCCAAGGAATGTCAACAACATAGGATGACTATTTAAAACAAGTGACACGTTAATAAATACCAACAAGCATTTTTGGTGCCGTTGCCGGGGTAGGTAGCTAGGCAATCATGGAAATATTGATAAACTTATACCTATTGATGTGATAGAGACACCCATTAACCTCTACTCAAATAGGCTTACCCTTGTTCTGTTTACTTTTATATCTTATGCAGGGTAATGTATGACCGGTTTTCACCTTCCGACAAACTACGTTGAAGATCCAGAAGCATTAATCAGGAGAGCTAGAGCCAAACTCAAGAAAGTCTCAGCTTTAGCATCGGAAGACAACCAGATAAGGCCGAGCTTAACACAAGATTTTGAAGTCATGGCTGACAAAACCCTCCGTGAGTTCTCTGGTCCAACTACGGCCAACATCCGTACTGGACCGGCGGTCAATGTCGGAGACAATGGTTTTGAACTCAAGCCAGCTCTCATCAACATGGTGCAAGCCAACTAGTTTTGTGGAAAGGCACATGAAGATGCGAGTGCTCATCACCAACACTTCCTTGAGATCTGCAACACTTTCACCATCAAGGGAGTTACCAAAGACACCATACTACTCCACATCTTCCCATTCTCACTTTTGGGGAAGGCGAAGCAATGGTTCTATGCCAACAAAGATAGAAACACTACATGGGATAACTACTCCACTACCTTCCTAGCAAAGTTCTTTCCTACAGGCAAGTTTTTAGCAGCAACACGATGAATTTGTCCCTAAGGCGTGGGAACGCTTTCAAGATTATATATCAGAATGTCCTCATCATGGAATGGAGAATTGGCTACTCATACAGACGTTCTACCACGGGTTGACCAATAGTACCCATGAGAACATGGATGATGCTGCTGGAGGTGCTTTCCTATCTCTCACAGTCCCAGGTGCAACAACTCTCATAGAGTAGATGGCCTCCAACCAAGGTTAGAATGAAGAATGTCTTCAGACCCGCAAGAGAGGTGGAGGTATGTATCAACTAAAGGAGGTAGAAATGTTGTCTGCCAAGATGGACCTGCTGATGAGAAGTAAGAAGTCATGCACATTCATGATTCCCATATGACGTGTGAAAAGTGTGGAAACACTAGGCATTCAGGGAACAACTATCCTAAAATTCATGAGGATGTGAACTTCATCAATAACTACTTTCGTCCTCAACAAAATCAAGGATGGAATCAGCAACAGAGGCCAAATTACCAAGGTAACTACCAAGGTAATAATAATTTCAATAATCAACCACCCTTGAGAGAGTTAATTTCTAGCCAAGCTAAAATAATGGAGGGTTTATCTAGAAAGTTAGTTTCCAATGATAAAATTTTAGAAAACATACACAATAGAATGGATAGATTCTCCTCTACCATTAACAACCAGCATAGCTTTCATAAAATGATAGAATCACAAATAGCGCAGCTGGAGGCCGTTGTTCCTCTGATCGACAAAGGTAAGATTCTAGGGCTACCAGAAGATCTAGAAACTACAAATCTTATCGATATTCATAATGCAGCATATTACTGTATACAACCATCAATTGGAGGATGGATAGATTATTCCTTGCCTAAAAAGAAAGGTGATCTAGGAAGACGTATCATCCCCATTGCCATTGGACCTTATATTTTCCAAGAAGCTGTCTGTGACTTCTGAGCAAGTATCAACATCATGCCTAAGGTAATTTATGATAAAATTAATGGAGATACTTTGTTGTACACAAATATGCGTTTGCAGCTTGTAGATCAGTCACTCTGCTACCCCCACGGGAATTCTTGAAGACATCTATGTACGAGTGGCACAATCATATGTACCAGCAAACTTTGTGGTTTTGGAAACAGGTGGAGATGTAAGGGCACCCAAATCCAACCGGCAATTAAGACATAAAAAGAGGAGAAATAAGCAATCTTGATCACAAATGAATTTACTACTAACCAAGTTCCACATGTATTTGGAGAACGTTATTTTGCAGGTCACAAACACATACATGGAACAATTCACCGAAAGGCGTCTTTCGATGTTGATTTGCGCAAAGAAACAAGGGAGATGCCCATCAACTTAGTGCAAATCAAGCAAAACACCACAGAGCAAGGATCCATGTCTAGCCCATGGCCTATTAGGTGAAGGCGGTGGCGAGTGGCCACGGTCAAGGGGCGGCCAACCCCTAGGGGCAGGCGACCCCTACCGGTGCTGCTTAGCCGCGCCTCTCTCTGGCGATGGCATGCCCCCATGCTGAGGCGGTGCATCCCATGCTTTCACGCCAAATATACACAGAAGCACCGCCTTGCTCTTGTATAAATAGTAGGGTACCCCTCCCTCTCTCAACACACTTCACTTGAGCATCACCTCACACACCTCACTCTCTAGTAGTAGTAACTTTACTTTTTAGTAGCTTTAGAGCAAGGCAAAGTACCTTGGGGAGCTTAGCTCCTTGGAAGAAGAGACCTTTGGGTATGAATAGAAATATGAGTTCTTCCAAAGTTATGCTCTCATATCACATTTATAGTCATACTTATGAACTAGAGTACAATTATTATGTTATGATCTTGATATATGAACTAGTCTATAGTTTGTGTGTCATGAAAGTAGCACACTTAACTTTATACTTGAACACTCGTATAACTTATATATTTGGAATTAGAGCAAAGTTGAGGTGGAGGTTCATCGTGCCATTAGTGTACTTGCAAACATTACTATTCATGTTCATATCCATACTAGACTCTTAATCAAATGCCTTCCTTTGGGAAAAATATAAATAACAATACCCTGAATACTTCCGGGTGAAATGCTACAATGATAGCTTCGTGCGTGTGCTAATAAATATATAAAATTGTTAAGGAACTATCAAGGCTATTACTTAGTGGCATTGCTAATCATTAGTGATGACGCTAAGAAATACCAACAAGCATTTCCGGCGCCGTTATCGGGGATGATTCTATCTCCATACTTGGTGATTGCGTTTAGAAATGCCAACAAGCATATGTTGACGGTCACTAACATCAATTATAAACCATCAACATAACCTATATTTATACTTAACTCCATCACCAAACATAGGTATAGGGATTTAAACTAATAAATTCTACGAGTTTTGGTGAATCTATGTTTTCAGCAGGGTTTATCTAGAAAACTGTCAAGGGGGACCTATTCGTCAAAGGAAATTATGGAATTCCACCGCGTAATTGACGTGGGAAGACTCTAGAAGACTCCAAAAGGCGAATCACCAAAGCGGAGCCCATGTCTTTGACACGTGGGGCTAGCCAGCCCCACCTAGAGGCCGCCTGACCTATGGGCCCCCCATGTTAGCCTCCCGTTGTTATGTCGGTTCTCCACCGTCTCCTTGGTTGAATCTATGCCGTTCTTTAAGTCGGTTTGATCCAAGGGCTCACATTGGATGCTCTAGCCTATATATACCAGTCCCTGCCACCCTCCCTAGAGCCTTCCGAAAACCCTAATTCATATTCTCCTCGTCAGGATCAGAGCCAGCTATCAAGAGATGATTAGTCCTCTATAAGATCTAGTCTTATGAATAGAAATAGTGAGACAGAGAGTTAGCGATGAGTTTGGAGGAGGTATCGGCCTATCGGTGCTCTCTTTACAGCTTGTACCTT
The DNA here is from genome assembly GCA_904845875.1 of Miscanthus lutarioriparius. NCBI lineage: Eukaryota > Viridiplantae > Streptophyta > Magnoliopsida > Poales > Poaceae > Miscanthus > Miscanthus lutarioriparius. Next base: position 68,338,465 of record CAJGYO010000004.1, on the reverse strand, counting down.
GGCGGATCCAAGTTCTACTTGAGCTTGTCCTCGAGATATCTCTAGTAATCAATTTCTAATTTGAGTAAGCATCTTGTTTATATTATTTATCAGGATCATGACTCTTTTGGACTCCTTTATTCCTGTTCTAGAGGGAGTAGACTATTAATCATAAGTGTAAGCGTGGTGCTTAAACTTGGGTTAATTGTGGATGCACCCTGCATTCCAGAAGGTGGTATATCGTGTGAGTGACATAAGTTCTATATAGCCTGTACTATATAGCTTCATTGATCCTTTGTAGTCCACCTCCCATCTGTAGGCGCACGTAGGACACGGTTGCGAAGGAAAGCATCCTCTACTGGTGCCTTTCCCTAGTAATGTCCCCTATTAAAGAGTAGAAGACATAAGCTTACCCAAGTCAGAACTAGAGAACTTTAGTTATCCTCTCTATGCTCCTATTTAATCTAACCCTATTGCTACCCTTAGTTTAGTTGGACCGTAGTTAGTCTCACACGTTTTCCTGTGGATACGATACTTAGAATACTTCCAGTTGAAAGCTACAATGGTATCCGTGCGCTTGCAGATTTATCTGTGTGCGTTAAAATATACCAACAAGCTTTCTGGCGTCGTTGCCGGGAAAACAGTTGCTGAATTAACTTCGAGCCTAGCTTAACATTTTACTTTTTCTTTTAGCATGGATTCCACTTGTATCTATCAATATGCTAAACCCATAAGTGCAAGCCTAGAGCCACCAAAATCTTCAGAGCCCATCCTAACACCTGGCTATGAGTTGCGCCCATGTTTTATAAAATTGATTCAGGATAAATCCTTCTCGGGAGAAGGCAACAAAAATCCATACTCACAACTACAAGAGTTTGAATAGACCTGTGCATGCTTGTGTATCGCTAGCATGTCTGACAAAACCGTAAGATGGAAGTTGTTTCCGTTCTCTTTGATGGGAAGAGCTAAACATTGGTACAGTCAAACCGTAGGAAGTATGCAAGGAAATTAACGTTATGCTCTAAATTTTGTTTATATTTCTTTCACATCTTTAAAGTGGTTAGCCTTCAAAAAGAGGTTCTAAATTTTAGACAACTAGAAAAAAATCTCTTGGTACATAATGGAATTGTTTTAATGAACTCATCATCACTGGCCCAGACCCTGCCATTCAAGACCCTGTACTTCTTCAACATTTTTGCATGGGTCTTATTAAGGACTCCATGGAATCCCCTGATGCAGCCTCCAGAGGAGCTTTCCTTCATCTGCCTGCTAGTGAAGCAAGGTCTATGCTTTATAGAATTAGTGGAAAGACTCCCTGCACTAGCATTCATAATGAACTCCCCAAGAAAGAGAAGAAATCATCTCCCAATCAAGTAGAGGAAGTTTTGATAGCCAAATCACAACCACTCCAATCCCAAGATTTAGCTGTCAATCTAGAACCATCAATACCCCAAAATCCCCCAAGAGAAGAAGGAATTCCACCTTTGAAAATCCCTGTTGAAATCAAGAATGACCTCTTTGGTGCTGATTTTGGGAGAACATTAAATTCTCATCTTCATAAGAGACCTTCGAGTGAATATAATTCAAATCCTCTCAAGAAGGGATCATATGGAAAGCGTCCTTATTCCCATATAAGATAGTGGGAAGAACACAAAGGTGGTGGGTCTAGTGAAACCATAGAAGGAGAGCCAAGCTATCTAGAAGCCACTCCTCTGCTCTCCTCTTCTATGCCCACATTAGATGTCTTATTTGAACCCATCTCTCAACACATCCTTGACCCTGATGATCCCTCTTATGCTCTTTCTCCTGAAACTCATGATGATCCTAGAAATCCACCAAGACACCCTAAGCATGGGAGTCATGAAGGCCACAAGGATGACCAAAAAGAGCAACAACAATGGCTGGAATGTATTAAGAACTTGTATGTCGTTGCTAAAGAATGGATGGACAAGGACGAAGCCTTTTGGGTAGAATCCAAACTTGGCTTAGATCCAAATGCTGAGCTTAAATCAATCTCCTTAATTAACATGACTCATCCAAGTTTGGAGGAGGCCTTAGATGAGATCAACCCGAGAGCTACCAATCTATGGGAAATCTTGGACAATAAAATGTCCAATGAATGTCATAGGCATGAAATGATGGAGACAATGTTTTCGCATATAGACATTCATGAAGAAACACCCTTAGAGCTTGAAAAAGGAAGATAACATTAATGAGCATGAAAGTTATTTCATGAACACCTCATCAAATCCATGCTCGCATGAGAAATCTCCTGAATTAATTGGTCTCTCTAACATTGCCACACACGAGATCTTCAACCCCCTCATTCTCCTTGTTCATAAACACTTTGAAAGGGTGGTTGTAGATGCATATGTTTATCATAAATATTACAGATCTCGTTGTGTGAATCTTGAGATAAGTACACAAAGGTCGATGTTGGAGGGGAAACCACTTCACCAACTTGAGTGCAATTAGAAGGTTTCCCAAGGACGAGCTTTTGTCCTAAAGCAAGCACTTTCGAGAGATAACATGTGCTTTCACTTTTTGCTGTAATGCCCTTGTGAAGTGTGCATAGAAACATAATTGTGAAAATATTCCTTCGGGTATTTTTGTCACTAACCATTCTAGGTTTGAAGCAAAAAGAATGAAAGCATGACAATGCCAGGTATGTCCAACTAATCATCATGCAACATTGAATTACATCCATCCAAACTTGATTTTGCCTTGCAAAATTCTAGTGTGGGGGATGAACTTCTCTGAAAAATCTTATGCCGTTCATCTTGGTTGTCTCTGTCTTTAAATCATGCTGAACTTGCTAAACAACAATCATTCTCTTTCATCTCTATTTGAATAAATCTCTATAATGCTTTCATGCTACCTTTGTTTCCTATAGTATGCTTAAGGTTTGGAGTATGATCTTACATCTTCTAAATTAGGCATGGTGCTTAGTTTAAAATGTTTTCCTGAATTAAATTAGACATGGTGTTTAGTTTGATTCTTGAACCAAGAGGTGTGTTGATCTTACTTCCAAAGGCTTTTTAAATTAAGGGTGGTGCTTAGGTTAAAATGCCTTCCTAAATCAAATTAGACGTGGTGTCTAGGTTGATTTTTGATCCGATAGTATGCCTTAGTAGATATTGAATATTTTGTAGGACTAACCCTATGCAAAAAAACTTTTAATTCAATATTGGTAGGTCACGAGATGAATTTAAATCAGAGATGAAGCAAGACACAACTCATTCATTATAGATGTAAGAACTACATACCTCATTCAACATGGATGAAAGAACTATAAGTACCAAAGTTCATTCACTTTGTCTTTTGCTGCAAGTTACCTTTGCCTTGAGCCATGCTTGTATAAAACATGATCTCTATACTAAAGTAATCCTCAAACCATCTTTTCATTAGCATAGAGGGAAATTACAAAATTCTAGACAAACAACCCATGTTTCAAAATTGTATATTCTTTCGAACATGTGTTGTCCACTAATCCTTTGCAGGCATAAAACAATTAGTGAGGCAAAAGGTCTAACAAGGTGTTAAAAGATCGAAGAGCAGAAAGATGACAAGGTGTTAAAAGATCGAAGAGCAGAAAGATGACATGACAAAAGGATGAGAAAGAAAATGTGTGAACTAGGAAACAAGAAGCTCATGAACAGCTCAAGCTACGAGACTAGCCGAACAAGGAAAACTTCAAGCAAAAGGGAAGGACCATCACGAGTCGTCTACCCTTCGTCATATGGTGACATTACGCTCTAATGACAAAGGTAACATCCTAAGGTAAATGGTCATTGTTTAAAAAGCTTTTCCTTGATTCTGGTAGGCACATAAATAAGAAACAAAATATGTTTGAGTTACAATTTACCTGATCAAACCTGATTAGCTCAACATGTCTTGTTCTTTAAGCTTGTTCCTAGCACCACTTTCTTGATCTCATAGTTTTAACCAAATGAGCTAAAATATTGCATATCCTATCTCTAGAAGATGATAGTCATAATCATGTAAAGTTTGATACATTATGTAAAGATAGACAATCCTTCCAAGGGTTAAGAAACTCAACCCTTTTGGACAAATGAACTTAAATACTACATGCATGCTCAATCTTCTGATCTTATCACCCATGACATAAGTGAACAAAACACACAATATCAACTTCATCTTGTTCAATGTGCCTAAGGTTAGAGAAGAATAAATAAAGTTTTGGTTTCGTTAGTGTTTTCCCACCAACAGAACACATGCACTTGATCTCTACCTTGTCTTTATGAGCGGGACACACTTCAAGCAAAGTCTGTGGGAAGACAGTCGATTCCCAAATTTCTACAAGTCAAGGTTGTGAACCTGCTAAACCAAAATAAAAACATAAAACCAAGGCAGGTTTGGTAGAAAAAGGTGACATCACCATTAGAGGCACCACCAAAAGAATTCTCATCTTCAAAGAAAACGAAGGTCTTGATCAATAAACTTCATAAGGAGAAGTCTGGTTCGAAGGACTTAAAACACCAAACCCTCACCGAAAGAGCTAGCTTGGGGGAGAAGCACTCTCGTGTATCTAGGTAAGTATACTTTCCCTTTGTTCTAGTTTTAGTTTCTTTTAAATAGTTAAGAAAATGGTAAAATTGAAAACAAAATAAAAGATGTGTCTAGTTTGCTTTAATTTGTTTTTTAGAGCCGAATAAAATAAAGAGGACTCAGAATAATCTCTTAAATGGAAATGATGAATAGTTGCTCTGTTGTAATTTCTTTCAAGTACCTAGTTTTCAGCCTCGAATTCTCCCAAGTTTTGGATACGACTTATTTGATATAAGGATTTACTCTGAACTTGAAACTCGTGGGTACGATATGCTTGATCTAAGTGTAGGTAATTGACGGATATGATATAAGGTCTAAGCTGTTGTTTATATTGTTCCAAGTGACACTAAAGTTTTGGAGATTTATCTTTAGAAAAACATAAAAATACTATATGATGAGTTCTTGTATGACAAAGATTGAATTCCTAACAGAGCCATACATGTTATTTAGGCTAGGAAAACTTCCACATATATGCTGCTTGCTTTTTCATTGAGTTTTGTCAAACTTTGTTGACCCTTATGAGAGGTTTGTCATGCTCTTAAAATCAAGATCACGTACACACCACCCAAATATGCACTACTCCTACACTGGGGGTAGGCGCAAGAACATGCTTTCCATTTAGATCCACCCAAAAATGTTCTACTCTTACACTAGGAGTGAACACAAACCATTCTTGATAGGTTTTTCATCCACCAAATAAATGCTCCAAGTTCTTGTTGCTATCTCTCAAAAGTTTTGTTGCAGAAAAGAGACATGGGGCTATGCAAAAGTTATTCATAAAAAAGAAGTAGAAGAAAAAAAAAAGAAAAAAAGTTGAGAAAAAATGGACAAGTGTCCAAGATATTGAAAACCCACTCAGATGCCCGCCTGAAAAAAAGAGAGAAGAAAACAAGATGAATAAGATATCCCCTGTTCTCTCGCAAAAATATTTCTAAGTTTCAAGGGAGAGATATATTTTCAAGGAGCAAAGTAGAATTAGGTTAGCCACCATATATATATCCACCATACATCCACACACATGCACATCTTGATTTGATTGTATAACTTAACTCTCTTTGGATCCGTTGTTTGACTTTACAATATATGCATTGTAAGTATACTCTAGCTTTCTCCCTACCTATGAACTCCACATAAGCCTTAGTGGTAGGAAGAGAAAAAGACATAACATCATTATTGCCTTGGTGAGGATCCACAAATACCACATATATTGAGAGACTTGAGAGTGTCATACAATGAAATCTCTGAGTTTTATTTTGAAAACTTATAAAAACTCTGAAACAATGGTAGAACAAAGAACTTGAGACATAGTGCTTGACTTGATCGTTCTATCATTCAATTGCTCAAGACCGAAGTGAAGGTTAAGAAGCCCCATGGTTGAAGGTAATATGGGTAGGTTTGAAAGTCAGATCAGTTTATTCTAATTCGGAGGAGAATTTTTTATTGGACGCATGTGTACTTTGAGGCGTGAAAACATTATAGCAACTCCTGATACATTGCTGAGCTTAGCTTTGCTCAGGGACTAGCAAAGGTTAAGAAGCTTGGGGGAAATTGTTGATGGTCACTAACATCAATTATAAACCATCAACATAACCAGTATTTATACTTAATTCCATCACCAAACATAGGTATAGAGATTTAAACTAATAAATTCCATGAGTTTTGGTGAATCTATGTTTTTAGCAGGGTTTATCTAGAAAATCGTTAAGGGGGACCTATTCATCAAAGGAAATTATGGAATTTCATCGTGTAATCGACGTGGGAAGACTCTAGAAGACTCCAAAAGGTGAATCACCGAAGCGGAGACCGTGTCTCCGACATGTGGGGCTAGCCGGCCCCACCTCGAGGTTGCTCGACCTATGGGCCCCCCATGTTAGCCTTCTGTTGTTATGTCGGTTCTCCACCGCCTCCTTGGTTGCATCTACGCCGTCCTTTAAGTTGGTTTGATCCAAGGGCTCACATTGGATGCTCTAGCCTATATATACCAGCCCCTGCCACCCTCCCTAGAGCCATCCTAAAACTCTAATTCATATTCTCCTCGTCAGGATCAGAGCCAGCTATCAAGAGATGATTAGTCCTCTATAAAATCTAGTCTTATGAATAGAAATAGTGAGATAGAGAGTGCGGGACGAGTTTGGAGGAGGTGTCGGCCTATCTGTGCTCTCTTTACGGCTTGTACCTTGGTGGATCCAAGTTCTACTTGAGCTTGTCTTCGAGATATCTCTGGTAAACAACTTCAAATTCGAGTAAGCATCTTGTGTATATTGTTTATCAGGATCATGACTCTTTTGGAATGCTTTATTCCTGTTCTAGGGGGAGTACAGTATTAATCATAAGTGTAAGCATGGTGCTTAAACTTGGGTTAATTGTGGATGCACCCTGCATTCTGGAAGGTGGTATATCGCGTGAGTGACGTAAGTTCTATATAGCCTGTACTATATAGCTTTGTTGATCCTTTGCAGTCCACCTCCCGTCTATAGGCGCACAAAGGACGCAGTTGTGAAGGAAAGCATCCTCTACTAGTGTCTTTCCCTAGTAATGTCCCCAATTAAAGAGTAGAAGACATAAGCTCCAAGTTAGAACTAGAGAACTTCAGTTATCCTCTCTATGCTCCTATTTAATCTAACCATGTTGCTACCCTTAGTTATGTTACACCGCAGTTAGTCTCACACGTTTCTCTGTTAATACGATACTTTGAATACTTCGGGGTGAAAGCTACAGTGGTATCCGCGCTTGTGAATTTATTTGTGTGCATTAAAATATTTTGTCAACACCAGCTACCTACTGTTTCCCCACAAGGAACCGCAAGAAGGTCATAGATGAGCAATTTGCTTGTTTTGTTGAGATGGTCGAGAAGATACATGTAAGCATCCCCCTGATGGACGTCTTACATGTACCTTTCTACACCATGTACATCAAGAACATCATCAACAACAAGCGACCACTACCATCCACAGAGGTCGTCAAGCTGATAGATGAGTGTAGCACTGCTATACTCGACTTCCCTGAAAAAGAAAAAGAATCCTGGGTGCCCACAATCTCATGTTCCATCAGGATCCAATACTTCGACCAAGCCTTGTGCGACCTTGGGGCTAGCGTAAGCGTTACACCCAAGGTCGTCTTTGACAAGCTGAACCTTACGCAATTGACGCCAACACCAATGATGCTTCAGCTGGCCGATTCGACGGTCCGCTACCCGGCAGGGATAGCCAAAGATATTTCGGTGAAAATCCGATTTTGCTACATCCCTATCGACTTTGTGGTGCTCGACATGGAGGTCCCTAAAGAATTGACCCTCATTCTTAGGCGACCCTTCTTAAGCACTGCAGGAGCTCAAATTGATGTTGGAGCCGGAGAAATCCGCTTCAATATCCATGGTAACGAAGAAAAATTCAGAATCAGTCCTAGGAAGGAGCAATGCTCCATGATCTGTATCAAATATGGGCCAAACCCACAAGGCCTAAGGGAGGTCCATATACAACCTCAAATGGTAGACAGGCCTGTGAAAAAGAATAAAGAAATCAAAATGAAGCCGGAGCCAAAGAAGGTTAAAATGACAAAAGAAAAGACCCCAAAAGCCGTTCCCACACCACCAAAGAAGAATAAAACGATGTGGAAACTGAAAGAAGAGCCTCCGAAGTCCATCACTACACCACCGAGAACAAACAAGATGGTTTGGAGGCCAAAGAAAGAGCAGCCCTTTGCATCCACTTCTCCGGGATCGGGCGCTCCATCTAGCAAGAACTGAACGGGGAAGGGTCCTACTCATTGGACCTTAAAAGGTGAGTCCTTGCCAAAGATAAAATTGGTAGTTATCTTTGTAATCATACTAAAATTTTGAATTTCTATTTTATACATTAATAAAGGAAAATTATAATCATAAAGTTTACCTCTTCACCTCTATTCCCATTAAATAAAGCTCGCTTGTTCGATACAAAGTATACTTTGGTTTGAGGCATGGCTAGTATATGATCATGTCTTCATAGGCTTTTTAAAATTAAGCAGGGTGCTTAGGTTATCCAACCTACCTTGATTAGATAATTAATCACTAAACCAAAAATACTTAGTATGAACATTAGCCGATACACTAAATTAAAACAAAATAACCTACCTCGAAGTCATCATCTGGCAACGAACAAGCTTGGGGGGGGACCCCCACAGAGGTAAGTAGTATCTTTTTATTTTCTGCATTTTAATTTTTGCATTATTTATTGCATTTATTTATTTATTAGCATTTAAAAAATCCAAAAATATAAAATCCAAAAAAATGAAATATGATAAAACAACAAAAATATTCATTCCACTCTCATATGTGATTTAGGAATGTTTAGTTTCTCCTTTGTTGAAATGATGAATAGTTGATCTGTCTATAATTCATCTGTGCCTAGGCTGTAACTTAGTATTCCCCAAGATTTAAGTTTGTTGGCTAAAATGTCTCATCCTAAAACTTGAAACTTGTGGGTTGCAAAAGCATGATCCTTTTCTAAGTCGTTGCAAGTTAAGATATGGTAAATAGAATATGACTTTATTCTAAGAGAAAATTGACATCCAGACTTTTTCATTTTAAAAATGCTAAAATCAAAAGTTTCTCAATGGTTATGAATTCCTAGCACGGCCATATGACATGATTCAAATTCAAACCTTAGTCATATGCTACTTATATTCACATTAAGTTTTATCAAATTGTTGTGATCCTTGTTGAGATTCTCGTCATGCACCTATGATCAAGATTCACGTACACCCACAAATAAAATGCTAACTCTTACACTAAGAGTTACGCAAAAATATATTTTCTATCCACCTAAAATAAAAACTCCATTCATTTGTCATGAGTCTTTCTCTCCAAAGTTTTCATATGCCAAAAAGAAGTATGGGGCTATGCTAAAAAAGAGAGACACGTGAAGCTCTCAAAAGAGCAAAAGAAAAGAAAAAAATGAAACACATGAAGGTTCCAAAGTATTGAAAAAAAAATGAAGAGAGAAATATAGCCCATACTTCCAAGGCAATTAATTAAAAGAGAGAAAAACATGATCAAAGGAGTACCAAAAATATTAGGAATAGGAAAATATTCCACACATTTACATATCTTGATCAAAGTGTATGACCTGCATCGCCTTGGATCTAGTTTTTGACTTAGCAATATATGTGATGTAAGTATGCCTCTCATTCATACCTACCTACAACTCCACTCAAAGCCTTTTAGGGATAGGATGAAAAGAAGGAAAAACAATCAAATGCCTTGGCGAGGACCATACACATTGAGCAATTAAGTGAATCATTTGAGGAACTTATATTTTATTTTGCAAAACTCATAAAACCTCCGGATACATGGTTGATCAAAGAATGAATGATTGGTAATTCTGTTAAAACCATTCTATCTTGTAACTACCTAAGACTTGGAAAAGCAATAAGCCCCAAAGGGATTAAGTTAAAAGGATGGATAGAATGCCAACTTATTTAAATTGAGGAAGAATACTTGGTTATAGGCATGGCACTTGTGAATTATATTCGGTATTATAGCAACTCCTGATCAACAACCCATAACTTAGCAATTTGCTCGGGATGAGCAAAGGTTAAGCTTGGGGATCTTGTTGGCGGTCATTACCCATCAAATTCGACCGCCAATTAAGACACAAAAAGAGGAGAAATAAACAATCTTGATCACATATGCATTTACTACTAACCAAGTTCCACATGTATTTGGAGAACGTTATTTTGCAGGTCACAAACACAAATAAATGGAACAATTCACCGAAAGGCGTCTTTCGACGCTGATTTGCGCAAAGAAACAAGGGAGATGCCCATCAACTTAGTGCAAATAGGGCAAAACACCAAGGAGTAGGGATCCATGCCTAGCCCATGGCCTATCAGGCGAAGGCGGTGACGAGTGGCCACGGTCAAGGGGCGGCCGACCCCTAGGGGCAGGCGACTCCCTACCGGCGCTGCTCAACCACACCTCGCTCTGGCGGTGGCATGCCCTCATGCTAAGGCGGTGCATCCCATGCTTTCGCGCTAAATATAGACAGAAGAATCGCCTTGCTCTCATATGACATTTATAGTCATACTTATGAACTAGAGTATAGTTATTGTGTTATGATCTTGATATATGAACTAGTCTATAGTTTGTGTGTCATGAAACCAGCACACTTAACTTTATACTTAAACACTCATATAACTTATATAATCGGAATTAGAGCAAAGTTGAGGTGGAGGTTTATCGTGCCATTAGGTGTGCCCAAGTTCTTTACCTATCGATCCGTAGGGTCAGGGACCCAGGGGGATCTGGGTAGTTTCTGTATACGCAAGCGTGGTGCTTGGGTATGGAGAGACAGGTGAATGCATTGTCCCTTTCCATGGTTGAGGGGTAGGCGGCAAGTGGTGACAGCCTTGTCTGTCCCTTGTAATTCTCCACGTTTGACTGGGGTATAGGAGTCTAAATTGTCACATACATATATAGCCCTAAGACTAATTATGTAACTTGTATGATTATTAACTAATCTTTGTATGACTATACTAGACCAATGCCTGCTCGACTAGGATTACTCTTTTATTCTTTCTTCTCTATTTTATTCTTTGAGGAATGTTAAGTGTGTGTCCACTATCTTGAAATCACCGTTCTTACTCCTGTTATAAACATTAGTGTACTTGCAAGCATTATTATTCACGTTCATATCCATACTAGACTCTTAATCAAATGCCTTCCTTTGGAAAAATATAAATAACGATACCCTGAATATTTCCGGGTGAAATGCTACAATGATAGCTCCGTGCACTTGCGGATAAATATCTAAAATTATTAAGGAACTATCAAGGCTATTACTTAGTGGCGTTGCTAATCATTAGTGATGACACTAATAAATACCAACAAGCATTTCTGGTGTTGTTGCCGGGGATGATTCTATCTCCATACTTGATGATTGCATTTAGAAATGCCAACAAACATTTCTAGTGCCGTTGCCGAGGAAGGCATATGTTGACGGTCACTAACATCAATTATAAACCGTCAACACAACCTATATTTATACTTAATTCCATCACCAAACATAGGTATATGGGTTTAAACTAATAAATTCCATGAGTTTATAAACCGTCGCTTGCCTTTCACCCTTGCTTAGTACCTTGAAGTGTTTCCTTGCTATCTTCATCATCTCAAGCCATTAAGTCACACTTTGTGTTGAATCAGCCATTAAGATTATTTGTATAGAAGTCTTTTTTATTTCAAAGTAGCAAGCTTTAAATGTGAGACCATTCCATATGTAATTCCTCATGTCTCATTAATCAATTCACAACATGCTTGCTTTCTCATAATTCATAAAAATCTCACAATGAATAAGCCTTGCATGAATTACATCTACATTATAGTCTTATGTTTGTACTAGATTGTTTATACAACAACACATCATTTTGGCTTTCATCAAGTACTTGTGAGATAATCTATTTCCTATTCAACACTTAGCAGAATAGGTTAGACCTTTAATCACGTTATCACTGAATCATCCAAAACCCACTAAAGGGCTAGATGCACTTTTAGAAACTTTCGGCGATTGGTTGCGAAAACATTGTCCGGCTGACAGGAGTCTTGATGAGCAACTATACTTGTTGTCTAGGGAACCATCTTGGCATATCCTAACATTCAAAGGGTATGAGATAAATGGGAATACATTTTACACGATAGCCCAAGATAAAAGGAGCATCAACCAAAATAGTGGTGTCTGCATAGATGCCACAGACTCGAATGGGAGTAAGGAAACATATTATGGCCGCATAGAGGAGATATGGGAACTAGACAATGGACCTTCTTTTAAGGTCCCTTTGTTTCGGTGCCAATGGGTGAAGGTGAGTGGAGGTGGGGTAACAGTAGACCATTAGTACGGAATGACAATAGTGGACCTCAACAATCTTGGGTACAAAGATGAACCATTCGTCTTAGCCAAGGATGTGAATCAGGTGTTCTATATGAAGGACATGTATACCAAACCGAAGAAAGGGAAAAATGACAATGACTCAGACAATGAGCCAAAGCGCCACATAGTTCTTTCAGCAAAAAGAAACATCATGGGAATCGAGGACATGTCTGACATGTCAGAAGATTATGAAAAGAATGATGGAATTCCACAATTCATAGTGAACAGTGACCCAAGTATCTAGCTAAATAACGAGGACACTCCATGGTTACAGCGCGATCATAACCAAGGGACATACGTTAAGAAGAAGTTCACTATTGTTCCCGCTTGATATGATGATGTATTAGACCTATTATGTAATAATTGTAACTTCTAATTTTGTTTGTCGTGTTTTCATATTTTCTACGGTTTAAATGTATTTTCCACTTGATGGTGGATTTCTTGTGGAGATTGTGTGATGAAAAACCAAATGATTAACGTTAATAAGATGTGAAAACTACTTTTCTGTGGAAAAGCAATAGTTTTAATGATTTTAATTAAGTAGTACATTTTTGCATAGCTAAAATTGTTATTATTATTTACACTATGTTAAATATTTATACGGTAAAACAAAAGAGTTTAGGTCACATATTTTCTTGTGTACAATAATGCAACATCAGGGCCAGGAATTTTTTTGTAATTTTTTTGCTAGTATTTTATTTACTAGGAAATTAACAACTCTCTACATATTTATAAAATAAATATATAAAAAAGGAAAACCTATGGAAACTGGCGGGAATTCAAACTGCACCCCACCTTTAGTTCCAGGTGGATCAACCACCCAGGACTAAAGATGGACTGCATTTTCGCGGCCCACCAAAAATCACATTTAGTCTCGGGCCATGGCTGTACCCTAACCTCAATTCTGGTTGTAACCACCACCCGAGACTCAAGGTCCTTTAGTCCTAGGCCGTAGCTGCACCTGGGACCAAAGGTCCCCCTTTATATACAACCACCTCTTTTTATCCCCCTCTATCTTCTTGTTCTTCTACCCAAGAGCCACCCGCGCCGCCGCACCTCATCGACGTCCCTGCCGCACCTATCCCACCGTCTCCATCGGTGGCCGTGCTCGTACCTCTCCCATCCATGCGAGGCACCCAGATCCGGGTCTGCCATCATTGACCTCATCCTCGCCTAGATCCAGATCCGCCGCCGTCGTCCTCCTCATCCTCACCGCCGTCGTTGATCCTCGTCCTCATCATCGCCTCTAGAACCGCCTTGTCATCACCTCTAGCACCGCCTCGTCATGCGGGCGCGCTTCCTCCTGGCTCCACGTGCACGTGCGCCTCGTCTCTGGCCGACCCCACCAGCCCGCGCACCTCGCTCGTCCCTTGTCCTTGCCAGAGCGCGTCGTCCTCGTCCTCGTCGGAGCGTGCGTCGTTGATCCCCTCGTCCTTGTCCCTCTCCGTCCTCGTCCACACCGGATTAGAGCACCTCGCGTTGTCCTTGTCCTCACTCGACCCTTGTCGTCGTCATCCTCGTCAGAACCGCGCTGCCGTCATCCTCGCTGCCGTCATCCGTGAGCAAGTGTGTGCTTATGTGTGTGTATGAGTGTGTGTGCATATTATTTTTTTGGCATACAAAAAATATAGAAAAAATAGATAGATTTTATTTGTAGACAAAATAGAAAAATTGTAGTAGTGTACTATAATATATATAGAAAAATTGTTGAGTATATATACAGTAAGACAATGTAGAAAATTAAACAATATAGTTGTAGAAATTGTTAATGTTGAAGAAATATATTTGAATCTTCAAATTGAAAAGATTGATTTTATTAGTGCCATGATTTTTTTGGTATATATCAGAATTTGATATATTGACATTATTAGTGTGACATGAATTTTGATATATTTATATACACCAATATATATATCCTAATATCCAAAGCTCGCTTCAAACCCTAACCCGACAGAGCTTCGCTCCAAACCCTTATAACCCGATCGAGGTCCGCGCATGCAAACCCTAACCAGAGCTCGGCGTAAATAACAACCCTGAATTCTGTAGTTACTTAAGTTTTAGCCCCTGATTCGATCCATTAGCATATGCATGACTACTATATTGTCTTCATTTATATATAGTTCTGGTAATTAAGATGGCCAACCCACAAGATGACTACCAGAATGAGGCTATGATGGCAATTATCAATGTCGGCAATCAATATGGCCCCAATGAGGCCAATAACAACCCAACGGATTTTGATGATGGCAGTCAATACTTGAATTTTGATGATGAGCAATAAAATCTTGTCCAAGAAAATGCTGGCGAGGTATATTTGTTAATAATCTTCCATCTCTTACATATATGAAACTAAACATAATTCCATTTGTGTGTATATATATATTACTAAATCTTTGTGTTTCTATGTAAGTAGCCCTATGGATCGACATCGACAAAAAGTAAAAATGTACAAGGCCCGACAAAACCGTTGGAGGGCCGGTACATAATCACAGAAGTCGATACCAATACCGGCGAACCGCTCCTACCAATAAAGAATGCAAAGAAATTCGTAAACCACTGTGGGTTTCCTGTTAGGGACAAGCTCCCAATCAGCGCCCATGAATGGAAAATGAAGAAGGATGATCCTCGCATCAGTTTTGTCTCTGATTGTAGATAAGGACCTTCTTTGGGATTTAATCACTACACATTTCAAGTTGCCAGGCGATGAAGATTTAAAAAACTAGTTAAAAGTTGGGCTCTCAAGAAGATGGCCACACAATTCTAGACTTGGAAGAAGAAGTTGTACAATGACTTTGTCAAGAAGAATCTGACTCCAAATTTTAATGATAATGGCCCGTACAAAAAGTTGTGGTACCAATGGCCTAAATTTGTGAGGTACAAGACCTCGGAAGAGGGTGAGGCAGGGTGAGAAGGAACCAAGAGAATGTATGACAAAAGTTATACCATCATAGAATGGGATCAGGTGGCTACAGGAGTGTCATTCCTAAGTGGGAAAGAATGGAAGCATACCTGCTTGCCAAAGGGATCGCACCATTTTCAATCGATTGGTCCGAACGCTCCAAGAATTGGTTTTTTGCGCATGGGGGAAAACTGGACCCAGAGACTGGGGAGGCGGTTGTTGGTGAAACAATCGGAAGAGCAGCACGAAGACTTTTTTATATTGTAGATGCTTCTACCAGTGGTGCCTTTGTGCCCAACCAAAAGAAGGATGAGCTAACGTATGCCCTCGAGACTCCTGAACACCCTGGGCGAACATGAGGTAAAGGGTTGATTTCGTGGCAGCATGGCTTCCCTAAGGATGCCGCTAGATACAGAAGCCGCCAGAGAAGGAAGGATGAGGAGGCAGAGCAGATCCGTAGGTTAGAGGTGGCGGTGCTTCGATCGTAGGAGCGAGAACAAAACTTAGATGCGAGAATGCAAGAGGAAATAAAATGGTAAGTGGAACTAGCATTGAGTAGCCAAAGGCAGTCAACATCAGAGCCTGGAGTCAACATTAGCCCCCCTCAGCTAAGAAGCAGTTGCGCTTCCACTGAGCTCCCAAATTAAGATGACGCATTGCAACACTTCCCCGTGGATGACATCATTGAGAAGATGACGCCATGTGAGCTGCACATTCCCATGGGGAATAGCACAATAGTGGTGGCTATCGGTGTTGTTTCTCCTATGGACATTGACAAGACACCAAGAAGCCATGTGAATCCAATTCCACCTGGCTATTATAGTGTCTTGGTGGATAGAGTTGTCAAAGGCTACAGGGAAGTGGCTCTTGACTTTCCTAGAGGTAATGGGGAGAAGACCCTAGGACAAGCAGAGCATTCATTCATTGTATGGCGCAAGTGCTACATCATTATTCCCAAGGCACCGGCTAGGGTACCGTCGCCTCATCCTCAACTACCTCATCATAGGTGTGGAATAAAGTGAACGAAACTGTTTTTCAATAGTTCTCAATTATTGCATTGGCTTCTCGCGTAAATAACAATTTACTCTCAATCATTTTTATACTCATAGGTCTCCCAACCTAAGTCTAGTTCTTCCATCCCTTGATCATCAGAGTGCTCTAGACGTTCATGATGAATTCCATGGCATGGCTGCATCTCCATATCCATCTCCTCCTAGGCGGTCTCCCCCACCTCCACCTCCACCTCCCACGCCGTAGAGGCATAAGAGGAGGTCCTCGCCCCAGGGGAAGTCCTCGGTGAAGAAGAAAGCCAGCCATAAAATGAAGCCCCCTCCGGAGAAGCTGGCTTATGAGAAGTCTAAAGAGGAATCAAGAGCAGCGGTACAAAAAGAAGTGGATGCTTTCTTCCAAAGTGTAGCAGAGACGTGTGAACTTAGGAGAAACCCGCCAAAGCCGATGCTCCTACCTCAACAAGAACTAAGGAAAAGGGTCTCCGCTCATGAGAAAAAGCGGCGTGAGGCACTTAAGCCCCCGCCATTATTGGACTATCAAGGCTATCTCAACAAGGCATATAAGGCATCGCAGAAAGCGAAGAGAGCAGGGAAAGATATTACATAGCTCGGACAATAATCTTTTCAATCAGTCGACCCACTAGTTGTCAAGGATGATTGTATAAACGCACAAGGCGGTACAATCAATATGGAGCAACTAAATATGTTGATGGACACAACAGGTCTCACACTGGAACAACTCATATAGGGGGGAGGATCACCACCAAGAACCAAGTGCGTTGATATATTCTAGACCTATAAGTATGGCAAGAGTCTTGTCAACCCTAAGTCCAGTAAATCACTAGGTACGCAAATGTTCTTGTTAAACAAGTGATACTTAGATGCGTGTAGGAAGGGCAAGCAATGGCTTCTTGTCAGAGTTAAATATGAACATTACTTCCTCAGTGATGATATTGTACATGTTGAGTTCAATGAATTACACCAACTATTACACCAGGAGGCTCTCGACAAATCTCTCCTCAGTTGCTGGTGTCTGTAAGTGATTCTTTCTACAATTAAAGTAACTTGCATGTTAGCTCGTTGTCTACATATAATTATCCTCACACTATATATATTCTTTTATACTATATATATGTAGACATGAGATGCTATAGGTCAAAAACAACATGTTGGTTTCATGGATCTGTATTGCACATTCAAGGACCAAATTACTCCATATGCTAGGTGGCAACCTCAAGCGGAGAAGAATATGTTGAGGTTCTTAGATAACCAACATGAAAAGACAATGATACTCTTCCCTCACAACTTCAAGTGAGTGTTAACGTCTTGTGATACAACTTCAAGAATATGTTGAGAGTATAAACATGCAGCTTTCACTGGTTACTGGTGGTCATCGATATGCCCAACAGTCGTATAAAAATCTTTGACTCACTAAGAAAACCCCAAGAAGATTACCAAGAAATGATAGATATTTTCCAGAGGTAATTCGGTCTCGCACACTATATACTCTCTAAAGCCATTTTATTGATATCATGGGGAATAACTCCATTTATTTATTTTCTTGGGCAATGCTTGGGATACGTTCACTAAGAAACACCGTGGTGATTGGAAGGTGCCTCTGGATATAGTCAAATACCCAGTAAGTACTAGCTAGGTCACCGTATCTTTATTTAGTTCAATTCATTATTACGATGCTTCATTGGTTGACGATGAATCTTTTTCTTGTAAAGTGGTGTCTGCGGTAGGAATCGGGGAACAACTTATGTGAATACTACGTTTGTGAGTTTCTCATGTAGTACTCAATGAAAACAAGTGAAGAGGTCGTCAATGTACGTAAAAAATATACACAATTTATTTATTACTGTTGTATTTATATATATAATCATATATATTCATAATTTTCCATTTTCATTCGAATTGAAGCATGAATGATCGAAGCAAAGGGTCATACGAAGTGATCAGATCAAAGCAATTCAAGAGACATTAGCAGGATTTCTTATGGATCAGGTCATAAGTCCCAGTGGCACACAGCACTATGACAGAAGAAGAATATCTCCTATCCAAAATGAAGATTAGGATTGAATAAAATCCCAAGGACATAAGTACAAGCTTTTTATTACTTTATGTACATATTCCATGCATGTACAAGCTCTTGAAATATTAGTATATATAGTTTCATACATTTTAATGTGTTATTTATGTATAATGCTCGAACAGAACCTTATACATATGGACATATATTAGCAACGTAGAATTCGTATATGAAAACCTAATTGAAACAAAAAGAATTAAATTGAAAAAAAACCATAAAAGAAAAAGAAAAGAAAAGGAAAAAAGGCACCTTTAGTACCAGTTGGAAACACCAACCGGGACTAAACGTGTTGGCCCTGGGGCAAGGTCTGGGTGCCCATTTAGTCTCGGTTGGTGGTAGCGACCGGGACCAAAGGTTAACTTTCAGTCCCGGTTCCTAGAACTAGGGCTAAAGGGGGTCCTTAGTCCCAGATTCGCAATCCCGGTTAGAAAACCGGGACTAAAGGGGGTTTTCCAACCGGGACTAATGCTCAGTCCTGCACTACTGCAAATTAAACCTAGAAGACCCTTTTAATAGTGTGTTGTGCATCGGAGGTTCGTAACCAAAAGGATTAAGGCCAGTCTCTCGTTGAGTTTTATGTGCATTTAATTGAGTGCCACATAAGTTTTTTTATGACATGACAACGTTTTTAAGAAAAGAGAAGGAGTTTTATCTATATGAAACTTTCTTGGTACGATTATCAACTCTGTATGAGTCATAAAATTAAATGTCTATGAAACAATGGAATGAAACTATGTATTGAATATAGATGTTTTATCTATAATTTTCTATTTTACATGATGCGACAGTTTTGAAAACAATACTATGAAACTCTTTATTGAGATAATTAAATTAGAACCTCCAAATCAAGGTGCGGCGTGGGAAGTTGCCCTTTTAGACTCGTCTTTTAACCGTTGCTTGAGATCAACCCATAAATTTTAATAGCCTGTAGGGAATTGGCCGGTTCAGAAAGAATGAAAGTTTGATGAATTTTTGGTTGAAAGGTCATAGTAGTGCCGGTAGAGAACGAATCACTCCAAAACCGGTAGCTGATAATCGCGACGATGAAGGCTTTATTTGTGGTCTTCTTTCAGGAGCGAATCTTATTAATGCAGGTGAGGAGAGGATACATTTCAGAGTTAGGTTGTGACAGTGCCTCACATCCATCTCCGTGGACCATATGGCCTCTATCCTTTACATGGTTACATCAGTGACAGTTGGAAGGTTTGGTTCCCCTGCATTTAGAGATGGACGTGCTTGATCTGAATCCGATGTTGATATATATAGATTGACGACAGTTATAGAAGGGACAGGACTAAATGGATTATTAGCATGGGACAAATTGGCAATTATTCGGAAAAATACTATATCCACATGTATAGTTAAAGAATCGTTAGTGCATGTATGGTCCAAAAATGTAAAGTTGCATGCTCACCCGACTACCACTAATAATTAAAGAACCGTCAGTGCATCTCCTGTTCAACCAAATTCAATCACCACACTTCCTTGCCCGGTGGCCTTGCTCACCCACCCAGCCAAGGCTTCCACTGCTCGCCACTATATCACCTGATCTCCGACCGCAAACCCCCCCCCCTTTTATACGCAATCACCTCGCCATTTTGGTTTTGCCGACCTCTGCCCTCTCTAATATCGTAACTGCATCGAACCAAGTTCTAAGAACGGACCCTATCATTATCTTTACCTAATATTATAGACGTAGACATTCTTCTATCGACTTGTTTTTTTCTACAGTATCATCACACCTGTTCCTATCTCATGTGTGATCTAAACTCACACCATCGTATTCATATGAGTTAGTGTGTCCTTCCATGGTACCGAGCCCTATTCTTCCATGATGTAACCTACCCTGTTATGCTATGCTACTGCAACCTTGACCTATTGGTGGACGGAAGGGATCGTGACGCATAAGAGGGGTTTGAATTACACAACTTAAAATCTACTTCTAACTATGACCACTAATTTCAACCTAATCAAAACCTATGCAAGAAAAATAATCCATCTAGGTGTGCATCATCTAAGGTTTTGCTAGATGCGTTGCTATCTCTATCGCAAAAGAGTTATGCAACCTATGTTCCAATCCTATCAACTAGCCTATCCACTAAGCTAGGAAGTTAAACCACACAACCAAGGTACACAATGTAAATGCAGAAGCTTAAATAAGATAGAGATGTAAACTCCCGTCGATGACTTTGGTATTTTTACTGATGTATCGAGAAGCTCCTCGCTTCCCCCTAGCCCTCATTGGAGCCCCTCGCAAGGATGCCCTCACAAGGGCCAAGCTCCCGCGTGGGGTAACTCCGTGGATAGCCCCGGGCCTTCTCCATGCGCAAGTGGGCCTTCGATATGGCATCTTCCGGACCACTCCCCACCGTCTTTACTATCGAGCTTCTGGCCGAACCGTCGCGGGCCTTGTTTCCTCCGATACACGGTGGCAGCCACACTACAAATATGCATGGTTGGTGTGGTCTTGCAAGACTACAAGCACCTCCGTTGTACAACAATGGTGTGCGCAAGCATATAATAGCAAGAGGTATACAAACCTCACTAAACACTAGGCATAAACCTAGAGCAAACGCATAAGCGATGGTCTAACTAGCCTAAGCACTTCGTAAAGCACCTACACTAATCACCATATGAATCACTAAGCAATGCAAGTGGAGAGCTCTAAAATAGTGTAGCAACACCCTTCGTATGTTTCCCAACTCCTCCACTCTTGTCTTGGCCGGTTTTTGGATGGGGGTATATATAGCCCCACCCTCTGATATGGCCATTAGGCACTTGTTGTCCTTGACAATGTCTGCGGTCCAACCATGAGCCAAGGCGGTCCTACCGTGAGACAATGCCATTATTATCACAAGAAGACCTCAAGCTATTATTATTCAATAGCTGCAATGTATCGGAAGTAAATAGGAAAGCAAAAAAATTTGGTAACCTTGAGACTGTTCAAATCTTGTTGTAAGTGAAGAAATAACTTGATCAACAACCAGTATAAAATAGTGGATTCTAAATGATTCCTTTGCTGACTGTGTTGCAATATTTGTGTCATTGGGGTTCTCATAAAATTGCCTCTTTCTTTTAATTTCTCTTCTTTTACGAAATCTTGTACCAATATCCATCTCAAGTGCAATTCCTTTAGCTATTTCCAATGCATCTAAGAAGCCAGTGTCCCTGTACCCTTTGAAGAAAGAAATCAGCCCTTGCACTTTGTCAATAGCAACATCAATAAGTATATCCTTTGCTTGCAATTGTTTGCCTACTAGATTAACAACGTACAATACCTCATACCAAATGACTATTGCCACTATAAATTCATACTCCCCAAGTTCATTATTTGCCAATCCTTTAGCCTTGCCAATCCTTTAGCCTCACTGCTCATGTTTACATCATTATCAATGTCTGATACCTGAAGTAGAGCCTCTCGAATGTCAGCACATTGAAATCTGATAGCTTTTACACTTTTGATACGACTCTTCCAACTTGTAGCTAACACTGACTTGGGAGTCCACCCTGTTATGTTATCTTTCAGAATTTGCCATTTCTTAGTAGAATTGGCAAAAGTTGTGTAGAAGCATTGGATGATTCCAAAAAAAATTAGCTTTTCCACAATTCTTGGTCATATCACAAAGTGTTAAGTTCAGGATATGACAACCACAAGCAGTATAGAAAGCTCTAGGATTTATATCAAAAAGTTTCTTTTGTATCCCTTGATGTTTGTCTTCCATATTTGACCCATTATCATAGCCTTGTCCTCTCACATCATCTATATCAAGACCAAGACGCTTTAGCTCATTCTCTAGCACATCAAAAAGTCCTTGCCCAGTTGTATCATGCACGTTGCGTGTGCCGCGATGTCGGCGGCCGGCAACGGGGTCGGATGCAACATGCCCGCTGCTTGTGGCCTCACCTTCCGCCGATGCCGAGGTGCGGGGGCCGAGGGCCGAACCACCGAAGCGCCATTGCCCATCTCTTGATTTCGTGGAGAGCCGAAGACTAGGAGTGGGGGATGAGAGATCGGAACAATACGCACCATCTGGAGGGGGAGGCTTCTACGTGAAGTCAACCTGACGCAGTGTGAATGTGATTTAGGATGTGTTTGGATGCTGTTTGCCAGGCAGCTAAGCACCCAGGCAGCAATCCTGACCCAGGCTAAGGAAATCGAGCGCCTGGGAGCACTTGCCTGTGCCTGGCACGTTTCCCAATATAACATCCAACAACCTGTTCGGTTGGCTGGTTCGTATTGTTACTGGTTCGTGAAGAAGTACTGCTGGCTGATTTGTGTGAAAGAAAAATATTGTTCCGCCTGAAAATTTACGATCGTTTACGACAAGCCACAGCCAAACGAACAGGCTGCAAACATGCCATTAGTGATTAGGTTGTCTCACTGTTCCATCTATAGAATGTGGACCAAAACAAATAGACACAAGGCATGTATAGTATTGGGCTATCACCAGAGATTTTGGGCCCTAGAAATTTGGGGGGGCCGCACACCCACGGGCAGTCGGGGACGGCCTGGTGCTACTATCTCTGTCAGCACAGTGAATGAAGCTCCCGTTCGAGACCAATTATTAGTAGTATATTCCCCTCAAAAAAAATACTAGTAGTATATATGGGTTTCGTCAGTTTACGTCATTTCGTTGAAATGCAAGTCACAATATAATGGTTGAGCAATCATACACACATAGCGGCCGGCAAGAGGTCAATTTAAGGTCGCTAGCACTGGAAATTAATTAGTATTGACAAATTAACTAAAATAGCAGTAGTACTGGACGTTTGTTTGTGTGTTCTACATCCATCATTTGTTAATAACAGTCTCTAGATAGGTGGGCGCTCGCAACTCACGAGTCATATAAACCAAAACGGCGACACGTTGTCGTCGCATGCGCAAAGTGCAATCGACGGCCGCATCTTAGTTTAGCTTGGTTCCTTGAATTCTCAGCCACGGCCGCCATGGGTGGTGATGGAACGTGCAGTTGCGACTGCGACAAATCAGATCACGTCAGTGTGGCAGTTGGAAGGTTTGGCTCCAAGCAGTTGGAGACGTATATTCCTGACCAGCACCACCTGAAGTCGACGCGGAAGTCGCAAACACGAGCCGTTACAGGCAACACCAACTATTCAGTGGTAACAAGTAGACGTACGTACTTTTTCATTCATTTTCCCGTGCAAATTAAAAAGGTAGGAAGTCGATCGCTTACGTCACATTACAAGTGCCGGTATCACAGGATTCTTACTAAGCCCTTGTTGTACGTGTCCCATTTCTTGTTAGCTAGGTTTATTGAATTGTAGGAATGATTTGTAGGGAAGTTCAATTGTGATTTTATCTTTATTTTTTCAACTTTGTGATTTTACTCCTATTATTTTGAAACGAATGAGCAGTTTGCCCCTGATTTGGATGTCCGTTATTTAGAGGCTGATTAAACGATTTAAAAAATAAAACACATAAAATCAGATGTGAAATAACTGAAATGTCCTTATCACAGTTATCCCATCCGCACCGTGTCCACCGATGCCTATTGGGCAGGGCGCGCGACATCGACGAGAGAGGCACGGCCGGCGGGCTCACGGTGCGGTGGGGGCGGCAAGGCGGGGGCTGCGGTGGGTGCGGCGGCCACGACGGGGGGCGGCTGGGCGGGCGCTGCGCGGCCGCGCGAAGCTGCGCATGGCCTTGGTGCTGTTGGGCGGGCGGTCGCCGCATGCATGGTTGGCGGGCACGCTTACGTGGGCGGAGTCTTGCAGCGCTGCAAGGCAAAGGCGCTATGGTGGGTCGCGGCGGCCGCGTCGGGGCGCTGGTTGGCGAAGCTTCATGGCGCGGGTGGTGTGTGCTGGCTGGCGAGCGTCATGGCATGGCGGGCGGGTTCGCTGCGCTGCTGAAGTCTGCGCAGCGCCGCAGACTAGGCGGACGTCGCGGCATTAGCAGCGGGCGCGCAACCGGGCGTGGCGGGTGGGCGGTCGAGCGGCCGCGTGCAAGGAGGGCGTCAAGGTCTCTTGCGGGGCTGGAACAGCCAGCAGGAACCTCCCATCTTCGGCAAGAGGAGGCAGCGGAGGGATCCGATGAGAAGGCTCTTTTCCTGCAGGGTATGAACCGTCGTGAGCGCCGCAAGGGAAGGTAGCAATTGTCATTGGAGTTGCGTCACACCACCTTGCTACACTGCTACATGCATCGACCGAGCAGTGACCGAGCAGCAAGAATAGTAGCGGCGATGGCAACGAGAGCACGGTATTCGCCTGAACGGCATTGGCAAGTAGCACAGGCTGCAGGCAAGGTGTTCGCCGGAATGCAACAATGGACTTTGACTTGCTGATTTCGTTTGTTATTTTGCTCCTAACTTTTTTGATATCATAGTCAGGACAGGACTACTATAGACACCCAATATTTGATTTGTGAATAATTTTTTCAATATTAAATCTGAATTGACCAAATATAATAACCATTTTTTTTAAATACAATGTATGTGTCTTATTCCAAGTTAGGGGTAAAATCACAAATAACCCTAAAAACCAGGGGCAAAATCACAAGGGCATATTTGTCCTTTGGTACAAAAGTTAATATCATTAGGAGAGGATGACGGAATAGGGGCAAAGTGATGCTTCGTTTTGAATAAGCAGAGGCAAATTCACAAAGTTAAAAAAATAGGGATAAAATCATAACATCCCTATAAAATAGAGGTATGCATGCGAGAGCCCCTTCTTCCAAATGCTGACGGTAATTTCAGCTGCCTACTAATATAATATTCGTAACATATGATTTTTTGGACACCAATAGCTTTTTACTTTAGATTATTTATTAGGGGGGCAAATATACATAGTAGTGTGTTCTCATAAGTCATATCGGTCAATCATTCATAGATGGATGATGATTGGATTTTATGTCTACTATAGTGCCCTCAGATCCAAAGAAAGATTGTTGTGCTTCATATAATGTGTACAGTACGACGAAGTTGTTACAAGTGATATATATATATATATATATATATATATATATATATATATATATATATAGTACTGGTATGTGGATGAACAAACTAAAGCACAAAACGACAAGTAAAGCTTGGAAAGCGACGTCGGCTTCATCATTTTGAGCTTTGTAAAATATGCAACCAATGAGCTATCCGTCGATCTGCGTCATGCATGATAAACAAGGTATATAAAAGTATATATATAATAGCATACTATCAGTGCTAGCTACTTGTTGCACAATTAATACTACTATAGACTAGTAGTCCGTTGTGTTGAATTGGTTTATTAGCAGAGACGAGAAATACTGCCTCTATCTTAAAAAAAACAATTTTAGGTATATTTTTAGTCAACGTTTCTAAAATTTAACTAAACAAGTATATAAAAATATTAATGTTTCTGACACTAAATAAATATAGTATGAAAATATATCTCATCATAAATCTAATGACACTTAATTGATATTATTTATTTTTATATATAGTTAATCAAATTTAAGGCATTCTAACTTTGTTTTGATAGGTAAGATTTTTAACTTGGTAGTATGCTAGAGTGTATTCTTTCCTAAACGAAGGAAGTATTATACACGAAGCATGTGTCACGTCAATGGATGGATTGAATAAGATACGTAAAGGGACGTACGTGGACTACTCAAATGGCGCATGGTAAGGTAAAACTAAATAAAGTACTAAATTATATTGCCATCCAAGTTGCAGTGGTCAAAGGTGCGTGCGTGACCTAACACTAACTGGCAGCATGCATACGCAACTGCATATAATTGTTGCTCGGGCTGACCGCCTGATCCAGCATTATATTCGACCTTCTTGTCGTTGTGGATAGGCACGGCCTGCAGCTACGGTGGCCAAGCACCGACGAATATATAGCTGACCATATATATATATATATATATATATATATATATATATATATATATATATATATATATATATATATATATATATATATATATATATATATATATATATATATATATATATATATATATAGGGTAAGGGTATTCTACAGCTGATCATAGAATAACTTATTCTATAGCTATCTTGATTTACGATAATGTTTGTACCAAATTATGATAACATGAATATGCATTTACGATATTCGTGTTACTACAACTCACGGTGATATTTACCATAATGTTATAGTAAATCACTTAGTAAGTAGTTACTGTAGTCTCGTAAATTAGCATAGTAACCATCGTAACTCAAAGTGGCCACATAATAAGTTATTCTATGATCAGCTGCAGAACAGTAGTGTTCTGTAGTTGGCCGCAAAATAAGTTATTCTGTGGCCACTTTAAGTTACGATAATTACTATATTAATTTGTGAGATTATAGTAACTCCCTCATAAGTGATTTACTATAGCATTATGGTAAGTATCATCTTAAATTATAGTAACCCATGTATCGTAAATGTGTATTGTCATTATCGTAAATTGGTATAAATATTATCGTAAATCAAGGTGGCCATAGAATAAGTTATTCTGTGACCAGCTGCATAATAGCCTTAAATATATATATACTGGTATAATATTTGTACTTGCACTAGCAGCATTATTACTCGTACTCCAAGTACTAGATAGGAACGCATGCGGCATGCATGAACATGTTGGGTGTGAGGTGGCTAATAATGCCTTACAGAGAAGCTCATATCAGAATTCAGAACAGACCAACAGGGTCGTTGTTGCCTAGATTCCATCATCAACGTAGCCGTGCCGTGCCCCCCCGGTCTGTGGTACGGTACATATATATACTCATTCCAACGCGTGTACATCAGGACAAACCCAGCAAATTATTTGGGGGTTTCCTCTCATCTTTCTGGACCTTCGTCCTGGTGACCTTAAGGTCACCGGATCCCGCCACTGATATAGAAACAGTTTATAATAACCATAGGTAAAACAAGAATTATAGATCATTGACTATGAACTGTCAGCGTAAATATATTTAGAGTAAATTTCACTGACGGTTCTCGTACTTGTCACAAGTTCTCGTCTAAGCCCTGTTACTTTCAGATTACACATTCATCTCTCTAAACTTGTCCTAAATTTTTATTTAGGTCCCGATACTTTTAGATTACACATTCAACTCCCTAAACTTGTCTCAAGTTCTCATCCCGGTCTCGATACTTCCGTAATACACACTTAACACCCTAAACTTGTATTTCTCTACCATCCCAATCCATCATCTTCCCCCACACTGTGTTGCATGTACCCAATAACACACTCGTGCGGCCACACTTTGTCCGCCTATAGTGGTGTAGCACACGGGGACGGAACGTGTGGCAGGAGCTCAAGAGGGATATGTAGACCTAGCTTCCTAGGACCTATAATGCTGCTTTGTCTGCCCTTGCTGTATCGCATGTTCCTGCCGAGCCTTTGTCGCTATGGTCCTCCTCAATTTCGCTTGACTCTGTCCTGCTCCACCTCATTGTGGTGTCGTCGCCACCCGCCTTGCGGCAATTGCATTCAACACCACCACCGCACTCCTTCATCTCCCCCATCTCGCAGGAGCTCATGCTCATTCTCATGAGCTACATAAGTGTGTGTGGCATTCTCACCGAGCCACAGGTGTGGTGCGTGGCATGGCAGCACAGGCAAGCATGGCATGGCCTAGCGTGGCAAAATAGGTGTGGCATCACACCGAGCCACCAACGATGCAACATAGGCAGGCCTAGTGTAGTAGGGCGAGCATGGTGTAGTGTTACGTGGCTATGTAGCCATGCAAGTAAGGCGGGCATCTATGGTGTGCAGAGGTGAGGACGGTGGTGTAGGGGTGGATGGACCATAATGGTACAACAATGCGACTTCAGGACCTGAGTACGCAATTTGCAAGTACCGGGACTAAGATAAGAACTTGGGACAAAGTTTAAGGAGTTGAATGCGCATTTAAAAGTACTAGGACCAAGATGAGAACTCCTAATAAGTTCAACGGCCGCAAGTGAAATTTACGCATATTTATACTGGTGATACTCTAAAAATTACTGCTAGTACAAATCCTCTATTTACACTAACGGTCCTCTTAAGCCTACCACCAATGTACTTAAGCCTACCGCCAATATAAATCGGATTTACACTGATGGTAAGGTACTTAAGCCTATCGCCAATGTATGGATTTATACTGGCGCTAACCTTAAGAGAACCGCCAGTATAAATACATCATTCATACAGGAGATTTCCTTAATGTTACCGCCAATAGAAATGTATTTATACTAGCCGTTTTCTTAACTTGGCACCAGTACAAATAATTTGAAATCAATTTTTTGTTTTTTCAAATTATCTTAGATGGAGAAATAATTTGAAGGAAAGTTGTAGTACTAAAAGATCTGCAATTTTGTAGTTGATTACTTTTTCATTTGAAATCATTTAGGCCCTAGAAATTATGTTTTAAGATCAATGATTTTAAAAATCTTATTTTAAAATTTTTTAGATGACCTCATATTAAGAAATGACCTAAACCAAAGTTATAGGAGTCGAAGAGATCTAAAACTTTTCAGTGAATACAAAAGAGATGTATAGCCATAATTGACTTTGAGGCGTAGTAGTTAAAGAAGAAACGTGCGAGGCCTGAGATTGTTAGTTGGATCTCTGGCAACCACACACGTTGAGCTTCTCCTCTTTGTTCTTTATGCTATTTTTTGCCCAATTTGCAAATTTTGAAAATGATTTATAATGGTTTGTATAAGCATGTCGCCAGTATAGATCGATTTACAATGGTGACATCCTTAAGAAATCTACTAGTGTAAATATTACACAGATGGTTTTGAAGTGAAGCCAATAGAATTCACTGATTTTCACTAGCCTTTCATATTAGTGGTTTATAAAAATGCTTGTACAGGTAAAAAAGTACCATCGACATTGGGGTCTGGCTAGTGAGCTTCTTCTCCTTTTTTGCTATTTTTGCCTGATTTGTAAATTCATGAAAATTATTCATACTGACGGTTTGTGTAAGTATGCCGCCAGTATAGATCGATTTACATGGCGGCATCCTTAAGAAAACCGCCAACATAAATGTTTACATATGCAGTTCTTAAGTTAAGCCAGTGAAATACGTTGATTTTCACTGGCCTTTTATATTGGCGATTCATAAAAATGCCTGTACAAACCAAATAAGTACCGCCGGTACAAGGCTTTTTTTCATACACAAAGTTTGCAATATCATGCAGAGGTGAAAACGGGTTGCATATTATATATGAAATTTATGTTTGGATTCTTGGAATTGAATTCATTATAATAATTATAATTTAGTCAAAGATTAATTAAGCTAATATAGTTATATATGAAATATATTTGTATATTATTGTTAGCCATACATGAGACATACTTTATATATTGCATTTCTATTGTAGGGAAGCGAATTGAAGAGTGTGCTATTAGTTGGAAAGTAGAAATATAGAATGCTGATCTATAGAATCTATTTTCATCTCCCACCCTATGAATTTGAGATAAGCTTATTCGTGAAATTGGGAAAGTTGTGGAATGCCAAATTCTAAGCAAAATAGCCTAAACCAATAAGTAGATTCCGATTTCTCTAAAATAAAGAGATTCAAACTGCCCCTAAATGAAATTATTTATTATTTTATCGGATGAGATGCCAAATTTTGGTGCATGAGTTGCATAAAGTTCCATTTTTTTTGGGTACCTGAATCCAAGCTATAATTTTGGTTAATATTGTTGGATTGTAAAAGCCTTCTGGGATTTCAAAAGAAAACTTGAAAGTAATTTTAAAAGGGAGTTTTAACGTCTGTTTTGAAGCTGATTGCTGTTAAATTTGGCGAAACTGTGTTTGGAAATGGAACAAACTAAGTTTTGGTTGCCAGGAACGGTTAGGCGCAGGCTGCCTGGTCGGCAGCTCGGCACCGCCAGATGTGCTCTCCTGCGACGTGGTGACGGAAGAGAGAATTTGTTGTGTGGTTGCTGCCGCTAGCTAGCTGTTACATTGTCGTGGTCGGCAATTTTGCCTTGCCGTGCCAAACCTTGCGTGGCAACACGGTACACAAGTAGCAGCTAGCTAGCCTGTGGCTTCATTCACCTTCTGGTCGCCATTAACCACCTGGACTCCATCCGTTCCCCAATACAACAACAACAACAACAACTGATTAACCACCTCTCACACACATGCAACTGGCATGCATGCATGAGAATGGAAGCTGCAGGGTGTTCAGGTTGGGTTTGGTCTCCGTTGCTTTCCCTCGCCGTTCAACACGCAACATCAGCGTCGACGACGCCCTAACAGAAAACGGCTCCTTTTTTCTTTCTTCTCGCCTTGCCTTGATCCTCCTTTCAGCTAGAGGTTGGCCCATCCGTTGGCTTTCTTTATCTGCTTTTCCGCGTGAGAGGACACTTGCTTTTGCAGTTGCAGTGTGTCTGTAGTGATAGTTAGCAAGCAGTAGTCATCAGTAGTAACATAAAGCATACCACCGCTAGATTACTACTGCTAGGAGTACTCCCTGCTACTTTAAAATGTGCGTTTATATATATATATATATATATATATATATATATAGCCATATTCGTTTGTCTTGTAAGCCGTACTATTTCAGCAAATGAACAGTGTTTTTCTCTCACAACAAATCAGCGATCAATACTTTCAGTCATGGCTTTTCAGCAAAGCGAACAGGACCTATGTTGGGTGGTCAGTGTCAGTGTCAAGCTATGGATCGGATGGGGATCAGGCTGCCAACAATCATCACAAGTATAGTGATCATCAACAAACTGCCCCCGAAAACAACGCGTAACCAGCTGAATATATACCCGATGCCAACGTTCAAACAGCAGGCCGCCACAGAAAGAGATATGCATGGCATGGGGCATTCAGTTTGTAGCCAGCAGCAGGCTTTTGTGCACTTCTTGATGAGTAGGAGTAGGAGTTGAGTAGTTTGGGGGGCACTGGGGCAGGGCAGTACCCACCAACAACCAAGCATGATGCCGCTTTGCCTGACCTCATCAACGGAACAAACAGACATGCTGAATCATAAAAGAAAAACACAAGGCATCCGATCCCATCGTCGTCTAGTTTAGTTTAGTTGTGCCACTTCTTGAATGAATTTAATATAAGTCAACAAACATATCGGACCTCTCAGGTGCATATATCTATCTGGTAGTTGAACGTTGCAAATATAAAGAAGATAAGTCAATCTGCAAACATATATACGTCGTCGATTCAGTTTGCCAGGACTGATGTGTTGTTAGGAATGTTACAAATGCAATATAAAGGCTCGACGTTGGGGGCAGAAAAATGCTGGGGCCAAAAGGTTGATGCCGTGTTTAAATACAAATTTTTTTATAGTCTAAATTGCACGGTTTTGCAATATAGTTTGGTTTTGGAGGCTATGACACGTTGGATTGCAACTTTGCCTTGTATTTTGAAATTTCAAACGGTCAGTCTATTTCCTCAGCACATGTGTGCTTGTAGCAAACGGCCCTAATAAAGGTATCAGAATTCATATAGTTTTGCTTTCATACATGTGTTGGCATGGAAAATTTTCACGACTCATAATCTGAAAGGTTTACATTTTCAATGCACAAACTTTTTTTTTTGTGTCTTGACAAGAACATCCGACGCTCCAGTCTATTGAATTTTGGTTTTTTTGAGTCATGTCCATGTTTGAGCGACACTAGCTGTTATAGTGGGATGCACGCGAAGTGACCATGTTGTATGGTGGCGTTGAGTTCTGTATGTCCATGCATAAACGATCGGCACCCCTGCTGCTCCCTGAAAAATTTACATCCTCCAGTTTAGCATGAAAGATATCGTTTAAACATGGTTTCTCTCAATGGTGGAACCAACAACTTTAATTAAGGGGGATTGGACAAACATGATGACACGTTATAAGTGTTATAATTATATATATATGTGTAGGTCTCAATAATTTTTTCAATGCTTGTCCATATATAGTCAGTATTCATAATAAAAAATCATAATTTATGATAAAAGATGAGTAAAAATGGGTAAAATATGATGTCC
The DNA here is from genome assembly GCA_904845875.1 of Miscanthus lutarioriparius. Taxonomy (NCBI): domain Eukaryota; kingdom Viridiplantae; phylum Streptophyta; class Magnoliopsida; order Poales; family Poaceae; genus Miscanthus; species Miscanthus lutarioriparius. The sequence continues at coordinate 68,306,084 of CAJGYO010000004.1, read as the reverse complement.
ATTGCAATATTTATAGGGGTATTTAAATAGTTTTCACTGCTATTTTTTGATCTATGTGTGGGGGTGGGGGAGCACGGGCCCTACGCTAGCCCCCTGGTTTCGGCAATGGCGCAAGCAGTCCCCAAGGTGCATAGGGTGAGCACCTGCAATATACATCACAGTCACAAGCAAGCATCATAGCCAAAAAAAAAAAAAAGCAAGCAAGCAACAAGCCGATTAGCTAATGAGCATGTAGTAGATGTACGAAGTCCAGGAAGTTCAGGGAAAAGTGCAATGCCAATGTCTAAGTAATTAAAATCCAACCCTTCTTCATGGTCACCAACTGCCCGATTAGCTCCAGAAAGCTGGCGATGACGAGGCAGCCAAGGAAAAAGTCCAGGTAGCACTAATTTCTTACTTAATATACATAATTTCTAGTTTTAATCACCGGTTTGATAGTTATTTAAGGAAGTTTTCGGTCAGCAAGGAGGGGCCATGGCCCCCTTTGGCCTATATGTAACTCCACCAATGGCTTCTCCATAAAAAGCAAGTTCATTGGTGACAATTTACTTGTAGCACTGTTGCCGTTAAAATAAGGGCATCCCCAACAATGGACTCATAAGCTAGCTTTAAGCATCTTTTTCATACTTTAATAAAAGAGAGAAAAACTGGTTCTTGATCAAGAGCTATGCTCATACACACATTCCAAGATTATGTGAGAGTGTTATGTGGGGTTATCCATATTATAAGCTATATACTAAAAGTTAGCATTATTGAAGAAATTAACTTAGAGCTAGCTAGCTTATATCATCGCGGGTGCCCTGATTAGTTTTTATCTGTGAGAGAGAGAGAATGGTGGACAACAGGCTAAACTACCTTTACTCGAACTAATCAATTCATCTTTTTTATCCCCCGAGACCTATGGGCCTATACTGTGTCCACTTGCAAATTGCCAAAGGCATTGTCCATCAAGAATACTAGCAACGAGCCAACGATTAAACTTGTCTACAGCGAAGACCACGACCCCAGCAAGCATGCTCTAATGTAAAGTTTTAGTGAATCCAAATTTAAAACTTGTCTCAATTTGTGTGCTTTTTTTCATGCTCCTGCTTGAATCGTCACTTGGCCATCCACTCTTACGGTCTTCTCCGGGCAAGTTGCGTGGAGACTAGTCATCTAATCTAAGGTGGTGTACACTACAGTACAGGGCAAAGCGCGTTTTGGTTGCTGATGAACATGAACGTACTCAGTTCACCTACTCCTTTGCTCCTGCTGCCTGACTACGGTGGTATGCGAGCGAAATTATTGTGTGGGTCAGTTTAGCTGGTTGTTTGTTGTTCCATGTGTTTCTGGGCGCTGGTTACTCGTGCAACGGCAATCTGCGGGAGGAAGGAACGGATCCTCCTCCATTCTGGCTTCTCCTTATTCGTCTTGTCTGGTCTCTAAGGATGAGGAGAGTCCACCAACGTCCATGTCCATCCCTTGTGTTCCGTGTTACTGCCCCCTCCTACGGTGCCGTTTCAAAGCTGTCGTCCATGGGATGGATCATGGATGGGATTGTCATCGTCCATGGGAAAGTTGAAGGCTGAAGAAGAAGCAGCAGGCAGTTAATAAACTAGTCACGGATGGAGGCCAGGCCGCCCGGTGGGCCGGTAATGCTGGACAGGCAGGCAGGCAGTTAGCTGTCGCTCGCTCATCCTCCAGTCTCCACTCCGCTCTCACGCTCACTCAGGCCTGGTTTAGTTACTCTCTGTCCAATGAATATTCGATACACGAAGTATTAAATATAGACTTAAAAAATAATTAATTATACAGTTTACGACTAATTTACAAGACGAATCTTTTTAAGTCTAATTAATTCATAATTTGACAATATAATGTTGCAGTAACATATGTGCTAATGATAGATTAATTAGACTTAATAAATTCATCTAGTAAATTACTGATGGATCCTGTAATTTTTTTTTATTAGTATCTGAACACCTACCTGACATTTAACGTGACACCCTAGATCTTTATGTGGTAGATTTAAATAAGGTCTCACTCAACTCTGCCGCAGCTTCTGCCAACGGCCGGCTGGCTGGCTGGCTGGCAGCCATCATGGCCGTATATAATTCCTCTTCGTCCTTTCCTTGCCTCTGCCCATCCATCCATGGCTCCATACACTCCCAAACCGTCAAGAATCCTAAACAGGGAGTAGCTGAGCACTGGTCCACTACAGCACGGGCACAAACAAAAATCTCCATCTAACTAGGACTACTAGGAGATGAGCTCAGCTCCTGGTAGACCATTCTAGTGTATACTGTACGGTTCTGTACCATCCAACAAACTGAAACAAGGTGGTTAGTACCAACAGCCCAGGACAGACAAATTTGCACGATCCAAGAAACTTGAGGCCTCATTGATTCATTCATCTTCTTCATTTCTTTCCCGTCTCTGTACAAGAACATGACAATTTTGAGGATGCATACTCCGTCTGTCTGGTAGTATTGTACTCTAAAGTCTAAACTCTACTGATTACCACCAGCAGCGAGGAGAAGTCCTGTTCGCTTATGCTGAAATTTAGTTTATACTAATATTTATACTGAAATATTGTGAAAGAAAAACATTGAAAATTACTCGAGCGAACAGGACCGAGCTTGCTCTGCAGCTTATTCAGGTGGCGGTGTCCCGTGCCTCTTTTCTACGTCTCTGCTTGCTTGGAGAGCTTTAGCTACACTGGACATGGGGCCAAAAATTGAAGAAGAAAAAAAAAGGTAGAGAAATGGCTATATTAACAAAGGAATTTGGGACGCGGGATATGATATTGCTTAAACGACGGCTTCGCATGAGCTAAAAAGCCGATGGATGGGTTGGATGGAGCTCTTCTTCTCTTCACTTGCCGCACTGCACGGCCTCTGTTTGTACACGCTGTTCTTGGTTCATACACGCGCTAGCCGCCGCGGATCGATCGGCGATTCCTTCCTTTTCTTGGACGCCTGCTGCTGCTGTCTGCTGAAACTACTCGATCTTGGCCATGCCCATCATGCGCTTGCTCACGGCGTGCACGGCGCCGTCGGTGCGCGGATCGAATCCCGACCCGGACATGTAGTTCCGGACCTCGATCCGGATCATCTCCTGCATCATCAACAGGAACTCCGCGCTGAACGGCGCTGCTGCCGGCTGTAGCTGGAACGGCAAGCTCAGTTGGGCTTGTGGCGGCGGCGGCAGCTGAGGAGGAGCTGGCTGCTGCTGATGTATCTGTACAGGAGGTTGAGGCGGAGCCGGTGCCGGTGTCGCTGGGAATGGTTCGGGCTGCTGGTCCAGCCCTGGCAGGGAGAGGGACAGCGACAAGGAGGTCGCCGGAGGCTGCTGTGCCGGGGGCGGAGAAGGCGGCCGCGGCGCAAGAGGCGGCGCCACCGGGAGCACGACCACGCCGCCCGTGCGCGGCACGGGGCGGTACAAGTGCTGCTGCTGCTGGGAGGTGACGGCGGCAGCGGCAGCAGAAGCGGCTGACGGCATGACGGAGGGAAGGCTGTGATGGCTGGAGTCGCTGAGGTCGGACCCGGACGGGCTCCCGGGGCTGAAGCAGAGCCCCGGGTGGCCGTCGCTGCTGGTGCGCTTGAGCGGGCGCTCGTCGTCGGCATCAGCACCAGCAGCAGGGCCGTTTGCGGCATCGGTGGCGGAAGCGGAGGCGGCGTAGTACTTGCGCTTGAGCGTGGAGTTCCAGTGGTTCTTGATGGCGTTGTCGGTGCGGCCGGAGAGGAGGCGCGCGATGGTGGCCCACTTGTTGCCGAACCTGGCGTGCGCGCGGAGGATGGTGTCGTCCTCCTCGGGCGTGAAGGGGCGGTGCTCCACCTGCGGCGACAGCTGGTTGCACCACCGGAGGCGGCAGGACTTGCCGGAGCGACCCGGGATGGAGCGGCTGATGAGGGACCAGTTGCGGGCGGCGTGGCGGGCCACGAGCCGCTGCAGGGCCTCGTCCTCCTCGGGGCTCCAGGGGCCCTTGATCCGGTCCACGTCCATCTTATTGCCGCTGCCACGGCAGGACGGAGAAGGAGACGCCATGTTTGTTTGCTCGAATCTAGTCTTGAGGCGTGTGGCCTGGTCCGTGGATCGGTCTGTGAGGCGATGATGAGCTTGGATGGAAGCGAAGGCAAGTATTGGGGGTGGAGGAAGGAAGGAGGAAGAAGAGGAGACGTACGGAGAGAGAGGTGGAGTGGGAAGTGAAGGTTGCAGAGAGGCAGGGAAGGAGGATATATAAAGGGAGGGAAGGAGATTGGCAGATGTGGAGGGATGACTCCAGCCGGTCAGCCGGTGGGAGGTCACCGCCTCACCGGAGCGGAGCGCGTGTGCGCGTGGTGGTGTGGTTCCAGATGGGCGGGCAGGCAGATTCGCAGATCGCAGATCGCAGATCGCAGATCGCAGATGCAGTTGGGGGTGGATTGGGTGCAGCTGGCTGCGGGGACACGCGTCCCTCCGCCCGCCCACGCCCCGACCAACAAAACGGACTCGTACTGTACGTCCGTTGCGGGCACACAAGAAAAGAAATCTTTCTTTTTGAAAAACACAAGAAAAGAAATCTGAGACGAAAAATCTCTGGGGGCGGGGGAGACGGTTGGTTTGCCCCCTTGGTTAGTTGGGTAGGGTCGTGGACTCGGAGTTCTGTCGGTCCGGTCCGGTCCGGCCCGCGGGCCCGGCCTTCGGCTTTCTTTCCGGACGGCTGTAACGCTGGGCCGTTGCACCAGAATATGTTTTTCCGTTTAAGAAAACAGAGCTAGGTTCCTGGATCCCTTCTTAAATAAAGTGTTCGTAGCATAGCAGAACAATTAAAAGGGAGATGCCTGATTTTAAAGTTTTTTCCGGTGATGTAGAGTAGCCATTAAATCATGTACATAAATCCAACCATCCAGAAAACCAGCACTATACATCTACTTTCTCTTCCTCTCAAATCTTTCTCTCAATCCTTGATTTTAGGCATATGTACTATAGGAAACGTGCAATTAAAACGGGAACTAGCTCAATTCGGGTGTTACAAACCTTTGCACAGTCCGCCTTTGCTCCTGATAAAAGAATGTTAGAAACAATTCACATTGAAGTCAAATACTTCCTCTATCTAGATTATAAGCGTATTTTAATTAATCATAACAATTAGGATGTGTTTTGTTACAAGACGAGGAATCAGGAATCATGTCCTACGGTAATCTTAGGTAATGTTCCAAAATCAAGGATCATATTGTTTGAGGTATTACATATGGTATTATGGGCGTGCTTGGTTGCCAGCCAGAGCACACCACCGCCACCACATAAGGTGCGGCGCCGATTTTGGCTGCCACACTCAAAATCAACTATGAAAAGTTGTGGTTGTCATAATTATTTCACCAACGAAGCACGTAACCTTTTTTGTGGCACCGCCCAAGCTTCGGCGTGGCATCCTGTAGCGGAGAACCAAACACGCCCTATAGCCAGCAGGGTGAGCACGGGACGATAACATCAACACATAAATGACAGGAAGTATTTCGAATAAGTGCACATCTCGATTCTTGATGAATCAAAACTTTGACCAAATATATATATAAAATATTAATACCTTTGATACGTAATAACATATCGACCATGTTCGCTTCTCTTATAATCCGTCTTTTCTTTTTCAGCTTGTTTTTTCAATCGGAACAGTGTTTTTCTCTCACAACAAATCAGTCGGAACAATGTTTCGGATTGTTTTTTCAGCGAAGCGAACGGGGCCATCATTAGATTGGTGGTAGAATATACTTTCGTAATAAATTTATTTGGAGATACTGATGTTGATATTATTTTCTGTATATTTAGTCAATGTTAAAAAATAGTTTGACTCATTTGATAAGCGACGTGTACTGTTATATTGGGACGGAGGGAGGAGTAAACAGAGTAGAGAAACAAAACCACTGCACCGGCAGCGGGGCATGAAGTTTGTATTTTTTTTACCATCGGCCCATTCACCCGTTCTTCGTTAAGAGGAGGCCTGAAGTTTGTATCCTAGCGGGGAGCGGCTGCTGGCTAGTACGGTGGTGGGGTGTTGGTCGCGGTACTTGTACGCGCGGCGCCTCGTGACTCAGCTGAAGTGTGCATGCGTGCAAAGGCATCTGCTGAGGCCAATCTCAATGGGAGTTTCACTATAGTTTCATTTGTATTTAATAGCTTGCTATATATGCAGTTTTTTTATATAGCAATGTTTGGGAGAGAAGAAGTGAGTTTTACGGGGATGAAACACTTTTGGTATGATTACTAACTCTCTATGAGTCATATAATTAAATACCTATGAAACTATAGAATAAAACTATATGTTAAGAGTGGATGTTTTATTCTAGTTTTATTTTATTTTATATGATATGACAGTGTTGGAAACAACTAGACCGGCCTTATAGACCTCCAGCTCCAGCGTTGCGCATGGTTTGCTGGCGTACTCGCCTGCTTGCTTGTAGGTCCGGAAAGCCTCGCCTCCCTAGCTGGCCCGTGCGGTGTCCCCGTCCCAGGGAGGCGGACGACTCAACGGCCACACAGCCCAACGATCGAGTTGGTTCGTTGCACACTTCACTGACCTCACCATGCACCATCGTTCTTAAGTACTGCAGGCTTTACACAGCTAGCTAGCTTTTGCTTTCGATCAGCGGTGGACGGACGGTGGATGATGTGATCAGCGAGCGGAGGCGCCCCTCCGATCCGTTAACAACCCAGACGGCACGCCGCAACTAATCATCCTAGCTAGATACTGTAGTATATATAGCAAAGCAACGAATGAAGATCGGGGGAGGTTCGTTCGTTCGTCGTCGTCGTTCTTTTGTTAGTTTGCATCTCTACTACGTACTTATAGATAGATAGAAGAAGTATACTTGTTTTCAAGCTGGCCGGTGCTCGATCGGTCTCATTTCGCTAGCTTCTCCCACATTTGGGAAATCGATGGCTGGTGAACCAACAACCGAAACCGGCCGTCAACCACGGGAGTTTGCACATCTCAATCCGCTTGCCTTTAGGTTTCGTAAAGGAAGCAGCACAGTTTAGTTTATTTGTCCGTTAGCTTTTCTCTTTCTTGTCTTTGCTATGTTTTTCTCTATTCATCGCCAAACATAATACGCATGCAGACAACGGTCACGATGCATGTGCACTCATCATCCTAAAGATTATGCAATTAAGCCTCGTACACTCATTATACTAAGCTTCAGTTATATTATTATTGTTTCATTCCATACGGTTATATATGTTGAGTCTAAAGTCCATGTTTTTGCTTGTAACCGTGTTTGTACACAAGCTTGCTATGTTGGGTTGTTTGATGCCCAGTGGCTGTCAAATCACTTGGAAGATGTACCGTGTGAACTGTTGTCTCTGGTGTCCAGCGATTTGGCTGTGACGAATGAGTAACATAAAGTGCTTCGTTCAAAAAAAAAAAGCAACTATATATAATGGACCAAATCTAAAAGAAACGACTTGTATTTTTTAACTAAGCTTAAACTTGTTGACTTACTAGAAAATCTATTAAGTTTTTAGAAAAGTTAGTTAAATGTACGAATAATTCATCCAACATTGTTCTCGTCCCATTCTCACACACGAGTGTCCTGACGCTTTGCGGTTTTAGTTTCTAGCAAATGTGGTCGCCGAGTGAGTGTGGCGGCATGCATGTGTGTGCCTCTTAGCTTTAGAATAGAAAAAGAAGAGGCAAGGCGGAGTAGAGGAGTAGTATACTACAGTAGTACTGTATAGGAAAAACCGCATGGTGTACGTTTTCGAAATGAAGGCTAACGTGCGTGACACCAACCAACCGTACATAGCGAATCCCTAGAAGGAACGAATGATTGTCGCGCACGGCACTCGCAAGAATACATTGCCCGGGCCCGGGTCCGGGTCCGTGTACGACACACACGCTTTTGGTGGTAGAGAGGCTGGGGCTGCTGCGTGGGGACATGATTTCAATTCAGGCCCTTCTTAGCCCCAATCATGCCACTCATTGGCGTCATTTGTCTGAGCATATGCACCATCATTCATAGGAGTACGTATGCATGCTCCTTTTGTTTCGTGATGGACACCGCCGGCCGGCTACTTGCTAACTGGTCTGACCAGTCGACGTCAGGACCAACCACTAATAGCGATTGGCACACAGTACCCTTGATTGACCGCTGTCTTTCTCCTAACTACAGTACGTGCCAAACTTAGACCTTGTTTAAGTTTAGCCTCTATTACCTCGGATATTTAACACATGCATGCATGGAGTATTAAATATAAATTTAAAAATAACTAATTACACAGAGTGCCACTAATTTGCGAGACGAATTTTTTAAATCTAATTAGTCTATGATTTGACAATGTGGCGCTACAGTAAACATGTGCTAATGCCGGATTAATTAGGCTTAATAAACTAGTCTCACGGATTCCTAAGTACTTCTATAATTTGTTTTATTATTACTATCCGAACAATCCCATGTAACACCACAATGTGACACCTCTAAACTTTAGCCACTGAATTTAAACATCACCTTAGACCTTGTTTAGTTCATCTCTCTAGAGTTTACTCCCTATCACATCGGATGTTTGGACACATGTATAGAGTATTAAATATAGACTAAAAAATAATTAATTGTACAGATTGCGACTAATTTATGAGACAGATTTTTTAAGCCTAATTAGTCTATGATTTGACAATGTGGTGCTACAGTAAACATGTACTAATGACGGATTAATTAGACTTAGTAAATTCGTCTTACGGATTACTGAGGACTTCTATAATTTGTTTTATTATTACTAACACTCCTCCTATGTATCACCCAGATATAACACCCGATGTGACATTCATAAACTTTACTTCCTGGATTTAAACACCACCCTAGCTTATTTGCAGTTCAGCCAGAGTACTATTCTTCTTCTGTGTTATGCCAGGGCGCTCTTTTATTTTGGCCCACTTTAGCCTCGTTCGCTTCGCTGAAAAAACAAAGCTGAAACATTGTTCCAGCTGATTTGTTGTGGGAGAAAAACACTGTTTCGACTAAAAAGACAAGTTAAAAAGTACGGATTATAAGACAAGCGAACAGAGCCTTTGGCCCCTAAAAAGGGAAAAAAGATTATTTATTCGTACATTGATGCACTCAGGTTGTCTTGCAGTCCTTCCTCTCGCCGATCAAGGGCAATAATCCATGTTTCTCTGATGTATACAATTACCTAAAAAAGAACACCGGAGGTCTCAGGTCTGTCGTCTGTGGGATTGCGGATTTTGGTGTAGCCATTTTTTTAAAATCTGAATCAACTAAGGAATACGGAGTAGGATTGGCCTCGAAACGAGCTGGGAGAGTCAAACTGCACAACGGAATAGCGTGCCAACAAATCGACTGGGAGTGGAAGCCAGGCTGTGGTGCCTCTGCGTCTGCGAGCGAGCGCCTCCCCGCCAACCGACACCCTCCGGCGCCAGCGCCAGCGCCGAGGGCCCGACCACCCGAGGCAGAGCCGAGCCCCCACCAAAATCATTCAAATCCGGGACACGTCCTCGGCGACACACGAGACCAGAACCAGAGCGGCGAGATACGTATCCCATTCCCATCCGCCGAGCGCGACGCAGCCGAGCAGCTTCCTGGTCCGGCCGGAGTCCACGCCACACGGCGACGAGTCACCCCTGCCATTTATTTCGAAAAAAAAGCGACAAAGGAAGCTAGACACTGCATGGAGTGAACGGTTTGATTGATTGATTGGGTGCCGTGGCCCGTATCTCCTTTCCTTTTGGCTTTCTTTGGCAAATCTCACGAGCTTTATTAGCTCCGTCCGTGGAGCAGCTAAAGTTAATTTTTAACTAGCTATAAGACCTAAAGCTAATTATTAGCTAACTTAAATTGGCTCTATGTTGTGCATTGTGTTGCCTCCGCTAAGGAAAGTATTTAGATCTTTTCTTGCCGATTGCTGGGCCTTGCCAACCAGGAAAGTGAATTAACAAATAGTTGACGCTATGGCTAATTGTGAGCCTAGAAATATTAGCCCCATTGCTTGTATCCAATAGAGCTAAAAATAGAGCTAAGTATTTGACTATTAGCCAAGTCGTAAGAGCTGAGTTATACAATAGTGGTATCTTATTTGTCTATAAAAAACTTCTTTATTGTTACTTTTACTTATGTTCTATCTTCTCTTTTCTAATCCTCCTAGCATTTACTAGATGTTTGGACCCACCACGGCATAGGCTCCCATGCTCAACTTGTTACTTGCATAAGAGCCAAGCTCTTCTCTCTCTCATTTCTTCTCTCCTCCACATCAGCATTTGCTTAGCTATAATACCATTATTATACTTTCTCTTAGAGCATAGTCAATAATAGAGCCAAGTGTTTGGCTATAAGTCAAGTCATAAGAGCCAAGCTATACAATAGTTGTCTCCTATTTGGCTATAAAAAGTTTTTTATTATTATGTGGTACAATGTTTTATTTTCTCTTTCCTATTCCTCCTCACATACAATTTTGCTTGGGTCCACAGATGCCTATGCTTCTGTGCCCTACTTGTTGCTTGCATAAGAGTCAAGCCCTCTCTTCTCTCCTCTCCTCTTTCCTCCACGTCAGTAAAAATGCTGACTAGCTTGTATAAGTCCATTATTGTACCTGCTCTTATATATATTGGAGAAAGAACCTTAATGCCCCATTAATACAATGTTCCTTCTTTAGAACTATAACAATCAATGCTAATTGTTCGGTTGCCAAAATACATGCATCTTAATTGCTCATCACCTTGGGTGATGATTGTGAAGTGGAGTAGTTGAACGTGTTGTCTGCTAATTAGTAATACGTGGGACAAAGCTAGATACTCCCTCTATTCTCTATAAATTTAATATGGTTAGATATCCAATTATCATACATGTATAAATAAATGATCAAAGTATAATTTAGAAAAACATATTATGTTAAACTAGTATCTCCAAGAGTATCATATTTCCCTTTCTAATCCTTGGTTTTTGACAAGATGAGAAAAACTCTCTCTCCAACAACTCCAAATCCTTTCTCCTAAAATTTACGCACTTGGAAAATGCTCTCCCGTCGTGCGTAACTTTGCGCGGAGTCGCGGTGGTGCGGATACACGCGTATTCTTCAGCCAATTAAAGGTGGAAGGACGGAAAAAGAATAAAGAGTACCCGAAAGGGTTCTAGATGCAAATGTACAAGAGAGAAATATATATATAATTAGTTAAAATAATTTAGAAATAATATAGGATTCCTGATGTAAAATTATCTTTGAGTGAATTATTGAAAATTATTAGAGATGACCTTCTTTTTTTTTCTCCCAATACATTTTTAGGAGTTGAAAACATGAACTTTTTGGGAGAAAAAATTAGGATACTCTTGGATATGCTCTTATAAAAGAGGAGAATGTAGGGAGCGGCAAACTTTTTACAAGAAGTTAATTTGTTTTTAAGAGGAAGAGAGTAATTAATGGAAATATATTCTTCGCTTGGGTGGCCGCAAAGAATGGACCGACGTAAAACCGTGCTTGTTTTGTCCCTAATATATATACTTGCTCACTGTTGCTCACTTTCTTTTTGTTTAAGAAAGGAATGTCACCATCATCCTCGAAATTGACGTCTCATCTTGCCCGTCCATTTTTTATGCACCGATCAAGTATTGTATCGAGATCGATAACCGTTGGAACGAGAAAAGAGGAAAGCAACAGCCAGCCTGACACAAAAGAAAAATGGTAGCAATCCTCTTGGATTGAACGCTAACCGAATAAGGAGATTTTGCTTTGTAGCAATTTAATCCTTTTTATAAAACCCCTTTTACATTTGTTCGGTTAATTCTCAGATTAGACTTTACCTTCACCCTCCATAAGGCTTGTTCGGTTAATCTCTCCAATTCCTACCAAACCAAACAGAGTCTTAGGTTTTGTTCAGTTAGTAGAGATTAGAGAGGATTTGATAGGGTTAAAACTTAAAAGAGTTAAATCCCTGGGGTTGAAAGGGGTTAAATCCTTGCAAGTCAAAATCCTATTCAATCTTCTCGAGGCCCCTTATATAAGGAATTAATCACACAAGGCCTTAGCGGCTATGTTTATACAACTTAATTTTGGTTCATATACCTAAGTTGATCACAGCTTGCTAGCTGTGTGATGTTATTTGGCTTCTCCGTTAGCCGACTCACTCGGCTCTTGGGCTCTCAATTATTAGCATGTTTTCCTGTTCACTCGTACACATGCCTCGCGTCGCAAATCAACTTCGCCTGCTTTGGGCACATCGATCATTCTGGCAGTTTCCGGAGGTTTCTTGTTAGCGCGTCGCTTTCCCCGTCGCTACATGCATACACTTTACTTGCTCGATAGCGTCTCTCCATTATTTCAATTCCAGGAGGTGGAGGACACTGCACGGTCGGTACGTTGTTCATTTACGAGACTGGAGCTGTGCCGTTTTTTTTTTGGTGTTTGGTTGTAAACTTTAGGAGTCGTCCCATCGGATATTTGACACATCTATGGAGTATTAAATATAGATTAATTACGAAACTAATTATGTAGTTTGCGACTAATTTACAAGACGAATCTTTTAAACCTAATTAGTTCATGATTTGACAATGCGATGCTACAGTAAACATGTGCTAATGATGGATTAATTAGGCTTAATAAATTCGTCTCGTGGAGTACTGACGGATTCTGTAATTTATTCTTTTATTAGTATCCGAACACCCCATGTGACACCCTCTCACGACACCTCCTAAATTTTAGCCACCGGATTCAAACATCCCCTTAGAGTAAAGACACGGTTGACCACTTGATTTCGATCTCCCATCTTTCTTGGTTGCAACCATATATAAGCCTCCTTCCTTGGCATGATGTCAAGTTCAAGACTTCAACGGTTAAACTACTACTGCTAATTTAATTTGAATTTTAAAGCACCTATACACCTTCCCGTCCATTCATAGTATTCCCTAACCCCTGTCCACATCAAAATGTCGACCCAAGAGCTACCCGTATGTTATGGCCTCCTTGCATCATGTTGTTGTCATGACTAACTATAATAAACTTCTTATATCATTATCAATTTTTTAAATAACTTGCTATAACATTTAGTGGCGGCCTCCTCTAAAAGCTATAAAAAACTATAGCGGGTAATAATAGAAACTATTTTATTTAGCGGGTTTATAGAAAATACAAAAAATCATAGTTAGTTATGCATGAAAACATTTAACTAGGAAAAATTTCATTAATGTAAATACTCAAATACATATACAAAATCTATAAGATTATGTTTGCAAGACCATTACTTAGCTTTCATCATACCAATCCACATATTCGTTGTTGCGGTCAACATTCAATATTCAACGGTTCAATAATTATTCAATGGTTTATCCTTATTTACTAAATAAAGAACCTAAAGGAGAGACATAGATTATAATTCTCTAAACTGAAGAATAAATATCTACCTCGGTTAAAACTAGCGGTGCTAAAAACATATCACGACCAAACCAAATAACAATGTTTAGCGGAGCTAAAATGTCATTAGCGACAATAGCAAAACAATTGTTAATAGCATAGCGTTAGATCCTATGAAAAACTATAGTGGGACATTTAAAACCATGTTTTATACATATAGGGATATATAGGGCAGCTATTCAGCCAATACAACCAAATCAACTTGTTTTGTGATAAATAAGATAGCTAGAAAACTAAAATATACTACAAATTATAGAGAAAAGTGAAACGAAATTTAATTTGTCCTAATTCCCTAATCTACACCTAATCAATCAAATTGTTAGGCAAAATTTACAATCTAAATAAAAAGAAGATGAGGATAATAGCAGGAAGACTAATCCTAAATCTATATAGAAGCCTTTAGAAATCATACTCCCTTTGTCCTACAGGATAGTATACTTTAAAGAATTTATGACAAATTAGGAGAGAATACCGAAGACACATACAGAGTATACCTTTACTTTATTTCCTAATTGGATGCTTCCATTTGCTTGAATAAGGTAGTTCGGTTGATAAATGGCGAGTAAAAGCTACAAACTTATGCTTCTATGTAATGCAAAACTATCTCTTGTCTCCTAAAATCCCTTATGTTTAGGTAAATTTTGAATGCCTAGATGCACTATATTATAGGATGGAGGGAGTATTAGAAAGAGCAAACAAGCACGGAGGAAAGCGCCATAATTAGTAGAAGCTTAAGTATGTATTATGAACTTAAATATGTCTAATGATAATTAAGACGGAGACTCCTTTAAATTGGAGGCCATTAATTAGTAGGAAGATGCCATAATTCTTGGCCACTATAGTCTAGTCTTTATATAACTCGTTTCCTTCTTCTATTTCACTTAGCATACGACATATTTTTGGGGCTGTTTGGGAGTGTTCCACAAACTTTACCTTGGTGTAGCTCCACAAAAAACTGAAATTTATGGAGTACTTCTTTAGGTGCTCTCACAACTCCATATTTTCTCCTAGAGCAGAGTTGGGTGGAGCTGAACCTGTTTGGCTCAAAAATATGAAACAACGTTAAAAACATAGAGTGGAGCAGTCCCAAACACCCAGCCCCTTTGTATGGAAAATATCTAATTCTAAATATTGTAAGTTGTTTCTTAGACAAAATAATTTTGATCTTGAATATGATTATCATAATATATAATTAAGGTCATGTTTGGATCAAAGGTTGATTATGATAATCTAGATTATTCAGTAAATTATTATGATCTTGATTATGATTATAATAGTCATTAGTGTTTGAACCTCTGGATTATTTGTAGTAGATTATTGTTGGTCAAAGTGACAATACCCTATTTAGCCTTTAGTGTTGGTCATTATTAGGTGCAGGCAAATATGGTGGAGAGGTTAGTTGGTCATTAAGCGTCCATTATCACCAATTAGCTACTCTCATATGGATTACATGATTATTCTAATATGGTGTTTTAATTATAATAAAGCTTCCTATAATCATGACTGTTTGGGTTACAATCAAATATTTTTGGCAGTTACTATAATCCTAATACTATCAAACAGACCCTAAATTGATTGGCTCACGTGTTTTATTTGGTAACCATGAATTAATTTTAGAATTAGAGTTTTCCAGAAATCAAGAATTGGTAGGTCCATTAGAGCATCTCCAAGAGTTTTCAAAATCCACTTCTAATCTAAAATTTTGGCAAGATTAAAAAACAGCTCTCTGACAACTGCTTATCTCAACTCCTAATATTTTTCGCACTTGAAAAAAAACCCATCCAATCAATCTAGAGATGGAATGACGTGGCAAAAGGATGAGTAGTAGGACATGGTTCTCAATACGAATATACAAGAAAGAAAAATATAAAAGTGACTTTGGTAATTTAGAAATATTTTGAGATTCTTATATAAAATTGTGTTCTATATTTTAAGAGTGATATTTTTTAGCTACTAGAAAAGTTATTGATTTACCAATTTTTTAAACTATTAGAGATGCTCTTATTTAGAGTATTTTATTTATTGGATAGAAGGTGTGAGACGGTTTGTCCCTAAGAAAGAGAGCCGTGTTGGCATCTCCAACAAACCATAATATATCCCTCATTGCAGGTTGCTCAGATATGGGCTCGCCTCATATCCGCCAGCTATAAGACTGTCTCCAACCATGAGACCTATATACGGTATCCATTTGCCTGATTTAGGTGATGCACAGTAGAATAGGTGTCAACCTAAAACTTACGTTCTCCAACAGGTCCAACGCAAATCAGCTTCTTCTTCCTCGCTCTCTCCGCCACCCACCCATCTCAACTCGCCCCCTCCTAGCCCCTAGTCTGACGCGCCCTCTCCCGTCCCCTCCATGTAGCGCCCGTCCCTCCCTTGCCCTCCTTGAAAACTGGCGGTCGGAGCACGGGCACGGAGGCCCACGGCGTGGCGCTCCTTCTCCAAAGACCATGAGAACCGGGATGGGGAGCACCGTGGCGCTCTTTCTCCACCACGGCTCTCTCTCTCTCTCTCTTCCATCGTGAGCGAGTGGTCGACATCGTGGATCGTGCTCGCGGCGGATAGACCGGCGGCCTCGTGGTGGTTTCCAGCTCCGGCGGATCGATTCACGGCTGCCCAGCCCGCGGATTTCGCGGCCGGATCCAGCTCGGCGGATCGAATTTTGGCCGGATCCAGCTCCGGCGCCCTTTTTTTGCCCAGCTCTGGCGGATCGACGGCCCCGCCGCCGGATCCCGCCCGACGGGCCCTGCGGGTTGCCCACCCCACGCTTTGCCCCGCCTCTACTCCTCCTCGCCACGCTGGCCTCCTCCAACACCGGCGGGCGAAGCTCACTTCGTCAGGGGTGCGGCAGAAGCTCGCTTCGGGCGCTGGGCTGGCGTTATTCGCCTGAGGCTGCTGGGCGAAGCTCGGCGATTATGTGAGCGAGAGAGAGGAGACGCTTTTTATGTAGCGTTTGGGCGAGCAAAATGCGTCGGGTCTTTTGGGTCTCATTGTTGACGATGGATTCGGCTAGGCAAAGCATCGTGTCGGACCCATTTTGGGTTTGGGTCTCTTCATTGGAGACAGCCTAACGCACCTGCATCTACAAAGGCACTCTCATTGCACTGTCACCACTCCACGATCATTCCAACGGCCGCCATTCAACTCCACCGTGTAGCAGTTGAAAACGGGTGAGGCTGTGGAGGCCCACGTGCTAGACCATGTGAACCGACGACACGTGCATGCTGCCCCGTGAGCGACTGGTCGACATCGTGGTTGTGCTAGACCATTTTTTTATATTTTTAACACATTTTTTAAACTAATTTTAAAATTAACATTGTTTTATTTTTTTTAAATCTAACACTTTTTTGGTCGTGGTTTATTCGCACGACGCAGCAAAATTGCGCCATGCATCGAGTCCACGGGTGGCGAACAGGTGTCCGACGTGACGTGCCGTGGCCGGCTCCGCGCGCCACCGATCGTATGCTGGCAAAGTGATGCCCCTCCCGACCTCCTCCTCGCCCTAATCGTGGATCGTGGTTTCCTACGACGGTTTCAATCAAGACGCGTTGCTTCTACATATGTAGTCGTTTTACTATAAGTAATTGTTTCCATTATCTTTTTTTTTCTTCATTTGTGTAAGTAGGCTACTAATATTTTGTTGGAATCTTGTTGTGTAGGACCATGAGAGGTGTTTTTTCTTTTAGTGGATCGACGGTGTAGAAAAGTTTGACCCTAGGTATCTCCTTTTCGACGATTGGTGTAGAGGGAGACATCCACGTGAGCACTTCCAGCGGTGGGTTCCACCCCCCTAATCCCCCGCCAATGACGGCTAAGGAGAAGCACCTAGTCGCAGTTAGATGACTCGAGGAACCTCCTCTGTGTGAATGTGGAGATCGAGCTATGATAAACCCGAGGAATACGTTGGAGTTTGTGTGTCCGAACAAAAATGAAGTGGAAAGTGTATCTGTTTAAATGTTTATCTCTATATGTGTGCTTGTACTAATGTATTCTCTTGTAACGTTATGGATTTGTGAAGTGTCGTTTCAATGAGTGACTCTACGGTCCTAAGAATCAATGGCCGGAGTCACCAAAGGCAAAGGAAAAGAAGAAAGAAAGGTTAATTTGCAAAGCACCTCTAGTCAAGTGCGGGCAGGCGCGGCCGGCGCAGGCATGGCGGGCAGGGTGGTGGCGTGGCGCGGTGGGACTGGGCCGCAGGCCTATATTAGGCTTTGCCGCGCCCTGGGCGGTGGCGCGTCGCTGCCGCGCCATGATGCGTGGCGCGTCACCGCCGCGCCCTGATCGGTGGCGCGGCAGAGCCGGCCACGTCACCGGTCAGCGGCCTGTTCGCTGCCACGTGTGCAGCCTTGCCACGCCCCATGCATGGCGCGACAACGTTAATTTGCCACGCCGTGCGAATAGCCGCGGCCAAAAGTGTTAGATTTGAAAAAAATAAATAAACAGTGTTAATTTTAAAATTAGTTTAAAAAATATGTTAAAAATAAAAATAAAATCTCCTATGCGCGTAACTGCGCGACCGTTGGCGTTGGGGCGAGAAAGGACACCACTGCACTGCAGCTAGCAAGGGAACAACCTGCGTGTCCACTTTCTTGCTTTTCCCCCCGTGCTATCTTCTGTCTTATAAGCTTGATGGGATGCTGTAGGGTTTAGGCAAATGCTGATTGGAATCTGTTGGAGGCCATAGTTTTTCTCATATAGACCAAAAATAGTTTTGGAAGCATTTTTATGAAGCTATTGGAGATTCTCTTAGTTGTTTCTCTTTCTTCCAACTAAGGCGATAGGAGTATGTACAGGGCGGCTCACCGAATTTACCTCGGTTAATTCAGTTCCCAACCACAATTACCAAAAATAACCCTAGCTAATACTACTCCCAGCACCATTCACTTTCTCCACCAACGCCCCCTTTGATGGCCCTCTCTATAGCCTCCACGACTCCATGCCAACGCCATCCAATTTACCCAGGCATGTGTTACTCTCTCCAATCTAACATGGTGCAAATCTAGGACACAACCTTCTATCCCACTCTGGCGGTCATGAGGCATCTCCTCTCGTCAGCCGATTTACTCCCTTTTTGATCTGATTGGTTTGGTTACTTGGTCTTTTTGAAAATTTGGTTATAGAAAAGTCAAGACCGATCAGTCTTAGACAAAATAGAAGACGGAGCATTGCGGTTCGGTTAGCTTAGTTCGGTCTTCAGTCAAGATAGAACACTGACCAATTTCACATTGAGTTGGTGTGTGGCGAAGTGCGTGAGGGTCCGTTGTTCGTCGAAAAAGGGAGTAAATCGGCTGACGGAGGAGATGCCTCATGGCCGCCAGAGTGGGATAGAAGGTTGTGTCCTAGATTTGCACCATGTTAGATTGGAGAGAGTAACACATGCCTGGGTAAATTGGATGGCGTTGGCATGGAGTCGTGGAGGCTATAGAGAGGGCCATCAAAGGGGGCGTTGGTGGAGAAAGTGAATGGTGCTGGGAGTAGTATTAGCTAGGGTTATTTTTGGTAATTGTGGTTGGGAACTGAATTAACCGAGGTAAATTCGGTGAGCTAGAACCCGAATCCAAATTTATGTCACTGATCTTTGGGCTTTAGTTATTACTTCGACTTCGATCTCGAATATTTCAGATATTAGTTAATTGTATCTTCACTCTTGTATGTATTGAAGGATCAATATTCCTTTTACTATTATATAGGTAGAGAGAGTGCATAACCTGA
Source organism: Miscanthus lutarioriparius (assembly GCA_904845875.1). Lineage (NCBI taxonomy): Eukaryota > Viridiplantae > Streptophyta > Magnoliopsida > Poales > Poaceae > Miscanthus > Miscanthus lutarioriparius. The sequence goes on along the minus strand of CAJGYO010000004.1, from coordinate 68,287,007 downwards.
GAGCTTTTGTAACACCTTAAAATTGGAATTTTTTGAAATAGAGCTAAAAAGATTTAAGTTGGAATTTTTGTGCACATGAAATATAGGAAAATAAATTTTTTCATTAAATTAAAATTTATCATAAGGCATAACAATATGGTTGTGCATACCTGCCGGTGCATTTGATTTATTGATTGAGTGGTTTGAATCAAGATTCAAAATGAATTCAAATTCTTTGAAAATAAAATTAAAAATGGCTTAGAAACAGAAGAAAAGAAAATTTGAAAATAAAAGAATTTAAAAAGTTATAAAAATTATTTTTGGAAAACTTACTAAAACTTCTCATTTTTGTTTGAATTGAAAAGTATATTTGAAACCCTATTCAAACTTCATTTGGTTCATATTTGAATGAGGTTTTGAAATAGGAAAAGAAAATGCAAAGGAATTAAAAATACCCTCCCTTTCTATCGTTTGGCCTGAGGCCCAGCTTCTGCTTTCCCGTTTCCCCCACTTCTCCGCGGCCCACAAAAGGCCATTCGACAGCCGGCTGCCCCGCTTCCTCTTTCGCTGCGACCCCGCAAGCCCAGCCTGCTCACCCTCTCCACTCCTCGCAGGCCCAACGCGCCACCCCAGCCCATGCGGATGCTTCCCCGCCTCCCCTCTCTGTTTGACAACCGGGACCCGCCACTTCACCCGCTGATGTCGTGCCCCACTAGTCAGAACCATCTCCCACCTCTAACTGTGAGCGACGCGGACTCTTCCGTCGCCGCCGTGTCCGTCTCCGCCTCCGCTACGTGCCTTCCCGGTGGCAGGTGCCCTACACCGCCAGACTCATAAATATCGAGCCCTGGCACCGCTATGCCCTCGCCAAATCCTGGAGCAAGCCTCTTCGCCTCAAGCTCGTAGCGCCGCGAAAACCTAAGCAGCGTTGTCCGCCTTTCGAAGTCGCACGCCATCTCCGAGCCATCTCCGGTCGCGTAGTTACTCTTGGTGAGTTCGCTATCGTGCTCCCTATCTCCCAGTCTAGTTTGTGAGCCCCGCCGTGGTCTCTAGGGCCTAATTTGAGCTTCGCCAACGAGCTCCCGTCGCCAACAATGGCTGACTGCCATGGCTGCGGCTATTGTGCCGGCCGGCAGCCCTCTCTTCCACCCCTCCAATTCTAATCCAATCCATTCATTGCAGATCCAACGGCCAAGATCGCACGATACCCTTTCGGCCGGTTAATTTTGCATAAGAGCCCCTCCACTTTTCTGATTTCGAACCCGCGGTCCTTGCTGTTTTTCTAAAGAGTCCTTGTCTTTTCTTTAAATAGTACCCGCGGTCCCTCGGCCGATTTAAACCCCTGATTTTGATTTGTTTTATTCCATAAACAAGTTCTAGTTAATTACAAAATTGCCACTACCTTCTGTAGGCCATATCTTCTCCGTTTTAACTCCGATTTGATCCGTTTAACTTGCGTTAGGTTCATAATTTCATAATCTACAAGTTCATACTACTGTTAGATATGTTTTTAACTTTTAAAATTCGAGGTTAGATTTAATCTATTATTTTAATAAAGTAAATCTTGTTTATTTCATATCTTTTACGTTTTAGCTCCGAATTGACCCGTTCAAGTTGTGCTAGATTCATTACAACGAGATCTACGCGTTAGTAACAATGTTTATCATGTCACTATTTTTAGAATTTCATGGTTTAACTCTTAACTTGAATAATAATTATGCAACAGGATTTTATAAATAAAATATGATGTGTTTTACTTTAGTTTTATAATTCAAATCTAAATTTGACTTAATTCAATTTGTATATGCTTTTATATAGTTAAAACATATGAAGCTTATAGTTTTATATTTTCTCTTATGAGTAGATCATTCGGTAGCCGTTTCTTTCAAACCGTAGCTCCGATTAGCGCGTCTTTCGCGATTGTGTGTTCGTAGCGATGCGTAGAATCGTGTTTTAAACTCTTTTACTTATTTTTCTATGATTGATGTACTGTTCTGATTCAGATCTATTGTTTGCTTCGTGTATGATTGCATGGATATTTGTGTGGTGCTTTATGATCATGTCCAGTCGGTGAGCTTTACGTGTTGATCAAGGAGTTATATTGGAGGCTACGAATCAACAGAAGAAGGATCTAAGTTTAAGGCAAGTATAGCATAGGATCTTCCTTGTTGTCTTATACACCTTTAATCATTTAATTCATACTGCATGTGTCTACCTTGACTACCCCTAAGGATTTCCTAGTACTTTGTACTTGTACCTTGATACCTTTGGGTTATTGCATTGGGTAGCTTTGCTAGTGCTCAACTACAATCATGATCTTGTAACTGGACTAATGTAATATGCAATAAACACTAAAAGATGCTTTTTAGCAACATGGAACAAGGGGCCTAGAGCATTGGGCTATTTTTATGGTGCTCTAGATTCCTCTCCCTTAGGACTTATCTGTAAGTGATCATCCAGGACTTACAGCATAGCTGTGAGGGCTACATGGCTCTAGCTTTAGCTCAGTATGAGGACCTTTTCTAGCTTGTTAGTGGTTACCTTTATGGCGTAAGAGGGGCTCCGACAGGTATGATCTCGGCCTGCCAAGAGGGTGCACTTTGGTTTCTTGGTATTTTGTTAGTCACTCCTTGGAGGGGGGGTTCATGCTTATTGATGAGGAAACCTTAGCAGCTCTAACTTGTTAGACGACCCTTTGAAAGGCTTCATAGTGAACCCTGTCGACCTTCTTTGGTAGTGGGTCACGAGGTTGATCACCTCGGGCGAAAGGGTAAATCACGACTCACAGTGAAAGTGTACAACCTCTGCAGAGTGTAAAACTGGTATATCAGCCATGCTCACGGTCACGAGCGACCTTGGAACACTTACGGAATAGGTGATGAACACTGATGATACTGATGATAAAGATGCTCATTAATGATTACTGTTTATGCTATTCATTATTCATGTTTACCTGATCATGTGTTTATATGGGCTTGTGAATAAAGTTGCCGCCACCCAATTGCTAAAATCATGACTCATTATATCCTTTATATTAAGTATGTTATATATTAAGCATTGTCTATTGATATTACCTTTATTTGTAGCTATATGTGAGATTTGACTTCCTAGGCTCACATGTGGTGTATATCTGGTTTTATTCTTAAAACCGGATGCTATAAAGTGGTATCAGAGCAATACTGACTGTAGGATGCAAGCCTAGTAGAAACCGGTCGTTCTAAGGTTTAGAAGTTGCTACAAAAACCTTTGCTCTATGAACCTTGATATATTTTTCTCTTCTATATCTCTACCCTTGCTATTCATCTCTACCTTGGTGCTTATTTTAAAGTCTTTATTCTCATCTTCACTCTTTGGTTTGATATGCTTTTAGAACTGTTCCTCACCACCTTCTTGCGCAATCTAAAGATGAGTCTTAGGATTGTTCCCCCTAGTACAATGAGGACTATAGTATCATAAGTTGAGTCAATGATTGAGTTGTGCATCTTTATTGCTTTGTTGAATTGTCATTATGCTTCTGCTTGGTTTGAATCTCTGTAATGATTGCAATGATCTTGTTGGGTGTTCCCACAATTTTATTTAGTTTATAGGCCTAAGGTATAAGGATCAGTGCAATAAATAGTTGGGTTTTGGTTTCTCCTATTTTCTCTATCTTGTCTTTCGGAGCAACCTGTCTTTATCAGCTTATATATCTATTCTTGAATGACCAAAAATCATGAGAAAATTCTGGACAATAGTAGACTTCGATATCTTTCTGTGATCACAAGAACCACCCTTATATCTATTTTGGTTATGGAGTTACGAAAATCACAAGACGATGCAATCGCGCTGTCTAAAATCTGGAGCAGTTTCTGTTGTGCACTATTTTCGACTACCCAAACTGTAAAATTTGGAAAAGTGTTCTATAAAGAAGTTGTGGATAATTTTATAAGGTTTCCAACGGTGTAAGCTATAACTTCATTGGATTAACAGAATGAGAGTTATAGCTATTTTACTATGCTATTATTTTCCTGCTCGTGAGAAATTCTAGATTTCTTGTTCTTGCCCATACACAAGAGTATCATTGGGATGTCAGAATATCCTGATACTAGTTAGTTCATCTAGAAGAAGGTGCAAGCTACCCTTTTTGTGTCCCCTGGTGGATCTTTTCTTAAGGGGGTGGCCTAGTTGAAGAATTAGCAAGATGAAGTTTCATACGTTCTAGTTATTCATTTGGAAGCATCGATTATCTCTGTGGTGGGGTCTTGTCTTGTCTCTCATACTATCAATCCTATCTTGCCATCTCTTGAAGCTACATTTAAGAATGGTATGAATGACTGAGTCCTAATTCATACATGTTGATAACAGATGGTTGCTATCAGGAGAAGTGCTTCACAAGGTGCTGGAAGGAATCCTGCCAATTCTAATCCACCGCCATCCAATTCCCCATCTATAGAGCAAGCTTTGATGACGCAGACTCAGTTATTACAGACTATTGCTCAAAGTGTGTTGAACAACCCACATCAAGCACCACCTATTGACAAGCGTAGTGAATTTATGAAGGAACACCCACCGACATTCTCTCATACAAGCAAACCACTAGAAGCTGATGACTGACTTAGAGCTATGGAACGACAATTGGACATAGCTCAATATGACAACCATGAAAAGGTGCTTTATGCTTCCGGTCAACTGCAAGGAACTGCCCAAGATTGGTGGGAGTCATTTGAGTATGGGCGTCCCAACAATGCTCCTGCTATCACCTGGTAGGAATTCAAGGAGAATTTTAGGTCCTACCATGTCCCGTTAGGTGAGGTAGAACTTAAGCAAGAAGAGTTCCTCAACTTGAAGCAAGGATTTATGTTAGTGTGTGAGTATCGTAACTAGTTCACTCAATTGTCACGCTATGCTCCAAAAGAGGTGGATAGTGATGCTAAAAAGCAAAAACTCTTTTACTTATTTTTCTATGATTGATGTACTATTCTGATTCAGATCTATTATTTGCTTCGTGTATGATTGCATGAATGCTTGTGTGGTGCTTTATGATCATGTCTAGTCGGTGAGCTTTACGTGTTGATCAAGAAGGAGTTATATTGGAGGCTACGAATCAATAGAAGAAGGATCTAAGTTTAATGCAAGTATAGCATGTGATCTTCCTTGTTGTCCTATACACCTTTAATCATTTAATTCATATTGCATGTGTCTACCTTGACTACCCCTAATGATTTCCTAGTACTTTGTACTTGTACCTTGATACCTTTGAGTTATTGCATTGGGTAGCTAGAGCATTGGGCTGTTTTTATGGTGTTCTAGATTTCTCTCTAAGGACTTATCTGTAAGTGATCATCTGGGACTTACAGCACAGCTGTGAGGGCTACATGGCTCTAGCTTTTGCTCAGTATGAGGACCCTTTCTAGCTTGTTAGTGGTTATTTTTATGGCGTAAGAGGGGCTCCGACAGTTATGATCTTGGTCTGCCAAGAGGGTGCACTTTGATTTCTTGGTATTTTGTTAGTCACTCCTTGGAGGGGGGTTCATGCTTATTGATGGGGAAACCTTAGCGGCTCTAACTTGTTAGACGAACCTTTGAAAGGCTTCATAGTGAACCCTGCCGACCTTCCTTGGTACTGGGTCACGAGGCTGAGCACCTCGGGCGAAAGGGTAAATCACGACTCACAGTGAAAGTGTACAACCTGTGCAGAGTGTAAAACTGGTATATCAGCCGTTCTCACGGTCATGAGCGGCCTTGGTACACTTACGGAATAGGTGATGAACACTGATGATACTGATGATAAAGATGCTCATTAATGATTACTGTTTATGATATTCATTATTCATGTTTACCTGATCATGTTTTTATATGGGCTTATGAATAAACTTGTCGCCACCCAATTGCTAAAATCATGACTCATTAAAAGTTAATCGCAGTTGAACCAGTGTCAGCCTTTAGAGCTTCATGAATCCCATGTTATATTTGTTGAGTACGACATGTACTTACGCTTGCTTTATTTTTCAATTATTTGGATAAAAATCCCAGATGGGTACCAGATTGCTAGAGTTTGGAGGATTTAGACTTGTGATCAGCCATTCAGTTGTCCCTGTAGAATTCACTACGGGAGACATGCTCTTTGCCGAGTGCTTGGCGCTTTGCCAAGTGTCGAAACACGGGCACTCGGCAAAGAGGCAGTTTGTCGAGTGCCGCACTCGGCACAGGCCGTCTTTGCCGAGTGCCAAATTTCTGGCACTCGGCAAAGATGTATTTTGCCGAGTGCTATTTTTCGGCACACGGCAAAATGTGTCTTTGCCGAGTGGCTTTTTTCTGGCACTCGGCGAAGATGTATTTTGCCGAGTGCCTTTGTTTTGGCACTCGTCAAAGCGGCATTTTGCCGTGTGCATTTTTTGGCCCTCGGCAAATCAGTTTTTCAAAGCAATTTTTGAGGTCTTAAATGAATTCAAATGAAAAACTTTTCAACTACAAAGTTGTATAACTTCTCAAGATCTACAAAGTTTATTTTGGTCATTTCTTCATTTGACAAAGCGACAATAACGTTGTTCATAAAATCTACATCTCTCATATGTCTCATGTTAGTTTCATGAAAGTAGAAGAGAGATATATAAGATTTGTGAACAATGTTACTACCACTATGTCGGATGAACAAATGACCAAAATAAACTTTGTAGATCTTGAGAAGTTATGAAATTTTATAGTTGGCAACATTTTGATTTAAAATCATCTTGTCATGCAAAAACGACATTTGAATTTGAAAATTTGAATTTTTCAAAAGACCTCGGATGGAAAAACTTCCTAAATGAAAATTGTAGATCTCCAAAAGTTATGAAACTATGTAGTTGACAACTTTTTGATTTGAAATCATCTTATCATGCAAAACTACGTTTGAATCTCTCAAATTTGAAATTTGAATTTTTAAATGACCTCGGATGGAAAAACTTCCTAAATGAAAATTATAGATCTTGAAAAGTTATGAAAGTTTGTAGTTGACCACTTTTTGATTTGAATTCGTTTAGGGTCTTAAACAAGCAATTTACTCTCGGTTTAGTATAATATATGAGGATAGATAACGAAATATAGACACAAGTGACAGTGTAGTGCAGTGGTAGAGCAGCAGACACGCGAGGGAGAGGTCGTGAGTTCGAATCCCGCCGGCCGCGTTAGCCGCGAATTTAGCGCAAAAAATGCAGCGACGTCGTTGGAGACGGGCGGGCGTTGGCCGATGGCGACCTCCCCGATTTTTTTTTTGAAAAATTTTGCTATTATTTTTGGGTTTTTTCGCATTTTTATTTTGCCGAGTGCCGTCGTGGCACTCGGAAATCCTTTGCCGAGTGCCCGACATGCGGCACTCGGCAAAGAAGCCTTGGCGTGAAGGGATATGCCGACAGCTCTTTGCCGAGTGCAGCACTCGGTAAAGGCTTTGCCGAGTACAAAGCCTTCTTTGCACGCGTCTCCTGTAGTGATTGGAGTCTTCACCCAAAGATCGGAGTTGTCTTTCCACTGTTTGCTGTCTAAGGTTATATCCTTTATACTAAGTTTGTTATATATTAAGCATTGTCTATTGATATTACCTTTATTTATAACTATATGTGAGATTTGACTTTCTGGACTCACATACGGTGTGTATCTGGTTTTGTTCTTAAAACCGGGTGCTACAGCTTTTAACTTTGTCTTTAGCCCGAAAATGGCTTTGGAAGCACTGGCCACTCGCCAGGCAGGCAGGATCTTATACTTAATTTACACATGTCTTACCTACGAAGTAAAGAACCAAAGAGAGAAAAAGCTGTGACCAAATGGTTCTGAAACATGACGAACTTCAACAGCTTTTAGGTAACTAACTTTGACTCGTGCTTCTCTTTACACAAAATAATCCCTGTGGAAAGATAACTCGGGAAGGACGGTCTGTTTGGATGCCCATGCATCAATCCATGTGTACGTGTTGGATGCCCACACATGGATTCATGTGGATACATAGGTATCCAAGCAAAGCCTAATACTAATAATTTAAGTATAAAAAGGTATGGTTGTTTGTGAAAGATGGGTCTTATGTAAGATGTACGCAGATTAGGAAGCAATTAATCATGCATTACTTTTCCTGAATAGATAGGACGATCAAACGAAAAAATTTAGCCAGTCAAAAAACTTTACAATATTCCTGTAAAAACTAAACGATAAATTCAGAAATCATAATCTGATGACATCATTGTGCGTAGCAATAGTGTCTTTTCGTTCTTCTGGGACGGGAAAATCCTTACTACTTGAAGTAAAATCATAAATCAAATGACAGTGTTTTAACCCAAATTGGTTCATAAACCTAAATTAGTCTTGGTTTACTAGAAGGGGAGCAGGACCCGTTGGATCCTGCAATCTAGCTAGGCAGCAGCCTCTGTAACCCACTCGGACCAAATAATTAACTAGTCCCACGTATATTCTCTTCTTTATATATGCTTTATCAACTGGATTGGCACATATCATTGCTTCAATTCAACAAGCATTGATTTCAACGCCTTTGAGACCTGATCTTGAACAATATTTATACCATACCATATAATTAGTGCGGCTTTTGGTTTGGCTTTATCTAGCATTCAAAGATTAGTGGACCTTGTTGTGATTTGTTTATCCAATATGGCTATCTAGCTAACGGCAACGCATATGGTTCTCATTCTTTGGTGCCGAAAATGCATGTGACACGAGGCGATATCATATTGTGCATATGATCTGAGGAGAATATGCCGATATGCCAGGGCAAAGCAAAGTTGGTTAGTCTCTCTTTCGAAAGCACAACATGAAGCTGCTTCTTCCTCTACTAGGGCATTTCACTAATAGAAACATGCACCCTCAGTACACACCGCCAAAAATTGGATCATAGACGTCTTTCATATTATCATTTGCAGCAAAGAGTTGGTCATATCGCTAGTGAAGCCGGATGGGTCACGGGAATATTATAGTCAGTCAATACAAAAAAAATTATAACTACAAACAAAAAACACTTATAAATACAAATAAAAAAAATAAACTACGACCGCATATTTTTATCCTCATGACCACGAGAATGATGAAATAGTGCACTGCTATACAAACATCTATACCGTACCGTACTGTCAGCCCATCCATGCTGTCTCAAATGGTATCGATACGGACGGTGCATTGGTTATCTTAGTCTTATACTAACTAGGTAAACATCTATGCATTATAATGGAAAAACATAAGAATAAAATGCACCAGAGATCCATTAACTTTTGAGAGGATGTCATCTAGATCCATCAATTCTCAAACTGTATTTTTGGATCATAAACTTTTAAAGCAATCCACTGCAGGTCCATACCCTATTTGTTTATGTTTATATTTTACAGAAACCTCCTTCCGTTTCTTTTTCTTTCACTTGCCAACCCCTCTTGTCTCCTGAGCACACAAGGCTGGCGGGAGAGCACACTGAGCTTGCATATGGGAGCATGGAGTGCGATCGAGCAAGCGGGACACGGACATGCCTGCCTCCCTCTCGCGCGCACACGACGTCGTACGCGGCAGCTAGCAGCATGATCGCCGCAGGGTAGTACAGATCGACGACATGGCGGCAACAACCTTCTTCGCGCGCAGCAGTGGCGCGCTGGTGGTGGTGGCCGCCGTCGTGCTGGCGGTGTCGTCGTCTATCGGCGTGGCCCGTGCGGACTTCGCCAAGGACCGTGCCATGTGCGCGGACCGGCAGATGGGCCATGCGGCGCTGGTGAGTTGTTTTTTCAGAAGTTTATTGACACTGCCACGCACTGTTCTCTCTCTACTCCAGTTCGGATCGCTGATACGCATGTAAGTCGCCAAACCGACCGTCAGTACTGCTGTTCAGCGGTACTGATACTATAGCACGTACATGGGCTGTTGTAACTTCAAAAAGGCCATGTCCACCGGGAGCAACGAATTACTGTGCACACGGCCGGCCGACCGGCCGACCTTGCCTATATTAGTCGGCGCGCATGGCCCTAGCTAGCTAGCTTTTGCCGTGCACCGCGAGGTACGTAGTGTGTGTACGGTACCTACGGGCCAGTGCTGGGCAGGAGCCACCACCTGCTTGAGCCCCGCGCAGCAGCTAGTGGGGCGTGGGCGCGCGCGCCGTCGCCTTGTCCTGCACGAACGTCAGGCAAGTCAGTCGGTCCGCGCACATGGCACGATCCTTGCCGGACGACGATGACACCGCCAGCACGACGGCGCCCGCTACTACCAGCGCCGCCGCGCCGTCGATGCTGCGCCGCCGCCACGCACGAAGAAGGCTGGCGCCGCCATGTCGTCGATCGTCGTCTGTGCTACGCTGTAGCGGTCGTGCTGCTAGCTGCCACGTACGACGTCGTGTGCGTGCGAGAGGGAGGGAGGCGGGAGAGGATCGGAGGCACACATACTCCTGTCCCGCTTGCTCACACTGCATGCCGCCATGCAAGCTCGGTGCGCTCTCCAGCCAGCCCTGTGTGCTGAGAAGACACGAGGGGTAAGCATGTGAAAGAAAAAGAAATGGAGGGAGCTTTCTGCATAAACGAAGGGGTACGAACTTGCAGTGGGTCACTTAAAAAGTTTAAGGAAAAAAAATACAATTTGAGAGTTGATGGACCTATATGACACCCCCTTAAAAGTGAATAGACCTCTGGCGTATTTTACTCAAAAAATAATACCACGATAACGCAAAGTCTAAATGTGTGTTGTACTAAAAATGATACTTTGAGTGAGATGTTTGCAACATCACTATTACATGAGTTGTCATGAATAATTAACAATTTTAAAATATAATTCAAGTTTTGATATGAAATTGAAACAGTCTAGTTCATACCATGTAAAAAAGTTGTGTTCATTACAACTATATCTGTTCTCTAACTTCGTGTCTATGATGCTTAAGATAGTCTTGCAGTTCTGTAGGAATTGAAATTCTCTAGAATTTCCATCATAAATCAATGGCTGGATCATAAAGTCATTTTGCATCCTTCGGCCATCCCATGCAAAGTTAGATATATCAGAAAGTATCTCTAAAATTAGTATCATTATTATATAAAATATAAACTGAAAGTATATATGATCATGAAACAACATTTACGTTCACCATATTGATCAATGTGAGTTATCCATATTCCAAGCTGCCATGAGTTGCAGAACACGGAATGGATATATATGTGTTGCACAGGCGGGAAGATGGATGGGTATTACAAATTGAATTTTGCACATGGCTGAAACTAAGAGGAGCATTTCTGTCAGTGTATCTTTCGACAAACTTAAATGCCACACTTCTTATCTACATTGCAAGGATATTGAAGACTTGGCAAGCACCAGTAGCTAAGTACTCACTTGCAGCTGTCCTTTTGTTAGAAGCATCCTGCGTATAAGTTATTTGTTGTTAATGTTGTAGGTAGATATTACCTCGTTTATTGTGTTGTAAACTTTTTATAGACGATATTCTTCCTGAATATACCATTTACGGATTTCTTACCCTGGTTCATGTTCTTCTCAACAACCGGCACTGTCGAGACCCTCATGTTTGATCTTGCTATGGCTCTAGATAGCGCTACATAGAATTGGTAGTAAGAGAACACTGGTTCCGACAATCAATATTTTTCTAAACGCTAAACGGTAAACAGTCGATCACATACCGTTTAGCCTTTATTCAGGCAAAACGTCCCATTAAATAGCCTAAACGGACAATTAAACGGGTAAATGGGTGATTAAATAAAAACGGTACACCACCGTGTAACATTTACACGGTGTTTAAACAGGCTAAAAGACCGTTTAGGTGAACGGTGCCGACAATTAGTACACCGTGACGTTGGGGATATAGGGGCTGTTTGGTTCTTCCCCTGCTCCTAAAATTTCTGTCACATCGAATGTTTGGACACATATATGGAGTATTAAATATAGACTAATTACGAAACTAATTGCACAACTTACGACTAATTTACGAGACAAATCTTTTAAGCCTAATTAGTCTATGATTTGACAACGTGATGCTACAGTAAACATGTGCTAATGATAGATTAATTAGGCTTAAAAAATTCGTCTCGGAAATTAGCCTCCATCTATGTAATTAGTTTTGTAATTAATTTATTTTTAATGCTTCTTATTAGCTTCTAAATATTTGATGTGACATAAATTTTAGGAGCACCTAAAGAACCAAACACCCCATAGTCTGCCCCTGTTGGCAGTCATGTCACTCACGAATACTGTAACTACTCCTTCCGATCCAGCTGGTGACGTTGACGTACGGTACGGTAGTAATTAAGGTGGCCATGAATAACATTTTGAACAACAAACTCATGCGATATTAAATTAGCACATTCCTTACTTCTCCACCGTCCATAGAATGGCGAAATTCTTATATTGAATTAAAAAGGAAAAGTTAAAAATCTTGCGAAACAGTTAACAGTTATAAGATGTACTAAAGCCCCGTTTGGGACGGCTTCCGCCGGCTCCGACTTTTCTGACCACGACACTGTAGCAACACTGTAGCGCGAAGCCGGTTTTCTCTCTCCTCCCCTCCCCTCTCCCTGACATCGGCACTGTTCATCAAAAGCGGAGAAGCCTGTTTTCCTCGCTTTTCCCGCGTGCTACAGTACGTGCTATAGTGAGAGAGAAAAGTAGGAGAGAGAAAACTGGTTTTTGCTACAGTGTTTAAAGGAAGAGATCTCATAACCAAAACCTTTGCTATCGTCTAAAATGGTAAAACCAGATGGCTGTATTTTTTTTTTCTGAAATTGGTTAAAAAAATGAGGCCTACAATTGCCATTACTTGGGTAAGTGTTGATTTAGACTTGGTTTAGTTCCCAAAAATTTTTACCCAAACTATCACATCAAATCTTGCGGCACATGCATGGAGTATTAAATATAGATGAAAAAAAATAATTGCACAGTTTGGTTGGAAATCGCGAGACGAATGTTTTAAAACTAATTAGTCCATGATTAGCCATAAGTGTTACAGTAACTAACATGCGCTAATGATGGATTAATTAGTCTTAAGAAATTCATCTCGCAGTTTCCAGGCGAGCTATGTAATTAGTTTTTTTTATTAGTATCCAAAACCCTTCCGACATTTCCAAAACATCCGATGTGACATCAAAATTTTTTTTATTTTACGAACTAAACACAGCCCTTAGTATCCTCATGGGAAAAAGTGTTGGTTTAGAAGAGGGGACAGGGGAGCAGCACCTGTTGGTGGTTGGAATCCAGGCAGCACACGGCATCACTCTGTAACGCACTCACGCCAAAAATTTTTTGTCACAGAGATATTCTATGGCTTTTATTTAATTTATGCCATTATCGCAGTTCAAACTTATATTCTGTATTGACTGGATTTTGCACACATCATTGCTTGTACAGGCTGTTTGGATCCTTTTTTGAAGAATATTTGTTTGCATATAGCTAATGTTTGGCCTTTGGCACCTTGGGTTTAGCTTTAGTTTGCCTTAGAAGATTATTGATGGCCGCACAAAGTCATGTCATGGTTTGTTTATTCATTGTGGGCATCTAACGGCCAAAACGCACATGATTGTGGCCCTCATTCTTTGGTTCTTATTAATCTGTGACGTGTGGGATCATATTGTGTTTTTCAATGTTCCAATATGCCATGGCTAAGTAGAGTTGGTTAGTCCCTCCTTTTAAGAAGCACGACTTGAAGTTGCTTCTATAGTGGTGGCTTGGCTGCCGCCCCTGAGGTACATGACTTCTGGTAGCATTTTTTTCCCGTAGTGGGAGTCTAAATAACGAGGATGATCTCCGTGGTGGGTCCGGGCTTGCCTAAACAATGAGGGAAGGCCCATATATATGCCTGTTCTCGGCCCAGTCCTAGCAGGCCAACACGGCAATTGGAGACACGTGTCTCACGTGGTCAAGAGGAATCTTTTTCCCCCGAAATGATAGGACTTGGGCATCCGTCCTGTACAGACGCCATGCGTCTGGGTTTGCGGACTAGCCGGCCCAATAAACCTCGCGTTCGTTTCCTTCCATTGCTCCTCCCGCCCGCCTCGCGCAGCTCCTGCTTCTCCTCAGCCGCCCATCCCCTTTCCGCTCGGCCTATGCTGCTCCTGTTCCTCCTCCTCCGCCGCCCGCTCTGCTGCCCCTGTCGCTGCTCCGCGTGCCCGCCCTGCTGCTCCTGCTCCTGCTCCGCACGCCCATCTCGCTGCTTCACCATTAGCAGCCGCTGCTCCTGCTCCGCCACCCGCTCAGCCCAAGGACGTCGCCAGCGCAAGGAGAAGTGTCAGGCCCTGGCGTGGAAGCCCTCCCGCCTCGCCTGCTACTACGGCCGCGACGCTCTGACGCAGACGGCAAAGGAGGCCACATCGGGATATGATGCATGTTGCAAGCTCACATTTCAAATGTTTCAGATGTAGTTTCATACGGATGTTGCAACAGTAGATCGAGATGTTGCATATGTTGCAATGGTTGTACACGTATGTTGCAAGAGTCTGTCTCCAATGTTTCATCTGTTTTTCAGACATATGTTGTAAGCGTGTTTATTTGGATGTTGTATATATTTTTACACATATGTCACAAGTGTTTTATCTTAATATTGTGTATGTTTGCAATAATTTTCAAGTGTTTTGCAAGTGTTTCAGGTGTATATTTAAATTGTTTCATCTATCTTTTTTTTGTATGTTACAAATGTGGCATCCGAATGTTTCAAAAGTAGATTGGGTGTTACACATGAGATATGCGTGGGAAGCTCGAGGGGGCGCATTGGTCACCGCTGGCGCGCGGCGCGGGTGACGTTTGGTAGCGGGCCCCACGTGGCCGCGAGACGTAGGCACGGACGAGCAACTTGCGGGTGCACGGGCCCATGTGTGGATGCGGGAAAACAGACTAGAGACACGGGCGTGTGTCCGGACGTCCAGGTGCTACCAGTGCTTTTTTTTTTCTTTTGACACGGTGGGGAGGGCTCTAGTGGCATGCATGCGGATGTGGGCCGGATCAAGCATTCAAGCTGATAAGATCCTGTAGCAACCGGCATGTTATGTGCGTGTTGCTGCCGAAGGACACAAATGTAGCTGGACGAGGACGAAACAATGGGACTGTTCGATGACCATTCTTTGCTACGGCTATAGCTCGCACTCACAAGTTATTGGGCTGTCACTATGCAAACAGCAAATGCTATCAATAATCTCGGAGACGCTAGGTGGGATGGCTACGATATACTCCCTCTGCATAAAAAGGGTAGCCAATCTATTTTAGAAATATACTTTTATAGCATATATATATATTAGGTGTCGATATTTTGTAAACCGAACTAGTAAACTTATACGATTGTCACGCTGCTCTAGGAAGACGATGGTAGCATCTAATAGACATGAGAATTTATACTAGTTCAGGGCGGAGCCCTATGTCCAGTCTCAGAGAAGATCGAATGTGTGTTCCTTGCTTGAATGCTCTGAAGTTCTTACAATGGAGGGTGCAAGAATGGTGGAAGAGATGGAAGGACCTATGCTAGGAGAAGGGCTGCCCAAACATAAGCTCCAGTAGCCCTACTACAATGGTAAATGAATGGAATGGTAGAGGATGTGAATCGTCCCCTGAGATGGGTGCCTTGTCCGCCCTTATATAGAGTTCAGGGCCAGGACTTGTACAAAGAAAAGGTTCTCCTGACCGAAAGGTCGAGAGCCTGAGGGAGGGCCTAGCTAACTTGGCTTGTAAGCTACGCTGTCTTCTGGTACATGTTCGGTCGTGGCTATTGTAATGGTCTTCTAGCCATGTTGTAGCATGATGTGACGTGGCGCTGCTGTGCTAGCCGTGGCGGCATTGTAGCCTCGATGGTGGTTTGTCAGCCTAAGTGTAGCCGTGGCGGCACTGTAGCCTCGATGGTGGTCCTGTGCAACGGTGTTCGTCATGGCCTTCGTCATCGTCTCCTGGTTCCTAGGGGCGTTGTACCCAAATTAGGTAGCTGCCCTGGGTCGTTGATTCCTTGGTCGCTTTGCGGGGCCGAGGGCCACGATCCTGATCATCGGGGTTGGGGCACTCTGCCAGTCTGGATGGCCTTTTCGTCGAGTCCCTTGTCATGGATCCCCTCCCGTAGTGGGTGGGATCGTACAAGCATATGGTCGGTCCATATTTGGACTGCGGGTATCGTACCCGTTGCCATCGTGGTGCGGTGTTGTCTTGTTTGTGCGGTATAGCATAGGGATGATGTCTGACTAGGCAATGGTGACTGTTGTCCCCTCGGTCCTTGCTGGTTTAGTGCGGCATGCTTGCTCTTGTTAGAGCAGGCGTGCCTAGCTGCACTCGACCTCCCCCATCCCCTCTAGGGGTTGTGATGGGGAGAGGTTGTGAGTGCCGTGTGACTAAGGCGGGTGGAAGGGGTCTGGGCTGACCCCATCTTTAGCGTTTGGTCTGCTCTGCTCGGCTGTTGCTTGGCCTCGGTCGTTTGGGCCCTTGCTGACTATTGCGTTGCAAGCCGCGTGGCCTGCTAGGTAATTGGTGCCTTGAGACACCCCGGGGTTATGACCCTGACAGTAGCCCCCGAGCATTTTTATGACCACGAAGCTATCATGAAAGCGCTGATGCATGTGTGCTGGAGCGCGGGTTCATAGTCGTGGCTTTTTCGAGCTTTGCCGCTCGACCCCTTGCAGGCTTGGTGCATTCAGGATGGTAGTTGGACATTGCACCCTGTCCTGTCCCATCGAAGTGATATGTGATTGCTGAGCCTTGCCATGTCAGAGTGCTGCTCATCGGGGTCCGTGACCTAGGCGGGGCCGTGTGGTCTCATCAACGCTGCATCGGCCCTGCTTTCGGGGAGGTTTTGATTTTCCTGACCTTGTGTGAGCATTTGGTGTTGGCTGTGGCTTTCACGGTTCTTTCTTGGGCCTACAAATATTGGCCCTTCGCTTGAGCTACCCACGATTGTGTTTGAGAACCTGTTCTGCTAGTCCTCTCGAGAAGCGTGTTCTCAAGAGAGGAGGGAGATGGAAGGATAGGAGACAAAGAAACATCGTGAGTTTCTATTTTGTCAAAGGTTTCTTGCAATGGCCGGGCGCTGATGTCTGTCTATCTATCGACCGATGCTAGGAGGGATCTTGTGATCTGGGCAGGACTGGGTGGCTTGGTCACTGGAGCCGCTGCTTTGGGATTCCCCTGGCCTCTGGAGCGCTCTGGCTCAGATGTGCGAGGTGGTCCTTGCTGTGGGTAGTTCCACCATGCCATCCTTGTCCTTGTTACATGGCGACGTTGAAGCCGTCTCTCATCCCCGTGTCCCGTGCTCTAGGAGCTACGATGCTGGATAGAGTTTTGTGGGGTGCTTTTCTCCGTCGTGTTTTGTTGCGATGGAGGGGAGCGTCCCGCAAGCCCCTATTCAGCGCCATAGCTCCTAGAGCTCAGGTCGCTACTACCGTTCCTAAGGTTGCCAAGCTGTGTGGCGTTGGCCGTGCTTGTTTCATTGGAAAGCAGAGAAGGGTTTGTTTGTGAAGTGCCGCAGTGCTCGGCTGGGTTAGTTTGTAATTTCTCAGGCTTTGACCCGGGATTGTTTCTTGATTTAGGTGAAAATTTTGTTTGGGCTTGGTGAAAGTGCATCTAGCCCTTTAGTAGGTTTTGGATGATTCAATGACAACATGATTAAAGGTCTAACCCGCTTGCTAAGTGTGGACAGGTAATAGGTTATCTCACAGGTACTTAATGAAAGCCAAAATGATGTGTTGTTGTATAAACAGTCTAGTTCAAGCATAAGACAACAATGCAAATGTAATTCATATAAAGGCTTATTTGTTGTGGGATTTTCATATACTATGTGAAAGCAAGCTCGTAAGAATTAATTAATGAGATATGAGGGATTACATATGGAATGGTCTCATATTTGAAGCTTGCTAAATTAAAATGAAAAAGATAACAATACAAATGAATGGATGATTCAACACAAGATGTGACTTGATGGCTTGAGATGGTGAAGATAGCAAGGAAATGCTTCGAGGTACTAAGCAAGGGTGAAGGGCAAGCGATGGCTTGGCGGCCGAAGAACCTAGCTAGGGTGAAGAAGGAAGTACTTGCATTTAGTTGAGGTACTAATCAAGCTATGATGTCATGTTGATGTGGAGGGTCAAATCACTATTGGAGTGTTTGACGGAAGTTGACTTGATACATTTGGGATTATTCAAATTTGATGTATGGAATCAAGTCACGTGCTCAAGATGGCTATGCTCAAGTGAAAAGATCAATATCAACATGTTGGCACCCTCACTTGATGAAGATTGGAATATGTGGCTTCGGTTGAAAGAGATTAACTCAAAAGGTTTAAATTCGTTATACTTTTAAATTTGAGTTAATAGGAATGCCGTACTATTAAGAGGGATGCATCATGTTGATAGATAATGTTTCATAAGTGCTCAAGCCAACCCATGTGAGTTTTGAGTGTTTGAGAGATAAAAGAGCTAATCTGTGTTTTGCTGATCTGGCAATACTGATACCGGACGTGTCCGGTATGTGCCCAGCCACGATAAAATTCTTGTTGTTCTCGGGTTGGTTCGTCGGGAGTTCCGATGGTCGGGAGTTCTGGCAATGGTCGGGAGTTCCGACGTCTCGTGCTTAACCGACTTAGATGGTTCATTGTCTTGGTCATACCGGACGTGTCCGGTATTCATACCGGACGTGTTCGGTATGGACGACCAGTGGCCAATGCTAGTTTTCAAATGCCTTGAGGGTTGGGAGTTCCGACGTGAGTTGGGAGTTCCGACAGTCGAAAGTTCCGGCATGCGTCGGGAGTTCCGACACCTCATAAACTTTAACTCAGTTACTTAGTTTTCAAATATGCTGAGGGTTAGGAGTCCCGGCATTCATCGGGAGTTCTGACGCCTCACATTATCACTGTAACTTAGTTACCGTTGGGGCAGTGTAAGTCATACAGGACGTGTCCGGTATGGCAACGGCTATAAAATGGCTAGTTTTTCTAAGGGGGCTATAAATACCCCCAAGCCTCCACCTTTGGAGGCTGCTGATTCTGTTGATACACATACACGTTTTTGAGCCTTGCCAACTCTCCCGAACCCTCTCTTAGTGAGTGTGTGATCCAAATTGCCAAATCAATTAGTGGGTTGAGAGAAATTCAAAAAGAGAGCAATCCATCCACTTGAGCACTTGTGCATATTGTCAATCTCGTGATTTGCATTTGTTACTCTTGGACTCTTCGGTCCTAAATGGCTAGGCATCGCCGGAGAGCACCCGAGAGATTGTGGTGTGCCTCGGAAAGTTTATAACGGTCGATTCCGCTGTCTCAGAATCAACTAGTGGAAGGAGGAAAAGGAGTTGGAAAAGACTCTGGCTAGAGTGACCTTCGTGGTACCCTCTAGGGCTGACCTTTGCTGGGTCGCCCACAGCCCCATCAACGGAGAGTAGGACTCGAACGAGTCCAAACTTCGGTAAAACAAATATCATGTCTCAATTCGCATTTCATTTGATATTTGTGTTGCTCCAGATCTTGTGCAGGTTCTCTGTGTATATTGTCATCGCTAGTAGGTGCCTACAGTTTGGTTTGAAGATAGAAATCGAAAGGAGCAAGTTCGGGGCTGCTTTGTAGAAATCGTGTATACCGGACATGTCCGGTATTAGAGCTCAGTGCTGAAAATATTTATTCTCTGTTCTAACTTTGTGTTGCAGGGTTGTAGCTTCTAGATATATTCTTTATACCTTGTTTACTCTGTGGCTAACTTGTGAGGGGTGGTATTACTCTTAATTTGGAGTTTCCATTTTGGAAACTCCATTTTCTAATTGTTTCCGCATTTAAAGGTGTTAATTTTCAGAAACGCCTGTTCACCCCCTCTAGGCGACATTCTAGGTCCTTTCAATTGGTATCAGAGCTAGGTTCTCACCTAAAGGTTCACCGCCGTGAGAAAAGGATGTCGATGCCTATCGAGTTGGAGCCGGTGCTTCTCCAAAATGATGGTTCAAACTTTCTACCTTGGTCAATTCATGTACGCAATGCTTTTAGGGATATTAGTCCTCTTGTTGAGCATATTGTGGATGCAAGCATACCTCTTCCTATAGTAGATTGGAGCAACTACAAAACATTTTCAAAAGAGGAAGAGATATGTGTGCAACTCAATGCTCAAGCTATTAATGTCATTTTGAGTACATTAAGTGTAGAGGTTCAAGATGAGGCAATCTTCAATGGACAAAGACCTCTGGAGAGTGCTCATCTCATTTGAACTAGACTTTTTGATTTATATGGAAAATCCAATTGTGATGATGCACTTGAGATCGATTTAATGGAAAGTATGTCCATTGTGTCTTCATGCAGCGAAGAAGCCTCACAAGACCTCAAGAGCGCCAAGCCGGAGCAAGAAGTGCAAGCAACGCATGACATGCTGTCTGCCTGCAAGTACCGGATGCCTACCGGATGTGTCCGGTATGGCCATGGCAGCATGATAGCAGGCTGTCTGTGATGATGAGGCTCAAGCCCGGTGGCGACGAAGTGATGAGTCAACCTCAATATCTCATGATACTCATCACTTGTGTCTCATGGCCAAGAAAAGCAAGAAGAAGAATAACAAGAAAGATCAAGAAAAGGAGAAAGCACAAGTAGATGATCAAGATGAGAATGATGTTGAAGTTGAAGACAACTACAACCTTGATCATCTCAACAGCAAAGATAAGTTCATCATCATGAATATAGTTGAAAAGAATGATGAGCTTGAAGAAGAGATTGAGAAGCAAGAGCAACCACTTCAAAAGCAAAAATTGTTTCTCATCTCCAAGATGGAAGAACTAAAGGCTCTAAGTGAAAGGTATGAAAATTGTCAATTGAGCATGCTTTAGTTACTAACTCCTCTTCTAGTGTTTCACAACTAGAGAAAGAAAACTTGGAGCTCAAGGCAAGGCTAGATGAACTATCAAACAAGTATAATGTGCTACAAGCAAACTATGTTCATCTAAAGTGCTCTCATGATGAAATAGTAGAATCAAGCATCATGCTTGAGGTGGCTCATGAGGTTGTGATCACATCGGTAAAATTTTCTCAACCTCTCACACATTCACTCACTAGTACACCATCTCAATTAAATATTTCTTGTACTAATGAATGTGCTCCCAAGCAAGCCAATCCTCGATTGAGCTAAATCTTATAGAAAACATAGAGCTCAAAGAAGAGGTGGAAAGATTAAAGAAAGATGTGATTCGGTTGAAGGGTAAGGAGAAAGCACAACCTTCTCAAGATAACCGTGATAACATGGTGAAGAAGCTTGAGAAGAGTACAAACCTTGCTTCCTCCAAAGCCCAACAAAAGAATCACATTTCAAGCAAGGCCAACACAACCAAGAGCAAGAAACATGGAAAAAGGTTATGCTATGGTTGTGGATTATATGGACATGAGTGGGCAATGTGTCCACATAAGAGTTGGGCTGACAAGTGTGAAGAGGCCGAACAAAAGGCCTCAAACAAGTTGGCCAACCAAAAGAAAAGTGATGGACAAAGCGCTTGTCTCATGAGCAAGAAATTAGGGCATCCTACCAAGAAATGCCCAATGTATCAAGAGGCAAGAAAGGAAGCCCAAGTTGCAACAAGAAGATGCTATGGATGCAATGAGATGGGCCACAAGGTTGATAGATGTCCATACAAGGAAAACAAGCATAGAGCAAACAAAGGCCGCATATGCTATGCTTGTAGAAGAAAGGGGCATTTAAGCTATGAATGCCCAAATGGTAACACTCCTAAGCCAAACACGTTTGTTTATAATGATATGCTTAGGAAGACCACAAATGGAGTTAACACTAGCAAGGTGATGTGTTCACCACAAACTAGTGCTAAAGCCATTTGGGTGCCTAAGCACTTGTTGACTAACTCAAAAGGACCCAACAAGAGTTGGGTACCAAAATGTGCTTAGGTTAATGATGTAGGTACTTGGTGATGAGATGAAGACTTCGGGGTGGTTGAGCAAGTAAATTAAAAATATTCACTCAATCTATCAATCAATTCTCATCATAATCTTCTATATGGTTGACTCGAAGATAATTTAATGAATATATCATTTACTTCATCTTCACCATTGGTAACAAGTACTTAAACCGTTATAGGATAGCCACTTTGTTTGTTTTGTGCTCAATGACTCACAGATAGGCATTTTTGTGAAAAATTGAAAGTGGTTAATTAGTTTTACTTGATAATTATCATGTTTGCCATATGATGCTTTTAATAGCTCTCTAGTAGAGCAATTCATTTGTTGAGATGCAGGTATACAATAAATAATAGAGCTAAACAAAGAATCACAAACAGCAAATTAATTGGTTCTGTCCTACACCTATCGGACGTGTTTGGTATTACTATCGGACGTGTCCGGTATGGCCAGGGATAGGAAGAAAATGTTTCTATTCTGTGTATTCCGGACGTGTCCGGTATACATACCGAACGTGTCCGGTATTGCAGGAACCAGAACACTAATTGGATTGCAACTGAGCCTTTGATACATATATTTTCACATATCCTTAACTTACTTAGAAGTTTGTGGTTTATCAAATCTAAGTGGATTGTAAGCATCTCTTAAACTCAAATTTAAATATGGCAAATTATTTGGTTGTGGTTCAAAATATAAAATTGACTCCCAAATTCTTAATAGAATAAAGTGCTAGTTAAAAGTCATTTAAATTACTTAAAGCACTTATTTAAGGGGAGCTCAATTTATATTTTGCACCTTGTGGACTAACAAATTTATCTAGCATTCTTTGTAGTCCTTTGGATGAAAGATTGATTTCATATCTAGCATGATTATTTTGCAATTAAGGTCAACATAAAGATTATCATGCTATGTATCTTTTTAGTGGTATTCTTTTGGGCTCAAGGCAAAGGTATGTATTTACATACATGCACTGTAAGTGCATCTAAGGCCCTTTATAGGTTAGAATGTGCATTTGTGTGACATAGAAGAGATGTTTTTCAAAACCCATAACTAGCATGTGTAGGTGGTGTGAATTTGAAAAACTATTTGAATCTTGGTCTTTGTTAGCCTTGTCATGTGATAATTATAGCTCTCCTTGATTGTTTGATTGGCTAATTACACATGACATGGCTTTCTTAAGTCCACAATCTACTATGTCTCACAATATCCCTCTCTCAAGTAATCAAAATCTATCTATGCCAAATATTTGGAAAAGAGAAGTGATACTCATGGCATTTGGATAAGAAAAGTAATTACACCTTATTTGGATCAAGGACATACATGTGTTTGGATCAAGAAATGAGAAGAGAGGGAGATTGGATCGGAGGAGATTTGCATCAAGATTGAAGGCTCCGGGACTTGGATTTCCAATCTCATCTTCATTCACTGTCTCAAGGTACCCTAATCCCGGACCTCATCTGATCTAAGCGGTTAGGGCATGATTTTGAAATCCCTTCGGTAGCGATGCTACATTACCTGTCTAGAAGCAATGCCTAGAGTTTGGATTGGATTGGTTGAAGATTGAGCCAAGGACCCCGGTTAGGGTTGCTGTCCGCTCATACTGGGGGACTGCAGAGCAGATTTTGCTCCCTTGTTTCAATCTTCTCAGTGGTTGATTCTTAGGACTAAGTTTAATTGTCTATTGTGTTTTGTGAACCTTTTTGAACTAGTTTGGTTGAGGTGATTACAAAGCATAGGATAATTATTCTTATTTATGTATTTCAACTAAAATAAGCTATCATTTGGGCATGTATCTAAAATTCCTTGCAAATCTTTGGATACAGGATAACAGCTATGAGTGGAAGACAGGAGCATAGGTCCAAGCATAGGCATGATCTAGCTTTGGAGAAATACAAGAAGGCAAGACAGGAAATGCGTCCCAGATACAGTCAGCAGGAGTAGGGCAGCAGCAGGGGACTCTCTAGGGCTACTAGGGGTGCTCCATGGTACAAAGAGGGAGACAACAGTTCTTCCTCTGGCACAGATATAGAGGAGTATAGAGTGGAGCCCAGTACCAGAAAGAGGAAGAACAGTGATAGAGGTTTAGATGGTGGCAGCTCAGATGATGAGCAAGAGATTAAGGAGGAGCAGGCAGTACCTCTAGCTCAGCACCAGCCAGGTCAGGGTATGCACTATGGTTTACTGTAGCCACATCCACCTAGTGTACCCTCTTATGTTTCTAGAGTTGACTATCGAGGGAAAGGCATGACCAAAAGGGCCAGAGATGAAAGAAGAATTGATCCAAGGGGCTTGTCTAGGATTCAGTTTGATCATCGATTTCAGACAGCCTTTCATATGGACTTCTACACCAGTGTGATCCTCACCAGGAACCTAGTGATTGCCAGGTCTCAGTGGATTGACTGGCAGTACATCAGAGATTTGCAGAAGGCCTCCATTGTTCACGCTATTGCCATTTGTGAGCATACAGGGGTTTATGAGATTATGGAGTTCCAGCATGACTAGAACACAGAGGTGGTAGCTCAGTTCTATGCCACCCTATATGTTGAGGAGGATGAGAGGCGTATGCACTAGATGCTTGAGGGCCAGTGGTACAGTGTTGATTATGATGCTTTTGCAGCTCTACTTGGCTTCTCAGATGATGATCTTCAGAAAGATAGGATCCACATAGAGCAAGTGTTGCCTCCAGAGCAGCTTGCCTACATGTACCCACCAGTGGGTGAGAGGAGCAGTGGGGAAGGTTCTAGGTCTTCACCCTACTTACAGATACCTGGACAAGATGTTTAGGAAGACCATTGATTGCAAGGGTGGAGATAAGGGAAACATTGCAGATTATTCCAAGAACCTGCTCCACAGGATGGCACCTGATGCATGACCCTTCAGTGTCTTTGACTTCATATGGTGTGAGATCAGGAGCGTTGGCAAGAGGCCCCTCAAGGGCTGTGGTTTTGCTCCCTACATCATGCACATGATTGAGCAGGTCACAGGGCATACCTTTGAGTATGACAAGGTACATAAGGCCCTGAAGATTGTTGTAGGCTTGCCTGAGGTTGGGGTACCTCCAGCAGGACCAGGAGGAGCAACAGTAGCACCAGAGGCAGATGCACCTGTAGGTGGTGCGGCAGCAGGACGAGCTTCCCCTCTAGCACATGCTCCTTCATGTTCTTCTTCACATCGTCGTAGTCCTCATTCTCCTATTCGCAAGATGTTCAGTGCTATCTTTGGGATGTGGAAGGACATACGGACCTGTCAGCAGAAGGAGAGGGAGGCTAGGATGAAAGATACTCAGACTTTGAAGTAGATTGCTTCTAGACTTGAGCTTGATCCTCCTAGGTCTCCACCATCAGATGAGGCAGATAGTGAGCCTAAGACTGAGGAGCAGCAGTAGGGCAGGTACGACATAGAGTTTGCTGAGTTCCTTCAGCGACAGCTGCAGCAGCAGCAGGCACCAGAGCACCCTGGCACTTTACCACTATAGGCTCGGGTGCCTACTCACTCTCAGCCATGTCCTAGTGCTGCAGACGAGTATGCTTCAGACTAGTGGAGTGACCTCACGGGTAGTTTCTATGACCTGTCTGGTGCGGGTGGTTCTCATCCAGCCGGTGCTACACGCTCAGATGATGAGGATGTTGGTAGAGATGAAGATGATGATGAGTGATCACATTTTTCAGAGACAGCTTGCAGCCCCTTTTGTCCTTAGTATGTCATTGTTGGACCTTTGTGGTGATAGATGACAAAGGGGGGAGAAAGACTGATTAAAGCTTCAGGATTTTTGTTTCATTTACTTATCTTTGTACTTGAAGATATGTACTGTAGGCCATAGTTTTTGAGCTTCATTGATGTATCTTGAGTTTGAGATAGATTATATCATGTGAGAGATGAGACTTACTTATGCTTTATCTATGTATCTCTTGAGTCATGATCTTTATTTACATATTAGTGGTTTGTGGACTTGAGAAAATGTGTATTGAGTGCTATGTGTGACATACATGTGTTTTATTTATTTTCATAAGGACTATGCATGCTAGAATGAAAATATTTGATGTGATGCCTTTATATTTATTCTTGTGTCATATATCTTGTCATATGCATCATGTTTTTACTTTGTCACACACACATGCACTCCACGTATGCAATGATTTAGGGGGAGTCTCCTATATGTTTTAGTATGTGCAATTGACATTTGAGGTCATTTTGTGAATTCTAATCATAAGCACATATTAAGGGGGAGCCTCTCATAAATCATTGAACCCAAAAGCTTAAATGTTTATAGTCTTTTGTAAGCTTTAATCAAGTTGTCATCAATCACCAAAAAGGGAGAGATTGAAAGTGCATCTAGCCCTTTAGTGGGTTTTGGATGATTCAATAACAACGTGATTAAAGGTCTAACCCGCTTGCTAAGTGTGGACAAGTAATAGGTTATCTCATAGGTACTTAATGAAATCCAAAATGATGTGTTGTTGTATAAATAATCTAGTTCAAGCATAAGACAACAATGCAAATGTAATTTCTATAAAGGCTTATTTGTTGTGGGATTTCCATATACTATGTGAAAGCAAGCTCGTAAGAATTAATTAATGAGACATGAGGGATTGCATATGGAATGGTCTCATATTTGAAGCTTGCTAAATCGAAATGAAAAAGATAACAATACAAATGAATGGATGATTCAACACAAGATGTGACTTGATGGCTCGAGATGGTGAAGATAGCAAGGAAAGGCTTCGAGGTACTAAGCAAGGGTGAAGGGCAAGCGACGGCTTGGCGACCGAAGAACCTAGATAGGGTGAAGAAGGAAGTACTTGCATTTAGTTGAGGTACTAATCAAGCTATGATGGTCATGTTGATGTGGAGGGTCAAATCACTATTGGAGTGTTTGACGGAAGTTGACTTGATACATTTGGGAGTATTCAAATTTGATGAATGGAATCAAGTCACGTGCTCAAGATGGCTATGCTCAAGTGAAAAGATCAATATCAACATGTTGGCACCCTCACTTGATGAAGATTGGAATACACGGCTTCGGTTGAAAGAGATCAACTCAAAAGGTTTAAATTCGTTATACTTTTAAATTTGAGTTAATAGGAATGCTGTACTATTAAGAGGGATGCATCATGTTGATAGATAATGTTTCATAAGTGCTCAAGCCAACCCATGTGAGTTTTGAGTGTTTGAGACAAAAGATCTAATCTGTGTTTTGCTGATCTGGCAATACCGGATGTGTCCGGTATTGATACCGGACATGTCCGGTATGTGCCCAGCCACTATAAAATTCTTGTTGTCTCGGTTTGGTTCGTCGAAAGTTTCGATCTAAGTCAGAAGTTCCGACGGCCGGGAGTTCCGACAATGGTCGAGAGTTCTGACGTCTCACGCTTAACTGACTTAGATGGTTCACTATCTTGGTCGTACCGGACGTGTCTGGTATTCATACCGGACGTGTCCGGTATGGACGACCAGAGGCCAATGCTAGTTTTCAAATGCCTTGAGGGTCGGGAGTTCTGACATGAGTTGGGAGTTCCGACGGTCGGAAGTTTCGGCATGCGTCGGGAGTTCCGACACCTCATAAACTTCAACTTAGTTACTTAGTTTTCAAATATGCTGAGGGTCGGGAGTTCCGACATGAGTCAGAAGTTTCGACGGTTAGGAGTTCTGGCATTCATCGGGAGTTCCGACGCCTCACATTGTCACTGTAACTTAGTTACCGTTGGGGCAGTGTAAGTCATACTGGACGTGTCCGGTATTGGTAACAGCTATAAAACGGCTAGATTTTCCAAGGGGCTATAAATACCCTCAAGCCTCCACCTTTTGAGGCTGCTGATTCTGTTGATACACATACATGTTTTTGAGCCATGCCAACTCTCCCAAACCCTCTCTTAGTGAGTGTGTGATCCAAATTGCCAAATCAATTAGTGGGTTGAGAGAACTTCAAAAAGAGAGCAATCCATCCACTTGAGCACTTGTGCATATTGTCAATCTCGTGATTTGCATTTGTTACTCTTGGACTCTTCGGTCATAGACAGCTAGGCATCGCTAGAGAGCACCCGAGAGATTGTGGTGTGCCTCGGAAAGTTTGTAACGGTCGATTCCGCTGCCTCGGAATCAACTAGTGGAAGGAGGAAAAGGAGTTGGAAAAGACTCCGGCTAGAGTGACCTTCGTGGTACCCTCTAGGGCTGACCTTCGCTGGGTCGCCCGCAGCCCCCTCAATGGAGAGTAGGACTCGAACGAGTCCAAACTTCGGTAAAACAAATATCGTGTCTCAATTCGCATTTCATTTGATATTTGTGTTGCTCCAGCTCTTGTGCAGGTTCTCTGTGTATATTGTCATCTCTAGTAGGAGCCTGTAGTTTGGTTTGAAGATAAAAATCAAAATGAGAAAGTTCAGGGCTGCTCTGCAGAAATCGTGTATACCGGACACGTCCGATATTAGAGCTCAGTGCTAAAAATATTTATTCTCTGTTCTAACTTTTTGTTGCTGGGTTGTAGCTTCTAGATATATTCTTTATACCTTGTTTACTCTGTGGCTAACTTGTGAGGGGTGGTATTACTCTTAATTTGGAGTTTCCATTTTGGAAACTCCCTTTTCTAATTGTTTCCGCATTTAAAGGTGTTAATTTTCAGAAACACCTATTCACCCCCCTCTAGGTGGCATCCTAGATCCTTTCACTTGGCACCAAGGTTTTAGAGGTGTCTTCCTTGACCAGAGGTAGTCTCCTCAATCCAGTGCCATTAGGGTCATGGTTCTTGTGGGATGCGTTGCCATCCGATTGAGAGTCGAGGGTTCGGGAGCACTGACGCCCTCCCTTTCTGTTCCCTGATGCCCTTTGCTACCCGAGGGGTCACGATGCCTTTGTTACAGGCAGGTTGTTAGTTTTGCCCCATGCACGGAGAGGCATGTTGACCATAACCACGCGGTCAGAGCGATGTGCCTCATCGGGGTCGATGGGTAATCCGAGCAGGATCCGATATCCTCCCCAATCGATGTGGAGTTCGGCTATGCCTCATGTGAGACATCCCATAAATCATCGGCCGTCAATCCTGTTGGTACCTAGCCACCTCTACAGCGGCTAGAGGGTAAGATGCCTCCCCCCAGATGGGGTCAACCCGAGAGACTTCAAAGCGGACGACTCGAACATAGGGCGAGATGGTCATGTGGCTCCACACCACCGATTAAGGGCTGGCCTAGAGGTGGATTCCTAAGTATAATGTTGGGTCGCGACCATGACCCCGCTTAGCTACACACGGGCTCAGGGGCTTTCGGGCCTCTTTCGTCAGGGTCATGATTTACTGACGTTCACTCAGCGCGTGATCGCGTGTGTGTTCTGCAGTCATGATGACCATGGGTCGCTCTATGTGCGGATCAAGGGGGCGGTCAGTCTCCCCAGATCCTTCGTGTCTTAATGGTGCCTTTGTGCATTATGGCTTGTTGGCTCATCATCCGAGGGCTCATGGGGCCCGTATTAGAGCAGACTATGTGTGGGTGCGATTCACTTCCCTAATCGCCGCCACATAAATAGTTCCCTCTACCCAAGCTGATGTCTTACCTTGTTCTTGTCACCTTCTGCCATTCCTGTAGTTTTTGAAGGTAAAACAGAAGGAGAGGGGTAGAGTTCATGCGGTTTACCTTTAGATCGTGTGCGTCGCTGCCATCACCATCTGCATCGCCGCCTCCGCTTCCTCCTCCACCTATGACACAAGATGGGGGAGTGGATTCCTTTATCACCGATGGAGGTGAAGCTACAACGCCTTATGGTGAAGGGTCTTCTTCCACCGAAGGAGGTTGCCGGATGGAGAGCCCCCGTCGACGAGGCGGTGCCTCATCCATAGCCTAGGGAAGTGTCGTTCACTGACTTCCTCAAGCACAGGTTCAGGATCCCGGTGTCTGACTTCCTTCGTGGTTTCCTCCATGAGCATGAGGTCTAGCTCTAGCACCTCCCTCCCAATGCGGTGTCATAGTTGGCGGGCTTTGTGGTCGTTTGTGATTCCTTTTTGGGGATTGCCCCCAACAAGGATCTGTTTTGGAGGGTTTTTGAGGTGAAAACCCGCATGGCGCATGGTTTGGACCGTAGCGTTCTTGCCCCCATGGGTAGGATGGACCTATAGATGCGCCAGGGAGTCTCTCGTAGTTATCCGTGCTTGCTGCTGAAGACTTTGAATTCTAGTTGGCACAACCATTGGTTCTATGTCCGGGACGATGCCACCGCCCCCTTCCCCCTTTCTCCAGCGCTTCTCCGGTGAGGTTGGACTCATGGAGTTGGGGGTGCAGCAAGAAGCGGTCGTTGAAGGTAATGGAAATCTAGGAGATCCTCGAAGGTCGGGTGTTGGCCGGGTTGGACGGCATCGCTGTCCTGTGGACCATGATCGAGCGGCGGGTCCAACCCTTGAAGCAGTAGGCAACCCTGTTGTGTGATTACTGTTGGTGTTTCTTAGCGTAAGTAGAGGAATATGTAAGCACACGGATACACCATTGTAGCACTCCACCCGAAGATATTCATGGTATCGTATTTTCCCAAAGGAACAGGTGTGTAAGTCTCTTAGCTAGTTCACATAAAGAAAACTATAGAAAGGTAGCTTCGGGCGCGGCGATTTACACCTGGTCTGCCAAGCAATACTGGCCTTTGCTCTACGTCGACCCGACGTGGGGGAGTATGAAGGATGGACAGGGCTATCACTACCTGCCGCCCACCCCTCAACCATGGGGTACAAAGCAAATGAAGATAGCTTCTAGCATAAACACCACATCTACGCTATCAACTATTACTCTAGCGTGCAAGAAAGGGTTATCCATCTCTATCAGAGCCCTTCTACTAGAGCACCTGCCACAAGGATGAACGATGATCCCATGGGTTTATAATGATCAAAGGTAACTTTTTTAAGTAATCAATTCCAAAGTTAAACACGAACTTCTTACTCCAAGTAAAAAGACGCTCGTAGAGGTATAAGTGGAGGAGTTCCTAGCTCTGACACTCTTCCGCTAGGGTAGCTTGCACACTATGGGAGGTTGCCGACAGCCCCGACACTTCTCCAACTCTTTCCTCACTTACTCCACTCTTATTCTAGCTGAATGCTAAGTAGAAATGTAGCTCTCCTTTTCTTTCTTGTTCTCTTGATGTGTGTTATAGAGGGGAGCTCTACCCCTATATTTATACAAGGAGGATGGCGGTGCTTCATGATATTATTGGCGCGAGGACAGGGCTGCATCGCCTCAGCATGGAGGCATACCACCACCAGAGGGAGGAGATGTAGGAAGGCGCTAACAAGGGGTCGCTCGTCCCCTAGGGTTGGCCGCCCCTTGACCACTGCCATTGGCCACCGCCTTCGCGTGGCAGGCCTTGGGCTAGACCTATATCGCTCCCCGGTGGTGCTTTGCCCCGGTTGAGTTGAGTTGATGGGTGCTTTTGTTGTTCCTTTGCACAAATCAGCGTCGGAAAGTGTCTTTCAGTGATTTTCTCCATGCATTTATGTTTGTGACCTGCAAAACATGCTTGTACTAAAACTTATGGAAAGTGTGAGTTAAAATCCCTAATTTTTAGTTTTGGTGACCATATTTACTTATTTTGTTCAAATGTTGATGGTAGGATCATGAACTTAAGTACTGCCAACAAGCTCCCCCCACACTCGTCCCTTTGGTCGTCCTCGAGTAAAGTTTAAATACCAAGCGGGCTCATCTCCTTGATTCAAAATCTATATATAGGTTATTCCATGGTTCACCATAACTTGTGAACTTCCAAGTGTCTACCAAGATATCTCGAGTAATTGAAAAATAGAATAGCTTCGATTCAAATCTCCTTACCCTATTCATGCTTAGAAACTTGGGTTTTGTAAGATTTTGAAAACATAAAGGTAGCTTTTTGTTCCTTGAATGATTCGCTCAAGTCACTCAAATCTATAAGTGGTTCCTTACCAAGGCATATTTAAAAGTTTTTGCCTTCTCTTTTGATCGTCCTACTTCTAAAAAGCTTATATGGGGTTTTAGGTAGGGATGAATGTTGTGTGGCATACTTACCTTGCATATGTTGTAAAGTCAAATCCTGGACCTCATCGGAGGGAAGCGTCATACTTTTAGATCAAAATAGTGCAAGTGTGTGGAATTTTTTGGTGGAACTGCACTCCTCTATTTGATATGATCTCCTTCTCTAGCTTTTTATTTGGAGACATGGCTAGCGTATATGTTTTTCTATGAGCCTTCATGTGCTCATCATTTTTCTTATTTTTTTCTATACTTTGGGACCTTCATGTGTTCCTTTGTTTTGAGACCATCATGTGTCTCATCATATTTTTTTCAATACTTTGCATAGCCTTTCTGTCTCTTTTACTAGGGGGATCACATCTCTAGAACATGGAGTATTTATGTGATGGTGATGAAAATATGTTTTAGCGTATTCCCAGTTTAGGAATAGCTGTTTTATGTGGTGTGTATGTGAGTTTTGATCTTGGGAGCATGAAACATCTCTCAACAGGGGTCACAAAATTTGACCGAACTCAACATAGAGTAAGAGGCACATATGGAAAGTTTCTGTCATGTATGAACATATATTGCCTTGGTAGGTACTTGTTTGTCATTCAAGGAACATGCTATTTTGTATTTTGTAAAATAAACCCCAAGCACTTTGCAGGAATTAGTATGTGTCATATCATTCTACTATATCTCATTCGTCAACTACTTAGATAAAATGGGTTTTCTATGATGAGTGTTCACAAGTTTCTAGGAATATTAGTAGGGAATAAAAAGTATACAAACCTTTAATCATAGGAAGATTTGGAGTATTTTTATTTTAATTTGTTGAGTTCAATTTTAAAATTCTTATCATTAAAAGAGAGAAAATTGCATAGACTGTAATTTCTTCGTATGCTGTTTTATCTATGCAAATTGGAGGTGCCTCCGCCACACTTATACCTGTCTTTATTTTTCATTTGACAACAAAGAATCCAAGAGACAAGTGTAGACAAATAGTTTTAAAATAAATCTTTATTCAATCATAAGAATAAGAGGCACATTACATGATTGGAAAGAAAAAATGCTCTGAATGAAATAACTAATGAAAAATGCACCTAAGAAAAACAGAACATGCGCCTAAAGAAAGAAATATAGCATGCGTCTAATCAAGAGCGTGCTCTACCCCTGCAGCTCTTGCCACCTTGCCCAGTCTATGCCCAAAGATAAAGATACAAACGTCCAGTTGGTGCTCATGGCCTTTAACTTTGATCTTGCTATCGTCCAACTGGCCCCTGAGGAATCTAACATCCTCGCATAGGTTTTTGATCTTGTTCTTTAGGGAGGTTATTTGAGGATCTTCTGGAGGCAAAGGCTCTTTATCCTCCTCAAAGATAGCGCATGATTTTAAGGTAGGCGTCTTATTGGTTCTCTTAAATCTAAGGGGTTTAGATGAGGAGCGAGCTGCCTTTTTCGAGACAGATTTTTGGACAGGGATTGCCGGCCCCTTTCCTTTCCCTAGTTTGCGTATCAGCCCCTTTCCACACCCACCATCGGGCTTTTGAACCCCCACTACAGTGTAGCTTTAGCTATAAATGGTGTTGCCCAAAGGCGTTACACGGACGCTTTTTGTAGCACTTTCCGGAGTCTTGCGCTTGAGACTATTGGCCCCCAAAGCCGACCTTGATGGGGCGCCCGCCTAGGCTGGGCGTCAACTTATGGTGCCTTGGTCCTAGCCATGGACCGCACGCTCGTGCATCCGGTTGCTCTGCTAAGGATCGGAGGCATGATGGCAAGCGGAGCCATCGTGACAGCGCACGCTTCCTCTCCAACAAAGGTGTTTTCAGGTGTTTGGTTGATGGGCTGTGGAATCTCTTCTAAATTGAAGGTGGAGTTGGAGCCAGTGTACAAAGCAAGTGCTTGGTTGGCCATGGCTCACTAGGGAGGCTAGGGATCAATGCTATGTGTAGAGGAGGAGAAGGATGCTTTGGTATGGAAGAAGGCTTTAGGGTGCTTTATATAGGCTAGCAACTACGCAAGGGAAGATATTTCAGTGCAAAACCCTAGATGACCACGATGTACTCAGTCATACAAAGCTATCCTAGTAGACAAGGCACGAGAGGAGCTAGGAGGGGGCGTCCGATCCCATGGGTCGTCCGCCCCCTGAGGGTCGCTGCCCTGACCGTGCTTCCTTCTAGACATTCCGTCATGCATTAATATCTAAGCACTACGGTGTTCTATTCTTATCTTCAACTTTTTAAACATATTTGATAATTTTATGTGTTATTTACTTAAATAAGACATGAGCAAGATATTATTTCCACATAGTATATGATTGTGAATGATGAATATATGTGAATGCCAATGTCCGAGTGCAAGAATATGTTAGAAATATTTAAATTTTCAAAAATTTGCAATGAATTCGTTGAAAGATATCAAATCTATTTCATCAATTTCTTGGTTAATATCATGAGAAGGTTCGAAGAAATTTTTCAATCTTTGACCATTAACTTTAAAAGTGTTACCGTCATTGTCCTAGATGGTGATCGCGCCGTGAGTTGATGAGTTGATGATGGTGAATGGTCCTTCCCATTTGCTATGTAGCTTACCTTTACTGAAGAGTTTGACTCGGGAGTTGAACAGCAAGACCTTGTCTCCCTCCTTAAATTCTTTTTGTTGGATTCAGCGGTCGTGCCATCTCTTGGTCCTTTCTTTGTAAAGTCTAGCACTGTGGTAAGCTTTCTCACGCCATTCTTCTAGCTCAGAAATCTATTTCTGTCGGTTCTTGTTGGATGGCCTTACATCCATGTTCTAGTTCTTGATTGCCCAGTAAGCTCGGTGTTCGAGCTCGATTGGTAAGTGGCAGCTTTTTACATAGACGAGCTAGAACAGCAACATGCCAATGGGGGTTTTGTGAGCTGTCCTATATGCTAAGAGTGCATCAGGAAGCTTATTCTTCCATCCCTTCTCCATTTCGTTGACCGTCTTTTGTAGGATATTTTTAATTTGCTTGTTTGATGTTTCCACCTGTCCACTGGTTTGTGGATGATACGGAGTGGTGACGTTGTGCTTGGCCCCAAGCTCTCTTAGGAAGGCTTTGAAGGTTCCTGTCGGGTTCATAAACCCAGGGTCCCTCGAGGACTGGCTTCCACGCCAAGGCTCGGCCCAAGCGGGCAGCACACGACTCATGCGCCGGCCCAAGGATCTAAAACAACAGGCCGAAAGAGTGGTCCAGTCACCGACCGGAAGGTCTGGTCGAAAAGGAACAGTGCCCGCTCGTCGACTACTTCGGCCCACCTCTCCGACCGGAGCGCTCGCTTCGTACTCTAGCCGCCTCCGGACGGCCTCTCCGATCAGAAGGCTGGCCCAAAGCGCTACTTCTAACTCTGACCCCACGTCTCTGACCGGGGTTCGCAGAAACCCTGCTCACCACTCTACTCCGACTGGCGTGACCAGGACCAACTGGGGCCATCTGACCAGGAACGCCCGCTCGAAAGGAACCAGGCGACGAACGGAAAAAGCAAGCCAGGGCGCATAGAGTCAAACCACGATACCAGGGACCATACCCTGTACAGTACTCTGCAACCACCCTAACATGAACAATATTGTAGGCGCCGACATTTCCTTCTACAGTGTTGTAGGTGCCATTAACTCCCATACGGTAAGGCCCCCCACATGCCTCTGGGCATCGATAGTGTTGTGGGCGTCGGGATTTACCGTACCAGGTGAACGTGGTGAAACTCCTCACATGTCTCTAGGCATCAATAGTGTTTGCAGGTACCGACATCTGCCGTTTCTGAAGAAGGCAACGCAACCTCCCACGTGCATCTGGCACTCTATAGTGACGACCAACAGTGTTGTAGGCGCCTACCATTATCTTGTACCCACCGGCATGGGCGATAGAGCCCAGTAGCATACGTACCCTCACCCTCTCACTTGTAAAGCCATCCCTTTTATCTATAAAAGGGGATGCGCTCCCTCCAACAAAAGAGAGCTCTTTTAGTCCTTTTGAGTAAACCAACATCGATCGAGTTCATCAGCTCACAATCACAGAACCGCCGGGTTCATACCCCAAGCACAGGCTTGAACACTTAGCTCATAGCGTACCTTCTATCGCTCTTGGCCCTTCCAACCGGACCTCTTGTATACCCCATCTTTCTCCTTCTCGTTTGTAACCCCACTGCAAACTTCGAGCACCTAGGCTCAGGAATAAAGTAAATGACCGACCCAAACTAGACGTAGGGCACGTTGCCTGAACTAGTATAAACCCTGTGTCATTGAGTGCTAGGCCACCTCCGATCACAATGTACGACAAAACTATAAATATTTACTAGTTGGTCATATTCTGGACCGACAGTTGGCGCCGTCCGTGGGGAAGACGTTGTACGTTCAACACTTTTTGGTCATCGGATGGCCCACTTTTCTGCCACCCTCGCCGTGGTAGGCTCGGGCGATGCTATTCGCTTAGGCTCCCTGGAGTTTCCCGCGCTCTCACCAGCTGGGATGCGGGTCCCGACCGTCTTCGAGCCATCCCAGGCCTTCCTCTCCGGAAGCCTGGACTTCGTCGCCGACCGGCTCAGCAAACTGCACCTCCGCAAGGAGGCTCACGTCCCGGCACCCATCGGAGGGGCGCCCTCCATCAACTCCGGACGCACAACTTCGACGACGCGGCATCTGCGCTTCTTTCCGAGCAAACTCTCTGCTCAAACCCCACTATGAGTAATGTACACGCTGTTATTTACTTACTATTCTCTATCTTCCGCCGATTACCCGGTGGAACCCTGTTGTACCCGACGTAACCGCCGTACAACCAGTCCCCCTACGGCCTCGCGTCTTCCACGGACGCATACGCCCAGGGTCTCCAAAGGAGGCCAGCACCGCCCCCTCTCACTTCCGAATTCATGGGAACGGCGAGCTATGCTCCCACCTGTTTCCTCGACCTCATGGGTGACGATGGTGAGATTGACGGCTCTAGCATCGGTGACATGGCACCTAGCCACCGTCCGTCCTGGGAGTGCGCCATGGCGGACGCTCCGGGACACCCACCGGAGGAAGCGGAGACCTCACGGACTCACACCTCTCTAGACCCTCATGCAGAGACCCCCGAGCTCACACTTGAGCACGGGGAGGAACTACGACAACGGTGGCTGCATCGGCCACCGACTGCGGCACCACGCTCGGCGCACCTCGTTGCGCCTCGTGCGCGTAGAACGGCGAGCGGCGCTCGGGGTTACACCCATTGGGTCTAGCACAACACCATGGACAGGGGGAACGATCCCCCGCACTTTGCTCGGGCGAACCAGAACATCGCCGCGGCGGCAATGCTTCTACACAGGCTGTCCAAGCCGAATGACCCTCATGAACAGATGATCCACCGGAACCTCCGTGCACTAGTGGAGACTGCCGCCATTCAACAAGCCGAGTGTTCTGTATCGTGACGCCGACTCGTGGCCTCGCCCCCCGTCAGGGGAACGGGGACGCAGCAGATGGGACGCTCCACCCGATCGCGGCTACAATCGTCGAGCGCGGTATAGGAGGCCACATCGGCACTTTTTCTTGACCTAACGACCGCTACAATCGTTGAGCTAACCGCCTATGTATGCACGGCTCGGACCGAGCCGAGGCACACGCAGCACCGACCGAAGTCCCAGTCTTGATGGCCCGGGACTGCGGACCTCTATCCAAAACCGCCAACAAACGCTGCCCTCGCCGCGCTCCGATGGAGGCCAAGGCAAGGGCAAGGCCAAGCACTAGGATTAGGACGGGGGCCCCTCCACATAGAGGGGGAAAAAGAACAGAAAGAATTGCCGCTGACCGGCCAACTCCGCATTAGTCGACACGGTTGATCAAGCAGACACGCAACCCGGCAGGACCCTCGAGCCACTTCCACGAGCTCATGGAGAGCCCGTGCACCAACCACGACTACCCCATAAAACACCTCTACAAGGACTGTTAGCTCCTCAAGCGCCTTCTATGATAGACCGACAGGCCAAAGAAAGAAAAAGGCGAAGAAGCAGCAAGGATCCGGACGACTGAAGAATGAAGTGATCCGACCGGATGCCTACCGACCGAAGGACAACAACGACGCCCTTCTCTCCGAACGCCTGGACAGCTATGTCGCTTTTTCCCTAAGTTTCAGTCTTACCATTGTTTACTTAGCCTACGCTCCTATAAGAGCACCCCGACCCGAACACTCTTTCGGCCCGGGGCGCTCGGGGGCTCCACTGGGGTACACTACTACCTCTCTGTTTTGTTTACTATCATATGGGGAAATTCCTTCCTACCCAACCAAAAGTATAGTTTGTTCCTTTAATTTGCCTTACGTAGCTTTGCTTTAAAAACATTCCGACCGATCACACCCCACCTTTCCCTACGGTTACGAACAGCCGAGCCCTGCGGGCCACGCCCCGGGCTCCCAAGGTCGCAGCCTATGGGACAAACGGGCAGGTACGAGAAAGAAAGAATAAAGAAACAAAATTATGCTAAGGAAAAAACTAAGGAACAAAAGGGGAACATGCTTCCCCGAACGGAGTAACTCCATTATTGAAAACGAAATAGACCGTAGTCATTTAAACACATAGGAACATTTATACAGGGGCTCCCCCACGAATTTAATCTTTCTATGCTCACTAAACTACTTATATTTCACAAGCTATTGGACCGCCCGGCGGCATCTGCTGTCGGTACGACCGATGAGGGAGTAGGCTGCTCACTCCCCGGTGGCACGACATTCGGCTTGGTCAAAACCAGGGTGACGTTCACCTCCGACCCAGGCTCTGCGCCATCTGCAGGCTGGGCAACGTCTTCCCCGCGCATGCTTCTGGCCATATCTTCATGGTGGACGTCCATCACCCACTGGGCAGAGACCTGATCTGCCATCGACCTTGCGTGCGGCAGCAAGCCCTCCCCGATCGACTGGATGTCCTCCATGCTCAAGCCTTCAGCATACCCTGCTGCAGATGGCAGCGAAGTCTAGGTTCGAATGGTGCGTCACCACTGAAGTGAGCACCCCCGATGCCCCATAGAATAGCCCACTCCTGATAAGGTCCCAAACCGCATCCGGGACCTCCACCAGGTGGATCACGGGCGCGCTAGTGCTGGGCGCCGACCCGAAGACATTGGAGACGACAAACTGGGCAACGTTGCGGATCTAGTCAAGATCCCCCTCGAGAGCACATCGCTCTTCACGGGACTTGGCCAGTTCCTCTGCATTCTGGCTGAAGGTCACCTTGATCGTCTCCAGGTCCCGCTCTAGCGTCTTCACCTTTCCACCTAGCTTTGAGAGAAGAGCGACAAGCTCAGAAACAGGCTAAAGGAAAAAACCAACAATGAAGGTGTGTACCGACGTGGAAGTTCTCAAGGGTGGAGAGATCTTCTACCTGCCAGGCCGCCTGCTCGCGCAGCTGGGCACTCGCATCCTCCGTCCCCATCACCTGGCCCCAGAGCGCGAGCACCTCCTGGTCCACCTCGACTGGGCCTTCCGCTCCGCCTCTAGGGCCTTCTGCGCCGACTCTAGGGCGTTCTGCGCCGACACCAAAGCGGCCCGCTCCAGCTCAAGGGCCACCAAGGACTCTCGCAATGCCGCCTCGGTGTTCGCCAAGTATGTTCGCAACCCCGCCTCGGTCTCTGCCTGGCGGTCCTTCGCCGCCTTGAGCCCTTGCTCGGCGGCAGTCGCCTGCTTGGCTGCATGCTGCCCCTCTGCCCACGCCGCGGTGGCCTCGGCCGCCCGGTCCTAGGACTCACGATGGGCGAACGCCAGCTGACGCTCGAGCTCGGCCATCCGGGCATGCTCCGTTCGGAGAAAGCGGGAGTTGAGGGACGACGTCCCCTTTAGTCTCTACGAAAAACAAACATGCTAAGGCAACCAACAAAAGATTCAGAGGTCAAAGACAAGTCCACAAAACTCACCTCCGCAGCAAGCTATAGGTCAACCTCAATCAATTGCTGAGCGGACTTAACCTGCTCCTGGGCGTCTCCAAGCTTCGCGGACAGATTGGCGTGTTCGGACACCACGGCATGCCCTTGCTCCTCGAGGATGTCCTAGAGCTGACACTCTTGGGAATCTCGGAGGACGAACTGTGCCTTCGCTGGGTGCTCAGGGCAGGGCCACTCCATGTCACCCTCCGGCAGCCCACCGGAGGGCCCAGCCTCCGACCGGACCACTGCCAGCTCCCACGACGACACCGGCGGCTCTGCCATATCACCCGCCTCGTCATCAAATGGGATATCCACCACCTCGGTTGCATGGACCGCCATCGGACATTCCAACTCTGTCCCGGCCACGCTCTCCCCCAGCGCCTTCGGCTCTGACCACGCGGGTGAGCCATGCAGCCCTCCACCCGGCGATGCAAGGAGCTCGGTCTCCCTCTCCTCTTCCGCCGCGACCGGTGGAGGAGGGGCCGTGAGGGTTACTTCCGACGCAGCCCCCGCCGTTGGCACCAGAATCGCCGCCAACGTCGCCGCCGCCACTGTCACTGTGGCAGCAACCACCCCCGAAAGGGAAGGGCTCGCTGTCGCCATCCTGCTCCCCCCGCCGCTCATCGTGACACGCTGTAGGGTGGGCCTCCATGCCTCTCGCATAGGAGTTGGGGCAATGCTCAACCCCGTCATCCCCTGGCCACTAACAGAGGGCGCAGGTAAGTCACACTCCAAAGAAAAACTCAACGGAAAAGATTGGAAAGAAACAAAGTAAAAACATACCAAGAGGCGAGCGGCACGACTCTAAAACCATGACCCGACATCGATCGGGCCTGCAGCGCATGGGCCGCTCCCGGGCTGCGACCCGCGCCCCCTCACTTTGGCGGGGGCGGAGTCGTCCCAACCGGCTCCAGCCCGACCTATGGGTCGCCGCGACTCTCGGCTTGGGACTCCCCGACCGGAGCGGCGGGTGGGACATCCTCTGGCTGCAAGTCATGCGACGCGCGGGCGCCAGTCTTCTCCTCAAACCGCCTGGCTTGCTCGACCGCATCCGTGATAGGCGGGGACTCCCCTGGCTGCGAGTCTTGCGTTGACACCATTCCCGGTGACGCGCAAGTGCTTG
This sequence comes from Miscanthus lutarioriparius, assembly GCA_904845875.1. NCBI lineage: Eukaryota > Viridiplantae > Streptophyta > Magnoliopsida > Poales > Poaceae > Miscanthus > Miscanthus lutarioriparius. The sequence continues at coordinate 68,246,254 of CAJGYO010000004.1, read as the reverse complement.
CCCGCTCCTTGGAGCGTCCGACTTGCTCGGCTACGTCCCCACAGGCGGCGACGGGGCCAATGATGCCACCAAAGGGCGCGGTGACCGCGTCCGCTTTGTCGCCGTTCGCCGACGGCATCCGTGCTCGCCACGCGCTTCCTCGGCGTGGAAGCTACCGCTGCGCCGCGCAGCCTCTTGCTCATCATCGGCGGATGTCGCAGCAGGGTCGCGATGTTCCGCCATGGTCACAATGACCTCCCGACTTCCCTCCTCCTCAGAGAAAACCATGTCGTCCACATCCGTGGGGTCCTCCAACTCGAGCTCGGCCTCGACGTCGCTCTTCCTCTCCTCGGCCTTCACGCGCCGGGCAAACTCTTTCTCCTTCTTGTGCTTCCGGTGGGTGACCTCGGCCTTCTTCTTCTTCTTCTTGGCGTCTGCCACCTCCTTCTAAGCGGCCTGCTTGGCCATGCCCTCTAGACCCTTGGGAAGGTGCGGCCGGGACTTGTAATTTCCAAGCCCCTGCAGGCGTGTGACTCCCAATAAAAAAATACACATATAGGAAAAGCAGAGATAGACATGCGGGCTAAAGAGAAGGGAGCATACCAGGGTGGACACGATCGAGGAGTTGAAAGGCACAGGCCTCCCTTCAACCCTCTCTCTGGGCTTCAGCTGCAGCACCTAGCCAAGGTGACTCTAGACCTCATCATCCGGCAGATCCTCCGGCGACGCGCGGTCCGGGTCCGATGGGCCACTATACAACCACACCAGCCGCGTCCTCTCCGCCAATGGCGTGACCTGGCGATGGTACAGGGTGTGGAACACCCGCACCCCATTAAGGCCACGCTTTATGAGCTTTTGGAGCTCCTCCTCGATGACCCCCACCTTATGCTTCTCCTTTTTGGCACAACCCCATGACCAACTATCCTGCTTCTCCGGCCTCCCACCGGTGAACACCGGAAACAGTGCCACCACCGGATTCCTAATGTAGAACCACTCCCCATGCCACCCCCGGTTGGAGTCATAGGGAATGCATGTGGGATACGAGTCTCCCATGCCCTGGTTTTCTCTACAGGGCGAAACCCCCCACTGGCGCGACCTTGGCTGGGTCCCCCATCGTCAAGGCTCTCGAGGAGAAGAGCCATCGGAAGAAATCCATGTGCGGCTCCATCCTGAGGAATGCCTCACAGATGGTGACAAAACCGGCGATGTGCAGCACCCCCATCGGATTAAGATGCTGTAGCTCTAGACCCCACTCATTAAGGAGACCGTGTAGGAACCAGTCGCGCGGGTATCCTAGCCCGCACTCGTGGAAGGTGAGGAAGGAAACCACCTCATCGGGTTGAGGTTGTGGGGACTCCTCCTGCCCGGGAACCCTCTAGTGCGCCACCTCCTTCGGTGATAGAAATCCCTTCACGATGAAGGACTTCAACACCGACTCCCTCATGGTGGATGACCTCCAGTCCGACATTGCACTCCGAGGATTGGTGAGTTCTTCTCTTCTCGCTCTCTCCCCTTTCTCTCCTAGAAACCACCGTGGGTCTCAGGAACGCTCACGGCAAGAAGGAAGAGGAAAGGCGGCGACAGATGAGGAACTGGCTAAAGAACAGGGCACGGAAACCCTCTCCCCTCTCCTACTTAAGGAAAAGGGAACAACAGTTAGGAAAGGGTGCGCCGATCGGGGAAGGCAAAATGGCAGAGCGAGAAACTCTCTCCCTCTCCCATTTAATGCAGATAAGACGCACCTTGACCGATGAGACGTGCCCTACCCGATGGAACGGCTCCTGATCAGATAGGACATGGCCTGGGTAGGGCCCACCACTACCGCACAACCAACCACTACCGCACACCGGGCACAAAAACCCAAGCGCCACCGCATGCGGGCGGCACCTCGCTTCCCCAGGCCAGGCCTAGAGAAACCCAAATGAGATCTCCACCAGGGGAGATCATTGGGCCCCCCTGAGTCGATCGAATCACTCAGGATAGACGCCAAGAGATAGGTAAGGAAGCGAAGGGGTGCCCCATGTTGGCCATGCTGACTCTATCACGAACGACGAGCACGGGTCCCGGTCGGACATTTCCGACTGAAGCTCTCCGAACCCCGTCACTCAAGTCATCAAGGTAAAAACTAGGAACCCCCCTATTTCCTTATAAGCATTTCATACATCCATACGTGCATTCATTCCATACGCCCGTGCCTCCTGGATGATTCGGGCCCCGAACTGCTTGGGGGCTCGGGAACTAAGCATCGCACGTGCAGTGAAATGCATCACAACGCTCCGTGTTGCGTCACGAAGCGGCGGTTGCCTCATTCGACATGAGCAGCCAATAGAGCCAGGGGAGAAAAATGTAGATGAGCCCCGTGTGGACCTCGCCTGGTCTGGTAGACTGGGTCATCTCGACCGATCCTAAACCTCTCGCCAAGCGCACAAAATCTCCATCGAGGGGAGGCCATTAGGCCACCCGGGTCGGTCTCCGCAATGACCTAGGCATCTGCCGGGTTGCAGGTAAAGGAGTAGTGGAATGTCACAAGAGGGCTATGCTGACCCCGTCACAAATCGACGAACCCGGATTCCACTTGATCATACCCGTTAGCGAACTCACCGAGCACGTCACTCGAGCCCGAGCGATCAGGACAAGCGACAAAACTCAGCCCCTCGATTGTGAGGAACCGAGGATGGGGTAAACTTACATAACTCACACTGACCCCTACTAAGGCCTAGCAAGGCTCAGGGGCTCAAGACACAAAAAGCCTAGGTCTATGACCCCGATCTCGCCCCATCCGGCTACGCTTCCGACTGCGCTCCAAGGACACCAGGGTCTGCGACCCTGATCTCGCCCCATCCAGCTATGCTTTTGACTGCGCTCCAAGGACACCTAGGTCTGTGACCCCGATCTTGCCCCATCCGGCTACGCTTCCGACTGCGCTCTAAGGACACCTGGGTCTGCGACCCCGATCTCACCCCATCCGGCTATGTTCCGACTGCGCTCCAAGGACACCTGGGTCTGCGACCCTGATCTTGCCCCATCCGGCTATGCTTCCGACTACGCTCCAAGGACACCTGGGTCTGTGACCCCGATCTCGCCCCATCCGACTACGCTCCAAACACCTGGGTCTGTGACCCCAATCTCGCCCCACGGCTCCGACTCACCTGATCCCACGGCATGCATCGATGCCAGGATTAGAGAGCTCTGTCCTATCCAAACTAACTTCCTCACCCGATCCCACGGCGTGCATCGACGCCAGGATCAGTGAGCTTTGTCTCGTCCAAACTAACTTCCTCGCCCGATCCCATGGCGCGCACCGACGCTAGGATCAGTGAGTTTTTTTGTCTCAAATCTCTCAAAAAAACACCTCGGCTGCACAATGACGCCTTGGTTGAAAACTCCGTCCCAACTAAACACGCGCACACACGCCCGCTACTGAACACCCCCAGACGGTTCTGCCTGAACCGCCCAGGGGCTCGGGGGCTACACCCACGGGTGTGCTCGCGCGCACCCGCCGACAACATAGAAAACCCCCAGATGGTTCTGCCCGAACCGCCCGGGGGCTCGGGGGCTACACCTGTGGGTGCGCTCGCACGCACCGCCGTCAAAAATAAAATCCCCCAGATTATTCTGCCCGAATGGCCCGGGGGCTCGGGGGCTCCTGTTGGGTTCATAAACCTGGGGTCCCTCAGGGACCGGCTTCCACGCCAAGGCTCGGCCCAAGCGGGCAGCACACGCCTCATTGGCGGTCCAAGGATCTAAAACGATAGGCCGAAAGAGCGGTCCAGTCATCGACCGAAAGGTTTGGCCAAAAAGGAACAGTGCCTGCTTGTCAACTACTTCGGCCCACCTCTCCGACCTGAGCGCTCGCTTCGGACTCCAGCCACCTCCGGACGGCCTCTCTGATCGGAAGGCTGGCCCAAAGCGCTACTTCTGACTCTGACCCCGTGTCTCCGACCAGGGTTTGCAGAAACGCTGCTCACCACTCTTCTCCAACTCGCGCGACCAGGACCGACTGGGACCATCCGACTAGGAACGCCCACTCAAAAGGAACCAGGCGACGAACGGAAAAAGCAAGCCAGGGCGCATAGAGTCAAACCACGATACCAGGGACCATACCCTGTACAGTACTCTGCAACCACCCTAACACGAACAATATTGTAGGCGCCGACATTTCCTTCTATAGTGTTGTAGGTGCCATTAACTCCCATACGGTAAGGCCCCCCACATGCCTCTGGGCATCGATAGTGTTGTGGGCGTCGGGATTTACCGTACCAGGTGAACGTGGTGAAACTCCTCACATGCCTCTAGGCATCAACAGTGTTTGCAGGTACCAACATCTGCCGTTTCTAAAGAAGGCAATTCAACCTCCCACGTGCATCTGGCACTCTATAGTGATGACCAACAGTGTTGTAGGCGCCTACCATTATCTTGTACCCGCCGGCATGGGCGACAGAGCCCAGTAGCATACGTACCCTCACCCTCTCACTTGTAAAGCCATCCCTTTTATCTATAAAAGGGGATGTGCTCCCTCCAACAAAAGAGAGCTCTTTTAGTCCTTTTGAGTAGACCAACATCGATCGAGTTCATCAGCTCACAATCACAGAACCGCCGGGTTCGTACCCCAAGCACACGCTTGAACACTTAGCTCATAGCGCAGCTCCTGTCGCTCTTGGCCCTTCCGACCAGACCTCTTGTATACCCCATCTTTCTCCTTCTCGTTTGTAACCCCACTGCAAACTTCGAGCACCTAGGCTCAGGAATAAAGTCACTGACTGACCCAAACTGGACGTAGGTCACATTGCCTGAACCAGTATAAACCCTGTGTCATTGAGTGCCAGGCCACCTCTGATCACAACGTACGACAAAACTACAAATATTTACTAGTTGGTCACATTCTACACCGATAGTTCCATCGATGAAGTGTGATCCCCCATCGCTTATCACCATTCTCGGTGTTCCAAAGTGAGGGAAGATCACTTCATGGAACATCTTCCTGGCGTGCTTGGCATCAGCAGCTCTGCATGGCAATGCTTTCACCCACTTTGACACATAGTCAATGGCGACGAGGATGTACTCGCAATCTTGGGACTTTTGGAATGGCCCCATGAAGTCAATGCCCCACACATCAAATATTTCGATTTGAAGGTTGTAGTGGAGGGGCATTGTATTGAGAGAAGTGATGCCACCTTGCAGCTGGCATTTCTGACACCTTCGGATGAACTCTTTGGTGTCTTCGTACATCATTGGCCAGAAGAACCCGCATTGCCAAATTTTGGCTTGAGTGCGGAATGCCCCATAGTGGCCTCCGTATGGAGATGCATGACACTTTTTGATGATTTGTATACCCTCTGCCATGGGCACACACCTTCTTAGCAAGCCATCAAAACATATCCTATAGAGGTATGGGTCATCCCAAAGGTGACGTCTGCTTTTAGCTTGTAGTTTCTTCTTATTCTCGCCTAGAGGTACGTACCTTGAAACCATGAAATTCATAATATTCATGTACCATGGGTTTGAATCCATCACCCTCAATAGCATGTCATCTTGTAGAAAGTCATTGACTGGTAGTTCCTGCATGTCAGTGACCGACATACGTGATAGATGATCTGCAACAGTATTCTCTACCCTCCTTTTATCTTTTATTTCTAGGTCAAATTCTTGGAGTAGAAGAATCCATCTTATGAGGCGTGATTTCTCATCTTTCTTAGTGAGCAAGTATTTAAGTATGGCATGGTCAGTGTAAACAATTATTTTTGCTCCTACTAAGTAAGATCTAAATTTATCAATAGCAAAAACGACTACAAGAAGCTCTTTTTAGTGGTAGCATAATTAAGTTGTGCTCCTGTCAGTGTTTTGCTAGCATAAGCAATTGCATGATGCTTTTTATCTTTAGTTTATCCAAGGACCGCACCAACGGCAAAATTGCTAGCATCACACATTATTTCAAATGGTAGCGACCAATTGGGTGGTTGGATGATTGGTGCTGAGATGAGTGCTTTTCTTAAGTGTATGGAAAGAATTTAAGCACTCATCGGTGAACTCAAAGGGTACATCCTTAGCTAGCAGGTTTGTCAATGATCTAGAAATTTATGAAAAGTCCTTAATGAAACGTCTGTAAAAACCTATATGTCCTAAAAAGTTGCATATTCCTTTTATGTTCACAAGGGGTGGTAATTGTTCTATAACTTCAATTTTAGCCTTGTCAACTTCAATCCCCCTCTCAGACACTTGGTGTCCATGAACTGAAAGCATCTAGGCCCCTAGTTGGGTTTCAGTGATTAATGACAATACGAGATTACTATGACTAACATGTGTTTTGTAGAGGTAATTAAGTTAGGTCATGGTAATGACAATTGATTAGGCAATCATGGTTGTCATGCCCAAACGATGGAAATTGTTTTGGTTTTCAAAGAATGGACGACAAGGTTAAGGATGGACTAGTTCTAAGTGTCGTTTGGTGTTGAAGAGACACGTAGAGTAGTTTATGACTTTGTTTTTCCTTTGGCCGTACTATGAAAGGGGGTATGGACTAGTAGCTTGATCTAGGTGAGTCTAGTGGGTTAGGTGTGGTGCACACTTGTTAAATCTTAAACTAGGTAGCTCCTAAGTAGCCCTAAGATCAATTGGAGAAAACTTCATTCACATATGATCTCAAGTTGGAAGTCAATGGAGGGTCAAATGTTGACCGGACGTTGGTCCCGGTGTGACCGGACGTTGGCAGTAGAGTCCGGTCAGTTCATTTGACCAAGTGAAGTCGTCTGGATGCGACCGGATGCTGAGTGAAAAGTGACCGGATGCTGGGTGCCAGAGTCCGGTCAACTCCAGTAAGGTTCCAGAGAGGGAGAATCCTGATCGGACGTGAATGGTCAGTGCTGATTGGACGCTGGTCAGGTTCCGGTTATTGACCGAACGCTGAACAACAATGTGACCGGACGCTGAGTGCCAGAGTCCAGTCAACATCAGTGAGGGTCTAGAGAGCAGTTTTCATGACCGAACGCATCCGGTCAGTGCTGACCAGACGCTGGTCAGAGTCCGGTCACAACTTAACGACTCTGTTGCGGGGAGAACTGATCGAAGCGTCCGGTCACCCCGCAGAGTGCTGACTCAAGCACATAACGGTTCGTTTTGAATGAGGGGTATAAATACTTCCTCTATTCATTCAAGGGAGTACTCTTGCCCATTTCAACAGCTGAGAAACACCCTTGAGAGTGCCAAGGAGAGCAAGAGCCTAGTGAGGCGATAGAGATTTGAGAATCCAAGATTAAGGCCTCATTAGTGAAAAGAGAGTAGCAAGTGTGCATCCACCCTTCTCATTAGGCTTGTTGTGGTCAAGTGAGAGTTTTTGCTTGTTACTCTTGGTGTCGCCATCACCTATATGGCTTGGTGGTGATTGGGAGTTTGGTGATCATCCGGCGGAGCTCGTGAATGACCCAACTCAAGTTGTGAGCGGTTGTGGGTGATTCACCATGACGGAGTGTCGAAGAATCAACCCGCAGAGAGCACTTGATCCTTGCGCGGATCAAGGGGGAGCTACACCCTTGCGTGGGTGCTCCAACAAGGACTAGTGGGGAGTGGCGACTCTCCGATATCTCAGCAAAACATCACCGCGTTCCTTCTTCTCTCTTTACTTTAAGCATTTACATTTGAGCAATTCAATTCTTGTCTTTACATTCTTAGAATTGCCATGCTAGAGTAGGATTAGAACTTAGGGTGCTAAACTTTTGTGCGGTAGATCAATAGAATCACTTTCTAGGCACAAGGGATGAAGTGGGCTAAGTGTAGGGTTTATTCATTGCAAAGAATTTTAGAATTAGTCCAATTCACCCCCCTTCTTGAGCATCTTGATCCTTTCAATTGGTATCGGAGCCTCGTGCTCACGTATTTAGGCTTAACCGCCTAGAGAAAGATGTCTCATGGGGATAGACCTCCTCCTATCTTTGAGGGAGATAATTTTCCTTATTGGAAAATCCGCATGGAGGAGTATGTAGAAGCTCTAGATGTTGAAATTCTTAGAGCCGCCTCTCAAGGTTTCCCAAATCCTAGGGATCCCACGGACCTTCAAGGCAATGAAGTGAATTACGAAAAATGGAATGCAAAGGCTAGAAACACCATCTATAGAGGCCTTTGCAAAGATGTGTTTAACCGGGTGAGGAACCATAAAGACACCCATGCACTATGGTTGGATATTTGTGCTCTCCATGAGGGAACTAAGAGCAAGCGTGAGGAACGATATCATCTTGTTATGAAAAAGCTTAATTCGTTTGAGCTGCTTTCGAAAGGAAGTGCAAATGAAATGTACTCATGCTTAAATGTTCTTGTAGAGGAAATTCATGGGCTTGGACTCACTCAAATGCAACCATCCGATGTTGTAAGAAAAATCTTGAGTGTCCTCCCCATTGACAAATATGGGCATATTGGGACCGTGCTTCATCAAGGTGATCTTTCCACCGCTACACCAACTCAAATCTTGGGAAAGATCAACGCTCATGAGATGTACATGCATATCACACCACAAGATAGCTCATCCTCTACCAAGAAGAAAGATAAAGACTTAGCTTTCAAGGCTAGCCAAGAGAAGGGCAAAGCAAGAATTGAGTATGAGAGCTCAAGTGATGATGAAATTGATGATGCAAGTCTTGCTCTCATGGTGAGAAGAACCGCCAAGATGCAAAAGAACCTCAACAAGAATGGCGTCAAGTTTGATGGCAAGAAAAAGAAGTTCTTCACTAGCACTAGAAGGAAGCCAATCTCCGAGATGGATTGCTATAATTGTGGAGAACTTGGTCATCTAGCACATCAATGCCCCAAGCCTAAGAAAGTCAAATACAAGAAGAAGAACAAGGGCAAGAAAGATGACTCAAGTGATGAAGATGAAGATGAGAAGAAGAAAAACAAGCCATACAAGAAGAAGGATGGCAAGAAGAAGGACTTTCACAACAAGAAGAAAAATGGCAAGGCATACATCGTTGGTGATTGGCTCATGGACATTGATTCATGAAGTTGCTCATCCGATGATGATAGTGACAACAAGAAGGTGGCCGCTATTGTGATTGACTCTTCATCATCTTCATCGACACCACCACCTTCATCCTCTACACACCAATGCCTTATGGCCAAGGGTGAACGAAAGGTATCAAATGATGATGATAGTAGTGGTGATGATCATGCTAGCAATAATGATAGTGATAGTGATGATGATGAATTTGAATCACCTTCATATGATGATCTTGTTAAATTGCTAAATCAATACACTAAGATCATTAGAAAGTCAAGAGCTGAGAATGAAAAGCTAGAACTTAAGAATGACTCTCTTTTAGCTAAATGTGACATAGTGGAAAAGGCTAGTGTTGAGCTTTGAGAAGCAAATGATGCTATGTCATCCAAACTCAAGGAGCTCAAATCTTCTAAGAAAGAGCTTAAAGAAAAACATGATAAACTTGAGGGGATACATAATGAGCTCATCACTAGCTATAACATGCTAAAAGAAGAGTATACCAACCTCAAGGTTAATCATGATAATCTTGTTATCTCTCATGAGTTTTTATCCAATGAGCCACATGATGCTACTAACGATGTTGTTAAGATTGATATAGCTACATTATGTGATGATTTGGTTATTGAGAGCATTGAGCAAGGTTCTAGTAGCAAATGCAAGCAAGTGGTTGAGTCCGATGACTATAATGAGCATGTCAAGATCAAGAATGAGAATGAGAAGCTAAAGAAAGATCTTGAGAAGCTATCAACCACCAACACCATCATGATAGAGAACCTTGACCATGATAGTGATCTAGCTCTTGAGAATGAGAAGCTTAAAGAAGAAAACAAGAGTCTCAAGAAGGAGAAGAATAATGATGAGCTCAAAGAAGAGAACAAGAAGCTCAAGCTAGAAAAAGGGCATCTCAAGATCAGGTTGAGCAAGTTTACAAGAGGACATCTTCAAAGTGAGCTACTCATGAACACCGTCATGAAGATGGATACAAGTGAAATTGGATACTTGACAAATCAAGAGAAGAAGGCTCAAGCTCAACAACAACAACACAAGTCAAAGCCAAAGCCAAAGAGGTGTTTTGAGTGTGGGCAAGAAGGCCACTTTGCCTATGAGTGTCAAACTCCACCACCACAACCCTTGCCCAAGCATGCTAGACCCTTTGCTTTCAATGCTCATTACATGCTTAGAAAGGACTCTAATGGAAAAACGAAAGTTATGTTCTTTGGACCTCCCAACAAGAATAGGCCTAAGAAAATTTGGGTTGCAAAGTCACTTGTAGAGAAAGTCAAGGGCCCTCAACAAGTTTGGGTCCCTAAACAAGCTTGATCTCTTGTGTGTAGGTGAACTACAAGACCGGTGGAATTCATTGGGTAATTGATAGTGGTTGCACGCAACATATGACCGGTGATCCTCGTATGATCACCTCACTAGATGAAGAAGTAGATGGCCAAGAAAGAATTACATTTGGAGATAATTCAAAGGGCAAAGTCAAAGGATTGGGCAAAGTGGCAATATCAAATGATCATTCTATCTCAAATGTGCTATATGTTGCTTCCTTGAGTTTCAACTCGCTGTCCATTGGACAATTGTGTGATCTTGACTTTCAATGCTTGTTTACAGAGAAGGAAGTGGTTGTATCTAAGAAAGATGATGATCAAGTTATATTCAAGGGTTTTAGATACAACAACCTATATCTAGTGAATTTCACCTCTGAAGATGCTAAATTCAAGACATGCCTATTCACCAAAACATCACTTGGGTGGCTATGGCATAGAAGTCTTGCTTATATTAGAATGAGTTCACTCAAGAAGCTTATGAAGAATGAATTGGTGAGAGGGTTGAGGGATGTGAAATTTGAGAAGGACAAGCTTTGTAGTGCATGTCAAGGTAGCAAACAAGTTGCAAACACTCATCCTACAAAAGCTTTCATGTCAACAACAAGAGTGCTAGAGCTCCTTCACATGGACTTATTTGGACCAACAACATACAAGAGTTTGGGAGGAAATCTTTATTGTCTTGTTATTGTTGATGACTACTCTAGATATATATGGGTGTTCTTCCTTCATGACAAGACCGAGGTTGCTTCATGTTTCAAGAAGTTTGCCAAGAGAGCACAAAATGAGTTTGAAGTGAAGCTCAACAAGATTACAAGTGATAATGGAAAAGAGTTTGACAACACAAACATTGAAGCCTATTGTGATGAAGTTGGGATCAAGCATGAGGTCTCCGCAACATAGACGCCTCAACAAAATGGTGTAGTTGTGAGAAAGAACCGGACACTTATCGCTCTTGCAAGAACAATGCTTGATGAGTACAACACACCCAAAGCTCTATGGGCGGAAGCTATCAACACCGCATGTTATGCATCCAACCGCCTATTCCTTTAAAAGTTTCTTGGAAAGACACCTTATGAGTTGCTCAATGGGAAGAAGCCGGACGTCTCCTTCTTTAGGGTGTTTGGATGCAAATGCTACATCTACAAGAAACAACAACACCTAGGGAAGTTTCGAACATGTTGTGATATTGGTTTTCTTATTGGTTACTCATCAAAGTCCAAAGCATATCGAGTATTTAATCATGCCACCAGCTTGGTTGAAGAAACATATGATGTGGAATTTGATGAATCTAACGGCTCCCAAGGAGCACATGAGAATCTTGATGATGTAGGTGATGAACCATTGAGGGAGGCTATGAAGAACATTCGGTTGGAGACATCAAGCCTAAAGATGATGTACAAGTGATTGATCCACCTTCTTCATCAAATGTGCCACAAGATGGTGATAAAGATGGGAGAGTAGAAAATGAAGATACTCATGTCTATCATGATCAAATGGTGGCACAAGCACAAGATGTTGATGCTCCACAACCTCCCCCTCAAGTGGTTGATTGAAGAAATTCACCTCTACTACAAGCTCATCCACAAGATCACATCATAGGGAGTCCATCAAATGGTGTAATGACTCGATCTCAAAAACTTCTTTTATTGAACATCAATCTTTTGTCTCTTGTGTTGAACCTAAGAATGTAGAAGAAGCTCTTCAAGATTCCGATTGGATAAATGCCATGCATGAAGAGTTGAACAACTTCGCCCACAATGAAGTTTGGACTCTTGAAGAGCGATCACAAGGTGCAAGAGTCATTGGAACAAAGTGGGTGTTCCACAACATGCAAGATGATCAAGGTGTTGTTGTGAGGAACAAGGCTAGACTAGTTGCAAAGGGGTTCTCTCAAGTTCTAGGGTTGGCTTTTGGAGAGACCTTTACACCGGTTGCAGGACTTGAAGCCATCCGTATCCTCCTTGCATATGCATCGCATCATGAAATGAAACTATATCAAATGGATGTTAAAAGTGGATTTTTAAATGGCTTCATAAATAAACTAGTCTATGTTGATCAACCTCCCGGGTTTGAAGACCCTAGATATCCTAATCATGTTTATAGGTTGTCCAAGGCGCTACATGGGCTTAAGCGAGCCCCAAGAGCATGGTATGAACGCCTTCAGGATTTTCTCATTGAGAAGGGCTTCACCATTGGGAAGGTCGACACCACACTATTCACCAAGAAGCTTGATGGAGAGATCTTCATTTGTCAAGTATATGTTGATGATATCATCTTTGGATCATCAAATGAAGATTCTTGCAAAGAGTTTGGTGAATTGATGTTGAAGGAGTTTGAGATGTATATGATTGGAGAGCTTACATTCTTTCTTGGTTTTCAAGTCAAGCAAATGAGAGAAGGGATTTTCATCTCTCAAGAAAAATATACCAAGGATCTTCTCAAGAGGTTTAATATGGATGAATGTAAGCCAATCAAGACACCAATGCCATCTAATGGACATCTCGACCTAGATGAGGGAGGTAAAATGGTTGATCAAACTCTCTACTGCTCTATGATTGGTAGCTTGTTATATTTAACCGCATCTAGGCCCGACATCATGTTTAGTGTGTGTATGTGTGCTAGATTTCAAGCTAATCCTAAGGAAGCTCATTTGATTGCCGTTAAAAGAATTCTTAGGTATCTTAAGGACACACTAAGCACTGGCCTTTGGTATCCCAAAGGAGCTAGATTTGAATTAGTTGGCTATTCCGATTTGGATTATGCCGGTTGCAAAATTAATAGGAAAAGCACATCCTAAGGTGCCATTTGCTTGGTAGATCACTTGTGTCTTGGTCCTCCAAGAAGCAAAATAGTGTGGCTTTGTCCACTGCCGAAGCGGAATACATTGCCGCGGGTGTTTGTTGTGCACAAATACTTTACATGAAGCAAACTTTGCTAGACTATGGTGTAGTTCTAGAAAAGGTACCACTTTTGTGTGACAATGAGAGTGTGGTAAAACTTGCTAATAATCTGGTTCAACATTCTCGCACCAAGCACATAGATATCCGCCATCACTTTCTTAGAGATCATGTTGCTAAAAAAGATATATCATTAGAAGGTGTAAGGACCGAAGATCAATTGGCGGATATCTTCACTAAACCGCTAGATGAGGCGACATTTTGTCGGTTGAGGAATGAGTTCAATGTGCTTGATTTTAGCAACTTCACTACAAAATGAGCTTGTGTTGTCCCTTGCATTGCATTGCATTGTAATATACAACATTTTTAACTTTTGGTAATGCATTTAGGGCTTGTCTAACTTGGTTAAGATAACCGCTGAAAAGCATGTGAAGAAGCTTAACCTTGGATCAAACTTGACAAGCAACTAGAATTACTTTCAAGTATTGCATTGTATATGCATGTATGTTGTTTTGTCGTTTCTCTTCAATCACCCTTTTATTGCCTATTTTCTTAAAAAGAATTATAGCCTAAGGCAAAATACTTTGAAAATTTTGAGGGTTTGAGAGATGTCACTCACATCAGTCCCAATTGGTGTTTATTTGGGTCTTATTAAAGTTGGGACTTGATTGGGAACAGACAACGTGAAGGAACTTTGAAGATTTGCTGAAAAAGAGTGACCGGACGCTACACCGGACTCTGAAGTCCAGTGTCCGGTCAGTTCACATGAGGTGAACCGTTGCTATGAAGGAGTGACCGGACGCTGAAACAATGTCCGGTCAGTTGGTGATCCTGCGTCTGGTCAAGTGAAGATGATTTTCACCAGGATTGATCAGACTTTGGCTGCGTTCGATCAGTGGTGGTCGGACCCGTCCGGTCACGACTCTTGGGGATTTGGACCTCTCTAGAGTCGATCGGACTCTAGGTGGCAGCATCCGGTCATTCCCACCGGAGCGTCCAGTCAGTAGAAGTCGTGTGGGTCTCGAACTCTTTCTTCTTTCCTTATCCGTCACGTCGAGGGCCACCATATAACCGTGCCGTTGACCTAATCTAGCAACCACCTGCGCTGACTTCGGCGTTTCCCGAGCCACCATGCCTCCACCGCTCGAACTCGCCTCGTGCCCGTGCCCTAGCCACGCTCCCGTGACCACGCCGTCTTCCTCGCCGCATCCATGCCGCGCCGCACGTGCCCGCACCGCTCCCGAGCCACCATGCCATCTCACTAGCACCGCGTGCCCATGCCCGTTGCATCCGCGCCGCCCTGCTTCGAAGCACCCGCAGCACACCAATCCACCGCCGAGCTTCACCTACGGCACCAATTTGACCTAGCCACAGTCTCCAGCGCCGCATTGCCTCACCGGAACCCTAACCCTAGCAATTGTTGACCTGGTGGTTCTCCGTGATTCATTCCTCTTCTGTTCGGTCGCTGATTCGTCAGGTAGCAAGCTGTAACACCCCGAGTGTTTAAATATTAAAAACAGGACATGTCATCATATGCATTGCAAGGCATTGGTCATATCGCAAACTTTGATATGCATTCACTAAAACAAGTTTACATTTATGTTATAAGTGTTGCTTGGTATTGTTTGAATCAAGTTCGAAGTCTTTGTATTGGTTTGAAATTCCGAAAACCCTGATTTTCAATGTTTAAATCCTACCCTGAAAACCCATTTCAAAATTGAAGTACATTTTGGGGTTGAGCTTAAAAGTAAAAGTGTAGATCTTGTCAAGTTATACAAAGTTTGTTTTTGGAGTTTTCCAAGTTGTTTAGTAAAATTTGAAGTTATTTGAAAAGGCGAAATTCCTTAAATGTCCCCTTTTCGAATTCAAATTTGTATTTCAAAATGTAGACCGAATTAGGGGGTGGTTATAAAAGCAAAGTTGTAGAACTTTTGATTTTGAACAACTTTTATTTTTGGAGATTTTTGAGTTGTTACAAAAATTTGGGAGTAATTTAAGATTCAAACTGGATGGCAATTCTGTAATTTTGATGAACAGTGTTCACCGCTCTTGATACATGGCCGGCGACCGTCTTCGGCGTTCCAGGCGCGCACGTGGCGGCCTTGGCTTCACGCTGGCGCAGGAAAGACTCCGCCGTGGCTTCTCCTTGCTTCCTTGGCCGTCCTATAAAGCTCTGGAGCAGTCGCCGTTCTTCTTTTTCCCTTGCTCTGTTTTTCCGTCGGCCTTGCTCATCTCCGGCGAGCTCGCACCGTCGCGGTAGTGCTCCACCGTCGCAGCTAAAGCCAGTTCCAGCTCCATCTCCTTCTTGCGCATCCACCCAGCCAGCTGTGGTTGACTGATTTTGCCAGGAATCCGCGGTGCGAACCCTTCTTCTTCGCGGCCGTCCGCAGCGCCGCCGAGCTCCACCTCTCCGTGGCCAGCGCTCTCCGGTGAGCCGTTGCCTGTGATCAGTGTACCTACGGCTTCGTCTCTATGCTGTGGTACTTAATCCGTTGTTGCTTGGTCGTTTTGCCCACTGCAGTCTTCGGAACGCCCTCACCGACGATCTCTGCTTCGCCGTGACGACCGTGAACGTCGACCCACCTCTCTGTTGTTCCTCTGGCTTGTCCATCGCCTTCAACGTGATCGGGGTGAGCTCCTGATTCTTCATGTGCCTTTTGTTTCACCGTTTTCGGTTTCGTTTCGCTGGCGTAGCGCCGCTGAGCCGCCGTGTCCGCCATGGCCGGTGCCGTGCTCATTTTGTGCCGCAATCGTTGCAACTAAGGACGTCAGTTGATGCGCGTAGTCGTGGGGAGCATGTTGGTGCCTTTGCCTTCGCTGTTGGACTCACCATCGGCGAGTTAGCGCCGGTCAACGCCGTCGCCGTCGCGGTCAAAGCTAGAGGTTGGGGATGACAGGTGGGACCCGGGTGTCAGCGACTGTGTAGTTCAAAATGGATTTTTCTATTTTCAGAAATGAATGAATAGTGATGCAATTTGTTATTTTTGTATAGAATTATTTATTGTTCCAAAAATTATGAAATTTTTGTGTGACTTCTCTGTGATGTATATTATTTAAGAAAAATATGAAATGTTGTTTTTTAGTACTTTTTGAATGTGATAAAAATTGCTCAATTAATTCATAAATGAGTTTCCAGGATTTTTCAAGGCTTATTTATGTATCCAAAAATTATGAAAATTGTTTTGACACTTAGTTATCATGTGATGAACATTTACAAAAATTTTGAGCTCAATTGGAACAAGTTGATTTATTTCATAATTCTTAATTAATTAATTAATTAATTCATAAAAGCAAATAGTAACCTTTAGTGATTTAGGTTTTGTTTGAATTTTTGATTAAGTGATGTCCTTGGGTCATTAGTTGGTAATGATCCTTGGCAATTGATGTGAGTGTTATGAAAATGGTTTAGTTAGTTTAACTTGTAATGGTACCGCGAAGGAAAGTTGTATTCAAGTTGTTAATTTTGCATCCATCATCAGGCATCATGTTTCGTATTCCGCATCATGTTAAACATGGCATTGTTACTATGTGTAGTGAATGAAGGTGAGCACGTGGTAGTTAATCAAGTGGTTGAGGAGGTTGATCCGTCTGTGGAGGTTGGTGTTGATATCGGTAGAACGACTTCGGACCCAGACTTTTCCGTCAACGAAGGCAAGCCCCGGATGCATACAACCCTACCTTGTATTTTACAAATTTATTTAGCTTTTGCTTCTTTTTACTGCATTAAGTGATTAGGAGTCAAGTGAAAACCAAATTGGTACATTACCAACCTTGTTATTCCATATTTACCATATTACCAGTTTTAAATTCGTATATGCCTAGTTTTGCTTAGCTATGCTTAGAACGATGAAAGTCGGGTGATTACCTGTGACCTGCAAGTTTTAAATGGAACTTTGGTTACTTATGTTATCATGTGATATGGGAATGTGGAGTAATAAATCTAGACCGGGCGGACTCGGTGTGTGTGAGCCACAAGACATGGAGGTCTTGTGAGCGGGTTCTTTCCGCCTGTGTCGATTAAGGCCCGTCCGTTGTTGAATTGCATGAGGTGAGACTTTGTAGTACTAACCACATACTCCGGTAAGCCTTAACTTGGCTATTCTATTACGAGAATGGCTACTCGCGCACTAGGAGTGGAGAGATGGCAGGAATAGCATGTACCCACGTGGCTATGGGCTGGATTGGTGGAGAACTGTATTCTCGGGTGGCGTGGACCCATTCTTGTTTAGAGGATCCGAGGGTAGGTTGATATATGTAAGTCGGGGACCTGCATATGTCGTGTGGTCTGGAATTCCCAGCTGGGTTTAATCGGTTCGAATCGTCGTTGCTCCTCGGTTATGGAGACTCAACTCACTGTTCATCATCGTAGTATTAATAACTAGAACTTGAGGATGGTTTGAGAAGGTGTTGGTTATGAAGTTTCATGATCTCAATGCGGATCATGTCAGCTTTGTATATGATCTTTATGAAGTTTTAAATGTTGATATAAAGAATTTTGTTAAAGTGCTTTTACGCAAAAGAACCTTGATTAATGCTAAAGCCATACCTTGAATCCCATGAGCCTGCATTCCTGTGTTCTTTTGATTCTTATTTCGGTTAAGTCTTGTTGAGTACTTTTGTACTCAGGGTTCGTTGACCCTTGTTGCAGGTGAGCCTCATGAGCAGATCTATTTTGGATCGTGCTGCATGACTATTGTTCGATCTGACGATGAGAAGTAAATGTGTGGCCTTTGGGCAAGGCAGTTTCATTGTGTGTTTTGTATTATATTATAATGCCACTCCACTACTATGTTTTGTAATAATTATCGAACTTAGTTTGTAAGGTTTGAAACTACTATTTTGTAAACTAAGTTATTGTAAGACTTCCGCTATTTTACTCTGGTGATCTATTTGAATAAAATGTTGTAATACTGCATTAACTCTGTAATGTGATCCTACTCGGAAATCGTGGATGATTCGGGGTTCCCTGAGGACACCGATAGTCTTCTTAAGTTACTGGGAATGTATGCATGGTGTCAAAGGTTGTTGGACAGTGACAGGTGCATGTGGGCCCTATAATTTAGGAGGTTCTGCCACAGAATGGTATCAGAGCGATCGTTATAAAGTTTTTGTTGTATTGGTTTACGAAAACTTCAAAATGATTTGGGATGACTAAATTTAACTTGATTAATTTGGTCCAAATTGCTTCTGACTTATTTTATTTCTTTCTCATCATTCCTTATTTGTTTAAAAAGATTTTGTGTGGTGGAGTAGTAATCTTACTATGCCCTAAATAAAAAACAAATGTTATTTATGTTCGTTATAAGCTTTGGTGGTTTTGTTTGTAAGAACGATTCATGCATCATAATTAATTCACTTGTTACTTCCTTTGTCTCTGAGTCTGGGTGAGTAGTGTGTATGGGTTGAGTTGTGTAGTCCATCCTTACTGCTCTTGAGACTGTTGTTAGATTGTTTTACTTGGATTAATCCTGCTTGTACAGTATGGCTCGTACCAAGAAGACACCCCGTAAGTCCACTGGACCCAAAGGAGTTCCTCGCCATCAACTTGCCCCTAGGAGTGACGGTGCTAGTAGTAGCAGCTCTAGGCCTGATCCTTAGGCGGAGATACAGAGGATTTTTGTAGAGTTAGCCCAAGCTACTAGAGATAGGGCTATGGACGCCATCCAGGTGGGCAGATTACAGGAGCAATTAAGACGTCTCACCACTGCTCACAGGAACTGCGAACGTATGTTAGTTCGTACGGTAGAAGGAAGAAATGAAGCTTGGCATAGAGAGAATGTAGCTAGAGCTAGAACTCATGAGTTAGAATTTTATGTAGAAGACTTAGAAGAGCATAATACCTATCTGCATGAGGAAGTTCATAGGCTAAGCAATCACCTGGATCCTAATCATGAACCCCAAGCTGATGCAATAGATCCAGGTGTTATCCTTGCCGATGGTAGTGAATCGGAAGAAGAAGATCCCAAAGAATTAGTAATGATTGATGAAAGTGACAATGAAGGCGGTAATATTTCCGAAATGGATACCGAGCCTAAAGTTTGATGTAATCGCGAAAAGGAGTAGAGTTGTATAATAGTTAGTTCTAGTTTAAGTTAAGTAGTCTTGTTTAAATGTGGTCTTGTGTTTAAATAAGTGAAACTAGTGTAATGAGTTGTAGTCCGCTCTTTTATCAATCGATAAAGGCTTGTGAGTAAAGTTTGCTTTGTTGTGAACAGATGCGTCATACGTGGGGTTCGTATATTCCTGGTACTTCACAAGATGAGAACGGTATTCTAGATCCGCCACCAGTTCCAACAAATCTAGCGGATGCTATAGCCGCACTTGTCAATGTGACGGTTGAAAATTCTCATTTGCTTCATGAGATGGCTCAAAGTAATCAGAATCAGATGCATGGAAACCGTGGTCGCCATCATACCAGGCAGGAGGCTACATATGTGGAATTCTTAGATACAAAACCCCCAGTGTTCACTAAGGCAGATGAACCATTGGAGGCTGATGATTGGCTTAGGACCATGGAGCAGAAATTTGATCTTATACCATGCACAGAGTTTTAGAAACCAGTCTTTGCTGCTCAGCAACTTAGAGGTGCAGCCGGTGCTTGGTATGCAAATCTTATGGCCATGCAACCCGTAGGTGTTCCGTTAACTTGGATGGAGTTTCGTACTGCTTTCAGAGCCCATTATATCCCTAAAGGAGTGATGGCTATGAAGCTGGATGAGTTCCTTGCTTTGAAGCAAGGGGATCAAACCGTGATGCAGTATGTGGGAAGATTCAATCACCTGTCACAATATGCACCTGAACATGTCAATACTGATGCCAAGAAAAAGAAATGGTTCATGAGAGGTCTGAATACCAAATTGCAGACTATGATGACAACTTGTACCAATGTCACTTATCATGAGGCAACGAATATTGCAATTGCTTCAGAGGCAAAGTATCGGCAACATAAGGAGCTCAAGAAGAAAAAGAGTATGCCGTCTAGATCTTTTGGAGGAAATCCAAAGAGCCAGAGGGTGATTTATCATCCAGTAAATCATAATCGTCCTCCTTATCGTCCACCATAGTTTCAAGTCGGTCAGCAATCAAATGTCCGCCTTGCTACAAATTATCAGAATTCACAACCAACAAATGCTTCTGGGGTTTCTGCTTCAACACCCCAGGGTCACAAGTATCCCTGTTTCAATTGTGGCAAGCCTGGTCATTTCTCGAGAGAATGTCCATATCCAAGGCAATTTAATCCCAATTATCAGAAGGCCCCTGCAAATCAACAACAGGTTCGAATCGTCGTTGCTCCTCGGTTATGGAGACTCAACTCACTGTTCATCATCGTAGTATTAATAACTGGAACTTGAGGATGGTTTGAGAAGGTGTTGGTTATGAAGTTTCATGATCTCAATGCGGATCATGTCAGCTTTGTATATGATCTTTATGAAGTTTTAAATGTTGATATAAAGAATTTTGTTAAAGTGCTTTTACGCAAAAGAACCTTGATTATTGCTAAAGCCATACCTTGAATCCCATGAGCCTGCATTCCTGCATTCTTTTGATTCTTATTTCGGTTAAGTCTTGTTGAGTACTTTTGTACTCAGGGTTCATTGACCCTTGTTGCAGGTGAGCCTCATGAGCAGATCTGTTTTGGATCGTGCTGCATGACTATTGTTCGATTTGACGATGAGAAGTAAATGTGTGGCCTTTGGTCAGGGCAGTTTCATTGTGTGTTTTGTATTATGTTATAATGCCACTCCACTACTATGTTTTGTAATAATTATCAAACTTAGTTTGTAAGGTTTGAAACTACTGTTTTGTAAACTAAGTTATTGTAAGACTTCCGCTATTTTACTCTGGTGTATCTATTTGAATAAAATGTTGTAATACTGCATTAACTTTGTAATGTGATCCTGCTCGAAAATCGTGGATGATTCGGGGTTCCCCGAGGACACCCGATAGTCTTCTTAAGTTATCGGGAACGTATGCATGGGTGTCAAAGGTTGTTGGACAGTGATAGGTGCATGTGGGCCCTATAATTTAGGAGGTTCTGCCACACAAGCCCTCGATTCTAATTTCGTATCTAATGCTTGCTTCTTAGGGTTTTGTATCTCTAGATGTATATTGAAATTATTCATATATCCAATCTATTCCATCATGCAGCGAGTCGGTTTGTTTGAGGTTACTTTGGCAGTTGACAATTAACTCGGGGACAAGCCCATGAGTATGGATCGAGGCCAAGCCTCGTGAGTGTCAGTGACAGTTGGTTCTTGTCCATGATTGTAGTTCGTTTTAGCTCCAACAATGGCACGTGTCAAGAATGTCGGAGGTGGTCCCGGTGATGAGGATCCGAGGCCTCCGCCTCGCCTGTCTGCTAAGGTGAAAGGCAAGGGGACAAAGAAGACTACATCAAAGAAGCGAAAGTTTGCAGATGCTGATACAGTGAGAGCAGCAGCAGTAGCAGCTGCCGCAGAGCGTGCAGAGAGAGGAGGTGCTTGGAGTGGTGTTGTCATTGTAGATCAGCTCTCACCAGCACAGAGGGCTGCCGTCGAGGCGGTAGAGCATAGTCATGGTAGTCCAGCTGGGACTGTCATGCTTGAGGGACGGCATGTCATTATGGAGGAGAGTCAGCCTCAGGGGGAGCCACAGCACCAGGCTCAGCCAGCAGAGTAGACAGAGTAGACTCAGGAGGCAGAGCAGACCGAGGAGACAGAGCAGACACCTCAGCCACAGTTACGCCGCTCTAGTCATACTCGTACCTAGGTGACACCAAGGCCAGAGACACAGAGGATGGGTTCTCGTCCGCCTCCTAGACCACAGGGTCCACCTCCAATGACTCATCTGGACTTGAGGGCCGCCACGGCCAAGCAGGTGCAACAGCTTAGGTTTGTGTAGTTCAAGGACTGGTTCCTACCGAGGAGGGATGAGCGTGCTTCAGAGGGATTCTATACACCACTGCAAGAGGACTTCTACAATGCTTATCTGGACAGTGGTGTGGCTTTCAGATCACATAGGGTTTGTTCCATTGAGGCCATTGTAGCAGCAGCTAGAGAGTAGATCCGCCCTCATCTCTCTCTTACTTGCCAGGGTTGACAAACTTACTTGGATGGACATGCAAATATGTTCTATCTTGGGTCTGTGAGTTCTACGCTACACTTTGGATTGACCCAGCTCATAGGTTCATACACTTTGCATTTAGAGGTCGTGACTATAGGCTAATGAGCTTTAGGGTTAGAGAGATCCTCAGGTTATAGGAGTCACCCATCCACCTTCACGAGGGTTGCTATGGACACAGAGCCTCCTAGACGCCCTCATAGCGGTCTTGTGCCTCCCATAGATCTCATCCGACCTTGCTTCACAGAGCCATTCGATGAGGGGTTGAGCATGACACCTAGGGATCTTACTCCTGCAGCTAGACTGCTTGATGCTATCATGAGGAGGACCCTACTTTCGAGGAAGGGATATCATGAGGGATAGACTCGCATTTAGCTATGGCTACTGAACTCTCTGATGCAACAGACAGTGTTTGATATATGAGATGTCATTCTTTCTGAGATGGAGGATACACTTGCAGAGGGATTCAGAGGTCACAGGCAGCTGCCGTATGCTCACTAGATCACTTTTTTGACTCACAGGGCAGTCATAGTGAGGCCTCCTGAGATGTTGGCAGAGTATTCTAGTGCTACTACAGAGTTTCCAGCTTATAACATGACTCAAATGCTCCATCACAGTAGAGTGAGGACACCTAGCTAGCTGTGTCGTCGCCCAGAGGTGCTAGAGTATGTAGCCTAGCAGGATGAGATTATCAGGGGCTTTGCAGCTACAGAGGAGGAGCTAGATGCATAGCCAAAGGGTATGGTCGGGAGCGACCCCAGTGACAGTTCAGATGATGACTACCATGCTATCCCTCAGATGCCTCCTCGATGACATGATGGTGAGGCCAGTGGCTCCAGCTCAGCTCCATAGCCACCACAGAAAGACCCTGCTCTACTTGCTATTCTTGAGCGGATGAGGCAGGATCAGGCTTGCCAGGCCAGGAGACCACAAGCTGCACTTGCACAGGTTCAGGCCAGATAGGACGAGTTCCAGCTACAGCAGCAGGCCATGCAGCAGCAATATCTCCTCATTCAGAAGTAGTTACTTGGTTTCATGCAGCATGTCATGCCATTGGGGCTCCACCGCCATAGCTTACACCTTGGCTCGGCCAGCCTAGCACCACTACAGTGACTCCAGGTTTTCAGCCCAGTGGGCTTTAGAGTCAGGGACAACCAGCTACCATGTTCGCTTCACCTAAAGAGCAGGTGTCCCAGTGGTTTGCTTCACTAGTGCTAGCTCAGGGTCTTTCCTTCACACCTCTACATACGGGCTTCACACCGGCTCAGAGTTCGTCGATGCTTGTGATAGACACCCCAATTTCTAGGAGCCTTGGTGCTACTTTTAGTGAGTTGACATGATAGCCTACACCGCCAGAGCTACGTGTCCCTAGACCTTCCACCATTGCTCTAGTTACTAGGACTACAGAGACGCTCCTATCATCAGTTGCATCATCAGAGCCACCTGCTATAGTCATACTTGCAGAGTCATAGGTCACACCAGTTCCAGAGCAGACCCAGACCGCTTCAGCGTCACTTCTAGGGATAGAGGGTCAGATAGCTCAGAGCTCCAGATCAGAGGATGATGCTACCCAGTTCTAGATCGCTCATCGCACCTCAGCGCCTGACTCGTCCGCTGCTGCCCCACCGACAGACCCTTAGGTTTTGGTGCTTGACGCAAAAGGGGGAGAGGGATCGAGTATGATAGACATAGGGGGCGATATATCCATGGGGAGCTTATTTATTACATTTGGTTTTTTTATGTGTGATACATTATTATGCATTCATGTTTACTTTCATGCATTGAACTACATACGTGTGATCGTGATATTTATGTGATAGTGATATTTATGTGATATGTGACATGTGTGCTCTCTACTTTGATCTTTATATGTGTCATCTCACTTGGTTATGCTCATTTGCCTTGCTTCCGCGTTTTACTCCGATGCAAATGAGCTTTATTTCTTGTACTCATGCTTATTTCATATCTGTTGAGTACATCATGTTGGCTTGGGTCATATAAGATTGCCTAACTCTTTTGTTCTTATTGTCAAAAGCTTATATGAACCAAGCATGTTGAAAACCTCATCTCTTTAACATACTCGAGGTTGTATTGTCATCAATCACCAAAAAGGGGGAGATTGAAATCATCTAGGCCTCTAGTTGGGTTTCGGTGATTAATGACAATACGAGATTACTATGACTGACGTGTGTTTTGCAGAGGAAATTAAGTTAGGTCATGGTAATGGCAATTGATTGGGCAATCATGGTTGTCATGCCCCTACGATGGAAATCATTTCGGTTTTCAAAGGATGGACGACAAGGTTAAGGATGGACTAGTTCTAAGTGTCGTTTGGTGTTGAAGAGACACTTAGAGTAGTTTAGGACTTTGTTTTTCCTTTGGCCGTACTATTGAGGGGGGTATGGACTAGTAGCTTGACCAGAGTGAGTCTAGTGGGTTAGGTGTGGTGCACACTTGTCAAATCTAGCACTAGGTAGCTCCTATGTAGCCCTAAGATCAATTGGAGAAAACTTCATTCACATATGATCTCGAGTTGGAAGTGAATGGAGGGTCAAATGTTGACCGGGCGCTGGTCCCGGTGTGACCGAATGCTGGCAGTAGAGTCCGGTCAGTTCATTTGATCAATGGAAGTCATCTGGATGCGACCGGACGCTGAGTGAAAAGTGACCGGACGCTGGGTGCCAGAGTCCGGTCAACTCTAGTAAGGTTCCAGAGAGGGAGAATCCTGATCGGACACATCCAGTCAGTGCTGACCGGACGCTAGTTAGGTTCCGGTTACTGATCGGATGCTGAACAACAATGTGACCGGACGCTGGGTGCCAGAGTTCGGTCAACATCAGTGAGGGTCCGGAGAGCACTTTTCATGACCGGACGCGTTCGGTCAGTGCTGATCGCACGTTGGTCAGAGTCCGGTCACAACTTAATGGCTCTGTGGCAGGGAGAACTGACCGGAGCGTCCGGTCACCCCGCAGAGTGCTAACTAAAGCACATAACGGTTCGTTTTGAATGAGGGGGTATAAATACTTCCTCTATTCATTCAAGGGAGTACTCTTGCCCATTTCAACAGCTGAGAAACACCCTTGAGAGTGCCAAGGAGAGCAAGAGCCTAGTGAGGTGATTGAGATTTGAGAATCCAAGATTAAGGCCTCATTAGTGAGAAGAGAGTAGCAAGTGTGCATCCACCCTTCTCATTAGGCTTGTTGTGGTCAAGTGAGAGTTCTTGCTTGTTACTCTTGGTGATCGCCATCACCTATATGGCTTGGTGGTGATTGGGAGTTTGGTGATCATCCGGTGGAGCTCGTGAATGACCCAACTCAAGTTGTGAGCGGTTGTGGGTGATTCACCATGATGGAGTGTCGAAGAATCAACCCGCAGAGAGCACTTGATCCTTGCGCGGATCAAGGGGGAGCTACACCCTTGCAGGTGCTCCAACAAGGACTAGTGGGGAGTGGCGACTCTCCGATATCTCGGCAAAACATCGCCGCGTTCCTTCTTCTCTCTTTACTTTAAGCATTTACATTTGAGCAATTCAATTCTTGTCTTTACATTCTTAGAATTGCCATGCTAGAGTAGGATTGTAACTTAGGGTGCTAAACTTTTGTGCAGTAGATCAATAGAATCACTTTCTAGGCACAAGGGATGAAGTGGGCTAAGTGTAGGGTTTATTTATTGCAAAGAATTTTAGAATTAGCCCAATTCACCCCCCCTCTTGGGCATCTTGATCCTTTCAAGAATGATTCCCTCTCATACCATAAAATGACATTTTTTCTAATTAAGCACTAAATCTTTCTCCTGACATTGTTTCAAGACTTTGTCCAAATTCTCTTGATAGTGATCAAAAGTTTTTCCATAGACTAAAAAATCATCCATGAAAACTTCCATAATTTCTTCTATCATATCCGTGAAAATTGACATCATGCACCTTTGAAAAGAGACGGGTGCATTACATAGCCCAAAAGACATTCATCTATATGCATATGTTTCGTATGGGCATGTGAAGGTAGTCTTGCTTTGGTCATCGGGGTGGATAGGAATTTGATGATACCCCAAATGCTCATCGAGAAAACAAAAGAAAGAGTGCTTCACCAACCGCTCTAACATTTCATCAATGAAGGGTAGTGGGAAGTCATCTTTCTTTGTGGCCGCATTGAGTTTTCGGTAATCTATGCACATCCTCCACCCTGTGATGGTTTGTTGTAGGATTAATTTGTTCTTGTTGTTTTCTATGACCGTCATGCCCACTTTCTTGGGCACCTCTTGGACGGGGCTGACCCAGTCGCTATGTGGTACGGTGTAGATGATCCTGGTGTGAAGAAGTTTTAGGACTTCCTTCTTCACGACTTCCTGCATCATGTTATTGAGCCTGCGTTGGGGTTCGCATGATGGTGTGCTTGCAGGGTCAATAGGGATACAATGGGTACAAAGCATTGGACTTATTCCCTTAAGATCTTGGAGTGAATACCCAAAAACTGACCTATGTTTTTCTAAGATGGCGATGAGTTTGGACATCTCCTCATTAGTAAGCTTATCACTTATGATTACATGAGCTTGTTTGTCATCATTCAAGAAAGCATAATGCAGGCCAGCGGATAGGGGTTTAAGTTTAAGTGGAGGTCATGTCGGTGCTTCCTCTTGAGGAAGATCAATGGTTTCGCCTAAATCGTCCTCTTCTTCTATAAAGAGTTTGGTGTCTTTGTCTAAGGACGACTCAGGAGATTCGAATGGTGAGACCGACATGACTTCCTTGGGCGGTTCATGGTAGGGAAGAGTGTCTGACACCATGTTTTTAGCTTGAGTGATAGGAATGGAAAACATGTTTCTCCCTATTGTTACGTCCAGATCCCCTGATGATGGTGGCTCTATTAAAAGTTTTTCTAGGGGGTACCCTATCATGATGTCAAAATCCTAAACATCAAAGACATGGAAATCGAGAGCCATTATGGCATTGTTGTAATGAATCGTAGTGTCGTGCAGAATTCCATGTAGAGAGTAACATGGAGCATTTCTATGAGATTTGTTTGTCGGGGCAAGGAGCTCATTACCGAAATAGGCAGATATAAAGGATGCAGACATTATATTTGCTCCAACAATGGGTGAGTAAAGTTCATCTACCATTGTTCCAAGAACCTTGCAGCAGATGGTAGGAGGGGTGTAAATCCGAATTTCTTCAGACGGACGCTTGGCTTCTTCCACCCACTCACTACTCATAATAGCAGTCAACTCCCAGATGGATTCTCTAAGGAATTCTTTGTCTAATGGGCCCAAAGGAGTGACAGGAACTGGTGGTTTCTTTTGGCATGAGAATTTTGAGGTGTTTTCAAAATCCTTGAAAAGTTCATCCTCGAAAGGTGGGAGGTCTGAAGGTTGGAGACCTTCCTCTCGATCTTCTAGTTCGGGTAAGGGTTCTTGAATGGAAAGTGTAGGTTCGACCTTAGCCTAAGAGACTTTCTCAAGACTTAACATAGGTTCTACAGAGAGGGTTCTAAGGGAGGAGTGTTCTCTAAAATTTGGTCTAAGAGGGCTTCTCCTTCCTCAGTGGTTTTATGCATGAATGAACCTCCGGCAGTTATGTCAAGTTGCATGGCAGACTCCTTGCTAAGCCCTAACAAAAAATGTTATAATAACACATGGTTGGGTATAGACAAGTCGGTGCCAGAACGTGTTAGAATTGAAAATTGGTCCCAGGCTACACCTATGGTTTTCTTCTCCTTTTGTTGGAAGTTGAGGATCTCTTATCATAGGGAAACAATTTAGGATATAGGGAAGAATGCAAGATAGAATCTATTTCTTAGTTCTTCCCAATTGCTGGCTACCTTCCCTACTTTATGGGTGTACCATTGTTTCGCCCTCTCATCAAGTGAGAAAGGAAACAACTTCCACTGAAGTGTGTCTTGTGACATGCCTGAAATGGTCAGGCAAGCACAAAGCTACTCAAATTCCCTAAGGTGATGGTAAGGATATTCATAATCGAACCCTGAGAAGGTTTGTTCCCAAACCATGGATATAAAGCCAGGGCGGAGTTCATAGCCAGAAGATGTGATTGGCTTCAAGGACTGTGGTGGCTCTAAGAACTCGTCCTTAGGAGCATAAAGTTGATGAATTGTTTTGTGCTCCATTGGAAAAGAATAAAAAAGAAAAGAAAGGTAAAAATAAAAGGATACACAGGCGAACTAGGTTCAGAAAATAAAACAACAACCATTCCCTAGCAACGGCACTAGAAATGCTTGTTGGTGTTTCTTAGTGTAAGCAGAGGAATCCGTAAGGCACGAATACACCGTTGTAGCACTTCACCCAAAGATATTTAGGGTATCGTATTTTCCCAAAGGAACAGGTGTGCATGTCTCTTAGCTAGGTCACCTAAAGAAAACCAGAGAAATGTAGCTTGGGTAGTGAGGTTTTTCTAAGGATAGATATCTTAAGCGTTGATAACTTTGACACTATAGACCTGCTTTGGGCGCCGGCTTACACCTGGTCTGCCAAGCGATACCGGCTTTCGCTCTATGTCAAACCCAGACGTGGGGGAGTACGAAGGATGGACAGGGCTATCACCACCTGCCGCCTACCCGTCGATCATGGGGAACGAAGCAAACGAAGATTGCTTCTAGCCTAAACACCACGTCTACGCTATCAACTATTACTCTAGCGTGCATGCAAGGCTTATCTGTCTCTATCAGGGCCCTTCTACTAGAGCATCCACCACAAGGACAGATGATGATCCCATAGGTTTATAATGATCAAAGGTAACTTTCTTAAGTAATCAATTCCAAAGTTAAACACAAACTTCTTACTCCAAGTAATAAGACGCTCATAGAGGTACAAGTGGAGGAGTTCCTAACTCCGACACTCTTCCGCTAGTGTAGCTTGCACACTAAGGGAGGTTGCCAATAGCCCCAGCACTTCTCCAACTATTTCCTCACTCACTCCACTCTTATTCTAGCTGACAGGGGGTTGCTCGCTTCTTGACCACCGTCGTTGGCCACCGCCTTCATGTGGCAGGCCTTGGGCTAGACTTGGATCGCTCCCTAGTGGTGCTTTGCCCTGGTTGTGTTGAGTTGATGGGCACCTTTGTTGTTCCTTTGCGCAAATCAGCGTCGGAAAGCACCTTTCAGTGATTTTCTCCATGCATTTATGTTTGTGACCTGCAAAAATGCTTGTACCCATCGGCCTAATCTGGTAGGCCACCTCGATTCATTTTTGTCTCTTCGCTGAAGGTTGTTAGCTAATCAGTTTTGTTTCCATAGCCTGTACCCTCGTTCTTCTCTCGCTTCCATTTCACCTACCCGGAGGTGCCGAGCGTGCCGTTAAGGAGAAGGCGTCCATCGAGAAGCGGAAGCGCCTTAAGACGGGAGAGGGCGAGGAAGCAGATGGAGTGTCAGAAGCTTGGGCTTCATCGTCGATTGACGATGATGATGATGAGGATTCCAAGGAAGATGATGATGACCAGGTAGCCCTTCAGAGCATTCCCGATTTCTTGGTCGAGTCTAGTGGTGGTGCCGGGCCGAGCGGTGCCGATATCCCGATGGGCACCAGGGCCAAGGAGAGTTCTGCCTAAAAGCGGGTGGCTTCTTTGCCACTGAGGGGGCCGAGCCCTAAGTGTCCCTGCGCCACCACCGCTGTAATAGAACCGCCCAATTTATACAAGATCAAGTACGGCTGTCTCCGCTAACACGTTGACACGCGCATACTTTCACTCATATAAACCCGGTAGTCCGCCGAGTGTCCCAAAAGACCTCGGTAAATCAACATCACAACCAAGATCGCGTGATTAAGCAAATACACATCACATACATAGGGTTGCAGCAGAAATAATATTACAAATGGGTTCCCAATTAAAAGTACAAGTTTGGGTTTCAAAATCGATTAGTGCAAACAACATAGCTTTCAAAAGATTACATTGATATATGTTCCAAATACATTGCTAGCATAAGTGACATCATCCGACAAAAGCATATAGATAAGAAGTAACTATAGAATCACTGAGCCCATCGGCGGTTAGCCACCATCTTCAACAGGCCGAGAACTTCACCTGCAACATGGTGGGATAAACCCTGAGTACAAGAAGGTACTCAGCTAGACTTACCCGTCGGAAACCAAAACAATTGACACCAAGGGTCATGCAAGGCTTATGAGGTGGGCTAGCTTGACACAGTTGCATAAAAGAGCTTATGAATATAGTGACCAATTTAAACTTAACATCAAGTTTATCATCATTTACCTGTCCACTAGATTAGCACCTGTACTAGAGCACTCACTTATTAGGAGCAAACAATATTAACCATAGCAGGTATAATAAGGCTGTCATCATCATATCATCATTTCTGAACCATTAGGTTATTTAGTGTATCTACTTTGGAGATAAGCTCGTCAAGTTCTCACTAACCGGGAGAGACGGCGACTCGAATCGAATTACAACTCAGCTGATGGGGTATTCCTAACTCTCACCCTGGCATACTTTGCAAGGGTAGCCGTGGGTCACCTTTGGGACAACTCAGGAACCAAATTCGCGGGTTCGATCAGCACCAGCACTCTCAGGGATTACCCTTCTGCCAGGACGATCAGGACTTTTAAATCACCTACCCTTGGACTCATGCCTACGGCTCCCTTCCGAGGCGCACTTTATACTTATCGACTCCCGGCCTGAGGTGAGCTACTCGGCTTCGTGGTTGGTCTCCAGACCCGGCCAACTAAGAGAGAGGCATGCGTTCAACATGAATAGGAAAGGCTCTAAGATTTAGTCCTTAAGTGACACAGACAGAGTCACTGCAAACCGGCAAGCCTCCGCCCGGTCTTCATTTCAAATTAAGACAGGTTCTTTTCCACGATAGCAAATATAGCCAACCGTGCCATATGTATGTCCCTATATCTCGCAGGTGATAGGAAATCACCCGACTTCTACCGCGTTTAAGCAGGGCTAAGCACTACACGAACCTGAGCTACATAGGATTCAAGGTATCAATATCTGGACAAGGATTGGATAACCAATGCAGCAAGTGTTTGCATCCAACACCTAAACTTAAGCAACAATATATATATGTAACAATAATACTTTTACTGCGTTTCGGAAATTAGGAGGCTTAATATGCTCCGGGGCTTGCCTGGGATCTGACACAAGTCAGTTCAGTTAGGTTGCACTGTCCTGGTGACATCTCAGGTCCTAACACTTGCTTAGTCCTTCCATCTTCGGGATAGATCCATCAAACGCTGTCTTCGGGTTTGGCTCCAACATCCCATCCTTCACGTGGTGCATCTAGCGTACCTAGATGAGATGCAATATGCAAGTGCATAAATATGAAGAATAGTACCATGAGACTCATCACAAAATAGCAAGCAAGACAAGCATAGTTTACACTAACACACTTAAGTACTTTGCCATGCTTAACTTAAACATCACACAATCTATCATGCTAAGATGGCAAAGAAGACGACAACACAAAGCATGACACAAGTTTCCCAAGATCTCAGGTGCTCTAACTCAGTCATCATTCAAGGCATAAGTCACACTTAACAATATACAAGCAAACACTATAATTGGAATCTGCCAATTTCTGGACATGCAAACAGCAGCTACAAGTTTTAGCTATAACTGGAGTTACACAAATCCAAATGACTTGCAAGAAGACATTCTAGAAATCTTATGAAATTATCTACATTTCATCTATAACTATCATAGCATGATTCACAAGTTACGTAGGTCGAAATTATACATTTACTGAAACTGGTCTAAACAAGACAGAGAGCAATCAATTGTATAACCCAACTTTAAACAACTATAACTCTTAAACTACTTGGCCAAATGACACCAAATTTTAACAGCAGCTAGATACATAAATTATCTACAACTTTTGTATAAACAAGTTTCACAACAAAGCACCTTATCATGAAGAACTTTGCTAAGTTCCCAGATCTGTTCATAAACCACATTTGCAAGAAAATAAATATTAACTTATGTTGCAAACACATAATTAGGCAAAACTAACTTTACCAACATGTCACACATGACTAAAGAACACCAGAAAACCTAGTGTCCATGACCAAATAAATTCTTTTAATGCATTTCTTAATTTATTTTAGATAACAAGGTGACTTAATGAACTTATACCAAAAGTATACAATAAATTCGACAAAAATTACAGTGGCTCAGATATCCTCTCAATAGTCTACTGTACAAATTTCACTCCATTTTAATATGTATAGCAACCTCTATGAAAAAGACAAGTTGCTAAAGCAAGAAATCATGTGAGAGCGAGATAAACCAATAACTCACTCATACTTCATCCAATAGTCATGAAATTTTTACCACACATCAACTATCACATGAGTAGCATGCCACAAAAATTTCACTTCATTTGGCGCACTAGATCTGTAGTTATGGAAAATAACAAATTCAAGAAGCATTACAACCTTACTACACAAATCTATCTTTACTGCAAAATATTGATACTAAAACATGCCATATTATAGATCTAGTGTATAGAGAATTTCACAAGGATTCCAAAAAGTCCTCATTTGCTATTTTACGAATTTCCTATGAATTACTATGAATTTCCAAAGATTCAGCAAATTACTACAAATAGGTCCTTATCGGCACTATTCATCTGAGTCTACAGGTTCACAGAAAGGCCCCTCCCTAAACTCGAATTCGAAGCCAAGGTCCCTGCTCGTGATTTTTTGAAGGAGCTGCGCAGGAGCCCGCCGTTTGCCGACCGGAGGATGCTCCTCGGTGGCGGGGAGGGACCAAGGGTCCATGCGCGCCCGCTGGGCTCCCCAGCTCAGCCCGAGGCGGCCTGTGGCCTATCGGCCGCGTGAGCAGGTGGAGCGCCGGTGGCTTGTGGCAGAACCTCCTAAGGAATCGGGCCCACATGCACCTATCATCGTCTTAACATACCTCGAATAGCGTACACGAGTTCCCAACAACTCAACAGGTCTGTCGGGTGTCCTCGGAAAACCCGAATCATCCACGATTCTCTTTTCAAACAGGATCCCAATCACAGTCATTGCAGATTACAACAGTTTATTCAAATATATACCAGAGTAAATGATAGCGGAAGTCTTAAGATAACATAATTACAAACTAATTGTTTTCAAACTTACAATACCATAAGTGTTATACAACCATAGTGGCGAGATAATATTACATTAACATTATTTATTTCACACAAACTAGTGCCTTGTCCAAAGGCCATTCATCATTCCTCATCGTCATCGACTTCATACACTGACATGCAGTAGGGACCAAAACAAGCCTGCGCATGCAACTCACCTGCAACAAGGGTTAACAAACCCTGAGTACAAAAGTACTCAACAAGACTGACCCGACCAAAAAGGGCGAAGGTCTTAGGGATGCAGGTGTTGGGTCAAGGTAAGGATGTAGAAAGATTCAAAAAATCTTTGCTAAAAGCTTACTATTCTTGATCCTAGTTTCAAGTTTTACCACTAAGTATTTTAGTTCAATATCTCCTACTAAGTGTTCATATCCCATGTTCCAATCCTTCTCATTCCATTCTTTTTCTCATGTTTTGTTAATTCACCAGTCCTACATTGCTTCTATAATGAATCGAGTCTCCATATCCGCGGAGCACCGGCAATTCGAATTGATTCAAGTCCCAGCTGGGGATTCCTTATCACACGACATATGTAGAACTTAATCTTACATATATCAACCTTGCTACGGATCCTCCGTGCACTAAGCCGTCTCCACGCCACCCGAGACACACAAGACACCTCAAATCCCGCCACATTCAAGCCACGAGGGTACACGCTACTCCCGCCATCTCACCACACCCGGTCGTGGGCATTCATCTTAGTATCGGATTAGTCAAGTAGGCTTACCGGAGTATGTGACTAGTACTACAAAGTGTCTCGTTCAGAAGATCCACAATGAGTGGCCTTTAAGCGACATAGTCGGCAACATTACCCAACATTCAAGATAAGCCACCCAACTAGTCTCTAGTTCATTCTACCTTCCTTCTTTCTTTCTTTGTCTAGTATGCCATCTTTGATTATATCGAAACTTTTACTTTGAAAAGCCTACCATAAAGCATACTAAGCAATTCTACGCCATTGTAAATGAAATCATCTTCAAGGATGGTAAACAATTAACAAGGTAGGCAATGCATCAAGTAGGTAACATTTGAATAAACAACTTAATGCGATAAGTAACATAAGTGATAAACTTTTCAAAGTAAACAAGGTAATGGTGTAATGCATAAACGGGGCTTGCCTTCGATGGCGATTTCCGGTTAGGATTAGTACCACAATTATCAAATCCCGCGACAACCGGGGATTCTTCCAGAACTTGCTCAACTAGAATCGTTTCGTTCTCGGGTTCTACACGAAATGATAACATATGCTTTAACATGATGATAATGTAAACATGATGCTTTCACGGTACATGAAATGTAAAAACACCCGCAAATGATTTTATTTCACGGTACAGTTGCAAGCCAACAAAACCAACTTGCAATCCTACCATTAAGAACCATACATGTGACTTGACCAAATGGATCTTGGGACCCTACTAGTCACACTACACGACCCAAATCAAGATCAAACCCTAAACCTACACTTAGGGTTTACCTTTATTTATTTTTGAATTAATTTAGAATTAAGCTCAAAATGAACTTGCTCCAAATGATCTCAAAAATTTACACAAGCATCCTCATGATAAATTAGTGTACCAAAATAAATTTCATAATTTTTGGAGTTATACAGTGGCCTACAAAAATCATGGAAATTGCATTTATTAATTAATTGACTGAATTTTTGAACATTAAAATTTATCCAAATTTCAAATTTCAAATTTTTAAATCATACTAGAACATGTACAGAAGCTACACAAAAATTTTTTAGAATTTTTGGAGCTATGATTATTTTTCTACAAATTTTCAAATATTGATTACTATTCACAAATTGAGGAAAATAAAAATTTTCACTTTGTTCTTCTTTCCTCACTTGACCGACAACTTTGGGCCATTGTTGTGACTTACGAGAGACAGAGAACGCACGGCGCTGTTGCCAGCTCCGGCCAGCAAAAGCGCGTTGGCGGTGCTTCTCCGGTGAGGCGGATTTGTACCACCATGCTACACACCACGTCACTTAATCTAACCCAATCCTCGTAAGCGACGAGAAGACTCACGGGAGGCGAGCTCCCCACGCCCGGCCATGGCGTCTCGGGCATGGCGGTGCACGACGTAACCATGGCGGACGACGCAGAGAGAATAAAGCGAAGTGATAAACACGTTTAGGAGCTCACTATGATCACGATGGTGGACTCGGTGAAGACGGAGATGGTGCCGGAGCGGCAGCCACGGGGGAGGCGATCGTGGCGGAGCCCGGCCGGTCTCGAGGGAAGGCGGGTTGCGCCGGCGATTCCGCCAACACCAGCGATGATGAGAGCAAATCGAGGAGGAGCGCAAGACCGAGGCGATCACGTTGACGTGGCTGGGAACGACCGACGCGACTTCGGCGATGCCTACGGCGAAGGTGGAGCTACTGTGTGGCGGGAAGCAGAAGCGAAGGGAAGAATGGGAACGACGGCGGCGATCGTAGCTATTTATAGCCGGAAGAAGGCGTCCGGCGTCGCCGGCCAAGACGGGCGGGTTCACCACGGTGACATCGGCGTGTCACCGCGCTAGTCAGTGGTGAAAAAACGATCGATGGCGGCGGCAGCTCGGTGGCGGCGAGGGGAGGTGATGACTGTTCGGTTGATTTTGAATAAATTACTGAAGCGCCACTAAGACTATTTTTCGAATTACTCACAAATTTTCTAAAGAAGTTGAAAATCTCCAAAATGAAAGTTGTTCAATTTTTCAAACTCTACAACTTTGCTTCTAGAAACATTTTCAAATTCTACCTCCATTTTGAAATTTGAATTTGGGGTGCATTAGAGCATTTGAATCATTTCAAAATTACTCCAAATTTTATATGTAAACTTGAAAACTTTGAATACCAAAGTTGATCCTTATAAAATAAGCTCCAACTTTGCTTTTTGTCAAAACTCCAAATTCCAAATGGATTTTGAATTAGTAAAAGGGCAAAAATGACTTATGTAATTTGAATATGAATTCAAATTTGATTTGTCTTCCTTTCACTTAGATTTTGCTTTTTTGACCAGTAACATGGCCCATTAGGATTATTTGAGTCAAAGGACATATGACCTCACATGATCACATGAAATTTAACCCTTGTGGTCATGATCTGTATTTAGAGTTTTTGAAACACATCGCATGAAATAACAACTTATGAAACAAATCTTATTTAGTGAATGCATTCCAAATTTCCTTCCTTATGAATGCTTTGCAATGCATATGATGACATGTCAAATTTTAGTATTAGGTCAAAACACCAGAGGTGTTACAACCCTTCCCCCTTAAAGAAATCTCGTCCCGAGATTTAAAACTTAAGGCTAAGTAATGGAAAAGGAAATGTGTCAAGCTAACACATCATAACTTTATTCAAAAGACTAGTGAGGGGGTTTTCCATTCTTTTGACAAAATAAACAAGTTATAGTATAGACGAGGTATTGCAACTAGAGAGAAGCAATGAAGTCAGGAAAGTTTTCTTCTAAGTAATTCTCAGACTCCCAAGTAGCTTCTTCTTCAGTGTGCTGATTCCATTGTACTTTGTAGAACTTGATTGTATGCCTTTGAGTGACTCGATCCTTCTGATCTAAGACTCTAATGGGGTACTCGGCATAAGTCAAATCAGGTGCTAGTTCTACATCACCAAAGTCAATCACTTGGTCAGGTACTTGAAGACACTTCTTCAACTGGGATACATGGAAGATATCATGCACCGCTGACATGTGATCTGGTAGCTTAACACGATAGGCGACTGGTCCACATCTTTGTTGGATTTGAAACGGACCGACATAACGGGGCACCAACTTTCCCCGAATCCCAAAACGATGAACTCCTTTCATTGGCGATACCTTGAGGTAGACATAATCTCCCACTATGAATTCTAGAGGTCGCCTCCTCTTATCAGCATAACTTTTCTGTCGGGATTGAGCTACCTTCATATTAGCTTGTATGAGTTTAACCTTCTCTTCTGCTTCCTTGACCACATCCGGTCCAAAGAACCAACGTTCTCCCACATCTGACCAATGTAAAGGTGTCTGGCATCTACGACCATACAATGCTTCAAATGGTGCCATTTTAATGCTCTCTTGATAGCTATTGTTATATGAGAATTCAGCTAAGGGAAGGCATTCATCCCATATAGCACCATAAGAGAGAACACATGCTCGTAACATATCTTCAAGAATTTGATTTACTCTTTCCGTCTGTCCATCAGTTTGCGGATGATAAGCAGAACTACGGATAAGTTTAGTTCCCAAAGACTCATGTAGACTTTTCCAAAACTTGGATATAAACAATGACCCTCTATCAGAGATAATGGTCTTGGGTGCCCCATGCAGACTGAAGATTCTATTCAGATAAAGCTTTGCATACTGCTCCGCTCGATATTTATCTCTGACCGGTAAGAAATGAGCTATCCTTGTTAGGCGATCAACAATAACCCATATTGAATTGTAGCCTGCAGATGTCCTAGGCAACCCTACTATGAAGTCCATACAGATATCTTCCCATTTCCAAGATGGAACTGGCAAGGAATGTAATGGACCTGCAGTCTTCATATGAACTGCTTTGACTCTCTGGCAAATATCACACTTGGCCACATATTGAGCTATTTCTATTTTCATTTTGGTCCACCAATATCTCTTTCTCAGATCATGATACATTTTGTTGCTACCCGGATGAATGGAGTATCTTGTAGAATGAGCTTCATCAAGAATCTGCTTTCGCAACTCCGGATGTTTGGGTACTACCAATCTATCTTTGAACCATATGACATCTGATTCATCAATCTTGAAACATGTTGACCTTCCAGATCTGACTTTATCCTTGATATGGGCTATGCCCTTACTTTTCCGTTGAGCAGCAATGATTTGATCTTTGATAGTGGACTCAACTGCAATATTGAACAGGGAACCTTGTTCTATGATTTGTAAATTCAGATGCTCCATCTCTTGACACAATGTTCGCTGCATAAGTTCTACAATCAGGCAATGACAATGACGCTTGCGACTCAGGGCATCGGCAACCACATTAGCCTTGCTCGGATGATAATGCACTTCTAAATCATAATCTTTGATAAGTTCTAACCATCTTCTTTGCCTCATATTAAACTCTGACTGAGTGAAGATATATTTCAAACTTTTGTGATCCGTATAGATATGACAGACATTGCCCAATAAATAATGTCGCCAAATCTTGAGTGAATGGACAACAGCAGCTAATTCAAGATCATGGGTGGGATAATGTTCTTCATGCTTCTTGAGTTGTCTAGAAGCGTATGCTATGACTCTGCCTTCTTGCATAAGAACACAGCCAATACCAATTCCAGATGCATCACAATAGATATCAAATGGCCTCTCGATATCAGGTTGTGCTAATACTGGTGCAGTTGTTAACAACTTCTTCAATGTTTGAAAGGCCTCTTCACATTCTATTGACCATAAAAACTTAGTTTGATTTTTCAGCAATCCAGTAATTGGCTTCGCAATTCTGGAGAAGTCAGGGATAAACCGACGGTAATACCCTGCCAACCCCAGGAAACTACGAACTTGATGAATAGTTGTAGGTGCTCTCCAGTTAAGGACTTCTTCTACCTTGCTCGGATCAATAGCTATACCTTCAGCAGATAGAACATGACCCAGAAATTGTACTTCCTCTAACCAAAATGCACATTTACTGAATTTGGCATATAGTTGGTGATCTCTTAATCTTTGTAGAACAATACGGAGATGTTCCGCATGTTCCACTTTGCTCTTAGAATAGATCAGAATGTCGTCAATGAACACCACTACAAACTTATCCAACTCAGGCATGAAAACTGAGTTCATCAGGTACATGAAGTGAGCCGGGGCATTGGTCAACCCAAAAGACATGACTAGATACTCATATAGACCATATCGAGTAGTGAACGCTATCTTTGGCACATCTTCTCGTCTGATCTTAATCTGGTGGTAGCCTGATCTCAAGTCTATCTTCGAGAATACCTTAGCTCCCGCAAGTTGATCAAAAAGCAAATCAATTCGGGGTAAGGGGTATTTGTTCTTGATGGTGACTTCATTTAATGTCCGATAGTCAACACATAACCTTAAGGTTTGATCCTTCTTCTTCACGAAAATAGCAGGGCATCCCCAAGGTGATGAACTGGGTTGAATGAAACCCTTGTCTAACAACTCTTGTAGTTGCATTTTTAATTCTGCTTGTTCTTTGGGTGGCATCCTATATGCTCTTCTGGATACTGGTGCTGTTCCTGGTTTCAGATCAATTCTGAATACTACATCTCGGTCTGGTGGCAAACCAGGCAGATCATCGGGAAAGACATCCGTAAACTCACATACCACTGAAATTTTCTTGGCTCCTTCAACAATAGTTGCACAGACTATTTCCACTGTACTTTTAGGAAAGGGAAGTTGGATGAGAAGTTGGGTTTTGCTGCCAGGTGCATTTACCCTTATGGTTCTATGCAAGACATCTATGATAGCCCCGTGTTGGGTTAACCAGTTCATACCAAGGATCACATCTATATCTTGATCCTTTAATATCAGCATATTGGTAGGGAACTCATAACCTCCCAAATCAATAGGTACATGCTGAACTACCTCCCTTGTATAGATTCGTCCCCCAGGCGACTGTATATGATAGGGCTCTTTTGTTTCCCCAATAGCTATCCCATGCTTCACAACAAATGTACGATTGATGAATGTATGGGATGCACCAGAATCAAATAAGGTAATTGCAGGATGCTTAGCAATGGGAAACATACCCATCATTACTGGTTCTCCTTCTGGAATAGCTTCCACTTGAGTATAGAAGACCCTTCCAGTTTTCTTCTCAGCATGTCCCTTTTGATTGTTCTGAGCATTGCCCTTGTACTGATTCTGAGCTGGAGTAACAGGGGCTTTGGGTGCATCAGGATTGTTCTTCCTAGGATATGGACATTCTTGGGAAAAGTGTCCGGGTTTACCACAATTATAGCATGGATAATTGTGATTCTGGGGAGTAGCATTGCGGTTTGCATTATTTGTATTGTTTTGCTGCTGCGGCGCTTGATGAGTATAAGGCGTATTAATTGCAGGGCGAATAAAGATTTGTTGCCTGCTTTGGCTTTGTTGTGGGCGGAATGGTGCACGGCCATGATTCTGAGGATGGTAGATCACCTTTTGACGCTTTCCACTTGATGATCCGGAAGCAAAGGACCTCTTTTTCTTCGCCTCCTTGTGTCGGCGGTAATTCTCCTCTGAAGCGATAGCAATGTTGACAGTCTCATGATAAGTTGCGTTGCCACAAGTTGCCATCATGGTCTAAAGTTTGGTGTTTAGACCTCTCATGAAATGATTCTTCTTTTTCCTGTCAGTATTCACATACTCTATAGCATACTGCGACAGGTGATTGAAACGCCCGACATAGTGCATCACCGGGTGCTCCCCTTGCTTAAGAGACAAGAACTCTTCCAACTTCATGGTCATCACACCGTCCGGAATATAATGTGCCCTGAAGGCATCCTTGAATTCCCTCCAGTTGATTTGGTGACCAGCGGGCTGTACTGCTACCAAATTTACCCACCAGGCACCAGCAGCTCCTCGGAGTTGCTGTGCCGCAAACCTTGGTTTTTGAACCTCGGTACAGTGAATCAGCTCGAACTTTTGCTCTATTGTCCTAAGCCAATCGTCAGCTTCTAAAGGTTCGTCTGCTTTAGAGAACACAGGTGGACGTGTGTCAGTAAAATCCACATAGGTTGACTCGTCATTTCCATTACGACGACCATGATTAGGGTATGGTGCCTGCTGGTTCCACGCCAATTCCCTTAACAGCCTAGCATTCTCCGCCGTTGCATTGACGAGTGCGGCTATGGCATCTGCCATAGTCGAAGGCATTGGTGGAGGATTTGGGCACTCATCATCGTCATGTGAGCCACTAGCACCAGTTCGGGTGATAGGACGAGGCATCTGTTAGAGAACACGTTTACTTACATTATTCTTTATTACAAGCATTTAAAAGGTTTCATGCAACAAAGGGTTACTTATTTGAATTACATGTCTTGTATCCCACAAGACAACCCTGGTTTACTAAGAAAGCAGTAAAAGAACTATTACTACTCCGAGCTCTCAGTCATCGGCATCCGTGCCCATATCGGACGAAACCTCACTTTCATCCGAGAAGTACACTAACTCCTCAGGATCCTCCTCCTCTTCTTCATTCTCGACTTCTCCTGGAGCTACAATCATTTCTTCATCTGTAACTTCACCATCCCCATGAGGTGGATGAAGTTGAGCGTACAGTAGGTGGACATTTTCATGAAGAATGGCATTGTCCATCTCCAGGTCTTCTACGTAGAACTCCAACTCATGGACGCGTTCATTGGGCGCATCCTCTCGTGTCCAGGCTTTATTCCTCAACTTGGTATTCTTGGTGACGTCCCTTTCCATTTCCACCAGCTTCTCTTGATCTTTGGCATGAGCTCGACGAAGAGTGTTGAGCTCCTTGGTAATGTTCTCCATGTTGGCGGAATTGCTTGAAGATCCTTCATCTCCTAGGATCCTAGAACTTCCTTCACCAAGCTCACGGTTACGCGGTGCCAACTGGTGACAAGGGACTCCGTGAGGTCCAGTGGACTTGCGTGCAGTTATCTTGGTCTTTGACATAGCCTGTAGAATTTAGGATGGGACTATAAGGATAGCTTGAGGATAATGGAGGTTAGCAAGAATGGGATTGACATTACTTACCCAACCACTTTTAAGGGGAATCATTATGCAAGGTGTTCAAGCATGATGCATGAATCGATCTTACGAATCCGAGTACAAAAGATTTATACAATCAAAAGTACTAGATTTTTAATACATAGGACAAACCTAATCATATTATCCGTCACAAACTTTCAAATAAGATAGGATTGAGACTAGATTAGAGGAAAGAAGAAAGAAATTTGAACCTTTAAAATATCAAGTTTTACTTTCTTTGATCCAAATCAATTTGAAGGTTTTCCAAAGTAACCTATAATGATCTTAGATAGGACCTGCTCTGATACCAGCTGTGGCAGAACCTCCAAAGGAATCGGGCCCACAAGCACCTATCGTCGTCTTAACAGACCTCGAATAGCGTACACGAGTTCCCAACAACTCAACAGGTCTGTCGGGTGTCCTCGGAAAACCTGAATCATCCACGATTCTCTTTTCAAACAGGATCCCAATCACAGTCATTGCAGATTACAACAGTTTATTCAAATATATACCAGAGTAAATGATAGCGGAAGTCTTAAGATAACATAATTACAAACCAGTTGTTTTCAAACTTACAATACCATAAGTGTTATACAACCATAGTAGCGAGATAATATTACATTAACATTATTTATTTCACACAAACTAGTGCCTTGTCCAAAGGCCATTCATCATTCCTCATCGTCATCGACTTCATACACTGACATGCAGCAGGGACCAAAACAAGCCTGCGCATGCAACTCACCTGCAACAAGGGTTAACAAACCCTGAGTACAAAAGTACTCAACAAGACTGACCCAACCAAAAAGGGCGAAGGTCTTAGGGATGCAGGTGTTGGGTCAAGGTAAGGATGTAGAAAGATTCAAAAATTCTTTGCTAAAAGCTTACTATTCTTGATCCTAGTTTCAAGTTTTACCACTAAGTATTTTAGTTCAATATCTCCTACTAAGTGTTCATATCCCATGTTCCAATCCTTCTCATTCCATTCTTTTTCTCATGTTTTAGTAATTCACCAGTCCTACATTGCTTCTATAATGAATCGAGTCTCCATATCCACGGAGCACCGGCAATTCGAATTGATTCAAGTCCCAGCTGGTGATTCCTTATCACACGACATATGTAGAACTTAATCTTGCATATATCAACCTTGCTACCGGATCCTCCCGTACTAAGCCGTCTCCACGCCACCCGAGAGCACAGCACACCTCAAATCCGGCCACATTCAAGCCATGAGGGTACACGCTACTCCCGCCATCTCACCACTCCCAGTGCGTGGGCATTCGTCTTAGTATCGGATTAGCCGAAGTAGGCTTACCGGAGTATGTGACTAGTACTACAAAGTGTCTCGTTCAGAAGATCCACAATGAGTAGCCTTTAAGCGACATAGTCGACAACATTACCCAATATTCAAGATAAGCCACCCAACTAGTCTCTAGTTCATTCTACCTTCCTTCTTTCTTTCTTTGTCCAGTATGCCATCTTTGATTATATCGAAACTTTTACTTTGAAAACCCTACCATAAAGCATACTAAGCAATTCTACGCCATTGTAAATGAAATCATCTTCAAGGATGGTAAACAATTAACAAGGTAAGCAATGCATCAAGTAGGTAACATTTGAATAAACAACTTAATGCGATAAGTAACATAAGTGATAAACTTTTCAAAGTAAACAAGGTAATGGTGTAATGCATAAACCGGGGCTTGCCTTCGATGATGATTTCC
The DNA here is from genome assembly GCA_904845875.1 of Miscanthus lutarioriparius. Classification (NCBI taxonomy): domain Eukaryota; kingdom Viridiplantae; phylum Streptophyta; class Magnoliopsida; order Poales; family Poaceae; genus Miscanthus; species Miscanthus lutarioriparius. The sequence continues at coordinate 68,202,449 of CAJGYO010000004.1, read as the reverse complement.
GGTTCCGGATTAGTACCACAATTATCAGATCCTGCGACAACCGGGGATTCTTCCAGAACTTGCTCAACTAGAATCGTTTCGTTCTCGGGTTCTACACGAAATGATAACATATGCTTTAACATGATGATAATGTAAACATGATGCTTTCACGATACATGAAATGTAAAAACACCCGCAAATGATTTTATTTCACGGTACAGTTGCAAGCCAACAAAACCAACTTGCAATCCTACCATTAAGAACCATACATGTGACTTGACCAAATGGATCTTGGGACCCTACTAGTCACACTACACGACCCAAATCAAGATCAAACCCTAAACCTACACTTAGGGTTTACCTTTATTTATTTTTGAATTAATTTAGAATTAAGCTCAAAATGAACTTGCTCCAAATGATCTCAAAAATTTACACAAGCATCCTCATGATAAATTAGTGTACCAAAATAAATTTCATAATTTTTGGAGTTATACAGTGGCCTACAAAAATCATGGAAATTGCATTTATTAATTAATTGACTGAATTTTTGAACATTAAAAATTTATCCAAATTTCAAATTTCAAATTTTTAAATCATACTAGAACATGTACAGAAGCTACACAAAAATTTTCAGAATTTTTGGAGCTATGATTATTTTTCTACAAATTTCCAAAGATTCAGTACTATTCACAAATTCAGAAAATAAAAATTTTCACTGTTCTTCTTCCTCACTCGCACTGACAACCTGGGCCCGCTGTCAGCGACACAGAGACAGGGCACGACGGCGCTGTTGCCAGCTCCGGCCAGCAAAACGCGTCGGCGGTGCTTCTCCGGTGAGACGGACTGTACCACCATGCTCTACACCACGTCGCGAATCTAACCCAATCCTCAGAACGACAGAAGACTCACGGGAGCGAGCTCCACGCCGGCCATGGTGGCTTGGGCGCGCGGCGGCATGCGACGTAACCATGGCGCGATCATGCGCAGAGAGAATAAAGCGAAGTGATAAACACGTTCAGAGCTCACTATGATCACGATGGTGGACTCGGTGAAGACGGAGATGGTCTGGAGCAGCCTGGCCACGGGGAGGGCAGTCGTGGCGGAGCTCCGACCGGTCTCGGGGAAGATGGGTTGCGCCGGGCGATTCCGGCCAACACCAGCGATGAGAGCAAATCGAGGAGGAGCGCAAGACCGAGGCGATCACGTTGACGTAGCTGGGAACGATCGACGCGATTTCGGCGATGCCAACGGCGAAGCGGGCGGAGCTCTGGTGATGGAGCAGAGAAGAGAGAGGGAAGAATGGGAACGACGGCGGCGATCAGTAGCTATTTATAGCCCGGAAGAAGGCGTCCGGCGTCGCCGCCGCCAACAAGATTTGGCGGGTTCGCCACGGTGACATCGGCGTGTCACCGCGCTAGTCAGCGGTGAAAAAAACGATCGGCGGCGGCAGCTCGGTGTGGAAAGCAGGGAGGTGATGACTGTTAGGTTGATTTTTGAATAAATTATAGAACGCCGCCATTGAGACTATTTTTCGAATTACTCACAAATTTTCTAAAGAAGTTGAAAATCTCCAAAATGAAAGTTGTTCAATTTTTCAAAACTCTACAACTTTGCTTCTAGAAACATTTTCAAATTCTACCTCCATTTTGAAATTTGAATTTGGGGTGCATTAGAGCATTTGAATCATTTCAAAATTACTCCAAATTTTATATGTAAACTTGAAAAACTTTGAATACCAAAGTTGATCCTTATAAAATAAGCTCCAACTTTGCTTTTTGTCAAAACTCCAAATTCCAAATGGATTTTGAATTAGTAAAAAGGGGCAAAAATGACTTATGTAATTTGAATATGAATTCAAATTTGATTTGTCTTCCTTTCACTTAGATTTTGATTTTTGACCAGTAACATGGCCCATTAGGATTATTTGAGTCAAAGGACATATGACCTCACATGATCACATGAAATTTAACCCTTGTGGTCATGATCTGTATTTAGAGTTTTTGAAACACATCACTTGAAATAACAACTTATGAAACAAATCTTATTTAGTGAATGCATTCCAAATTTCCTTCCTTATGAATGCTTTGCAATGCATATGATGACATGTCAAATTTTAGTATTAGGTCAAAACACCAGAGGTGTTACATGGCTGCTCCGGCGGCGACGGCGCTACGGCGGCTGCGGTGGCCGGAAAAGTGGAGCAGATGGGGCGGCGCACGACGGGGAAGGTAGTGGCGCACACGGTAGGACGCGAGGGAGCCTGGAGCGGCGGGGACGCGGTGGCGGCAAGCTTCACCCCTCGGCCATGGCGGCGGCGCACCGTTCTACGCACACGGCGACGGCGAGTGCGAGCAGAGGAGCGAGAGGTGGCGAGCGCGAGTGAGGAAGGAAGTGGAGCACTCGGCCGGGGCTCTCCTCATTCGCAATGGCGCAGGGGCACGCGGCATGGAGGTGGGGGCGCTGCTCATGCATGGCCGCCACGCACGGGGCACGCGGCATCCGTTGGGGCATTTCCGCGAACACCTGGCGAGCGACGGAGTGAACATGGTGGAGCGCAGGTTTGTGCCAGCTACGGGCCGATTTGGTCCATGGGCCCAAAACGAAGTTTGCTCACCTCGGTCTGCTCTACATTTCTTATTAAGGGTGCCAAGTCATTTGAGCAACAGATCAGCGGTTAATTAAGCCTTAATATGATAGTGTCAACATGTTGATAACGGTCACGGGAATTCGCTTTAGGAGGTCAAAACTTGGTCAAACTCAGTGCAACTTTTTGCATGCTCTTCTCCATAATATAACCTTCAACGTTTATTTTTGGACCAACTCAAGTTGCTTAACAAAAACACAAGAACGCGGAATGCCAATGGCGACGACGATGAATTCCAGACTTAGAAAAATTCTAAGTCTGAAAACAGCCGCTGATTCAATTTTCGAGCCTCTGTTTGACTTAGTTCCAAGTTGATCTGGCTCTTGTTCCAAAAACAAAGTTTGTTCTACATGATATGGACTACAACTTTCATTTAAGGTCGAACCTCAAAACTGGTATAGAACCTACTGTTCTACTTTGACCAAAGTAGGATCACGATGAAGCTTAAATTATCCTTTTTGATCCATTGGAGCATTTTCTGGCCATCTGCTCAACATGAACCCTTCATAACTTTTGTTCATGAGTGCAAGTAGAGCTGTTTGAGCAAGGTACCAAGGTTTGGTTGACTTCATAGGTTTCCATCCACTTGATAAAGCAATTTATGCAAAGATATGACTTATCATTTCATGTGACTTTTTGATTCCAAACTTCATGAAACTTTTCCACGGGTCTAGATGGATGTATGGGGATGTAATGTACATGGAATAAGCATGTTTAACATTACTCTTGCATAATCTTAACAAGGGTCCATATGTAAGCAAATGTGCGTGGCCCAAGTTTAAGTTGGAGCTCCATCATGTAGATTTGATCTTAACACCTTCATTACCACTCGACATGTCATGTTTGAGCTCAAACCCATTGCTTAACTGGTGACAAACACCTGGGGTGTTACAACCGCTGGGGACCAGGATTCTTCCTAGATGGCTCCTGTTGCCCCCTCCCCGCTGGGGCCCGAGGCTCTTGCCCAGGGAGGAGGCAACAAGAACGTGGAGGAGATGGGTGCTGTGGGTAGGACAGATATTGGAGCTTACCGCCCTTCCCTAGAGATACTCATGGCGGAGGACCCAGAACTCCTTCAATGCCTTCTTGCTCCCTGTGTCTCCGGCCTTTCTTGTGGAGATGCCAGGACCTAGGGAGGTAGGGGCCATTGGGGATCACGGCGCGGAGGATGCTAGGATTATCGATGCTATCAGGGGCACCTCATCAGCCTTTGGCCCAGTGGCGTCGATGTCTGCGCCTCCCACCGTGATCCATTCTGTTGAACTGCATGCAGAAGGGTAGATTGCCCTGTCCTTGGTGGAATGCTCCACTAGGTACACTGTTCTTCTGATTTTTTTCACGTCGTGCTTGTCGACGTTGTCTAGCTGCCTAGGCTTTGTTTATCTTCGTGACGTAGGGAACCCCTTTCGGAGCTTGCGGTCCTGAGGCCCTCGGGAAGCGGTGTGTGCCCCTTCGTGAGGCCGGAGTTGTTGGGAGATGGTGATGCCCTAGGGGCGACGGCCGGGCGGGTCTCTGCTATGGCCTTGTGCTCGACCCTTATGGACGAGTTTGACCTAGGTGGGGACAGCGTCTCATGGCCCCATCCAACAAATTCTGGTGCAGCGCTGTTTGTGTTGGATGATGCGACCGAGCGAGCCATGAGGGAAGCTACTTCCTAGAGCCACGAGGGGATTCAGGCAACCTTAGCTGAGATGGGAGACGCGGCTACCATGGTCGCTGTGCTGAGCATAGAGGCCTGCCGTCGGATGATCGATGAGGTGGAGGTTCAGGCACAAGTAAGTTCTCCGAACCTCTATTTCTGCCTTGCTTGTTCCGCTATTGTTGTGGTCATCTGATTGCCCTTCTTTTCTATAGGAGCTGATGAGGTCTTTGATGGAGAAGGCCTGGTTCTTGAGCCTAGCCTTTCAGGCATAGGCAGGAGGTGCCATCGACTGCTGCCGCCTGGCCACGGCAAAGGCCGAGGTGCAGCGCTTGCACAGGGAGTTGGAGGCCTCCTAGAGGTCGGGGAAGGAGCTGGCCCGCTAGGAGGCGCAGGCTCAATCTTAGGTCGAGGCTTTGATGTCCCAAGTAGCCAGTCTCAAGGATGTGATATCTATCCAAGAGGCTGGCCTTACCTCAGCTAGCGCTGCCTGGGAAATGGCTGAGCAGGGGCGTCAGTGCCTTGAAGCTGAGTGCTACAAGCTACGCTCCACTTGTAGCGGCAAGTTCCCCTTTGTTCTACACTATGTCTTTGTTCTGTTGTTGCGTCTAGCTGTGAACTAGTTATTGTTTCATAGGATTACACATGAGGGCGCTCTTGGATTAGGACGAGAAGGTGACCGTGAACCAGAGGATGCTGGTGATGGACAACCAGCTGGCCACGTTGACTTCCTCAGGATGGGCTCTCTATGAGGTCATACTTAGCGCTAATCGAGGGAGTGCCCAGTTGCCGCTTCACTTCGACGAGGCCCGCCTCCATGTGGATTCCCTGATTTCCAAGGGATTTCATCGTGGCGCTCTTGCTGCCTTGACATCGGTTGGCTCACACTACAACGGTGTCGATTTTGAAGTCATTTGGGGAGGGCATGCTCTCGGGAGGTCCGAGAGTGAGGTCCTTACCATCAAGAGTGTGGCTGCCCAAGGCGCGAAAGCCCTTGCGAGCAAGATGTCAGGCACGAGCATTCGCCGTCAGCATCAATCTTTCGAGGTGTAAGGTTTTGTCAAGGACTCCTAGGGCTTTTCGGGTGGCTGATTTGTAATGGACATGTTTGGTTTTTTGCGCGGAGGACAGGTGATCAGCGCATTCTTTTGTCATTTGGCTGCCTTTTTGCTTTCCTTTTCATTCGAATTGGAATGTGCTTTGTTCCCTTTGGTCCTCTGCTCATAGGTACATATTTTAGCCTAGGAATTGGCCCACGAGGCTAGAACAGTGCATACCTTGTTGGAGCAGCGTGACGTCGAGGCTAGGTCATAGGTCCGGCTCGATGTGAGAAGAAAGTGAGCAGGTGGCTCATGGCCTTTTCCTCCTATCCCTTTTGCCTTGAGTGAGTTAGTTCCCCATTCATGCTGACAAGAAGTTGAGGCTCGAGTCATCGATTCGTCGCGGCGAGGGGTGCTGTTGGAAAAAAGTTTGAGATGGATGGATCGCTGGGACGATGACAAATGGTGCTATGCTATGGATCATTTGTGTGTGCCTATGGGTGTGGCCCCCGCAAGTGAGTCACGTCCGGCCATGGGCGCGGGTTGGATCGAGCCACTCAAGAGTTGAGCACTACTAGGGCATGTTGTGTGGGAGTCATGTTATCCGGTTTCGTTCTGTGGGTTGGTCCTAAGTTTTCATGGCTATTGATGAGCCTATATATGTATATGGATATGCTTGGGTAGTGAGGCTAAAGTCAAAGTGGATGTGACTGATCAATGTACCAGAAGCCATCGATGATCTGGTTGTCATAGCTAGGGGCGCGTCGAGCCCCCGAGCGTTTGCTTGTGGCAAAGCTATCATAGTCCTCAGGCTATGAGATGATGGGGTCACTTCTTTATCGCTTTGAATGGTCGTAGCTCATGTGGTTCGGCCTCCTGGGTGGCCATGGGCCAATCCTCACTAGCTTGATGTCCATGAGGGGCTCGTAGGCCCCTGAGGGTGATCTTCTTATGTCTGGCTTGCTGTAGCTTTTGGCTGGGAGGGCTCGTGCGTTTTGGTGCCTGGGTCCTCCTAGCTCGATGTCGCCATTGTTGCCACATCTCCATCTCTGAGTATAGCTACCGCTTTTGACAAAGAACTATCATGATCTGAAATTGTGGGAGCTGGCCTTGAGTGCAACATGGTTTGGTCCAGTCGTCACGGCACACGGTGCGCTCGGGGAGCCCGCTTCCTCGGATGCACGTGCCTCCAAGCGACAGATGACAGTTCATCATGGTGTGTCGTGTAGCTTGCCCATTATGTCAGATTGGATCCTGGTTCTAGGCTTGACCATGCGTGGCGTGGCGCCAGCTACCCACTAGGTCACTCACGATGACACCGCATGATTGCGGGGAGTTTTGTCGTTCGTGCATGCCTTGGTTCATTGCCTTTCACTAGCGGTGACGCTGCCCAGGGCGTGATTATGTCATAGGGTCCAATTTTTCCACACGGTGAGCCTGGACAGGGTATGAGCAGATGACGGGCGTTGCCCCATCGGTTCGAGAAATCTAATGGTTCCCTAAAAGGATGTGGCCACCGTAGGTCATTCCTTGGGTGGGATCGCCGTGAGCCATAGCCGTCTAGCTTCCTGGGTGGAAGTCTTGGCTATGGCTAGTAATGAGAGAGGACACTGGGCTCCTCATGCGGGTGCACTCTGAGATGCACCCCCAAGGGTAGTTCCAAGAGTATGTCCGCCGTGGACCGTAGGATCTGGACCTTCGGGATTAAGGTCCAGGTCACGGATGTCGGCCTTTTGGTGTGGTTAACCACATGATTCCCCAAAAGGATGTGGCCTGATGAGGCCATTCCCTGGGAGAGTTTGTCGCGAGCCATGGATCTTTGGTTTCTCGAACGGAAGGCCTAGCCGCATCCGGCGGTGGGCGAGGGTACTGGCCCCTCTGGGTAGGTGAACTCTAGGATGCTGCCATCGGAGGCAGTTCTGAGAGTGTGTCTGCTGCGGGCTACATGTCCTAGATCTCTATGGCAGAGGTTTGGGTCATAGCCACGGGTGGTCTCGGGTGCTGGCCCTTTGATGCTGATGGAGTCATAGTTTTTGCGGTAGATGTGGCCGCCGTGGGCCATTCCACCAGCGAGTTCACCGACAGTGCGAGGAGCCATCACTTTCTTCTCAACAAACGAGAGTGCGCGACTGTCCCCTACCTGGCATGCCAACTATCGATGTGTTGTAAACTAGACTAGTAAACTTATACGATTGCCACGTTGCTCTAGGAAGACGATGGTAGCATCTAGTATACATGAGGATTTATACTGGTTCAGGCCGAAGCCCTTAGTCTAGTCTCAGAGAAGATCGAGTGCGTGTTCCTCGCTTGAATGCTCTGAAGTTCTTATAATGGGGGATGCAAGAATGGTGGAAGAGATGGAAGGACCTATGCTAGGCCAAAGGGTTGCTTGAAGAGAAGCTTTAGGAGCCCTACTAAAATGGTGAATGAATGGAATGGTAGATGATGTGAATCATCCCCCGAGATCGGTGCCCTGGCCGCCCTTATATAGAGTTCGAGGCTAGGGCTTGTACAAAGAGGAGGTTCTCCCAACCGAAGGGTCGAGAGCCTGAGGGAGGGCCTAGCTAACTAGGCTTGCAATCTACGTCGTCTTCTAGGGCATGTCCGGTCATGGCTATCGTCATGGTCTTCTAGCCATGTTGTGGCAGGATGTGACGTGGTGCTACTATGCCAGCTGTAGCGGCACTGTAGCCTCCATGGTGATTCGTTAGCCATCCTATGCAACATGATGTCCGTCCTGGCCTTCATCATTGTCTCCTAGTTCCCAAGGGCATCGTACCCAAATTAGGTAGCTGCCCAGGGTTGTTGATCACTTGGCCGCTTTGTAGGGCCGAGGGCCACGACCCCGATCGTTAGGGTTAGGGCACTCTACCAATCTAGATGGCCTTTTCATCAAGTACCTTGTCGTGTGTAACACCCTAAAATTTGCTCCTTTTGAAATAGAGTTAAAAGATTTAGTTTTGTGCTCATGAAACATAGAAAAAAATATTTTTCATTAAATTAAAATTCATCATAGGGTTTAGCAACATTGTTTGAGCATATATGCCTTTGCATTTGGTTTATTGACATGTGTGGTTTTGACCAAAATTGAGAATGAATTCAAATTGTTTTTGAAAAGGATTTGAAAATGGCTTTGAAAAAATAAAATAACAAAAGTTTGAAAATTTCTGTTTTGAAAGCCTACCAAAAGTGCTCATTTTGATTTGAATTGAAAAGTGTATTTGAAACCATATTCAAACTTGTGTTGGTTCATATTTGAAAGTGAATTTGAATAAAAGATTTAGAAACAAACCCTCCTCCCTTCCCTTCTGACCCGAGTGGCCCAACTCTCCCTTTCCCTCGGCCCAGCGAGCCCAGCTCGGCCTTCCCCTTTCCCCTGGCCTGCTATGCCCTCCTCTCTCGTGGCCCACATCACTAGGCCAGCCAAGTTCCACCTCGTTGGTCGTGGCAACGTGCCCGCGCCTCTCTCTCTCTCTCTCTCTATGATTGATAGACCGGGCCCGCTTGTCATGGGTCATCCCTACCTCGCGTCGTCCAGCCCGGGACTCTAACCCGATCCCTACTCCGCATCCGCTACGAACCCACCACTTTGGCATGCGCCCTACGCAACTTGGCCCCATAAAAGGCAGCCCTGAGCCACACCACACCCCCTATCCCAAACCCTAGCACGCCCAGCCACCCTCGTTTAGCGCCAGCGCCGCCGCTTGGAACTCACCGAGAAGGAAGTCGATGCCACTATGCTCGTCTCATCGGTCCACCGCATCGCCATCGTCTAGCACTATTTTCAGGCCATCGGGATCGGGTAAGAAGGCCCCAGGTGCCCACGTTTGCCCTCTCTTGCTCTCTAATGGCTTTACACCATCACCAGTATTTCACCAGACCTCCCGAGCCACCAATTTGAGCACCACGCCATCTCTGTGCCCGCACGGCTCTCATCAAACCCTAGATAGAGTTCGCTTGCGCCCCTGCTCCCTTCTCGTTCCTCCTTTTGGCCAATGATGGACAGAATTGCCGTTTGGCAAGATTCTGGTGAGGCTGAGCTCACCTCGGCCGTGGCCCCACCATTCCCAGCCCCACTCCGACGACCAACCCAACGTCAGCTCACCCAAATCGTCAACTTCAAAACCAATGGACGAGATTAGATCCCATTAAATCGGTACCCCTTCGGTCCATGCTGTGCTGTGGACTTGGTGCACCAGCCGGCTACATTCCACCTCAGCCAGTCCACAGTAGGCCACCCAACCACATGCCGCCACATGGCGCTACCTCAGTGTTGACACGGTCAGCCTGGCGGATTTTCAAAAGAGCGCCTCTACTTATTTGAAATCAACCCGCCATCCATCTATGTTCAAAAGTATTTAAAAGAAGGTCCTTTTTTCTATTTTCAGCCCTATCCTTTTCAAAAATAGTACCCACAGTCCACGACCCATATTTAAAATCCTGTTTTGTTTATTTTAATTCAAAATTTAGATCCATGTATTTTCATAGTGAACCCTGCCGACCTTCCTTGGTAGTGGGTCAAGTGGTTGGCCGCCTCGGGCGAATGGGTAAATCACGACTCACAGTGAAAGTGTACAACCTCTGCAGAGTGTAAAACTGGTATATTAGCCATGCTCATGATCACGAGTGGCCTTGGACCCTTACGGAATAGATGATGAACACTGATGATACTGATGATAACGATGCTCACTAATGATTACTGTTTATGCTATTTATTATTCATGTTTACCTGATCATGTGTTTATGTGGGCTTGTGGATAAACTTATTGCCACCCTATTACTAAAATCATGACTCATTAAAAGCTAATCGCAGTTAACCAGTGTCAGCCGTTTGAGCCTCATGAACCCCATGTTATATTTATTGAGTACGATATGTACATACGCTTGCTTTACTTTTTAAATCTTTGAAAAATCCTAAATGGGTACCAGATGCTAGTATAGAGGAGTTAGGCTTGTGATCAACCAGTCGGTTGTCCCTGTGGATTGGAGTCTTCACCCGAAGATCGGAGTTGTCTTTTTGCTGTTTGTTGTCTAAGGTTATATCCTTTATACTAAGTACGTTATATATTGAGCATTGTCTTTTGATATTACCCTTATTTGTAGCTATATATGAGATTTGACTTCCTAGGCTTACATATGGTGCGTATCTGGTTTTGTTCTTAAAACCGGGTGCTACAAAGTGGTATCAGAGCAATACTAATTGTAGGATGCAAGCCTAGATAGAACTGGGCGTTTTAGCATGCTTTCATCTTTGCTTAGTTCTTGCTTTCTCCAACCTTGTTATTTGCTACAAGTTATGCTCACTTCGGGCTCTGTTCTATTATAAAAACCTTGTCTCTATTCTAAATCCTCTCTCTTCGTCTAAATAGATGGGTTGTAATGAGGAGACCACTAGCATTATAGCTCAGGAGGACCAAGCTACGTTGTCCTTGATTGCGTTCAACGAGGAGAAGCTTTTAGCTATGCAACAAGTATTAGAAGGAATGACTCAACATGGGAGTTTTCAACAGTGCTTGCCACAAGGTCAAACCAACATACCAAAGGGACTAGTGAAGAGACAAGTGGCAGAAGCTTGGAAGAAAATCTAGTCCAATGAAGGTGCTGGTAGTAATACGCTTGGAAGTCAGTATCAATGTCAATGTTACAAGCATTATGGTTTTCCCTGTCTTTAGAACAAGTTTAGTAAGAGGGAAGTCAAGGTGAACCCGAGTTGTGAAGCTAATGTGGATAAGAACAGGAAGGCGGTCTCACCAGAGCCAGAATTGGGAAGCAATCAACATTCGAGTTCTACTACATGGTCACATCTAGCTCCAATCCATGGTCAGATAAACTCAGACTCTAAGGTGTCAGACATTTCTCAAGCTAATATTACTCCACTCTTTCCACAAGAGGTATGCATAGATGGGTGGACAATCACCTATAAGGAGTTTCAACCCTAAAAGATCAAGCGAGCTAGAAAGCAGTCCAGTCAAACAAAGATGAACCTTCAGAGTCAGCAAGCTGATAATACTCTAAGCAAAAATTTTGTGGAGTATGGCATCACAAAATATCCAGCTAAGAGAAGGTGTTATCATTGTTAGTAGGAAGGACATTATGTTAAACTTTGCCCACAGAAGACTCAACAATTGTACCATGAAAGTGGCCAGAGTCGGATCACTACAAGGTTGCTACCAGAAAGTGTCAGTGATACCCAACTCGAAAGAAGCATTTGATGAGATTCACGAATGAAGAAGTCATGCTAGACTACCCAAGATCACCATAGTTAAGGAATAGGAGTTTGTGCCCTTTATGTAATAAAAACGAGAGTATCGCAAGTTGAGTCAATGATTGAGTTGTGCACCTTTATTGCTTTGTTGAATTGTCATTATGCTTATGATTGTTTTGAATCTTTGTAATAATTGCAATGATCTTATAGGGTGTTCCCACAATTTCATTTAGTTTATTGGCCTAAGGTATAAGGATTAATGAAATAAATAGTTGGGTTTTGGTTCTCTCCTGTTTTCTCTATCGTGCCTTCGGAGCAACCTATCTTTATGAGTTTATATCTTTGTCTTTGGACTACAAAAAATCATGACAAAATTCTGGATAATAGTAGACTTCAATATCTTTCTCTAACCATAAGAATCACCTTGATAGCTATGTTGATTATGGGGTTATGAAAATAACAAGATGATACATCGATGCTATCTAAAGCCAAGAATAGTTTCTGTTGTGCACTGCTTTCGACTACCTGAACTGCAGAATTTGGAAAAGTGTTCTATAAGGAAGTTGTGGAGAATTTGATAATATTTCCAGCAATATAAACTGTAGCTCTATTGGGTTAACAGAATGAGAGTTACAGTTGTTTTACTGTGCTGTTGTTTTTCTGCTCGCAAGGAATTTTAGATTTATTGTTCTTGCTCATACACGAGAGTATCATTGGGATGTCAGAATGTCTTGATACTAGTTAGCTCATCTGGAAGAAGGTGAAAGCTACCCTTTCTGTGTCCCCTAGTTGATCTTTTCTTAAGGGGGTAGCCAAGTTGAAGAATTTGCAAGATGAAGTATCATACGTTTTAGTTTGCGAAGCGGAAGCATGGTGGGCCCATAACCCACAGATCCCAGGATCGAAACCATTGGAGGAGATCAATAAGAGAGATGATCACGCCTATGCAAGCTATCCAACTAAGAAGGGTCCGAATGCTCAAGGTGCCATATGAAGTTTAGTTATGCTATCTAGCTCTCACTTGGAAGAATTGGATAATCTGATAAGGAAGGTGGTACCCAAAGATGTGAGAGAAACTCAGAGTTTCAATGAGGTTTGGTTAGAGGTTCAAGGAAGGTTTATCCAAGATCATCAATTATTGGTAAAGCTACCAGAGAAGCTTTTAAGTTAGTTTGGATCAAGAGACCTCAGCTAAGTGTTTGAAGGAGTCTAAGAAGAGGCTGAAGTAAAACATATGTATTAGCTTTGTCAGATCCGAACAAGAGCTTTATATCCATTAGGATGCACACTATCAAGGTGTGGGATGTGTCCTTATATGAGAAGAAAAGTAGTGGCTTGTTTATTAAGTCAACTAAGGAAGCGTGAGTTGAACTACCTAACATGTTATCTAGAGTTATCCATTGTGAAGCATGGAAGTACTATCTGTTTGGAAGTAAAAGTGATGTCTAGGAGGATCACAAAAATCTACAGGACATCTTCACTAAGATGGTCGTGAGCTTGTGATATCCTCATTGGAATGAAATTGATTATAACTTGGAAAAGTGCTATCACTTCGAGGAGTAAACTCATGGCCGATGCCCTTAGTAACGGAGAAATGAGCTAAGAAGGTTCGGGTGACACCAATCACTAAAAATTATATTCCAAGTTCGAGCAACTTAACTAGAATCCTTAATGTTTTGAAGATTGGTGGTAGAATCCCCTTCTGACCAAGAGATTCGTCAGGCTTCGTTGGAAGGTGAATATTTTAAGAAAGAGAATTGATAGTATGGACTAAAAAGGAAAGGTGGCCTAGTGATTGGAGATACCTGAGTATTGTTTGGAGTATCTGTCAGAATCTTGGAATCAGTGTTACAAGTTACTTGGAGTAAGATTAACAGGTATGCAAAGTAAAGTGGAATCCTTATCAAGAAGATGGAGCTACATGATGGAACTACACGAGGAAGTAAAGAAGAATCCAAAGACGGAGTATCCCTATCTCTTAGTTGATGTCTTCCGAATCTCGGGGATGAGATTCATCTTAAGGAGGGTAGAATTGTAACACCCTAAAATTTGCTCCTTTTGAAATAGAGTTAAATGATTTAGTTTTGTGCTCATGAAACATAGGAAAAATAATATTTTTCATTAAATTAAAATTCATCATAGGGTTTAGCAACATTGTCTGAGCATACATGCCTTTGCATTTGGTTTATTGACATGTGTGGTTTTGACCAAAATTGAAAATGAATTCAAATTGTTTTTGAAAAGGATTTGAAAATGGCTTTGAAAAAATAAAATATCAAAAGTTTGAAAATTTCAATTTTGAAAGCCTACCAAAAATGCTCATTTTGATTTGAATTGAAAAGTGTATTTGAAACCATATTCAAACTTGAGTTGGTTCATATTTGAAAGTGAATTTGAACAAAAGATTTAGAAAAAACCCTCCTCCCTTCCCTTTTGACCAGAGTGGCCCAACTCTCCCTTTCCCTTGGCCTAGTGAGCCTAGCTCGGCCTTCCGCTTTCCCCTACCTGCTATGCCCTCCTCTCTCATGGCCCACATCACCAGTCCAGCCAAGTTCCACCCCATTGGCCGCGGCAGTGCGCTCTCTCTCTCTCTCTCTCTCTCTCTCTCTCTCTCTGTGACTGACAGCCTGGGCCCACTTGTCATGGGTCGTTCCCAACCTCGTGTCGTCCCCGCCCAGGACTCTAACCCGATGCCAACTCCGCCTCCGCTATGAACCCACCGCTTTGGCGTGCGCCCTATGCAACTTGGCCCCATAAAAGGCAGCCCTAAGCCATACCACACCCCTATCCGGTGGCAGAACCACCTAATCTAATGCCTCTCCGGAGTGCTTGTCTTCCATTAGACACTAAGCACCCAAAGGAGAACACTAAATTACTCGGTTCCGTCAGGCACACCCCAGGGGAGAACCCGAAAATCCATATTTTTGCCATCAGGATCACAAATGAGAGAATAAAGGTTACATCATTCTTAATCATTTCTTACATCACTTTTAGTACAACATCAGAGTATAATATTTATTAATATAACAATGGAATGAAATCTCATTATCAGAGTTATAAACAACTTAATTGAACAGCGGAATATAAACATGTGATCAGAGTTACAGCGAAAATAAATATCTATTCTTGACATGATGAAGCATGGATAAATAAGCTATGACAACATATTATAGAACTTCTATTTGTAAAAACATTTGGTGAGAGTTATAAATAAAAACTACGATCGCAGCGTAAAGGAAATCCTCTCTAAGCCCACCAGGAGGAATCCACACACAAGAGTCAGCTTTAGCATCCACCTGTCACCTGCAACAGGGGGAATAAAACCCTGAGTACTCAATTGTACTCAGCAAGACTTACCCGATAGGAGAAAAGAAAAGACTCCAAGGATATGCGAGGCTATCTGGCTTGTGGGTTTATTGCATTTGCAGGAAGCATTACTAATCGTGCGTCCTTATATTTGATTTTTATTAATAGCCGCATTGGTTCATTAACTAACCATTCTATGTAAGCACATGTGCTACTTTCAAGCAGGTGGTAAGCAATCAGATTTCCTTTTTTCATCTTCCAACTTTCATCTTTCAGTTCTTACTACAATGCTAAACCGTAGACAAGTTGTACCGGATCGCCCGGCGATTCGCGAATCAATGCCCCCAGCTGGGTACCCCGAAAACACACGCCCCGCTTGTATCTCGGGCACAAGCAGGACCAACCCATCACTCTCCTATCCCGGGTGTCCAGGTCCCCGTCCAAACTGGGACTCCAAGCCCCCGCCCCTGAGTCCCGGACTCAGTGCGGTGCAAAGACCTCCTCCACCGAAAAGAAACCCTAACAGTCGGTATGGAAAGAGCCAGATCCGCGACAAGAGAGCAACAAGTCTTCCAAGCGCCCATACACAAGTATGTGCTCGGGATAATAAGTCTGTGACCTGCCTAGAGTCATATGCAACGATCGGTCCTTAACCGACATAGACAGGGAAAGCAGTGTAACCGAGCCATGCCCCGCGTCCACGGCGACACAACTTCTTACACCCACCAATACCCAAACCATATCCCTGCCTAGTCACCATTTATCATTTCCACCATTTATATTTTCCAAGTGATAATGATATAGTAACATATTTCCTATAGCTCGCGAGTGACAGACAATCACTCGACTTCTACCGGAGTCCTGTAGCATAGCATTCTACACGATCCTGTCATACTAGTAAGACTCATAGGATAAAGATATATATGCAAGTGGGTTTCATTCAACTCCTGACAACTTAATGCACAAATATAATTGAAACTGCAGAAAAGTAGGGGTTATGCACCGGGGCTTGCCTGGGTAAAATATAATCAGAAGTTAGCTTTTCATCATGGCGACATGATCTCCAAAAGCACCATTTCTCCAGCAACTCCCGATGAATCCGTGATCCATCGACGTCCCTATCATGATATGCAATGTAATGAAATGCAAGGGTATGATTAACTGACTGCAATCGTGACTCGTATAAATACGCTCTATGTCTCTCAAGTGAACGAGCCAGTTCTAACGACGACCGTACTTAGGCTACATATCCATGTTGTCGCATAAGACGTTATTTCTCAACAATTCTTTTAGTTATATAAACCAACGATGTTTCTTTATTCGTAATAGGACATCATTATTTATCAAGTAACTAATTATTCTAGAGCTACAAAAATTTCGGTGAGCAGCTAATATTGCTAGGAACCTACTGTAAAGATTTCAGATCCAATACTATTATCAATTTATCACGGAAGTTCCTACAAGTTTATATTTTTATAATATTAAATATCTTAAATTAATTATATAGCTTCCACGAATATTATCCAACTATATGAACAAATTATACTAGCAGGTAGATCATGATTTTAGAAGCCTAACAAAACTAGTTTAGCATTTTTATGATTTTTCTAGGATTCACTATGGATTTTACAAGTTTATCTCCAACTAAATTAACAAAGGATTTTAGAAACGAACAGAGCTAGCGGCCAGGCAGCCCGGGCGAGTGAGCAGCCAGCCCACGCGGGCGCGAACAGCCCAGGCGGCGAGCAGCTGCGCGCGGCCCAGCGTGGCGCGTAGGCGGCCCAAGCGAACCGGCCCGGCGCGGGCGACACCCGTCCAGCCCAAACGGCGGAGACGGCGGCCCAACGCGCGCTAGTGGCACGGAATATTTGCAAAATGATCCCTGAGCTTCTACTAAATCACGCCGCAGTACAACTAGTACTATTTCGATGGCTCACGTATTTGCAGTAAAGACCTCGTATAAATTTTTGTCTTGGACATATACCCTTTACCTTGTCTTCTAAAGCAATGCACCAACAGGGGAACTCCGGCCGGCGATGGAACGGCGCGGGAAAGGCGCTCCAGGCGTGGAAGGGTGGCTCGCCGGCGGGGCTGTCCACGCGGGGCGCTGCGGCTCGGGCGCGGACTCCGGCGAGGCGCTGCAACGACGGACCAGCGCGGGACACGGCGGGGACGCTGCGGCTCCGGTGGCGGAGCTTGAGGCTCGACGACCGTGGGGCACGGCGGGCGGCGTGACGCGCCCGGTGATGGCGTGCGGGTCGCGGCCATGGCGTGCTACGGCTCGGACGCGCTGCGGCTGCAGGAACCACACGGGCCGAGGAGCAAACACCCGCACACGAGGGATAGGGCACAGTGGTCGCCGCCATGGCGACCATGCGCGTGCCATGGAGGCGCTGAGGAGGCTCACGACGTTGCGCTTCGGAGCGCGGCACGGTCAGATGGATGCTCGCGCGAGGCAGCAGGGCTCGGAGGCTGGTGAGGCGGCTCGGCGCGCGAAGCTGGGATGCCTCCGCTCGGCTGCGGTGGAGGAAAACGCAGCCAAGGCGGGCGCAGGCGCAAGACAGCAGCGTGGCCAAGGGCTCGGTGGCGCCTGCGAGCTCGGTGACTCGGCCTCTGCGGTGTGGCCCAGCGGCTTGCTCAAAAAGCAGGGTAGGAGATAGCAGCAGCAGCTAGGACGACCGGCCTGCATGCCAGGCAGAGGGAATAGTGGCGCAGCGACAAACAAAGACAGAGAGACATGACACACTGAGACTGATTGACACACTGAGACTGATTGAAAGAAAAACAACAAGCCACAGTCGGTCAACTTGTACAGAGAGGACAGATTTTTACCGCCAAATGGAAAACTCTCGTCACCGTCGGTTTTCACCCCTATGCTACGGAACACCCTGCATGATTCCATGAGACCATGACCCACTGGCCAGTGGCCACTGCTGCTCTCGTGACTCACGACCTACAAGCCATGCGGTACTGTATCCCAACCTTAATCTCATCCGTCCAGATGCCCTGCACACCAGTGGAATGAATGAACAGCAACGGAACTGAATGACATGTGGTGTTGTACAAGGAGGCAATGCGATTTGATATATATATATATATATAACGGTTTACTAATTTACATAAATTGTAACGTCTAGGCACAGAAAAATTTCAGCAAAGCTCAAATTTAAATTTGATTCAAACGCTATATATATATATGTATATCGTTCTATTTATTAATAGATTTTATTTTATTTATAAAAGTTGTTTTTCCTGCTTAATCTAATAGAACAAACCGTTTGCTATTTATTTGCCAGGATTATTGTTCCACATTCCTAAATATTTTTACGCACTGAAATTTAACCTGGACGTTTATTTGAGTCCGCGAAACTACGTCACACAGGATTTGCTTATCGCCTCAAGTACGTTTTATATCAAAACCTGAGAAAATTTGATTAAAAATTTTTCTTAGGCCTAAATCGCGGTGCTAAACAAGCCTGTAAACAGGGGTGTTACAACCAACCCCCCTTAAAAAGAATCTCGTTCTGAGATTCGAAGCAAGAACCAGAAGAGAGAAAACGTGATTACAATTCGTAGATCGGGGATTACACGAAAGATTACACAACTTCGAATACTACCACACGGAGATCTAGGGATACATGGTTAAGAGCAACCTAATACAACCGAGACTTAATCCAGAAGTTGGGATAGACGAGGACAATGGAGAATCAACAAGAAGATGATTATCCAAAACATGGCATAGCACCAACAGATCCAGAAACAGTCGACTGACAAGTAAAACATCGTGAACCCTAAGATTGACTACCAAAAGGGAACTCGAACTTCTTCGCCGAACCAGATCCTTCCTTCTTCTCAGATCACACTATCACCTCAAACTGTTGAACCTAGCTTCACAACGACAACTGGATTTTGTAGCTCTGCTGTGAATGTGAGAGGAATGGGGATGAAGAAGAAGAGCAAGGACCAAGGGTATCTTATATAGACGAATGGAGTTGGGGGGCAACACACCAAAAGCGGATGCGGCGGGGATGGGATACACAGACGGTGCATGCTGTGGAGATAAGGTCGGAGACATGGTGCGCTTCCTGTGCGAGCGGCGGAGGGGGCAATAAAGGAGAGAAGAGGGGAGGGGTCCGCTCGACGAGGCAGGCGTGCGGGCAAACGTGTCACCAAAAGAAGAAAGCAGGGAGGGGGAAGGGGGGGTCCGGTACGAGGGACGAGGCGTGAGAGTCAATAGCTGACCGGATGCTGGGGAAAGGAGAAACGCACAGTGAACAAAGACGACGAGCACGACACAATGCTGCGGCCACGCAAAAACAGGGTGCTACAGGTCTCAACACAGACGGCTTTCGTAGGGCACGCAGCGAAATGACCCAGCATGCGAAGCGCGGTCAACTAAGCACGGGGCTTGGGACATGATGCCCACTCAGCCTTTCACAATCACTCCCGACTACCCGAGGCTAACTTTCCTTTACTATTCTTCTTTTTCTTTCCTTTACTCGACCACATCCGTCTTTCGTGTAGACTGAGACCACGTCATACTTTCTTCCTCTAAAACCACCTCTTGTTTACCTTGAGAGAACACTCCTGCATCAACCCGTTGTGGATTTCCTGTTTGAACACCTAAACATTTCCAAGGAGAAAATTTTTAAAACAAAACAGTATGGCGGTGTAACTTGGTAAAGGTACTCGGTCACAACCTCGATACCAGCCCGTGCCAAGCGGCGTCACCATGTGGCAGCTGTTCCACAGGGAGCCCTCGGTTTCATCGTGGCACCATAAGCTTTTAACCAGGTAACTATTACCACTTACATGCCATGAAGGCGGTGGGGTCATAGACCATAGAATAAGGGGAGTAGTGCAAGGGAAAATTCAAACAACAACGGTTCCCTTCGCAACAAGGGACAAGGAATTCAAATCCAACGGCGGATTTATTTTAAAGAGATTCAAGTGTTCTATTGGGACATCCACAATTAGCCGATACAATGCCCAATGTTCTCCAATCATGATTGGTTCGCTGATATCTGAATGGCAACTTTTCTTGTAACTCGCTTGATATTACTCTTGAAAATTCTAAGCACGTCCAACAAAACTTAAGGTAGAGGAACGCAATAAACACAGCAAAATAAAATGCATGTTCCAATAGTCTTATACAGGTACAGCATACAGGCATCCAGTCTCCCATTCACGACATAGCATTCACCTACGGTCGGACGATCTCAACAACTACGGACGACGAACAATAGGCAAGAGTACAATACAGGAGGACAGCGACAACAAGCACTACTACTATGGGTACAGCATCCCAAGGCAACTAATCTACATCTTTTCGGGGCAATGGCTGAGTGAGAGGAACCAAGGGCTCTTCTTCAGACACTTCCGAGGGTGGAGGTGCTGGCGGTGCTGCAACACCAGTTCTTCTTCTTCCTGGCGGGTGGATAGGGGTCCCTTCCAAGATCAGGACATCCCGCCTTTCAGCAGCCAACGTCCTTCGCTCGGCCCTGGTGACAAGATAGGCCGCATGCAGCTGATGAACATGCCAATCTTCAGCCTCCTTCAGGGCTTCCTCCATGGCAACCTCTCGGCTCTCAGCAGCTACAGCGCTGGCATGCGCTTCGGCAAGCTGCACCTGGAGCATCCGGTTCAAGATCTCGGCTTCCTCGGCGCGCCGAAGGCACGCCCTCTACTCCAAGGCTTGCCAATCATACTGCTCATCCAGAGCGAGCAGGTACGTGGTCAAGTACACCACGGTCAGACTGTCCTCTTGCGCATCCCGCCCTTGCAAAGCCTCCATGCGAGCCCTCCATGCCCGCCGATTCCTATCCAAAGGTGGAAAGAACCTCATGGGGGTACGGGCAATGGGCTCTTCATAGAGCTGGCAGAGGTGCCGCAAGGCTTTGCGGGCCACAACCTGGTAGGTGTCGAAGAAGCTACGCCCGGTTGCGGTCACACTCCACTCACACCACTCGGTGCCATGCTCCTCATACTCATGGCCCTCATACTCGGGGCGATCTCTGACTCCGAGCTTTTGCAGGGTAGCATGAAGGATTTTGGGAAATCCCTCAACGTTCAGGCAGTAGGTACTAACCTAGGCTCCTGACATTTCTAGCGGTGGTTGCAAGGAAGGCTGAGCAAAAGAAAGGTTGGCTCAAAGGAAAAGCTAAGCGAGCTAAGGTGCACTGAGTGGTGATACCAATAGCTAAGTTAGGCTCTGCTTATAAAGGCGGAGCGTTCAGTGGTCCTGGCGCGGTCCAACAGGGTTCCTGCGTGGGATCACTACAACGAATTGACCAAATTTTGCGCGTTCGAGGTGAGCGATGTTCGAGGCCATTACTGACTAGTACGACTACAGGGCAAGGGTCTGACAAGAGTGCATAAAAGGGGGTATGGAGAGATGTGGGTCATGACCGGCGTGAAACACGGCGAACGCGGAGCACGAAAGCACAGTGTAGACTTAACTCTAGAACAGGAATGAGTCATTCGTGCACAATATGACACGCGTGACACCTATGGATGGCGTACCAGCAAGCAATACGAGCGCTACGATGCACAAATAGTATATGCATGAATGCACATCCTATACGTCCTTTCACTGTTGCCAACATATAGGGCAACCGTTCTCAGATTTTTGGCACATCGTTCTCTCTCTATAACTAGTCGATACTATCGAACTATGCTCGAGTCAGTGTACCTGCAGAAAACTTGATTAAGTCTACCTAAGTCAGCAGAGTGCCATCTATCCTGGGTACATAACCATAGTAATAGGGCTACTTATATAACTTCGCATAAAGACGCCCTAACTTTTTAAAAAGAGTTTGTTGTCAAATTTTAGTTTAGAAAAGGATTTGGAAGCTTTATTTCCTCATTTATGCTCTGATACCACCTGTGGTAGAACCACCTAATCTAATGCCTCTCCGAAGTGCTTGTCTTCCATTAGACATTAAGCACCCAAAGGAGAACACTAAATTACTCGGTTCTATCGGGCACAACCCAGGGGAGAACCCGAAAATCCATATTTTTGCCATCAGGATCACAAATGAGAGAATAAAGGTTACATCATTCTTAATCATTTCTTACATCACTTTTAGTACAACATCAGAGTATAATATTTATTAATATAACAATGGAATGAAATCACATTATCAGAGTTATAAACAACTTAATTGAACAGCGGAATATAAACATGTGATCAGAGTTACAGCAAAAATAAATATCTATTCTTGACATGATGAAGCATGGATAAATAAGCTATGACAACATATTATAGAACTTTTTTTATAAAAACATTTGGTGAGAGTTATAAATAAAAACTACGATCGCAGCGTAAAGGAAATCCTCTCTGAGCCCACCAGGAGAAATCCACACACAAGAGTCTGCTTTAGCATCCACCTGTCACCTGCAACAGGGGGAATAAAACCCTGAGTACTCAATTGTACTCAGCAAGACTTACCCGACAGGAGAAAAGAAAAGACTCCAAGGATATGCAAGGCTATCTGGCTTGTGTGTTTATTGCATTTGCAGGAAGCATTACTAATCGTGCGTCCTTATATTCGATTTTTATTAATAGCCGCATTGGTTCATTAACTAACCATTCTATGTAAGCACCTGTGCTACTTTCAAGCAGGTGGTAAGCAATCAGATTTCCTTTTTCCATCTTCCAACTTTCATCTTTCAGTTCTTACTACGATGCTAAACCATAGACAAGCCGTACCGGATCGCCCGGCGATTCGCGAATCAATGTCCCCAGCTGGATACCCCGAAAACACACGCCCCGCTTGTACCCTGGGCACAAGCAGGACCAACCCATCACTCTCCTGTCCCGGGTGTCCAGGTCCCCATCCAAACTGGGACTCTAAGCCCCCGCCCCTAAGTCCCGGACTCAGTGCGGTGCAAAGACCTCCTCCACCAAAAAGAAACCCTAACAGTCGGTCCGAAAAGAGCCGGATTCGCGACAAGAGAGCAACAAGTCTTTTAAGCGCCCATACACAAGTATGTGCTCAGGATAATAAGTCTGTGACCTGCCTAGTGTCATATGCAATGATCGGTCCTTAACCGACACAGACAGGGAAAGTAGTGTAACCAAGCCATGCCCCGCGTCCACGGCGACACAACTTCTTACACCCACCAATACCCAAACCATATCCCTGCCCGGTGACCATTTATCATTTCCACCATTTATATTTTCCAAGTGATAATGATATAGTAACATATTTCCTATAGCTCGCGAGTGACAGACAATCACTCGACTTCTACCGGAGTCCTGTAGCATAGCATTCTACACGATCCTGTCATACTAGTAAGACTCATAGGATAAAGATATATATGCAAGTGGGTTTCATTCAACTCCTGACAACTTAATGCACAAATATAATTGAAACTGCAGAAAAGTAGGGGTTATGCACCGGGGCTTGCCTGGGTAAAATATAATCAGAAGTTAGCTTTTCATCATGGCGACATGATCTCCAAAAGCACCATTTCTCCAGCAACTCCCGATGAATCCGTGATCCATCGACGTCCCTATCATGATATGCAATGTAATGAAATGCAAGGGTATGATCAACTGACTACAATCGTGACTCGTATAAATACGCTCTATGTCTCTCAAGTGAAGGAGCTAGTTCTAACGACGACCGTACTTAGGCTACATATCCATATTGTCGCATAAGACGTTATTTCTCAATAATTCTTTTAGTTATATAAACCAACGGTGTTTCTTTATTCATAATAGGACATCATTATTTATCAAGCAACTAATTATTCTAGAGCTACAAAAATTTTGGTGAGCAGCTAATATTGCTAGGAACCTGCTATAAAGATTTCAGATCCAATACTATTACCAATTTATCACGGAAGTTCCTACAAGTTTATATTTTTATAATATTAAGTATCTTAGATTAATTATATAGCTTCCACGAATATTATCCAACTATATGAACAAATTATACTAGCAGGTAGATCATGATTTTAGAAGCCTAACAAAACTAGTTTAGCATTTTTACGATTTTTCAAGGATTCACTACGGATTTTACAAGTTTATCTCCAACTAAATTAACAAAGGCTTTTAGAAACGAACAGAGCTAGCGGCCAGGCAGCCCGGGCGAGTGAGCAGCCAGCCCACACGGGCGTGAACGGCCCAGGCGGCGAGCAGCCAGCCCACGCGGGTGCGAACGGCCCAGGCGGCGAGCAGCCAGCCTGCGCGCGGCCCAGCGTGGCGCGCAGGCGGCCCAGGCGAACCAGCCCGGCACGGGCGACACCCGTCCGGCCCAAACGGCGGAGACGGCAGCCCAACGCGCGGTAGTGGCATGGAATATTTGCAAAACGATCCCTGAGCTTCTACTAAATCACATCGCAGTACAACCAGTACTATTCCGATGGTTCACGTATTCGCAGTAAAGACCTCGTATAAATTTTTCTCTTGGACATATACCCTTTACCTTGTCTTCTAAAGCAACGCACCGACAGGGGAACTCCGGCCGGCGATGGAATGGCGCGGGAAAGGCGCTCCAGGCGCGGAAGGGGCGGCTCGTCGGCAGGGCTGGCCACATGGGGCGTTGTGGCTCGAGCGCAGACTCCGGCGAGGCGCTGCAGCGGCGGACCAGCACGGGACACGGCGGGGACGCTGCGGCTCCGATGGCGGAGCTTGAGGCTCCACGACCATGGGGCACGGTGGGCGGCGTGACGTGCCCGGTGATGGCGTGCGGGTCGCGGCCATGGCGTGATGCGGCTCGGACACGCTGCAACTGCAGGAACCACATGGGCTGAGGAGCAAACACCCGCACGCGAGGGACAGGGCACGGTGGCCGCGGCCATGGCGACCACGCGCGTGCCACGGAGGCGCTGAGGAGGCTCACGACGTTGCGCTTCGGAGCGCGGCACGGTCAGACGGATGCTCGCGCGAGGCAGCAGGGCTCGAAGGCTGGTGAGGTGGCTCGGCGCGTGAAGCTGGGACGCCTCCGCTCGGCTGCGGTGGAGGAAAACGCAGCCAAGGTGGGCGCAGGCGCAAGACAGCAGCATGGCCAAGGGCTCGGTGGCGCCTACGAGCTCGGTGACTCGGCCTCTGCGGTGCGGCTCAGTGGCTTGCTCAAAAAGCAGGGTAGGATATAGCAGCAGCATCTAGGACGACCGGCCTGCATGCCAGGCAGAGGGAATAGTGGCGCAGCGACAAACAAAGACTGAGAGACACGACACACTGAGACTGATTGAAAGAAAAACAACAAGCCACAGTCGGTCAACTTGTACAGAGAGGACAGATTTTTACCGCCAAATGAAAAACTCTCGTCACCATCGGTTTTCACCCTATGTACGGAACACCCTGCATGATTCCGCGAGACCATGACCCACTGGCTAGTGGCCACTGCTGCTCTCGTGAGTCACGACCTACAAGCCACGCGGTAATGTATCCCAACCTTAATCTCATCCGTCCAGATGCCCTGCACACCAGTGGAATGAACGGCCAGCAACGGAACTGAAGGACATGTGGTGTTGTACACGGAGGCAATGCGATTTGATATATATATATAACGGTTTACTAATTTACATAAATTGTAACGTCTAGGCATAGGAAAATTTCAGCAAAGCTCGAATTTAAATTTGATTCAAACGCTATATATATGTATATCGTTCTATTTATTAATAGATTTTATTTTATTTATAAAAGTTGTTTTTCCTGCTTAATCTAATAGAACAAACCGTTTGCTATTTATTTGCCAGGATTATCGTTCCACATTCCTAAATATTTTTACGCTCTAAAATTTAACCTGGACGTTTATTTGAGTCCGCGAAACTACGTCACACAGGATTCGCTTATCGCCTCAAGTACGTTTTATATCAAAACCCGAGAAAACATGATTCGAAATTTTTCTTAGGCCTAAATCGTGGTGCTAAACAAGCTCGTAACACCAGGGGTGTTACATATCCCAAACCCTAGCATGCCCAGTCGCCCTCGTTTAGCATCAGCGCCGCTGCTTGGATCTTGCTAAGAAGGAAGTCGATGCCTCCATGCTCGTCTCGTCATTTCGCCTCTTTGCCGTCGTCCAACGCTATTTTCAGGCCTTCGGGATCGGGTAAGAAGGCCCCAGGTGCCTGTATTTGCCCTCTCTTGCTCTCTGCTGGCTTTACGCCATCGCCAGTGTTTCACCAGACCTCTCGAGCCACCAATTTGAGCACCGCGCTGTCTCTGTGCCCACCAGCTCTCACCAAACCCTAGATAGAGTTCACTTGCACCCCTACTCCCTTCCCGTGTCCTCCTTTTGGCCAATGATGGACGGAATCGCTGTTCTAGCGAGATTCCAGCGAGGCCGAGCTCACCCCGACCGTGGCCCCACCGTTCCTAGCCTCGCTCCGATGACCAACCCGGTGTCAGCTCACCCCAGTCGTCCACTTCAAAACCAACGGCCGAGATTAGATCCCATTAAACCGGACCCCTTCGGTCCATGCTGTGCTGTGGACTTGGTGCACCAGCCTACCACATTCCACCTTAGCCGATCCATAGTAGGCCACCCAACCACTTGGCGCTACCTCAGCGTTGACACGGTCAGCCTGACGGATTTTCAAAAGAGCCCCTCTACTTATTTGAAATCAACCCGCCATCCATCTATGTTCAAAAGTATTTAAAAGAAGGTCCTTTTCTCTGTTTTCACCCCTATCCTTTTCAAAAATAGTACCCATAGTCCCCGACCCATATTTAAAATCCTATTTTGTTTATTTTAATACGAAATTTAGATCCATGTATTTACAACAATGCCACTGCCTTGTTTTAGCTATAAAATTTCTGTTTTAACTCCGATTCGATCCATTTGAGTTGTGTTAGATTCGTAATTGCGTAATCTACATGTTCATACTACTGTTAAGTATGTTTTCAACTTTTAAAATTTGAGGTTAGATTTAATCTATTATTTTATTAAAGGAAATCTTGTTTAATTCATAACTTCTTTGTTTTAGCTCTGATTTTCATGATCTTCGCGTCTGTGTGTTCATAGCAAGATGTAGATTCGTTTTAAAACCTTTTCATTGATTGGTGTACTATTATAATATAGTTTTGTTTGTATGCATGTCTGTTTGGATGCTTGTGTGGTGCTATATGATCTTGTCTAGTCGATGAGCTTTACGTGGTGATCAAGAAGCAGTTCTTTGGAGGCTATGAATCAATAGAAGAATTATCTAAGTTTAAGGCAAGTATAGCATGGGGTCTTCCTTGTTATCTATTCACCTTTAATCACTTAATTCATATTGCATCTGTCTACCTTGTTGCCAACAAGGATATCATAGATATTTGATATCTTGTACCTTGACACCATGGGTGATTATGCATTGGGTAGTATGATGCTAGTGCTCAATTAAAGACCATGATCTTGTAACTTGACTAATGGAATATGCAATAAACACTAAAAGATGTTTTTAGCAACATGGAACAAGGGGGCTAAAGCATTGGGCTATTTTATGGTGCTCTAGATTCCTCTCTCTAAGGACTTATTTGTAAGTGATCATCTAGGACTTATAGCACAACTATGAGGGCTACATGGCTCTAGCTTTAGCTTAGTATGAAGACCTTTTCTAGCTTGTTAGTGGTTACCTTTATTGGCATAAGAATGGCTTGCCAAATTGGGTATATGACAGCCTCTACTCTTATGTGTATAGCCGTGATGGAATTGTGTCATTCGATAGGGGGGTTCCTATATCTGTTTGCCAAGTGAATCTAGCAGTCCTAACTTGTTAGACGAACCTTTGAAAGGCTTCATAGTGAACCCTGCCGACCTTCCTTGGTAGTAGGTCAAGAGGTTGGCCGCCTCGGGTGAAAGGGTAAATCATGACTCACAGTGAAAGTGTACAACCTCTATAGAGTGTAAAACTGGTATATCAGTCGTGCTCACGGTCACGAGCGGCCTTGGTCCCTTACGGAATAGATGATGAACACTGATGATACTGATGATAAAGATGCTCACTAATGATTACTGTTTATACTATTCATTATTCATGTTTACCTGATCATGTGTTTATGTGGGCTTGTGGATAAACTTGTTGCCACCCTATTACTAAAATCATGACTCATTAAAAGCTAATCATAGTTAACTAGTGTCAGCCTTTTGTATTTGTTGAGTACGACATGTACTTACGCTTGCTTTACTTTTTAAATCTTTGGAAAAATCCTAGATGGGTAACAGATTGCTAGTCTGGAGGAGTTAGGCTTGTGATCAACCAGTTAGTTGTCCCTGTGGATTGGAGTCTTCACCCGAAGATTGGAGTTATCTTTCCGCTGTTTGCTATCTAAGGTTATATCCTTTATACTAAGTACGTTATATATTGAGCATTATCTTTTGATCTTACCCTTATTTGTAGCTATATATGAGATTTGACTTACTGGGCTCACATATGGTGCGTATCTAGTTTTGTTCTTAAAACCGGGTGCTACATCATGGATCCCCTCCCATAGTGGGTGGGATCGTACAAGCGTCTAGTCAATCCATATTTGGATGGCGGGTATCGTACCTATTGCCATCGTGGTGCGGTGTTGTCTCGTCGTTGCCGTATGTCACAGGGATGGTGTCTGACTGGGCCAAGGTGATTGTTGTCCCCTCGGTCCTCATGAGGTCAGTGTGGAATGCTTGCTCTTGTTAGAGCATGCGCTCCTAGCTGCACTCTACCTGGCTCAGGGCTGGAAGGGTCGTGATGGGGAGAGGTCATGAGTGCCGTGTGACTAAGGCGGCTAGAAGGGTTCAGGGCTGACCCCATCTTTAGCGCCTGGTCTACTCTACTCAGCTCTTGCTTGGCCTCGGTCATTTGGGCCCTTGTTGACTGTTGCGTTGCAGGCCACGTGACCTGATAACTAATCGGTGCCTTGAGACACCCCAGGGTTCTGACCCTGACATTAGGAGTTATAAATGTTAATAATATTTTCTATAAGATTAGTTAAACTTAATAAAGTTTGGCTCACTACAACCTAGAATTACAACAATTGTGAGATAGAGGATGTACAAGTACTTGTATTAGTATGGGCGGTAATGAAAATGGCCAGCTTGTATATATGTGCCCTTTATATATAGATGGCCAAATAGACGGCACGTCACAAATGAAAAAAGACTAGTCATGGTGAAAATCTCATCCGCTAGTTGGTGCTTGTCATCGTCGCATGCCTACGCTGGCATATGTATTGCTTGCCTGAGCAGTAAGGAGGGGAGCATCGGGTTATTGAGCGAGGAGTTGTTGGTGGGGATGGAGGAGAGGTTGAGCTATTGGCATGAAAGGGGATGCATGTAACACCCTAGTGTTAAGCATTGCATTTGGCACTTGCATTTCATGAGCACAAGCATCATCCAAGCATTCATGAGCATGAGCATATGGAATTTCATCTTATTCTTTACATATTATCACATGTGGTGTTGATTATATACATGCATATGCTTGTGATCATGTGTGAACAATGCAAGACATGGTTGTGAGGTCACAAAAATACCTTAGACACATCTAGGATGGAAAACAAAAAACAATGTTTGTATTCAAGACATGGGCCAAATTTGCTTCTAAGTCATAGTTTACTAAAAATGTCATTTCTCATGATACTACTTTGACTAGAGTTGAACTATAGCATAGAGGGTTTGCATGGTAGTGCACCGTTAATAAAAGTTGTAGTTCCTGACATGGGTAACAAACTTTATTTAAGGGTCATGAGCTAATTCAGTGCCTAACATGGTCAAATAGGGTCCGCAAGAATCAACAAAATGCTGTTTTGAGACTTCAAAATTTTGCTGTCAAAATGCAGATTTTAGTTTCAAGTGCACCACTTTGGGGCTTTGTAACTTGCAAACCATTGAGAATGAGATGATGCTTCCGAAAGCAAAGTTGGAGATCTCACATAGCTCTACAATTTTCACTAATACCATTTTCACTAAATCGCCACGGATTAGGAGTTATAGGTGCACGAAGTCGCTCTGTCAGTCACCCGATGCAATTCTGAATCGACCGGGGCAGCTCGACGTCATGGCCGACTAGCCACAAACCACGTCCGCTGCATGGACGCCGTACGCCAGCATCGGGCCCACGCTTCAGGCTAGGGCGGACAGCAAAGAGAACTGTGCCCCCGCTCGCTCTCCATGTGTGCTCACTCTCGCCCTCGCTCTGCCTCGCTCTTGCTCTCTCGGTCTTGCCCTCGCCATTGCCGCGCCACCGTCACCACCGCCGCATCTCCATCCAATCCATCACATGCATAGCTTTGCCATGAGCCACTATACCTCCCCAACCCGCCATTGCCACCGTTTGAGCCTAGGTAATGTGACATTTCACGTTGCCGTCGCCGCCATGGCCACGAAGCGCCACCGAGCTTCGAGCTCACCATGGCCAGCCCTATCTGGTACTTCTCCTACCTCTTTCTCCCCTGGTCCGTCGTCATCTTAGGTCCTAATAGCTCATGGCGTAGTCAGTTTAACCGCTACCACCACCGCCGCCGCGGGAACGTGCGACCGCACCGTGCGCGCCCGTGAGCTCAAGCTCGCCGTGTCTGGCACCGACTAGACCCGTCATCCCCCTCTAGAGTGTGTTTCCGCATGGCTTCAAACCCTAGCACCATCACCAAAGATGGATACACACCACCAACCACCATCTCGTTAGAATGGCAAGCGCTACCACATGCACTGTGCGCCATCGTGCCGCCATGCATGTGGTCGGAGCTCACCGCCGCTTCACCATGGCTCGATCCACACCGTAGAGCTCCGCTAGGGTTTGTAGAAGTTGTAGCCGCGCTCGCTTGGCCGAGCCATCATCGGAGACGATGAGTCCGCCACCACGCGACACCGCCGAGCCAACTGAGGGTACCCCTCGATGCGGCTTGACGAGGCGAGTGTAGTGGTGAAGACTTCACCGCCGGCGAGATAGGGCCGGTCAACTGCCGCGCCCTTGCTCTGTCTCTCTGTCTTGTGGGGTCCTTTGACCCACAGGACCTAGTAGCCAGCCGCAGTGGGTGCATGGACCGGGTGCACCTAGCTATTGGGCCCGATTTGAAATTTGATTTTCTTTATTTATTTTTTAGATTTTATAGCAAACTTCAAAAATCCATATTTTGTTGGATTCATCATGAAGTGTAATATTTGATAAAAATATGAAATCTAATGTTTGGCATATTTTTCTGGGGGAATTAAATTAAGCTAATAAAGTGCTTTTAAATTAGTTGCTATATTGTAAAATGCATAACTTGAGCTATAGAAGAGCTAAAATGTGATTCCAATTTTGTTGGGTTTGTATGGACATGCTCTATCTAGAAAAAATACTAAACTTATAGTAGGCATAGTTTAAATATAGTCTTTCTATTTAATCTTAAATAAATGCTAGTTTCTGGTGAAATTAATTGGGGTAAAAATACCTAACATATGATCATGCAAATTTTTGAAAAGTGTTATTATGCTAGTATGAAAGTAAAAAATATATTAAATATGTTGTTTGACACTTTTCACTAGGCTCAACTATTTTCACTAAAATAAGCCTATGCAATTTATCATTTTTGTAGAGATGGCTATACTAATGAAATTATCCTTAAATTTGTACAGTAGACTTTTGGGGTCATATGTAAGCTACTGTAATTTTCTAAGAATTTATTGTGCACTGGAAGTATTTATCTTCTAAATCGCCCTATTATATAAGGAAATTAATAAATGTACATAAATAAATTAGTTGGGCTTAACCATGATGTTTTCTATGGTGCTTGTGATGCATATGATCTGTTTATATTAGTAGTTGTGCTTGAAATTGATTGGTTATAGGCAACTACTTAATCATTGCTTTATAATTCAACTAGATGGCTGCATGAATAGTTCTGTTGTGTTGATAAATTCATGATGATAGTGACTTTTCTTGTTAAACTTGTTAATAACAAAGTTGTAGATAACTTACTCATATTGCTTGTCCTAAAATTTCATTATCATAAGATTAATGGTTTAATAATTATAGTTGTTAGAAGTCTACTGTCGGATTTGCTTATTCTCTGGACAGATCTGGAAGATTGAATTGTTTGACCTAGATAGCTACTGAATCACCTTAAGATGATTAAAATAGAGTTGTAGGCAATTTCATAAGATTTACATAAAGTCCATAACCATATTGTTTGGATGTGTATAACTCCAGTTAGGGTCAAAACAAGTGGCTATTGTCTTGCAGTCCAGAAAATATTTTAAATAGGTATTTGTTTAATTACTAAAGAAGAGATATGCGCCTACTCAGTAAAAAGAAAGTTAATCTTTTTATCACCCTAATACCTTGCTATTGAGAACACTTATGATTATGCATTTCATCATGTCATATCACCCATGTCATTATCTATGCATCCATGATATCTTATTTCACGCTCATGCATATAGGATCGTCCGAAGGAATCACGTTGTTGGAGTTCAAGGCTAAAGAGGAGGAGACCCAGGAGGCACCACAGCTAGAAGCTCCTGAAAGTGAGGAGCATGCTCTAGAAGAACTACCCGAGTGCCCAGATCACCGACCCACCTCTTTCCTAAAAGGCAAGCCCCGGAGCATTCTAAGCCTCCTATGTTTTATAAAATATCACTTGAGTCATTTATGTTTGATGCATTAGGTTATAAGAGTTGATTTGGAAACACTTGATGCATAGAACTACCTTGTATAGATATATACTTTAAACCCTGTGTAGGTCCAAGATCGAATATATGCTTAGCCATGCTTAGACCGATAGAAGTCGGGTGATTTCCTATCACCTGCGTGATATAGGTGGATACCGAAGCACGGTTGGCTATATTTGCTATCGTGGAAAAGAACCATGGGATAATGTAACTAGAGGCCGAGCGGAGTCTATGTGTAGGTTGACTCATGTGATTTCGTTTGTGCCGATTAAGGACCACATCGTTGGAGGCCCTCTTGTCATTTTGAATGCATGCCACACACTTAGCTGGCCGGATAACTTGTTTTGACCGCGAAGCTGAGTAGCTCAACTCAGGCCAGGCCTTGTTCTGTCAAAGTGCGCACTCTGTATGGTAGTAAGGATGTGCGGGGAGCTAGACGTGAGCCCAAGGGTAGGGTAGTCCTGATCGTCCTGGTAGCTGGTTGTCCCTGGTTGTGCGGCATCGATTGAACCCACAAAATGTGTACCTGAGTTGTACCAATGGTGACCTAAGGCTACCATGACTGGTAGACCAGGGTTTGTGTTAGGAATAACTGCCCAGCTGATTGTAATCGATTCGAATCACCGTCTCTCCCGGATAGTGAGAAACTTAGCGGAGCCCCTTCATCGTAGTAATTGGACTATGGAATGTGATGGTTATGATGAACATGGAAAATATTACACCGGCTATGGTTACTATTGTATGTTACTAATGATATCCCACATGTTTGGCATAGGTTAGTTGCTAATCTAGAGATGAATAGCTATAATCAACTTGGTTACCGAATTACAAAATGTATAGCTCAACTAGTGGCTTTTATGCAAAATGTTGTCAAGCTAGCTCCACTTATAAAGCCTTACATGATCCTTGGAGTCACTTTTTTTTTGGTTTATGACGGGTAAGTCTAGCTGAGTATCTTCTTGTACTCAGGGTTTATTTCCCACTTGTTGCAGATAACACAGTGTATCATGGATATTGTAAGAACTGCTTCTGTCCCACCATGGACGAGGAGTAGGCCCAGGGCAAGGCGCTTCTCATTAACTCCTCTATCATGCTTTTGTGGGTTGTGATCGTAAACTAGCAAATTATTTGAACAATGGTGTGAGATGTTAGTTTCAAACTATATTTGCTTCTGCTACTACTTTATTTGAACTTGAGTTGTAATAACTTTAATTATACTCTGATGTATGGCAATATATTTGTGAACTTTATATAACATGTGGCATGTATGTTGAATCATGTATGATCTTGGTTGTATGTTGGCGATTAATCGAGACCCTTCGTGGTACTCGATGAACTACCGGGTTTTTATGGGCTCAAGTATGATAGTGCGACTGCTTCGCAGGCTACCATTGTACTTGTGCTCTTATAAATTGGACAGTTCTGTCACAATGAATTGTCTGACTGGAGGGATTAAAAGCTAGGGGGTGAGAGTAGCCTGTGATGGTAGGAAGCCTCGAGGGGGGCGGGTAGGGTGATGATGCCGAGGAGGCGTGGGGGTGCCTAGATCGCGTCTTTAGGGATGGGATGGGCAGCGTGATCGAATGCGGGAGTGCGAGTAGGGCGTGAGTTGGGGAGGCTGGTTTTTTATTTTAGGCATAGAGTTTTCTATGGCATGGGTCATTATCGAGACTATCCCTGAAATGGGTCGTTCTTGTGCCGGCTAAAAGCCCTAGTTTGGTTTTGGTTAATTGATGAAACCTATTTAGACTAACCCTATGATCTAAGTGTGGATTTGAGATAGGTTGGTCCAACCCAAGTGAAGGAGCTAGGTGGCACTCATGGATGGAGATGGCCACACGAAATAAAGTTCATGGTGGTGGTGTGGACATGTGATGATGATCAAGCTCCGGGACTTGGAAAATAAGAAAGAGAAAAACAAATGGGCTCAAGGCAAAGGTGAAATCCATAGGGCCATTTTATTTTCGGTGATCAAGACACTATAGAGGGTGTGATCACATTTAGGATAGATGGTCATACTATTAAGAGTGGAGCTCTTATCGGAAAACTCAATCATCTAGTGCCACTAGGTGTTGGAAAACATGCATATGCATTTTAGGCCTAGTGCACAATTGGTGAGAAAGTGATTAACCTTTGAAAATTGATTGTGAAAATGCTAACACACTTGTACGTGATGGTGAAACACTTGGAGTGTTAGCACATTTGCAAAGGTGGTGAAAAAGGTAAAGAAAAGGAGCGAAACTTGGCTTGGGGTGCTGCCCTAAGGGCACCGCCACCCCTTGTCCGGTACATCGCCACCCCTGTGGCGATGACCAACTAGAGAGGCCGAGAAGTAGGTGCTCAGGTGGGGCACCTCCACCTTGTCCGATGGCACCGCCACCCCTAGGGCGGTGCCCACCTAGACGTGGCTAAAAGGACCTGACGCTAAGGCTGGCAGCTGAAGGGGCGGTGTGCACCGCCAGGGGCACTGCCACCCTGTCCGGTGCCACCGCCATATTTATCCAGAGAGCAGGGAAAATGGGGTTGGACACCACCACTGTCACCGTTGTGCCTAGGGCGGTGCACCGCCATATTTTTCCAGAGACTGGTGTTTTTGGGCAGTTGGCCGGGTGGTCACCGCCACCCTAGGGGCATTGCCACCGCCACCCTGTCCGGTGACCATGGCTAGTCAAACTAGTCATTGGATTCGATTTTTGGGGGCACCGCCACCCCTTGGGCGGTGCAACCACCACTGTGTCCGGTGACATCGTAGAGGCTGGCTCCAAGGGGTAACAGCTCTATTTGCTTGTGGGCTTAAAAATAGAGGGTGTGGCCGACCGTGTCCATTCTCTTGGAACTTCTAACAGCTGCATACACCCTTTGAGAGCTAAGCACACCATTTCACTCACTTGCACACTTGATTTCATCATCTTGAGTGAGATTGGAGAGCCTCTAGTGCATTGCTTAGTGTTCTAGCATCTTGTGGCACTAGTTGGGCAATTTGGGCTGGTGGAAATCTTGTTACTCTTGGTGTTTGCCGACACCTAGACAGCCCGATGATTGGTGGATCGTCGAGCGGAGGAAGGTGAGTGTCTTCGGCTCCGATCATTGCGATTGTGAGGGATTCTTGTATCTTCCCCGGAGGAGCGCCAAACGCAACTCTAGTGGTTTGCGCACAGCTTGTGTATCCTCATCTTTTGTTGGTTGTGCGACACTCGGTTGCGGGTTAGGTGTGTGATGCCTATTAGCGCGTGAACCTCCAAGTGAGTGAATCGCCACAATGGAGACTAGCTTGCCGGCAAGCAAGTGAACCTCAGAGGAAAAATCATTGTCTTGATTATCTCATTAGTATTATTTGGTATTCATTGATCGATCACTTGCCACGGCGGTATATCACTTCTACCACTCTCTTGTATTACTTTGTGTATTTACCTTATATAGTGCTTGTAGCTAGTTAGTGTAGCTAGTGTAGCTCTTTAGTTGTAGCTCTATTGCTAGATTGTTCACCTAGGTGTAAGTTAGTGACTTGGCCCTTGAGTGATACACTAGAGATCATAGATATTAGAATTGGGTAGGTGACTTGCAACACAAGTATAGTGCTAGCGCAAGATTCGCTTTACCATCTTTTTTACTAATCACTTGTCTTAGTGTTGTTGTAGAATTTTTAAATAGGCTATTCACCCCCCTCTAGACATTAGGATTTTTCACCGGCACTACGAACCAAGATTAAGTCCAAACATGGCACTAGCCATTGTGCCATGCAGACATGGCAAGACTCCCTACAACTACTACGTTAAGCCTTTTCATAGACGAGCAAAAATCCTTCTAGAGACAGGCAGACTACCCAGGGCCTCTATTAATTGTGATTAGCAGGTGCGTCCAACAATATGCCTTTGAAAATGTATTTCTAGAGGTGGGTGTGGCTACCCATGCACGCCACTAATGCTCCTCGTTGTCTCGCTTCTTCTCTTCATCACGAAACACACCACCGGACACAGCAACTGAGTTCTCCATGACCGAGAGCTAATAGCCAAGGTAGAAAACTTGCAAAACACCATAGTCAAATTTGTATGAGTGCGAGAGGGACTAGGAGAGGAGAGACCTAGAGAGTGTTGAAAAATAAGGCATTTTCATATTTATTTTAATCCATAAAAATGACGCAATAAAAATAAGAGTGACATCATGAATAAAATGACAGAAACAATTCATGACAAGTGTTAACATGATGAAATGACAGAAACAATTCATGACAAGTGTTAAC
Source organism: Miscanthus lutarioriparius (assembly GCA_904845875.1). Classification (NCBI taxonomy): domain Eukaryota; kingdom Viridiplantae; phylum Streptophyta; class Magnoliopsida; order Poales; family Poaceae; genus Miscanthus; species Miscanthus lutarioriparius. Next base: position 68,165,829 of record CAJGYO010000004.1, on the reverse strand, counting down.
ATGATGATAAGGCAAATTATAAAACCAAAACATATGTGAAACATTGTTTTATTCAGCTGAAGCCTCACAGACATAATCATAAATATAAAAGATGTGTTCTCAAATATCAAGATCATGATGATCACAAAATTAAAAGGAACCAGAAAAGGAGTACTAGCATAATCATCCAAATCAACCAAACAGAGCATGCTGAATATGAAAGTAGTATTGCCTAGGAACATCATGATATTGATAATGAAACTCAGAAGAGGGTGAAGGAGATTATACCCTGTGGCGGAGCCCGCCGCACTGAGAAAGGCCATGGTGGTGCTTTGTTGTTGTAGTCGTCCCATTTGGATGCGGTCTGAGATAAGGACGCCGTGAAGACGCACCGCCTTCTGAGTTCACCAATGAGTAGTCGTGCCACCACCGACACTCCCCAAAAATGTAATCGCCCGTCTTCACCAGAGCAGATGAAGCCCACGACGGAGACGCATTCCGGAGGCCTACTCTTCCATCTCTGGTGCTCGCTCAAGGTGGAGCGGGAAAGACTTGCGCTTGCTGGAAAGTGGTGTACTTCGCCAAGAGAGCTTAACCAAGAGGGGAGGATTTTTCTTATAGGCGGAGGCCAGAAGAGGAGAAGCCGGCGACACCGAGGGGTCACACCTCCCCCCTGCGGTGGGAGAGACGGAGACGGAGACCCAGAAGTCATGGGAGTTAACAGAAACTCCTCCAATCAATTCGTCACAGGAAACTGAGTGTCAAAAATAAAGGCCTCGCTCGCCGCCGCCGCCGCCGCCCGCCCGCCCGCCCCGCCACGCCCACGCCCACGCCCACGCGCACGCGCACGGGCACGGGCTCGGGCCGAGCCGGGCGACGGCGGCATGCGCGCGCATGTGGCATCCAGGTGATTCACTTTTACTTCTCAAATAGATCGGTCAATGATCAAGTATTTAAGTAAAGTCGCCTCTCGATTAAATTCCCATATGGTATAAAAACCATTAATGCACATGTACGGACCATAGAGTTTAATAGAGATATTAAATAAATGGGCCAAGCCCATAATATCTAACAATCCCCACCAAACTCTAGGGTACGCAGTTTGAAGTTCTCATAACCACATTTCTTTTATATACCAGTGTTTCGATGGAGACTGTTAAGTTGAACATCCATCTAGAAAGCTAGCTACACTCATCCACAACTAAACAATGGACAGAACCTTGAATTGACAGTTTTGCGCGAGATGAGTTTCACATAACCTCTTAACTGATACTAGGGTGCCAAGTGCCTTCCCTCTGTTTTGAAGCATATAAGTCACACTTCGAGGCCTTTTCATGAGCATCTAGAGATTACCCACATCTCATAGATTGTGACTAGCAATCGAGCTCATATAGGTGTGTTCCTTATAGGATATTCTGTAGGACAACATCCCCGCTATACCAAGCCGCTCGAATCACATTAAGAACTTAATCATCCTGCCTAACAGTATTGGAGAGATGGTGCACCTCCAACGAACTAAGCTATAATCTAAGGGGTCTCTCCCTCAGTCAATCAACAACTTGTTTCGCCATCCTAATTCACGGGATCTCCGATCACATAGGATAGGTTACCACTGTTAATGGCTCTATGTGGGTCTCAAACCTAGTTCCCTCGATGCACCTTCTATCACATTGCGTGACAGACCCTTAGTGAATTGATCTGCCAGATTATTTGATGTATGGACATAGTCCAATGCAATTACTCCGGAGTTTCTCAGTTTTCTGACAGTCTTCAAACGTCTCTTCACATGCTTTGTGGACTTCATATTATCCTTAGAACTGTTTACCTTAGTGATCACAGTTTGATTATCACAGTTCATGGAAATTGCCGGGATTGGTTTCTCAACAATCGGCAAATCCATTAGGAGATCACGGAGCCACTCTGCCTCAGCACTAGCGGTATCCAATGCGGTCAGTTCTGCTTCCATTGTAGACTTTGTTAAGATAGTCTGCTTGCAAGACTTCCAAGAAACAGCACCACCTCCAAGTAGGAACACGTATCCACTCGTGGCATACAGCTGATCCGCATCAGAAATCCAATTAGCATCACAATAACCCTCTAGTACCCTCGGATACCCAGAAAAGTGAATGCCGTAACTCATTGTCCCTTTCAAATAGCGCAGCACTCTCTCAAGAGCATTCCAGTGAGTATCTCCCGGATTTGACACAAACCGGCTCAGTTTGCTTACAGCGAACGAGATATCAGGCCTGGTTGCGCTAGCTAGGTACATAAGAGAACCAATTATCTGTGAATATCTCAATTGGTCTCTTGCAATTCTATGATTCTTCCTCAAATGAACACTTGGATCGTACGGAGTAGGAGCAGGTGTACACTCACTGTACCCAAATCGGTTCAAGACCTTTTCCACATAGTGAGACTGCATAAGAGTTACCCCACCATTTCCTTCCTCCCTTGAAAGCTTAATGTTGAGAATAACATCAGCCTCACCCAAGTCTTTCATTTCAAAGTTACTCAACAAAAAATCTTTTACTTCTTTGATCACATTTAGATTGTTGCCAAATATTAATATATCATCCACATATAGGCATAGTATCACACCATCACCACCACCAAACCGATAATATACACATTTATCAGCTTCATTCACAACAAAGCCGGCTGATGTTAAAGTTTTATCAAACTTCTCATGCCACTACTTGGGGGCTTGCTTTAGGCCGTACAGGGACTTCAATAACTTACAAACTTTACCCTCTTGACCATTTGCAATAAACCCATCAAGCTGATCCATGTAGATCTCTTCCTCAAGCTCTCCATTTAGGAAGGCTGTCTTAACATCCATCTGATGAATGAAAAGATCATGTGAGGCAGCCAGGGATAGCAACACACGAATGGTCGTCAGTCGAGCAATAGGTGAGTAAGTATCAAAATAATCTTCACCTTCCTTCTGTGTATAACCCTTAGCAACAAGCCTAGCTTTGTACTTCTCAATTGTACCATCAGGCCTCAGCTTCTTTTTAAACACCCATTTGCAGCCCACAGGTTTGCAACCAAATGGACGGTCAACCACTTCCCACGTCCCATTGGACATAATGGAGTCCATCTCACTTTGCACTGCCTCCTTCCACATGTCAGAATCAGGAGAAGAGTATGCCTCAGAAACGGTTGTGGGAGTGTCATCCACGAGATATATAATAAAGTCTTCTCCAAAGGATTTTGCAACTCTTTGCCTCTTACTCCTTCGAGTGACAGTATTATCATCCTCCTCAGGATTTTGCTCAAGCTCATGGGTGTTATCATCAGCGTGTATATTCGATTCATGAAATTCAGGAACAGAATCATGACTAGACACGCTAGGTGCACCTATTTTCATTGGAAATTCATTCTCAAAGAACGTGGCATCTCTAGACTCCATGACCGTTCCAACAGCCATATCAAGAGCACTAGAATTTATTATTAAAAATCAATAGCCCACACTATGAATGGCATAGCCGAGGAAAACACAATCTACAGTTTTTGGTCCAAGCTTTCGCTTTTTGTTTATTGGCACGTTCACTTTGGCCAAACAACCCCAAACACGAAGATAAGAAATATTTAACCTCTTTTTCTCCCATTCCTCAAATGGAGTAATTTCTTTGTTCTTTGTGGGCACTCTATTTAGGACATGATTCGCAGTTAAAATTGCCTCACCCCACCATTCCTTAGATAAACCAGCTGTCTCCAACATGGCATTCACCAAGTCAGTTATAGTGCGGTTCTTTCTCTCAGCAATCCCATTGGATTGTGGTGAGTATGGAGGTGTCCTCTCATGGATTATACCGTGCACCGCGCAAAACTCAGAAAATTCATTAGAGAGATATTCTCCCCCACGATCGGACCGCAACCGTTTGATTTTCTTTTCAAGTTGATTCTCAACCTCAGCTTTAAAGGCTTTAAAATAATGTAATGCCTCATCTTTTGTTTTAATTAGGTACACATAGCAATATCGAGTGCAATCATCTATGAACGTTATGAAGTATCTCTTACCACCTTTTGTCAAAATTCCGTTCATTTCACAAATATCGGAATGGATGAGTTCAAGTGGTGCCAACTCTCTCGCCGCAACTGCCTTGTGAGGCTTGCGAGGTTGTTTTGCCTCAACGCATGTATGACATTTGGAACTTTTGGCAATGTCAAATTTAGGAATTAAATTCAAACCAGCTAAGCGGGACATGCAACCAAAATTAACATGACATAATCGAGAATGCCAAACATTCATCTCAACATTAACGTTATTAACGACATTATTCACTGCAAGAGGTAAAGTATCAACCAACGACAAGCGGAACAAGCCTCCGCTCTCATAGCCTTTTCTAACAAAGGTTCCATACTTCGACATAACACATTTATTCGACTCAAACACAAGCTTAAAACCGTCTCGACATAGCAGAGAGCCACTAATAAGATTTTTCCTTATTGAGGGGACATGATGCACGTTCTTGAGTTGCACGGTCTTCCCCAAAGTAAGCCTCAGATCCACCGTACCAACACCATGAACACCAGCACGCGCGCCATTCCCCATCAGCAAGGCTCCACTCCTCCCAACTTGGTAAAAAGAAAACAAGGACTTATCAGCACACACATGTATATTTGCACCTGTATCAACCCACCAATCAGGTGAGGAACAAACTGTAAATGCAAATAAATTACCGTACCCAGAAGCGTCTGCATCAGTCTCAATGGTGTTGACTGTCTTCGCCTTTGGTGGGGGCTTCCACTTAGCCTCAGGACACTCTATAGAGAAGTGACCAGTGTTTCCACAAGTGAAGCAGTTCATCTTTGCCTTGTCTAATCCCATCTTCTTATTATTACCTTTCTTGAAGGAGATAGTGGATTTCTGCTTAAGCTCCTGCTGGGGCTTCCTCTTTTGTGGCTTAGGGCGAAACTTTTGCACCACATGTGCACTAGTAGTCACCTCACCATTCCCGCCCTTGCTCTTTCCCTTGACATCCTTTGCTCTTGCCTTGTCCTCAACATCAAGAGTGCCAACAAGTTCAGCAATGCTAAACTGCTGCCTCTTGTGTTTCAAGGTAGTAGCAAAATCAGTCCATGAAGGTGGCAGCTTAGCAATAATGCACCCTGCCACGAACCTATCAGGGAGAGGACAGCCGTACAATTCCAATTCCTTCATCAGTCCCTGTATCTCATGAGCCTGTTCGACTACAGGACGGTTATCAACCATCTTGTAGTCATGGAACTGCTCCATGATGTATAGCTCAGAACCGGCATCGGAAAGACCGTACCGGGCCTCAAGAGCCTCCCACACAGCTCTGCCAGTCGGGAGTGGTATGTAGGCATCAACCAAAGAGTCACTGATGATGCTCAACAGTGCAGCCTTGCACATGGTCTCAGCATGTCCCCAAGCCTGCTCATCCTCATCGGATCTCACAGTAGCAGGCTGCTCATTGAGCACATGACCACAGCGCATGGCCGACAACCACAGAAGGGCTTTCTCACGCCACCTCTTGTAGTGAGTGCCCTCAAACGGCGTAGGCTTTAGCATGCCCGCAAAGCCAACAGATGAAAATGGTCTGAAATTACGTTTTTGGAATGTTGAAAAATAAGGCATTTTCATATTTATTTTAATCCATAAAAATGACGCAATAAAAATAAGAGTGACGTCATGAATAAAATGACAGAAACAATTCATGACAAGTGTTAACATGATGAAATGACAAACAATTCATGACAAGTGTTAACATGATGATAAGGCAAATTATAAAACCAAAACATATGTGAAACATTGTTTTATTCAGCTGAAGCCTCACAGACATGATCATAAATATAAAAGATGTGTTCTCAAATATCAAGATCATGATGATCACAAAATTAAAAGGAACCAGAAAAGCAGTACTAGCATAATCATCCAAATCAACCAAACAGAGCATGCTGAATATGAAAGTAGTATTGCCTAGGAACATCATGATATTGATAATGAAACTCAGAAGAGGGTGAAGGAGATTATACCCTGTGGCGGAGCCGCTCGCACCAGGAAAGGCCATGGTGGTGCTTTGTTGCTGTAGTCGTCCCGCTGGATGCAGTGCAGATAAGGACGCCGTGAAGACGCACCGCTACAGGTTCACCAGCGAGTAGTCGTGCCACCACCGACACTCCCCAAAAACGTAATCGCCCGTCTTCACCCGAGCAGATGAAGCCCACGACGGAGACGCGTTCCGGAGGCCTACTCTTCCATCTCTGGTGCTCGCCGAAGGTGGAGCGGGAAAGACTTGCGCTTGCTGGAAAGTGGTGTACTTTGCCAAGAGAGCTTAACCAAGAGGGGAGGATTTTTCTTATAGGCGAAAGTGGTGTAGAGGAGAAGCCGGCGCCAAGAGTCACACCTCCCCTGCGGTGGGAGAGGCGGAGGAGGATTTTTCTTAGTCAGGAGGAGGCCGAAACTCCTCCAATCAAGTCGTAAGCCACCGAGTGTCAAAATAAAGGCCTCGCGCCGCCCGCCCGCCGCCATTGCCTGGCCACGCCAAGACGCAGGACGGGTTTCTAAAGCAAAGGCGGCGGCGGCGGCGGCGTGCGCGCTTGTGGCAAGTGTGTGGCATCTAGGTGATTCACTTTTACTTCTCAAATAGATCGGTCAATGATCAAGTATTTAAGTAAAGTCGCCTCTCGATTAAATTCCCATATGGTATAAAAACCATTAATGCAATGCACGGACCATAGAGTTTAATAGAGATATTAAATAAATGGGCCAAGCCCATAATATCTAACAATCCCCACCAAACCATAGAGTTCTCATAATAGAGATATTGAAATAAAGCTAGCTACACTCATCCACAACTGAACAATGGGAACCATAGAGTTTAATAGAGATATTAAATAAATAGGCCTAGCCCATAATATCTAACAGAGAGCATTGACAAAATGCCATGGTCAGTGTAGGGAAAAGAACGTACAGGCGGCTGCCATGGTGGGGAGTGGAAGAGGTGACCACCAGTGTGGATGGGGTTGACGTGGTGGTCATCGGATCTTCAAAGCCGTGGGGGAGGGTAGAATAACGGGCGTCTGCCATGGTTGGGGCTTGGGAGTGGTAGAGTCGGACACCGGGTTAGAACGGATGTACGTCTATTGATGATTCACTATGGAAACAAATCTGTCTCGGAAAGTAAAATTCATTATCTTTTAAAATTGTCTTTTAGTATACTGCTGTCGCCGTGCTTAGACAGAGCTGTTTGGTTGTACCAATGAAAACGCAGATGTAAATGAAATAGAACTGCAGAGGTTACTGGCGGGAACAGATTTTCTGTTTCAAAATGATGTTGAAAATTCAATTTTTAAATTATCGAAGAACTCTAATTTCTCTATTTAATCTCTGGTTAAAAGTTGTAATTAGTCTTTCTCCCTCATACTAACTTCAAATTTGATGATTTTTTTCTAAAATTTTCTAAAATCATGCTCTATCAATTCATTGTGTTGTTACAACTATTATTTAGTCATCTTTTCATGTGACTTTGTTTTATGAATTTAAAATTTGAATTTCAAAAAATGACAACTTGAAACAGCATTTTGAAAGGGTAAATGATTTCAGCTGAAAAAGTCATGAACATAGAAGTTAGAGAACTGATCAAGATCTACAACTTTTATTTTGGTCATTTGTTCATCAGACAAAGTGGTAGTATCATTGTTCATAAATTTTACATGTCGAGATGTAAAATTTGTGAACAATGTTACTACCACTTTGTTGGATGAAAAGATGACTAAAATGAAAGTTGTAGATATCAAAAAGTTATATAACTTTGTAGTTAACAATTTTTTTATTTGAAACCATTTTGTTAAGGAAAACTATGTTTGAATGTCTCAAATTTGAAATTTAAATTTTTAAAGTGACCTCGGATGGCGAAACAACCAAAATGAAAGTTGTAGATGTCAAAAAGTTCTACAACTTTGTAGTTGACAACTTTTTGATTTGAAATCATCTTGTCAAGAAAAACTACATTTGAATGTCTCAAATTTAAAATTCAATTTTTTCAAACGACCTCGGATGAAGAACCAACAAAAACAAAAGTTATAGATCATGAAAAGTTATACAACTTTGTGGTCGACAACTTTTTGATTTGAATTCGTTTAGCGTCTCAAACACTCAATTTAAACTTGGTTGATGATAATATGTGGAGAAAGAAAATCAATTATAGACAAGTGAGTGTGAGGTGCAGTGGTTAGAGGAGTATTCCATGAGGGGGAGGTCATGGGTTCAATTCCCAACAGCCACGAAGCATGCTATTTTCATGGGTTCAATTCCCACGAAGCATGCTATTTTTTCGTGACTTTGGCGGAGCAGGCGGGTGGCTAGCCACTGGAGGCCTCTCCGATTTAAAAAAAATTGCTTTTTTTTTGCTATTTTTTTGCTATTTTTAGGTCGAGAATTATAATTTCTAGAAAATGATTGGTTGGGGCGGCTATAAATCTTAAACCGCCCCTATAAATCTGCAATTTGTAATAACGGTTTGATAGGAGCGGCTAACAAAACCACACTTACGTATCACCTGAAGCTGCCCCTACAAATCATATATCTAGTGTGACTGTCCATTTCGCACTGTCCTTTTTGCCATCTATAATGCTCCTGCATGCGTGGGCGCTGGTGCGCTATGCCTCCTCTCCAACCGGTCAAAGGTACACAAAGCTCACGCCCATGAAACGAAGATGAAGGCCACCGCAACACAAACACTACAAGCTAGCAATGACACAGACGTGCATTCACATCGGGATACATGGATGGGATTGGTCGACGACGGCAACCAAACCCACACACGTAAGCAGAAGAGCCAGGCTGAAAAATACTGTTCGCTAATTTATTGTGAGAAAAAAATATTGTATCATAGCTAATAAGCTAAGCTGATAAGTTCAAGCGAACAAAGCCCTTGGCATGGTCGGGGTTTGTCGAGGTATATAAAAGTGGCGAGCCGCTGACTTAATTGTCAACCACCTAACATCACTAGGCTAGACAGTATGTTAGAGCTTGTAATTAAAAAAACACAATGCGTCTTATATATATTTTTTGAACTATAAAGGAAGCATATGGTATGGCACTTGCAGAAATTGTGAAAAATTCAAGATCGAATAACAGAACGACGCATTGGTTGCTGCTAGTGGCTTCGCTGGATCCACACCTGGTACGTTTAGGTTAGCAGCCACACGGCAGTGGCCAGTGGGAGCAAATATAGCTAGCAGCACGACCAGAAGCAATGCAAACCGTTTCATTTTCTGGCAAACGTTGGCATCAGGAATATTTGGACAGGCAGACGACATGACGTGTACCGTAGTACTACTAGTAGTCATAAGAAATTAAATACTCCTAAAAAAGAGTCGTGCCGTCATCTGTAACTAACCATAACCGTTGCTTTAATTTCTATCCCCGTGGTGGACTAGGGGCGCAGCTATTCTGTGGGCCCACCTAGCTCATCACGTCCGCCATACCGCACCCAGGTCAGGTGAGGTCAGCCTCCGTGCTTCCCGTATCCCATTCCAACGGTCTCCGAATCCACTCTTTGTCTGCATGCAGTTGTCCCGTCTATGTGTGGAACGAATCGCGCACATGCTATGCTACGGCCGGCAATGCCCCCTTTGGCCGTTGCTCCGCTCACAGGTGCAGCTAGCTAGTTCTGTGTCTGTCAATTATCTGCGGTGCAGCTGTTGTTGTGTGCTTGACAGTTGCTGCAAAAAAGAACCACGTAACGTCCATACATATCCACGCCCAAAAGAAAATTCCTATTTGCTTGCTTCACTGCCTCATTGATTTAGGTTTATCCATACTAGAATGGACCTTCAACCACCAATTAGAGACATTTATAAAAAAGAACAATTGAGACGAAGGTGACCCAGCTGGATACAGTGGGTTTGGTTCGACCTGTTTGTTCATGAATACGCTCCGCTCCGCTCCACTCCTCAAATCTAGATAGTTTTGGAACGGACTGAAGCGGGTCGACCCTTGAGGAACGAGGTGCTTCGTGTCTCCCCATTTGCTCCCTCGACCTAGCCATTCTAGCTCGGCAGATCCTGCTCGTCACAGCTAGGACCAGCCTTCCCCCTTCAATCTACGTTCGTTTTGGCCGTTTCTCAACTTCTGGAGCCATGTCTCTCTGCTTGCTTTGTCATGGGCACAACGTCTGCTATCATGTAATCAGTGAACGATCTACTGCTTTTCTTTTTCTTTGTGTCGCTTTCCTGCTCATCCACTGGCATCTCGCCAGTTGATGTCCCAGGCGTTGTATTTGGTTTTGCCCTCCTTAATAAAAAAAAGGCGTGAAGGCGTGTTCTCGAAAAAATGGCCACGAGCCCACCATGGCTGGAGGCCGGTGCACTTGGCATCTGCTCTTGCTTCTTTCCTCCCTGCTCTAATGCTTTCATCCGCACCGCACGTGCGCTTGTGGCCAGAAACAACAGAAAGCTATGATCGGGCAATGAATCACGGGGATAGCAACAAAGGAGCCGAGAAGATTTGATCATAGGAGGATCGTGGATCATTCAGGCTAGAGCAGCGAACAGAGCGGTTCGACCCTTGACCCTCTTTAGACACAGACGGAGTGGAGGGTTAGTGATAGGTGCACACCGCTTCGTGCCGTTTGCTAGTCTAATAATTTCAATCTAACTATTTGTATGGATGACTGTCCTACGAAACGACAATTAGAAATAAGTTGGGAAGCTAGAGCTGTGTGGCAAAAGCGTGACCAGAGGTTTGGGCACGACACTTTGTATGGTTAACCGTGCCGTGCTGGCCCGGCAGCCAGCGGAAAAAAAAAGAAAGAAAAAAATCACAAGAATATGATTTTGGCAGGTCAGGCATACAACCTGTTTTTCTTTACTTGAACTTCGACTTTGATGTTCCAAATATACTTCTTTAATATCTTGACATTAGAAATTTAATGGTAGAGTCCATTGTTCTTGTTGACATATTTTTTCTGTCAACACTTTCCCTTATATTTTCCGATCGAGAGAGCTACCAAAGTCAAATATGACGTTGTTACAGTCAGATATAAGAGTAGTGTGCCTTTTTCTCAAGTGGGGCTCAACAGCTGTGTGATGGGAACGTTATTTGCGTCACAGTCCCATCTAACTGACTCAGTTGCATGGCTCTCAATTATTAGTAGCTTGGTGGCCGCATCCCAAACTATATCATTGTCTGCGTATTATATTGACCATTTGGTAGTTTGCAGTAGCTACCTGTTTTCGTGTACGTTAACGGGTCGCTTTCCCGGCGCTTTCATACCATGTTCTCGGGCATGACATGAATATGTATGCAGATCTTTTCCATTGCTCACTGCTGCATACACACCCATCCTCATCGATCCACTTCGACACACTGTTATCGGCCCAACTAGCACTAAAGCTGACTGTACGGTCCTTACTTGCCGGCCTGGTAACTATTTCATATTTTTTTATAGGAAACGCTCTCTATAGGACGTCCGTACGGACCCGCACTCGTCCATGCCGCCCCGTGCACGTTACACGTTCACTCTGACCCTATCCTTGCTCGCCCCCCCCTCGCGACCCCCGCCGCTTGCCCGCGCCGCACACGGTGAGCCCGACACGCTAGGCGCTCACTAGCTCGCTCCTGGACTCGCACCTCTTATCGTGGTCATGCTCCATCCATCTACCGCTGTCCCTACCGAGATCCGTGCCACCAACGAGCTTCACACCGGCAACCTCCGCGCCACTCCGCGGCTTCGAGCTCTGTGCCGACGTCGAGCTTCGCATCGATGAGCATCCATTCGTCCAAGCAGCCAGTAGATGCTACACTGAAAGCACATGTTGCAATAGTATGTTTCAAGTGTTTCAGATATTTTCGAGGTATGTTGCAAATGTTGTATATCAATGTTGCAAAAGTAGATCGAGATGTTGCACTTGTTCTAACGGCTATACACGTATGTTTCTAAGTGTATATTCCAAATATTTCATCTGTTTCAAACCAATGTTACAAGTGTTTTGTCTGGATGTTGCAAAACTAGATTTCGATGTTGCATATGTTTCAAGTGTTTTCAGGTGTTTCATACGTATGTTTGCAAGTGTTTTATCTAGATGTTACATATTTGCAATGGTTTTTACATGTTTTTCAGACGTTTTCGCAAGTGTTTCATACTCTTGTTTTAAGTGTTTCATCTGTCTTTTTTGTATATTGCAATTGTTGCATCTAGATGTTTCTAAAGTAGATTAGGTGTCGCACATGGGATGTGCATGGAAAGCGGCTGGTGGTGCGGGACCACTAATGGTGCGCTCCCTTGCGAGCCCGATACGCCAGGCGCTCGTTCGCTCCCTGTGTGCTGGCACCGTCCGGATGCTAGCGCCCGGATCGAACATCCGGGCGCTGGCAAGTGCGTTTTTTATATATAGCAAATTCTATATTTTTGGATATGTATGTAGGCTGAAAAGACTATGTATACCATTGCACACACTCTGTTCCAAATTATAAGTTATTCTAATTTCCATAGAGAGTCAAAATATCTCAAGTTTAACCAAATTTATATAGTAAAATAATAATATTTATGATATCAAATAAATATCATTATATTTTTCATTAATTATATTTTCATAGTATACCTATTTGATGTTGAAAGGATCTAACAATGGATAGAGGGGGTGAATAGGCGTATCTAAAAATTTACTGCAAAAGTTAAGTTCAAATTTATCAGCCACTGTCGGAAGTCCCGACAGTTTGGGTCGAAACTCCCGACATCATCAGAAGTTCCGGCACAAACTGTCAGAAGTCCTGACGCCTACGTGAACTACAAAAGCAGTGCCAAATTTAACTTTGCGGATAAATAATCTTACAACCCCACTTCCTAGTGGTTTGGTGAAGATGTTGGGTCACTCTCTTGATGCCAAATTGCCTTCAAATCTTGGATCAAGTCCAAACCCTAAAAAAAGCTTGAGAGAGAGACAAACAAATACAAGTAATTCGAGCAAATCACAAAAATAACAAGCACGTGGGACACAAAAATTTATCTCGAGGTTCGGTAACCCCACAAAAGAGCTCCTACGTCCTCGTTGTTGAGGTGACCACAAAGGTCAGAGTCTTGTTCACCTCCTTGCCTCTCTGAAAGCAACCATAAAGGTCCCTTGAGCTTTCCACTAAAAAATCAAGGGTAATACAAACTTCTCAAGGCTCTTCCACAAGATGGAACCTCTTGGGCGACGCCTAGTCGGCTAGGGGCAAAGCCTCAAGGGTAATACATTCGAAGGAGAGGCTGACACGTGGGTCCTATAGGCCAGCCAGCCTACAGATGGGACCGGTCGGCCCCCCATGTCAGCCTCTCGGGTCGATCTTTGGTGGAGAGTCTTCTAGGGTCTTCTAGAGTCTTCTAGTGTTGTTTACGACGTGGATAAGCGCAATTAATTCTGACATATAGGTCCACCTTGATGGCTTTCTAATTAAATCCTCCTGCAAACATAGATTCACCAAAACTTGTGAAATTTATTGGTTTAAATCCCTAGACCCATGTTGGTGATCCTTTTTATGCATTTATATAAGTTATATTGATGGTTTATGATTGATGTTAATGACCATCAACAAGTTTCCCCACACTTAACCTTTGCTAGTCCCTAAGCAAAGTTAAACTTGAACAATGGATCAGGAGTTGCTACAATGCTTTCACGCCTCAAAAGTACACAAGTGTTCAATCAAAAATTCTTCTCCGGATTAGAATAAATTGATATGACTTTCGAACTTACCCATATTACCTTCAACCATGAGGCTTCTTAACCTTCACTTGGGTCTTGAGTAATTGAAAGACCGAACAATCAAGTCAAGCACTATGTCTCTAGTTCTTTGTTCCACCATTGTTCCAGGAGTTTTTTTATAAGTTTTCAAAATAAAACTCAGAGATTCCATTGTATGACACTCTCAAGTCTCTCAAAATATGTAGTATTTGTGGATCCTCACCAAGGCAATAAAGATGTTATGCCCTTATCTTCCAATAACTAAGGCTTATGTGGAGCTCATAGGAGTGGAGAAAGCATGAAAGAGCATACTTGCAATACATATATTGTAAATTCAAACCTCGGATCCAAAGAGAGTTGAGTCATACAATCAAATCAAGATGTGCATGTGTGTGGATGTACGGTTGATATATATGGTGGCTAACCTAATTCTACTTTGCTCCTGGAAAACTTCTCTCTTTTGAAAATATTTGCTAGAGAACAGGGGCTATCTTATTCATCTTATTTCTCAACTCTTTTTTTATTTTTATTTTTTTTATGAATAACTTTTGCATAGCCTCATGTCTCTTTTTTGTAACAAAACTTTTGAGAGATAGCAACAAGAACTTGGAGCATTTATTTGATGGATGGAAAACCTAACAAGCATGTTTTTGTGTTCACCCCTAGTGTAGGAGTAGAACATTTTTGGGTGGATCTAGATGGAATGGCATATTTTTGCGCCTACCCCCAGTGTAGGAGTAGTGCATATATAGGTGGAGTGTACGTGATCTTGATTTTAAGAGCATGACAAACCTCTCATAAGGGTCAACAAAGCTTGACAAAACTCAATGCAAAACAAGCAGCATATATGTGGAAGTTTTTCTAGCCTAAATAACATGTATGGCTTTGGTAGGAATTCAAGCTTTGTCATACAGGAACTCATCATGTAACATTTTTATGTTTTTCAAAAGATAAATCTCTAAAACTTTAGTGTCACTTGGAACAGAATAAACAGTAGCTCAGACCTTCTCATATCATATCCGTCAATTACTTAGACTTAGATCAAGTATATGCTACCCACGAGTTTCAAGTTCAGAGTAAATCCTTATATCAAAACAATCTTGTCCAAAACTCGAGAGAATTCAAGGCTGAAAACTAGGTACTTGAAACGAATTACAACAGAGCAACTATTCATCATTAACATTTTTAAAAGATTATCTTCAGAGTCCTTTTTTATTTATTTAGCTCTTAAAAGAAATTAAAGCAAACTAGACACACTCTTTTTATTTTCTTTTCATTTTTAGTTCACGTATTATAACTATATATGTTTCTATAAAGATAATCTTTTATTTCGTTTTTTGTTATTCACCTTTTTTAAAATAAACTAAGAATAATAAAAGGAAAAGGAATACTTATCTGGATACACGGGGGATGCCTTCTCCCCCAAGCTGGTTGTTGTCGTGGTTGCTCAACAAGGTGGCCGAATGTGGAGGTGCTAGAACAGAGCCTCCCAATTTTGACTTTGCTGTTACTGTTATTGCTAGAGGCTGGCCATCTTGTGTCCCATGCCTACCTTTGGCCAGAGAAAGACATGCATCCTCCCTGATGCCCACTTGAGGTTGCTTCACAATCTTGCCCTTGGTAGTTGTGGAAGTTCATTGATCGAGTACTTTGGTTCGCTCTTGAGGATGAGGATTCTTACGGTGGCCCCTCCAGTAGTAGCGCTTCCACTAGTGGTGCCACTTTATTTTGCCAAACCCATCTTGGTTTTGAGTTTGATTTAGGTTTGACAGGTTTATCCTTTCTTGACTTGTTCCTCCTCCTTGTTTAGCGTTTTGAAGCCAACCATCAGTAATAGAAACTGGCGACATCTTGTGTGCATCATTATTGCCGGTTCAGAACTTGCACTTGTAGAATTTGGGGGATCAACTCTCCCACACTTTGCTCGAAGTGTGTTCTACTTATAAAGACATGGTAGAGATCAAGTGCATGGGCTCTGTTGGTGGGAAAACACCAACAGAACCAAATCTTTTTTATTTTTCTCTCTAGCCTTAGGCACATCGAATCATGTTATGGTTGACGTTATGTGCATTCATACTTACAATATGGGTGATAAGATTAGAATGATGAGGATGAATATAGCATTTGAATACATTTGTCAAAAAGAGTGGAGTTACTTAACTTATGGAAGGATTGTCTATCTTTACAAAATGTATCCAACTTACATGATTATGGCTATCATCTTCCCAAGATAAGATATGTAACATTTTAGTTCATTTGGTTAAGACTAGCAGATCAACAAAGTGATGTTATGAACAAACTTAAGGAACAAGACATGTTGAGTTAATCAGGTTGGATCAAGCAAGTAACTTAAACATGTTTGTTTCTTTTTTATGTGAATACCAAGATCAAAGGGAAGCTTTTTAAATAATGACCATTTACCTTAGGATGTTACCTTCATCATTGGAGCATGATGACACCATGTGATGAAGGGTAGATGACTTGTGGTGGTCTTCTCTTGAAGCTCTCCTTGCTTGAGCTATTCATGAGCATCTTGTCTCCCATGTTGCACTCCTTCTTTCTCATTCTTTTGTCATGCCATCTTTTTGTTCTTTCTTTTGTGGATCTTGTCATTCTGTTTGAATCTTCTGCTCTACTCATTGTTTCTTCTCTGTAAAGGATTACTGGACAACACATACCCGAGAGAATATACAAATGATTCAAAACAAGGATATTGTTGTCATGGAGCTAAAGGTCATATGTATCTCATGTTTAAATAATGTGCCTTTATTATTCACCACTACTTCAAATTTTCAACAAGGTTCAGGCAAAGATGTGCAAAATTGTTTTGAAGAATACCTCAAACCTTGATTTGTTTCTATGAATGATCTCCTAACATTCCCAATAAAATTTGAATATTTTCCTACAAGGGTTAGTCCACATGTACAACCTAATTCTATACAAGTATGTTTTGATTTAATAATTATGTTTGAATAATATTTTGAAGCATACTTACAATAGAACAAAGAAGTTTGAAAGACTAAAGAGATTCATTTAAGTAGAAACAAGAATATGTATGGTGAACCAAAGGAGTATGATTATTTAAATTTTTATTTGTGATTTAACAGTTTAAGCATGGCATAAAGGTAGAGATAACCAAGACAAATTAGCAACATGTTATGAGATATTTTAAAGAACTCCATCCCCCAGACTTAAATTTTGTAGAGTGTAAAAGTAAGTTTGGATGATAGAACTCTCATATGAATGTGATTAAATGTTGTATCATGTTTGGTTGAACATACCTTATGTTTTTATCCTTCCTTTTTTTCTCAGATGATTAGTGATAGAACTACCTAAAGGAGGTATGTCCGATTTACCTATTGGTGAGAGCTCGTGGTCCGTTGAGTAGGACCTTTCCTTACATTAATCTTTGTCTTTACACCATCCGATGAGCATACGGACAATTGCATGCTCTTCTTCCATCAACCCTTCTTGATTTTCGTTGATTCTTGGTTGACGAGTTGGGGTCCATTGGAGATGCAAACTCAAGTTCCTCTTTGGTTGTCTTTGTCCTCTAATGGCATGGCGGAGAGTTCTTCTTCTTTGTTTGTTAGTGATACGCCAACCATCTTCATAGTCGAGGAAGGAACCTCATTGGAATTTGCATGAAAGCTTCATATCCGATGACTTAGGGATGTCTTCTTGTGCCCATGGTTGTTCATGATTCCATGAGACACCGTTGACAGACCACCACCGATTGATGACATTTTGTTGACACGAGATTACATGCCATGATGTAGTGGCATCTCGTTGTCCTGGTTCTTGTTGCCGACGTGTGAATCGGTGTCTCCAAAGATGATGGGAGCAGACATATTCTGGATAATACAAGGCGGGTTGCATCTTGCTTCTCATCAGCATCCAAGCTTGAGTCTTGGGAAAGCTTAATGCTAGGTTGTCTTTTGATGTTGCTCTTAGCATGTTGATTTGTTCATCCACTTCCACAACTATAGTGGTGGTTCGGTAGGTTCATACCAAACCTTGAACAGGCATAGCTTATATTCATTCTTCCTGCAAAATGTTAGTGGACTCATGCCTGAGGGAATACAATGAACTTGAAACACGGGTTGTTACCCATAACTTTTGTAATTTTCCTCTATGCTAACGAAAGAATGGTTTTAGGATTACTTTAGCAAATTTTATGTGTTTGCTGCATTCTAGCATGGTTCAAGGCACAGGTAACTTGCAACAAAAGATAAGTGAATAAACCTTGGTACTCATAGTTCTTCCTTTCATGAAGAATGAATTGGGCCTTCTTTTGCGTAAAGTTGTTGGAGTTCATCACAAGCCTTGTTTCATCTCCGATGTGAATTCATCTCTTGACTTACCCTGATTGGATTTGAGAGTTTCCTACAGGAGTTAGCCCAACAAAAATAACTAGTGTCTACACAAGCAATTTTTTGTTTAATAACCAAACTAGACTTCATGTCTAATTTTGATTAAGGAAGGCATTTTAACCTAAGCACCACGCTTAATTTAAAAGCCAATGGAAGTATGTACAGTACTTCCAAACCAAAACTTACTATGGCAAACAAAGGTAGCATAAAAGCACTATAGAGATTTATTTAATTGGAGATGAAAAAGTATGATCGTGGTGAGGAATATTATATTTATATATTTTTTTATAAAGGATGCAAGTGGCATGGATATATGTAGGGAACTAATCATGCTATGGGTTTGACATGAGAACATTTAAACTAAACATAATAGATGAATGGATTATAAACATGTAGTGAAATGCAAATATTAAAAGATAACTACTCATCAAGTTTAAAGTCCATGAGCAAGACTATGTCACGTTTCTTGATCAAACTTACCATGACTCACATGATGAAATTTGTGAGCAGTGCAACATCTATATTTGTCACCTGAGATGTGATTTGAATTCTTGTGACGTCGACCTTTTTCTTCAATCTACACATGGTTAGAGAATATATATATATATATATATATATATATGTCTACACAAACTTGTGAGATGATAGGGTTCCAATGTTAATGGATCTTGAATGTTTAGGTACCATGGGTTCTTCAAAGTTCTTCTTTTTCTTGTGGATGTTTGCCAAAAGGTCGGAATGGTGTCGGATGTCCTGTCTTATTCCACAATTCAATAGTATTCCAACTAAAGCTAGTGGTATCTTAATGATCTAAATCTTTACTCCAATTGTTTCTCTAGCAATGGCGCAAAAAATGCTTGTTGGTATTTATAAGTGCAAATAGAATATGAAGGATTCCGTGAGCGCACAGAATACCATTGTAGCATTTTACCAGAAGTATTCCAGGTATCGTTATTTATATTTTTACCACAGGGAAATAATAGAGTAAAGACTTATTGAGTAATAAATAAATATCTATTAGTCAACATACCTGCATAGCTAGAGCAAGGGGTAACGGCAATGATAGGATTTAAGCATAAAAACACTCAGGGGATAGATCACTAAGATAAATAACTAGTCAACTCGAGAGAACAACAGGTGAGGTAGATTCCTATGATATTCTTATTACAAGATCAAAGTATATATATACCCAACTATAGCTAAGACTAACTCTACTCTTGTACACTTTGGGACGCCGCTTAGACGGTAGAGCACCCATAATAGATAACTCTATTGACGCGACTACGGTCCTACAATTTAAGAACCAGTTCAATTCGGCGTAGACTACAAAGGATAGACGGGACTGTCACCACCCACTGCTACCACACAACTAGAGAACATGGTGTACTCATAGGCAGATCATCGTATAAGCACCATGCTTACACGAGGCTCCGCTACTTAGCTCAATCGATAAACTATAGTAGGCTAAGCGCTCTATGAACTCGCACATAAAAGTAATGATAACCACAACTAAGCAAAATATATATTCAAAGTAAGTATAGTCATGTAGATAAGAATATAATGAATTGATTCTAAGTCTTACAAGATGTAGAAGTGAAGATACAAGGCTTTGCCGAGCCTCTAAGACTAGATCCAGAACTTGAGCATGAGCCCAACTCGACCTCACTCTCAATCTACTAATCTACTACATTGGAGAGCTCTAGACCTAATTCTCCTGGTGTGTGTTGATCTGAATGAGAGATATGAATTAGGGTTTCCAAGATGGCCTAAGGGAGTGCGGTAGGGGCTGCTATATATAGGTCGAAGCATCAATTCTGAGCCCTCAGATCAAACCGACTTGAAAGAACGACGTAGATGCAATCTAGGAGGCAGTGGAGAACCGACATTCGAATGAGAGACTGACAGATGGATACCACATGCCGGTCGGCCTATAGGTGGGGCTGGCCGGCCCCCCATGTTAGTGTCTCAGGTCGATCTTTGGTGGAGAGTATTCTAGGGTCTTTTAAAGTCTTCTAGTGTTGTTTACACTATGGATAAGCGCAATTAACTCTGGCATATAGGTCCACCTTGATGGTTTTCTGATTAAATCCTCCTACAAACATAGATTCCCCAAAACTTGTGGAATTTATTAGTTTAAACCCCTAGACCCATATTGGTGATCCTTTTTATGCATTTATATAAGTGATATTGATGGTTTATGATTGATGTTAACGACCATCAACAACGACCACATGCACCCTTGGCTCGGGCATGTGAACCACTAGCTATGTGGGGCAAAAGTATGATGGACACAAACATCTTCACATGTGACTAGATTTCAAACAAACATTACATGGCAATAGTCACACATGAAGTGTATGAAAATAGATGTTGAAAGCATCACACAAAATTTTCACAAGTGTTTTCGCCTATCTAAATCAACCAAGGTGTGTGCAAGACATGAAGCCACATTACGAGAATCAATGATATCTAGGGGCTTTGTGAAGATATCGGCTAGTTATTTTTTGGTGCTCACATGTTGAATTGGGATATCTCTTTTGGCTTCGTGGTCTCTCAAAAAGTGATGTCGGATGTCTATGTGCTTTGTTCGAGAGTGGTTTATGGGGTTGTTTGCCAACTTAATGGCACTCTCGTTGTCACACAAAAGGGGAATCTTGGTTAGCTCATAACCAAAGTCTTTGAGAGTTTGCTTCATCCAAAGTAGTTGGGCATAGCATGCACCGGCCACCACATACTCAGCCTCAGTGGTGGACAAAGCAACAGAGTTTTGCTTCTTAGAGCTCCAAGACACCAAAGACCTACCAATAAATTAGCAAGTCCGGGTAGTACTCTTTTGGTTTACTTTGCAACCGGCATAATCCGAATTAGAATAGCCAAGTAACTCGAAAGTGGAGCCCATAGGATACCACAAGCCAAGATTAGGAGTGTGCACTAAATACCGAAAATTCTCTTAACCGCCACAAGGTGACATTCTTTCGGATTAGCTTGAAATCTTACACACATGCAAAACACTAAGCATGATATCGGTCCTAGATGCACAAAGGTGAAGGAGGGTTCCAATCATGGAGCGATATACCTTTTGATCGACGTCCTTTCCTCCTTGATCAAGATCAAGATGTCCATTGGTTGACATAGGTGTCTTGATGGGCCTGGCCTTATCCATGTCAAACTTCTTCAACATGTCATTGGTGTACTAGGTTTGACTTATGAACGTGCCATCCTTGAGTTGCTTGATTTGAAATCCTAGAAAGAACTTCAACTCACCCATCATGGACATCTCGAACCTATTCGTCATAATCCTACTAAATTCCTCACAAAAAGCCACATTAGTACTATCAAATATTATGTCATCGACATATATTTGGCAAACAAAGATATCATTATTGACTTTGCGAGTAAATAAAGTAGCATCGGCCTTTCCTATCTCAAACCCTTGTTTGAGTAGGAAATCCTTCAAGCAATCATACCAAGCTCTAGGGGCTTGTTTGAGCCCATAGAGTGCCTTGTCAAGCTTGTAGACATGGTTGGGATACTTGGGTCTTCAAAGCCCGGTGGTTGCTCTACATGCACAAACTCAGATAGGGGGGCATTGAGAAATGCACTCTTCATGTCCATTTGATATAGCTTGAAATCGTGATGAGCAGCACAGGCAAGTAGAATATGAATTGATTCTAGCCTAGCCACCAGTGCATAGGTCTCCCCAAAATCCAAGCCTTCAATTTGAGTGAATCCTTGAGCCACCAACCTTGCCTTGCTCCTTGTCACCACACCACGCTCATCTTGCTTGTTACGGAAGACCCACTTGGTTCCAATCACATTTTGCTTGGGCCTTTCCACCAAGGACTAGACTTCATTCCGAGTGAAGTTGTGCAACTCCTCTTGCATGGCTATCATCCAATCTGGATCATCAAGTGCCTCTTCCACCCTACAAGGTTCTAGAGGAGAAACAAACAAGTAATGCTCACAAAAACTTGCTAAACGGGAATGTGTCATTACCCCTCGTCGAATGCTCCCCAATATGTTATCAACGAGATGATCCCGTTGAATGGAATGATGAACTCTTGGATATGGCACTTGAGTTGATCTTTGGATGGGGCCATCATCTTTATCATCATGGTCTTGACTGATTTGAGGATCAAAACCATGGTCTTGAGGAGAGTTGTCTTTATTTCTTTCTCGATTGTTGAGTTGAGGTCGAGCTTGCTCATCACCATTGATAGCATCATCTTGATGTGAATGACCTTGTGCATCATTTGATCTTCCATCATTTCTTGTTGTGGAAGCTTCACCATGTTCATTGGGTGAGACATGATGAATGGTAGGATCATGATCAACATGCACAATGGTGTCTTCATCTTCTTTTGTACTTCGATGGGCTTTACCTCACCAATGGCAAGCTTCTTGATAGCTTTATGAGGAGCTTCTTCATTACCTACAATCTTAACATTGACTTGATGTTGGTATTTATTAACGTGTCACTTATTTTAAGTAGCCACCTATTATAAACCTATATCTCCTAACATTACTTTACTAGGTTGTCATCCCTAGTGATGATGCCAAAGATGCTTGTTGGTACTACATAGCATTACTACTAGAATAATACTAAGTAGTTCTTTATCATTTTATGTGACTAGAAAGAATATATAAATATATGATTAAAAAGGATCTACAAGCGCACAAATAATATACCATTGTAGCACTTTACCCGAGAGTATTTTATGTATCGTTATTTATATTTTTACCATAGGGAAGGTGTAGCATGGACATGTATTGATAACTTATACTATTGAAGGAGAAATAAACCATAACCAATGTTCTACTCATAACAGTGGTAAGTCATAGGATAATATATATATATATATATATATATATATATATATATATATATATATATATATGATAAGTATTGATCAATAATAATGATAAATCACTCAAAGGTACTCCTTTCTATGGTATTAGCATGGTCAGGTAGAATATTAGAGGAATAATTCCTAAGTTATTCCTAATTACAAGTCAAAGCATACATTGATTAGTGCAATTATACCTAGTAGTCATTGCTAAGATCATCCTCATATCTACACATAAGGGATATTACTAAGGAAGATTAAGAACAGAGCTTGCCCTTCCTTCGTAACCGAACCCTACGGGCACCTATATTCGAGGAGTGGACGACAAAGGACTCAATGAGAGTGTCACATCCGTGATATACCACATGACCCAGAATATAGGTTGTATCCGCAGGTAAACAATGTATAAGCACCACGCTTACACAATGTCGACCACTCACCCCATATGTAGTGGAGCAAGTGCTATATGAACTTATGCATGGATATAATGATAAACTAGCTATACTAAGCATATTACCAAAGTAGACGATGAACATTATAATAAAGAACATGAATAAGATGAATACTAATATTGTCATAACAATTGTAACTAGCATATAAAAGTAATGGAGAAACAAAAGAGAGAGGGTACAAAGATTATACTGAACCACGCTCTTGACAAGATCGGGAATCCAAGCGAAGCCTGCTTGCCTCCCTCTAGACCTAGCCTAACTAGCTATGCCCTAGAATATAGTGGAGCTCTGAGGAAGATTAGGGTTTCTGTCTTCTCAAATGACTTATCTCCTTTAGGGGGGCAGTGGCTGATATATATAGGCCAGAGCGTCCAACATTAGCCCTTGGATCAAACCGACTTAAAGGACGATGTAGATGCAACCTAGGAGGTGGTGGAGAACCGACATTGAGAAGCGAAGGCTGATAGGTGGGCCCAGGTGCCAGGCGGCCCCACTTGGCAGCCTCTCACCCTCTGCTTTGGTGTGGAGTCCTCTCGAGTCTTCTAGAACCTTGTGGTATCTGTTTCGCTATGAATAAGCGCAATTAAATCTGACATGTAGGTCCACCTTGATGGTTTTCTGAATAAACCCTGCAAAAAATATAGATTCACCAAAACTCATGGAATTTGTTAGTTTAAACCCCTAAACCTTCATTGGTGATTATATTTATGCCCATATACATGTTATATTGATGGTTTATAATGGTTGTTAACCACCGTCAACACTTGCTCCTTTTGAGAGCCGTCGATTTCAATTAAACCGGTGGTTTTATTGAAAACACGATAACCATGTTCGTTAGTACCATAACCAAGCATGAAACCTTCATCAACCTTTGGTGTAAACTTTGAGCTTTTGGATTTCTTGCTAAGTATGAAACACTTACATCCAAAAACTCTAAAGTAGTGCACCTTAGGCTTTTTACTGGTTAGAAGTTCATAGGCGGTCTTTTCTCTTTTCTTGTGGAGATATAAGAGGTTGATGGCATGACATGCCATGTTGACCGCTTCCACCCAATAGTTGGTTGGAGTCTTGTACTCATCCAGCATTGCTCTTGCGGCTTCTATAAGCGTTCGGTTCTTCCTTTCTACAACACCATTTTGTTGTGGAGTGTATGGAACCGAAAACTCAGGCTTGATGTCTTCTTCATCAAGGAACTCTTCAATGTTGGTATTCTTGAACTCTGTCCCATTGTCACTTCTAACTCTCTTGATCTTGACATCAAACTCATTTTGTGCTCTTCTTGCAAACTTCTTCAAGATGCCTTGTACCTCACTCTTATCACACAAAAAGAACACCCAAGTGAAACGAGAATAATCATCAATAATTACAAAACCATATTTGTTACCACCAATGCTTATATAAGCGAAGGGTCCAAATATGTCCATGTGAAGCAATTGCAATGGCCTTTCGGTTGTTACAACTTTCTTGACGGGATGTTTTGCTCCGACTTGCTTTCCGGCTTGGCATGCGCTACAAATTCTATCTTTCTCAAAAGAAACATTTATTAGTCCAAAGATGTGTTCACCTTTTTTAAGTTTGGCCAAGTTCCTCATCCCAACATGGGCAAGTCAGCGATGCCATAACCAACCCATGCTAGATTTTACCATTAAACAAGTCTTGGGATTTACTCTATTTGATGTGAAATCAACTAGATAGAGTTTTCCTTTTAGATGACCCATAAATGCAATAGAGGAATCCTCCCTTCTATAGACTTTCACACCCTTATCCGTAAAGAGACAATTGTAACCCATCTCACAAAGTTGCGAAACGGGTAACAAATTGTATCTCAACAAATTCACAAGTAAAACATTGGAAATAGAGTTGTCATTTGAGATAGCAATTTTACCCAAACCGAGTACTTCTCCTTTTCCATTATCACCAAACACAATGTTTCCACTTTGTTAATGACTAGGTTGGAATAATGTGAACATAACCTTCTCTCCGATCATATGATTGGTGCATCCACTATCCAACACCCAACTTGTTCCACTAGAGAAGTATTCCTACAAAGAGAAATCAAGCTTTGGTTTTAGGTACCCAAAAAGATTTGGGTCCTAGGGGGTTAGTCACATAAAACTTGGGCACCCAAACACTCCTCATAATCTCTTTTCCCTTTTGGGCACCAACATACTTCACCATGATCTTGCCATCCTTGCCCCAACAACACATGTAATCACTAGCATAGCATTGTGGGAGTGGTGCTTGTGGTTTGGGGGCCTCCACTTGCTTTGTCTTGTTTGTCTTGTCACTTGTAGGTGCAACCTTGGAAATGTAGACCTTGTTGTTTGCCTTGCATATGAGCTCATCAAGAGCAACACCCTTGTTGAACTTTACACAAGGCACACCATTGATCATACTCCTTCCATTGGCCTTTCCATCACATCTATTGTTGCCAATGCCTTCCTTGATGGATGGGTGCCTTGATGATTTTGTATATAGTCTTGTTGGATTGCTCTTGACACTTGCACCCATTCTTCAAGGTCATCTTCAACCTATGAATCTCCTTGTCTTTCTTCTCTAGCTCAACAAGGTTAGTTGCATATGCATTTACATCAATTTTATAGCATCTTTTACAACCATTACTATTGGAGACATTAGAGTCTTCGGTTGCCTTAGGAGAAGTTGAAGTGTTAGCCCAAAGAGTACTATAGTTTAGCTCAAGATTTTGGTATTTTTCTTCCAAGCTTGTGAGGCTTTCTTGAGCTATACTTTTCTCATTCTTGAGGCTAGATACTTGATCATTAAATGAGGAATGTTCTTTAGTCAATTTCCCAATAGTGTCATTGGCTAAAGACAATTCAATGGTTAACTTTTCAACCTTCATCTTTTCCTCAGCGATAGATGTTTCAATTGCAAGGTTCTTATCTCTCTCTTGAGTGATTATGTCTCCTTGCATCTCCAAGCATCTATCCCTCTTCTCTAATTTCTTCATTAGCTTTTTTATTTTAGTGTAGGCCTTTTTACCAAATTTCTTTATCATGGTTGCTTCAAGTTCTTCTATGTTCTCATCACAACTATCATACTCATCACTAGAGGGATCGGGTGAAACATTACCTTCTCCCCCTTAGCCATGAGGCAAGTTGGAGTGTAGTAGTCGTTGTCAATGAGGTTGGAGAAGAGCCTTGGTGATGAAGATAAGTTGGGGAAGAGTTTTGGTGGTGAAGACGAGTCGGAGAAGATCATGGTTGGTGACGAAGAATGGTGGATGGCGATGTTTGCGGCTCCTTTCTTCTTCTTCTCATCATCACTTAAGTCACTATCATTTGACTCACATTCTTCACCAAGATGAGCTTCACCTCTCTTCTTGCCTTTGTTCTTCTTGTCTTCATCCTTGTTGTACTTGTTCTTCTTCTCATTAGGACAATCGGCTATGAAGTGACTAGTTTGGCCACACCCATAGCAAAACCTCTTCTTGTTCCTTCTTTTCCCATCATCGTAAGTCTTGCGGTTGCTCTTCTTCTTTATGAACTTTCTAAAGTTTCTAATGATGAGTGCAACTTCTTCATCAGACTCTTCTTCTTCACTTGAGCAATCATCCTTCATTTTCTTCTTCTTCTCTTGACTAGAAGATTTGCCTTCATGAGCATGAGTTGCCTTTAGGGCTACATTCTTGTTGTATCCCATTGCATTAGGATTTTGATTGTGAGCATTGATTGCATATTCATCTAGACACTCATGATGCTTGAGCTTTGAAAGAACTTCTTGGGGTGTCATCTCATCATAACCGGGCCTTTCCATGATCACGGACACTAGCATGTTGTTCTTGGCTCTATAGGTTCTTAACATCTTCCTAGCAACCTTGTTGTCATCCCATTCGGTGCTTCCAAGAGCTCTTATGCGGTTGACCAATGCCATAAGCCTATCAAACATAGATTGGGTTGTTTCATTTTGCAAGAACACAAATCTTTCCAATTCATCATGAAGTCACTCAATATTGCCTTTTATCACACTCTTATCTCCTTCAAATGACACTTTCAAAATGTCCCATATTTGCTTTGCACTTTCCATTCCATTCACCTTTCTAAACTCATCCGGGCCTAGGCTTGACACAAGCAATGCTACAGCTTCTGCATTTTGATGGAGATTGTTCACTTCTTCCAGAGTTATCTCTCTATCTTCATCGGTAGGAATCATCACACCAACATCCACAACTTCTCAAAGTCTTGCGACAATGAGATGCATCTTCATCTTGTAAGACCAATTGGTGTATCTTGTTCCATCAAAGTGAGGTGGCTTGCTGAGGTTTATGGAAGGAGAACGTTGAGGTGACCTTTGATGAGTTGTCCATAATCAAATCCCATGTTTGAATACATTCCTTTTCCATGAGCATGCTCGCCTACTCCAACATCACTTGCATTGTCTTATAGCATTTTCAACCTTCTTGCTTAGCTCTTCCTTCATCTTGCTAATCTCATCTTGCATCTTCTTCATTTCATCTTGGAATAGCTTTGCTTGCTTAGCCATCAACTTTTTTGCAATATGCTTGGCCATCTCGGTGGCAACGGCTTTCATCTTTTCGATGTCTGACATTGTTTCTTCTCACGCGGTGAAGCGCTAAAAGAAGACCTTGCTCTGATACCAATTGAAATGATCTAACAATGTCTAGAGGGGGGGGGTGAATAGGCATATCTAAAAACTTACTGCAAAGGTTAGGTTCAAATTTGTCAGCCACTATTGGAAGTCCCGATAGTTTGGATCGGAACTCCCGACGTCATCAGAAGTTTCGGCACAAACTGTCTGAAGTCCCGACGCCTACGTGAACTACAAAAGCAGTGCCAAATTTAACTTTGTTGATATATAATCTTACAACCCCACTTCCTAGTGGTTTGGTGAAAATGTTGGGTCACTCCCTTGATGTCAAAATGCCTCCAAATCGTGGATCGAGTCCAAACCCTAAAAAAAGCTTGAGAGAGAGAGAGACAAACAAATACAAGTAATTTCAAGCAAATCACAACAACAATAAGCACGCAGGACACAAGGATTTATCCTGAGGTTTGGCAACCTCACAAAGAAGCTCCTATGTCCTCATTGTTGAGGTGACCACAAAGGTCAGAGTCTCTTTCACCTCCTTGCCTCTCTCAAAGCAACCACAAAGGTCACTAGAGCTTTCCACTAAGAAATCAAGGGTAATACAAATTTTCCAAGGCTCTTCCACAAGATGGAAGCTCTTGGGTGATGCCTAGACAGCTAGGACCAAATCCCCAAGAGTAATAGCGCAAATCCAACCGGCTTCATGAAGAAATCAAGTGCTCAAGCTTGCCAAAGTGATTTTCTCACTCAATCCACTCTCCTATCACTCAAATCCTTGGGGGAATCGAAGTTAGGAGCAAAGGGGAGAGGGGAGAGGAGCCTTGAATGCTTGGGAGCTAATTTGGATGAAGGTTGGTGGCAGTGAATGAGTGGGTGACGGTTAGAAGAGAGGAGAGAGCTATTTATACTCATAGTAGAAATCTAACCATTTAGATCTATGTTAGAAGTTCCGACGCAAATCTCAGGACTTCCGACCTCTATAGAAAACACTGTCCATAGCTAGGTCAAAGTCACTACGAGCAGGTCAACATTGGAACTCCCGGCATATGTCGGGACTTTCGACGGTCGGGACTCCCGACATACGTCGGGACTTCCGACGAGAGCGGTCAGCGAGCCAGCCAAGGTCCAGGTGTCGGGACTCCTGACCTGAGTTGGGACTTCTAACCATTAGGAGTTCTGACTCACATCAGGACTTCCAACAACCACAATCACTACACAAGCTAAGTGACTGGGCGCTAGGACTTCCGACCGTTGGGAGTTCCGACTTACGTCTAGACTTCCGACAACAAAAGTCCTAAAAAGATATTCTATGTGCTCGTGAAGTGCTAGAGTGTCTCTCTTTTGATTTTATTTTTATACTTGAGCACACTATCTTCCTCCGACCACCTAAATTTGCATCCCTCTTAATAGTGTGGCAAACCTAAACTCAAAAGCATGAAATTTAAACTTGAAGATCGTTTTGAGTTCGTCCACCATTTGTACTTGAAGAATTTGAGGGATACCATTTCATTTTTATCAACTCTTTGAATCTTTCATGGGACTAATAACTGCGACATATCTCATTAAGATCACATTAGTCCCTAATTTGGATATCATCAATACACCAAAATCCACATAGGGGGCAAATGCACTTTCAGATGTCATAAATATTTTAATTCTCTCTACAATTTTGGTCAAACTTGAAATACTTTGATTCTCCAAAAAGTTGAAATGACTTATAATTTGGGACATCAAGAGAAATAGTCAAGGTTATAGTACATGATCTAAAATTTTTGTTCAGATGTTAAAAAATCGAATAAAAATACAACAAGCACTAAATTTTGAATTAAGCCACCATGGATAAATAAAATTGTTGCAAATAGTAATATCGTAAGTTAAAAAGCCAAAATATAGATTGGTAGGTATCGTTGAAGCGATGCAACATATACCAGAAGATAAGTGTACTGACCATCCACCACATCTCTCTTAATATCATCAATAATCAGGCGTTAGTTGGTAATAGCACTTTATCAAGGGTTAAGCATATACCTCCTCTTATAAGTCTCCTTGCCCCTATTCATCATCTGCTTCATTCCGTAGCACATAGAGCCATAAGCTAAAATTTGTGTCACGAACAACTCACAAATAAAACCCTTAGTCCACTTGACTGTCATTCCTTGCCTCTTGCGCATCCCCTTGAGCTAAGCAAGTCGCTAATGTGTCGGACTTGAGTCCACTCCGAGCCCATTGAACCTTCTCCTTGAAGTGAAACTTTCCCACTTTAGGTCTTGTTTGGATGCACATGTATTCATCTCAATCCACATGTATTAAAGTGGATTGGAGTGTAATTGAACTAAATTTCATTCTATTCAACTCCAACACATGTGGATTGAGGTGGATACACATGAATCCAAACAAGGCTTTAAGCTGAACCTTTGAAATCCAAACCCTTATACCTCAACTTCTACTCCTATATCTTTCCCAACAAGTACCTTATTTTTAATGGCTTAGCTTTCATCACATGGCCTAGAGGCCCTTAAGCTAGATACTTGTAATTACCTCCTCCTAAGAAAAGCTATTATGTGTTCATCATTTAGAATTGGTTCTTGATTTGTTTTTGTCTTACAAAAACTTTGTTTGCTTTGATGCTTTGAGTTGTAATAAGTTGGTCTGAATCCTCTTCAACAAGGATGAAGCCAGAAACCACTTTCCATTATTAAAAAAATGTGTTAGCCAATGATACATCGACCTCCATCCTATGTCTTTCAAGCCCCTTGTAAAATTAGGCCTCCACCATGGTCTTCGAGCCAAGATCATCATCTTGAATCAAAAATCTGGGGAAAACTAACAAATCTTGGTAACCCCTCTTGCTGAACCATCTTGCTAGCTATGATCTCATTCTCTTTCTATGATCCACTGTGATGTCCCAAGCATTAACATGGGGTTATGGAAATTTGGAGCACCTTTAAAAATTAAAATCTTCCTTTGGTACTTACGTCAGGGGTAATACTAACAAAGGATAATTTAGCTAAACACAATTGGCAAAGTAGCAAGACATGTTGCTTCTGTCATAAGAAAGCGAGGATCAAACACTTATTTTTTGAATGCCAATTTGCAAAAATAGTTTGGTCTATTACATAGGTGGTTTTAGGACTTTGCCAACCCCATAGTGTACCACATATGTTTGGTAGTTGGTGTCATGGGGTCGAAACCATGGCAAGCATGTTGTTTGAGTCGGTGTTAGAGTACGGGGTCTTTGGTGGCTCGGGTGGACTCAGGAACACAAGAATCACGCAGAGAAGATGCAACAATTTATCCTGGTTTGGGCCAATTCGGTCCCTACATCTAGCAGTTGATGATCCTTATACTCAAGAGCACCCAAAATCTGGGGGTTTACAACAGAGTGTAAAAGAAGAGAAGTTTGGTAGGGGGTTAGCTCGGTGCTAATCCTAAGGTTGCCTCGCAGCCAGTGGAGTCTCCCCATCATCAGAGACGAAGGAGACGGTAGGATGTGGTGGAAGAGAGGCTCTCGGTGCAGAGCGGAGGCAGATGGAATGAAATGGAGTGTCTGGTGATCGAACTCGCATCCTCCCCCCTCTAGGTCTGACCTTATCTCTTATATAACAAGATAGCATGGGTACAAGGTGGTTTGGGAGTTCTAGTCTATGGTCTACATGCGTCGGAGTCTAGGAGGGGCTTGCAGTGGTGCGTCATGGACCATCGAGCTGCCTTGGAGCCGAAGAAGCCTAGGCATTGTTCGGCTGCTCTGTTCTGACACTCTACGTGTCAGGTGCTGTCGATATGGACTGGCCTCCCCTAGGTGAGACCTTTTGGAGTCTTCTAGGTGATGAAGGAGGTCAGCTCCAGGGGCTGATGTGCGGGCCTAGAAGCCCCCGAAGGCTAGGGAAGCTTTGTCTTCTTATGTCACGCCCTGGATATGACCCTGTCGGAGGAGCAGTTGGTAGGGGCACGCCTTGGGAGCAATGCTAGGGAGCCCCTAGGCATCGGTAGCCTAGTGCTTGTCTTCTTGTGCCCAGGCCTTAGCTAGCATCATTAGTCAGACAGGAGCCAAGGACCGGGCTCGGTCGTGCTATAGATTGGGAGCCTAGGGCTCGAGGAAGCCCCCAGGCCCTAGGCGGAAGCTGTGGTCGAGTCAGGCTTAGCTGAGTCTCTTTGCCAGAGGGCGCGCATGAGCGTGCCCGATGGGCATAGCCCTCGAGCCCCCGAGCGATCCTGAAGGGGTCAGTTGGTGGGTCTTCTTCGTTCGGGAACCATGGAACCCAAGGCTTAATGTACCTGTATGTTAGGATCTCGTCAGTAGCCCCCGAGCCCTTCGTGGCCTCAATTGGCGTGATGGCAACAAAGGGCTAAATTCGATCTTCTGGTGACCAAACCCTCCTTGGCGGGGTTGGCTTCCGCTGGCGAGAGTGTTGTACCCTGCTTGGGGCCTTCTCATTCAGTGTGATGGATGGTGCTCGACTATCGAGGCTGAGCGAAGATTATGCTGATCCCTTTGTGGGTCCATGTCATATGGGTCTTCGACTTGAGCGAGAGCTCGGTGGAATCATCTAGGAGTCGCCAACTGTAGGCCTAGGGGTGCCCTCCTTTCTGACTAGAGCCTGCCATGGGTCAGGTGATCAAGAGCGCTGGGCTCTAGCTCAAGGCCTTCTAATCATCCAGATCTCCACACCCCTCTATGGGCTACGATAACAGGTCCCGATCCTCTCAAGTCGGCCTTCTAGGGTTGACCCTCTACAACCATAGATTGGGGAAGTAGGAGCATGCCAAGGCTCGAACGAAGGCCCTCGTTGGGCCCACTGCTCAGCGGCTCCCGACCCAACTCTAGGGAGTTGGTTGGTTTTGGGGGATGCGCCATCTGAGGGCCCACTGATCGAGGGGTCGGGCTGCTCTGTCTAGGGAGCCGGCACAACCCTCGAGTCCATTTTAAGGCCTCCTTGCCAGCAAAGGGGGTGGCTTCTGGGTGCGTCCCATCTGCTGACGCCTTGTGAAGGCGGTTCAAGGTGTCTGGGTTGTCGTGCCTAGTGGAGGAGTTATGATGCATGCGCGCCTCCTCGTGCCATCCCGTCTTATCTGGGAGATGGGATGTCGGGGCCACATGGAGCAGATCTGGGGGAGGAGGAGCCACGGCACTTGGTGCACATGGATCTAAGCCATCGATGATAGCAGGTGGGCCAAAGGGGAGGCGGATCCCCCCAAGTCCCATGAGGAGGCGTGTGCGAAGTGGGTGGCGCACATGGGGGAAAGTCGAGCAGAGACTTGACTCATTGCAAGTGGTTCCCCGACTCTACCTTTACTGCATGGTTGTCATCACGCAACCGCCCGGAGGTGTGCCACAGGGATTGAAGGTACGCCTAGCTGGTTCCCTAGGGTCCTTTGTAGCCACTGATGGCTGATTGGAGGGCCCAGAGCCGCTCATAGCGCACCACCTTTAGCTATAAAGGGAGGCCCCTAGGGGACACGGCATCTTCGATCCCTTCCTATGGCCCCTTCTCTTCTTCTTCAGATCCATCTTCTTCGGCGGCAATGGTGGTGGCCATGATGTGTGATGCTTCCCTTCGAGTGAGCTTGGTGTTGTCCATCAGGCGACTAGGTCTTCGAGGGTGGAAGGACTCTAGTGAAGCATGCCGCCACAACTACATGAGGTGGCAAGAGATACTCCACGGCGCTGCACGGATTCCGTTTCAAGTAGCGTGGGTGGCCGCCGATCTTCTCCGGTCTTTGTCTACGGTGGGGTTGATCAAACCCCTAGAGGCCCTCGACCTATAGCCCAGTAGTGCGAGTCCCATAAGGGGGTCGAGATGGCGCCTTGCTGAGCCTCTTCCCGTGGGATCCCCCGTACAC
This sequence comes from Miscanthus lutarioriparius, assembly GCA_904845875.1. Classification (NCBI taxonomy): domain Eukaryota; kingdom Viridiplantae; phylum Streptophyta; class Magnoliopsida; order Poales; family Poaceae; genus Miscanthus; species Miscanthus lutarioriparius. The sequence continues at coordinate 68,132,073 of CAJGYO010000004.1, read as the reverse complement.
GCACCTAAAGTAGGTTTGGGGAGGCAGGCCCCTTCTGGCATGGTAGGTTGGCCTCCACCGCAGGCGTCCCTCCACATCCTAGAGGAGGAGAGGAGATCATCATGGGGCTAGGGGGCCAACCCCATGCTGAGTAGAAGCGGTTTTTATCGCCGTATTGTCGGTTTTTCGAAGAAACATCGGCTAGTAAATTTGTAATTGTTGCGCGTTAGGCCCGGATGGTGCACTAAAGGACACAAGGTTTATACTGGTTTGGACTAAACATCCCTACATCTAGTCTACTGCTGCTGCTCATGTTATTAGTACCGAAAAAGGTTCGTAGTGGGGGGTACAAACGGTCGAGAGAGGGACGGGTCCCAAGTCTCTGATGGATTGGTCGAAAGGTCACCGAGAGTGTGGTCGCTGCTCAGCTGTGCGTGATGTATGTTGTTGAGTCGTGTCGGTTGGTCTCTCTGTGAGCTTATCCATCCCCTTAGCAGGGTGCCCTGCCCTCCCTTTTATAGACCAAGGGGGAGCAGGGGTTACATGTTGGAGAAAGGAGAAAAAACCAGAGGCCAAGGAGCCCTCCGAAGGTGTTGGGTCCTCCTTTTCCACTGAGCTAGCCTCGCTGACATGGCTAGATGGTGTCAGGGATGGGCACATTCGCGGACGCCTATGTGCTGATGACACCACACCCTTACCTGATCAACAAGTGGTCACGTCCCGCCCCCCCCCCGGCGCGTGTCGGACAAGGGTGTTGACCTATAGCCCTGTGGAGCGTGGACGGCGCGGTGACTGTGTGTTCGTCACTATAGAGGGCGCGATTCTCTTCTTGGACCATAGTGGTTGTCGTATGTTTATGTCAGGTTTTCCACCCAAGGGCTGAAGGCGGCGCTTACAACACTATTCGGACTCTACCCTATCCGGAATGGTCTAAAGCGCCCATCCTGTCGTACCCTGGCGGTCCATTCCTGCCGTGGTGCAGGGCATGGTCTTTGGTGCTACGTTTGTCTCGAATGTCATGTCGTACCCTGTGCTCATCATTATGAAGGCGCAAGGTGTTCTCATCGGGCGAGGTAGAGTCTGCCCTCGCCCGTCGGGCAAGGCGAAGCCTGTCCTCGGCCATTGGGTGAGGCTGAAATTGCCCTCGAACGTCGGACGAGGTGGAGCCATCCCTCGGACGTCGGGCGCGGTGGAGCCTGCCCCCAAACGTCGGGCGAGGCGGAGCCAGCCCTCGGGGGTTGGGCGAGGCAGAGCCTAGCCCTCGGGGGTTGGGCGAGGTGGAGCTAGCCCTTGAGGCCGGGCGAGGCGGAACCAGTCTTCCATCGTTCGGACAAGAAACACAGTAGCGTTCTCGTCTGATCGGAAGTGTCAACGTTCGATGGTCATTAGTTCCACCTCATTAGGTACCCCAGTATTAGGTCCCCGATAGTAGCTCCTGAGCCCCCGGGTGATTTGGGTAGAATTGCCTGAGGGGTGTTTCGGTTCGCCAGAGGGTGCGCGGCGCAGCACCGATGGGTGTAGCCCCCGAGCCCCCGGGTGATTTGGGCAGAATCGCCCGAGGGGTGTTTCGGTTCGCCACAGGGTGCGCGCGAGCGCACCCGATGGGTGTAGCCCCCGAGCCCCCGGGTGATTCGGGCAGAATCGCCCGGGGGGTGTTTCAGACCCTTCGTGGGTAAGGCTATGAGACTCGGTTTCTGTCAATTAGATACCTTTAAGGGGACCCTGGTATCCCGTTCACAGGGATTTCATCAAGGGTCAGCCTGGCTAGGGCTCGACCGTGGATCGAGGCCCTACTGATGTTCATGTACCTGGGTCTTAGTCGCTCGTGGGCCTATCCCTCGTTGGGATGGCCATCGAGACTGTCGAGCTGACCCTTGGGCTTTTTGGGCCCATATGGGCCGAAGAAGAGATTTTCTGGCCCGTATCCCCTCCACAGGGAAAGAGTCCGATCCGCTCGGGAAGCCGAACCGTCCAGGGCAATTTTGGTGTGAAAGGATAGGGATCACGAGGGCGCATATCCCGCGACGTGATGCGGCTGCATGTCATGGCGGGCTCGGAGATCGAGGCGGAAGGTTGCGCTTCTCGCATTCGTCGCCCCTATAAAACCACGGGGTTCGCCCCCAGGGTTCCATACTCTGCCTTTTTGCCTTCGCATCGCCAACCTCCGCCGCCAATTGCCAGAGCCTCCCACACCAGTACTGCCGCCGCCATCAAGCTTGCATCCACATCGCAGCCACCATCGAGCTTGCATCCACCCCCCTTTCCCATCATTTCAATGGAGTCGTGGTGCAGATCCAACATTACCTCTCAGCGCCTGGAGGGCCTCATCCGCCGTGGCCTCCTTCGCCCATTGTCTGCCTTCGCGGAGTGGCTGCTGCCTGGTGATGAGGATGAGCCGTCGCCTCCCAAGGGATATGTTGTGTCCTTTGCTCTCTTCCATGAGCAGGGATTCACCGTTCCTACCCATAAGTTTCTTTGGGGACTATTGGATTACTACCAGGTGGAGTTGCAGCATCTTAATCCCAATGGGATCCAGCATATTGCGGTGTTCGTCGCCCTGTGCGAGGGGTTCCTGGGGATTAGTCCCCACTTTGATCTGTGGCGGCACTTCTTCACCATCAATCTGTCGAAGAAGCAGGTCGGGAAGCAGGAGCTGAGCATGCCGATAGGTTGTGCTAGCATTCATCTGCACAACACCTGGGCGAACGACTACCCGTTGATGCGCTTGTCGACCTCCAACAAGGGGTGGCACTAGTAGTGGTTCTACGTCAAGGACGACGTGACCGCCCCCTTGATGGTGTACACCGGGTGCCTCATCGAACAGGCTCCGGGGTCGTGGAAGTGGGGTGTCCTGGACAAAGATAAGAAGAGGATCAAGGACTACCTCGCCACCCTCCAAATTATGAAGGATAGGGGCATGAAGGGGTCGGGGATCATCGTCGCCTACCACACGCGGAGGGTGGCACCACTGATGCGCCGCGCGCTCCCCCTGTACCTGATGGCGCCCGGGGCATCGCTTGAAGGGACAACGCTCGCCGATGGAGCACTCCCCCCCACCGAAGTGGCGCAACGAATCAAGGAGGTGATGGAGCCTTCGAAGGACACCGCCGGCGTTGTCCTTGACTTCATATATCCGGTGCCGGGACATCCTCCGATGTGGCCGAAGCCGGGGTTCATCGATTTCGTAAGTTCCCCTTTCCCGTGCCTTTTCTTTGCTTGAATTTCCAACCCTTTGACGCTGACCTTGGGGTAGCAGGACCAGCTGAGGAGACTTGTCCTCGGGGATAGCCTGGCTCTGCTGCCGAAGGATCGGGTCCTGGCAACAGCGAATCGCATGGCGGCCGAGTGGGACAAGAGGACGAGGAAGCTCCAAAAGAAGAAGATGCTATGGAGGCAGCAAGCACGAGATCGAGGAGAGGAAATAAGCAGTGATGACAATGACGACGACGATGAGGTAGCCACTAGCATGGATTGGGACATCCTGGAGGACGAGGATATGCTGACAGACACTCATCGGCCCATGTAGGGACCCTTCCTGTTCCATGCGGAGGGAAGCGAGTCCGTGAGGTCAGTGGAGGTGGGCTAAAACATCGGCCCGTCCTCGGGGCCGGTGGGAGCCGAAGAATCTGCCGCCCCATCCGGGGTGCCGCCGAAGGATCGGTGGATGGGGGGAGGCGGATTGGCTGCCGCCCCTGAGGTGCTGATGGAGGGGGCGGCTCTACTGTCGCGCCCCATGAGCTGATGGGGGCGAGCGGGTCTGCCGCCGTGCCCCATGAGCTGTCGTTGCTGCATCCTCGGAGATAAGGGAGACGAGCCCCCCTGCCCGGGAGCAGGGGGCAGGCTCAAAGCGGTCCCACCTAGACGAGTCGAGGCAGGGGTCTAGGGGTTCATCCCCAAAACATTCTCGCCACCCAAAGGCGCCAGAGTAGGCCACTGACTCCCCTATTTTCCCCCTCTTTATTTTTCTGTTTCGACCTTATGCCTTTTTCCCTCTTGTAGATTCTTGCGACAGGGCCACTCTCTAGGGCTAGCACCCAAGAAGAGCCCTGCCCTAAGATGGACAGCGCTGCCCGACATTGCCCCAGTTTTGGGTAGGAGCGGTGCTGATGTTGTGGCCTCGTTGGTTGATCCGGTGGCGCCCGCGGTGGTTGCTGAGCAGGCGGCATCTTCCATGGTGGGTGCGGCACCGCCAGCTGGGGGTTCGATTTCACCGGTGGAGGTGGCCGTGACCGCACCAAGCTAGGAGCAGCCGGACGCAGGCATGGTGGTGTCCGAGGGGGCGGCGCAACCTGTGCCTCCGGCGGCCCAAGCGGCGGCGCCCGACATGGGCTGAACGGAGGAGGACGCGGCCGGAGGGTCCCCAACCCTGACGAGTCCGGCGCAGTAGGGCGCAGCCACGCTGGCGCCCGAGGGAGCAGCATAGTCTGTGCCACCGGAGGCCCAGGCGGAGGTGACCGTGACCGCGACAAGCCCGGCGACCAGCTGTGGCGCCCGAGGTGGGTCAGATGGAGGAGGACACGGTCAAAGGGTCTTCGGGCATTGTGGCGGTGGTGGAGAGGACTAGCAGGAGGTCACCCTTGGCCCTGTTATTGGGGGGCAGCCGCTCCCCCACGCGGGGGAGCCGCCGCTCCGGTGGATGGCCGCTGAGGACCCAACGTCAGCTCTTTTCTTGCTTGACGAGGCTGCCGAGAGCATGGAGCGGGAGAATCTTGACATCGGGTTCTCAGCTATGATGGATGCCTTGAGCCAGGCTAGTGGTGTCCTGCACGAAATCCTCGTTCCTACTGGCCGAGTATCCGCTTAATCTTCTCCCTCGTTTTCTTCTTTCTTCACGTATTTTTGTGTTTTCGTATTTTTGATACTGGTCTTCTTTTCAGTGTCTCGTTGCTCGTAGCCGGAACAAATCCCAATTCCTCCATGAGCAAAAGGTGAAATGGGACCGCCTTACCGAGGAGGCCCGGCTACGAGGAGATGTTGGCACGCAGCTCGCTGCCGCCCAGCAGCGGGAGGCCGAGGCGCGTCGGGACGCGGAGGAGATCCATGGGATGTTCAAGGACTTATCGGCGAGGGTGAAGCTGGACGAGGAGGCGGCCGCCAGGATCCGAAAGGAGCAGGATGAGCTACTCCAGAAGGATGCCGCGGCCAGTCAGTGGGCCGTCGAGGTCCTGGCTGAGCTGGAGAAGGAGCAGGATCTTAGGCGGAAGGCCGAGGATAGGTCCATGGCCCTACAGCAGAGGGTGGACCAGGACGTCGAGGTGATCGCCCGGTTGCGCGGGGAGCGGGACGAGCTACGCCGGACCGAAGAAAGACTTCACTCGGAGCGCAGCACGGCCCGCGAGGATCACGACTGGGCCATCCGAGGGAACAACGAGGCGCGTCGGGAGGCCAGGGCCCTCCGGGCAGATCTTGGAGACGCAGTGGCCCGAAGGCTGGAGGCCGAGGAAATTTTTGCTGGGCTGGGCATGGAACTCGCCAAGGTGCGGGGGCTTCTTCAGGTCAAAAGTGATCAGCACGATCTCCTATGCTCTATCGTCATGGCGGTCTGCGATGACCTGTAGGTGGCGCAAGAGGAGGGGACCAGTTCCCTTACGACTCATGCCGCTGGCATAACAGCACGGGTCGGCCAGCTTGAGGAGGACGCCTTTCACGTCGGGATCACCCAAGCCTTCGCTGTTGCCCGCTCTCATTATGATCGGGAGATCAACCTGCAGGTAATGAGCCTCGGCTTCATGCCTGTCTATGAAGACCTTGAGCTGGACGAGATCGAGAATGCAGTGACTCCCCTTGCACGGAACCTGGTGAACAGGCTGAAAGAAACAGTTCTCCCTCCGTGGAAGTAGTTAGCTGAATAAGTTTGATAAACACTTATCTGTAATATGTGAACAAGTGTTGGTCCTTTTGTGTCCAAAAGTGGATTTGTGACTTTGTTTCGCACTTTTCTTTCATTTGTTTGATCTTACCTTCTTCCCTTTTTGCAATGAAAAAAGATTTATGCGACCGACCCTTCCATTTGTTAAGACCGTAGGGCCCGAGGTTTTTAGGGGAAATTTTGATTGTGCTGGTGAGCAAAATTACCATACCCATCTGGGCATGGGCTTTTTTTTGGTCTTACCAATCTGTTCCCCCGAACATTGCCGCCAGTCTTGATGCAAGGAAGAGGTCTGATGTAATGACTATTTCAAAAAAAGAAAGGAGGTACTCGTACCTTTATCAGCCCCCGAGTGAGATCCGTCCCCTTGCGGTCGCTGGGGTCGGATGTTACTGGAGATCGGAGCGAGGGTAGCGAACTTACGTTTATATTCACACGTACCCCTTACTTATGATTTTAGCGATCGCTGCGTCATCGTGCGTTTGGTCTTATCGCTAGTCCGGCCTTCCTCGAGCCCCCACGCGTGGTGGGGATTCGGTCAAGGGTCGGCTCATTTTGTGACTGTCACCCCATCCGTGGTTTTTCGCAACTAGAGGGGTTAAGGCGACGTCACTTGCCTTGATGGCTTGAGTGACGTGTTTCATGAGCTCGCTAACGGGGATGTTCAGACAGAATCCGATCCTGTTGCTTCGCGACAGGGTCGGCAAAGCCCTCGGGTGGCATTCCGTTGCTTCTTGCCCCGCCTTCCAATAGATTCCCCCTCAATGGGGTTTCTATGGGCTCGGCTAGAGGCTGGATAGAACTAGAAGGTTGAAATGACCCTATCCACCTCAATGCGGGTTGGGCGAAGGCCGCTGAGGCTCATCTGTGTTTTCTCCCCTAGCTCTTGTTCGATGTGAGGTGGCCCTAGACCCTTCGTGGGTCAGCCTTCGAACCTCGGTCTCTCGATCTTGGATTGAGCGGCTCGAGCCCCCGAGCCCCTTAGGGTCTGATAGGGGTCGGCCGTGTTTTGCGTGTTACCCCATCCTCGGTTTTTGCAACCGGAGGGGCTGAGTTGATGATACTTGCCATGATGGTTCGAGTGTCAGGCTCAATGAGCTCGCTGACGGGTATGTTCGTGTGGAATCTGGATCCATCATTCGCTGATGGGGTCGAGCAGAGCCCTTAACCCGCCTCCTGGCAGATGCCCGAGCCGTTCGTTGGGCTCAGGTGGCCCGTTGGCCTCTCCTCGATGGAGATTCTGTGGGTTTGGCTCGGGGTTAGAATCGAATGACATGTCCCTGTCCGCTTCTGAGTGGGGTCGGGTAAGGCCGCTAGGGCTCATCTCAGTTTTTCTCCCTTGGCTCTGTTTGACGCGAGGCGGCCTCGAGCCCTTCGTGGGCCGGCCTTTGAACCTCGGTCGGTCGCCGCTCATACTGAATGAGGTGGCTGCCGCTTTGTGATGCAACCCGAAGCGTTGAGATGTAGGGATTTGCATATGCAACATTTGGATGTATGAATTTAATGTGTAACTTTATTGAAATGAAAGTGGGGGTTGGTAATGTTACCTTGGTGATATGAGTGATGGGAAGCTCCTACCAGACATGTTCGTGAGAGGTTTGGGCCCGATGTTTGCGATGAGGTAGCGTAACCTACATCAGCATCGCTATTTTTTGTTCTTGTCCCTCGGTGGCGATCCGAGCCGCTCGATTGATTTAGGCATCCTAACAGCTTCTCCTCGAAGGAGGTTCTACAAGGGGACCCCTCCAAACCCTTCTCGGGAAGGCGGGAGCTAAGGCTTATGGCACGGGGAACTATGAGTTCGATTATGCTGGTGAACAAAAACTCTGTAGCCGTCGAGGCGTAGGGTCTGGCGGGGTACAAACGATTCGTAGTAGGGGGTACAAATGGTCGAGAGAGGGATGGGTCCCAAGTCTCTGATGGATTGGTCGAAAGGTCACCAAGAGCATGGTCACTGCTCAGCTGTGCGTGATGTATGTTGTTGAGTCATGTCGGTTGGTCTCTCTATGAGCTTATCCGTCCCCTTAGCGGGGTGCCCTGCCCTCCCTTTCATAGACCAAGGGGGAGCAGGGGTTACATGTTGGAGAAAGTAGAAAAAACTAGAGGCCAAGGAGCCCCTCCGAAGGTGTTGGGTCCTCCTTTTTCGCTGAGCTAGCCTCGCTGACATGGCCAGACAGTGTCAGGGATGGGCACGTTCGTCGGACGCCTATGTGCTGACGACGCCATGCCCTTACCTGATCAGCAAGTGGTCACGTCCTGTCCCCCCCCCCGGGCGGCGTGTCGGACAAGGGTGTTGACCTATAGCCCTGTGGGGGGTGGACGGTGCGGTGACTATGTGTTCATCACTGTAGAGGGCGTGAGTCTCTTGTTGGACCGTAGTGGTTGTCGTATGTTTATGTTAGGTTCTACAGCCAAGGGCTGAAGGCGGCACCTACAACACTATTCAGACTCTGCCCTATCCGGAATGGTCTAAAGCGCCCATCCCATCATACCCTGGCGGTACTTTCCTGCCGCGGTGCAGGGCAAGGTCCTCGGTGCTACGTTTGACTTGAATGTCATGTCGTACCCTGTGCTCATCATTATGAAGGCACAAGGTGTACTCGTCGGGCAAGTCAGAGTCTGCCCTCGGCCGTCGGGCAAGGCGGAGCCTGTCCTCACCATCGGGCGAGGTAGAAATTTCCCTCGGACGTTCGGACGAGGTGGAGCCAGCCCTCGGACGTCGGGCGCGGCGGAGCCTGCCCCCGGACATTGGGTGAGGCAAAGCCGGCCCTCGGGGGTCGGGCGAGGCGGAGCCTAGCCCTCAGGGGTCGGGCGAGGTGGAGCCAGCCCTTGGAGGTTGGGCGAGGTGGATCCAGTCTTCCGTCGTTCGGACAAGAAATGCAGTGGCATTCTCGTCTGATTGGAAGTGTCAACGTTCGATGGTCATTAGTTCAACCTCATTAGGTACCTCGGTATTAGGTCCCCGACACATATATTGTAATCAGTTCGTTCCCGACCAATAAAATGAAATTACTTTCGTGTGTAATCCCATTTTTCTCTTGAGTCATGCTCAAAGACTTGATCCCTCATTGGGCTTGGCTATTACGACGATGGCCTCATTGGCCAAGATCGCCGCTCCCATGCTACTAGCGGATAAGTTCGTGAGAACCCTAGGGGGAGATTCTCGGCTTCTCGACCGAGCCACTCATATAGTTCCCGAGCCCGTCTATCGGTGCACGGGGGCTCGCTGCCTCCCTCGTTGGGTCACCACGAGCGGCTGGAGGCTGATACTCAGACATCACTGTCCGACGATCAGGACGCTTCTGAGCGTCTCGGCTAGAGCCATGTGGGCTAATCTCCTGAGCAACCCTTGCACTTTCAGTTGCTTCGGGCGACCTTGAAGCCTAGTGGGCTGGTTTTGAACCCTCGGTGATGCCCCTTCTGGGGGGCCCTGGACTAGCATGCGGTGGGGTGGAACGATCCAATGAAGGATCGAGAGATAGGTAAATAGCTGCAAAGAAAAATGGAATGGACACAAGAGAGGGGAAACAGGACAAAGCTAGTAATGCGATGGTCGGGGCCACTCCGTTAGTTCCTTGCCAATCTTTTTCCTTCTCCTCCTGCTCTGTTCGTCCTATCCTCGCCTCGCTCAGGGGCCTTCTGGCGGTCCTCCTTCGGAAAGGTCAGCAAGTGGTTAGCTTAGTCGATCTTATGACGACACCGAGCCTTTGTTGGGATGGCTCGGGTCATGAAAGATAGAAAATAGAGTAGATAGAGGTAAATGAAGCAAGAGGGTCAGGAGGACGGGACTTAGGCGTTGCTTCTGGGCGGATGGCTTGGTGATGGCCTTCCCTCATGGGGAAAGGTCGAAACTCACCTTGATCGGGTCAGCCCCTTCGGGGGGCCAAGCGCCTGGATGGAGGGGCCAGCCGAGCCACCACTACCGCCAAAGGTCTTATCTACCTCGCTGATGCTAGGTCGGTCGAGCACCGCTGCCGTCTTGGTTGCTTCCTCCACCGGCACCTTCCTTCATCGTGGCCAGGTGAAATCTCTAGTTTGGTTTTGGTGAATTGATGAAACCCTAAGTGCTAACCTAGTTTATTAAGTGATCATGAGATAGGTAGCACATTCCAAGTGGTGAAGCAAATGAAGATCATGACATGATGATGGTGATGCCATGGTGATGATCAAGTGCTTGGACTTGAAAAGAAGAAAGAGAAAAACAAAAGGCTCAAGGCAAAGGTACAAATGGTAGGAGCCATTTAGTTTCGGTGATCGAGACACTTAGTGAGTGTGATCACATTTAGGATCGATAGCCGTACTATTAAGAGGGGTGAAACTCATATTGGAATGTTGTTATCAAAGTGCCACTAGATGCTCTAACTCATTGCATATGCATTTAGGATCTAGTGGAGTGCTAACACCCTTGAAAATGTTTGTGAAAATATGCTAACACATGTGCACAAGGTGATACACTTGGTGGTTGACACATTTGATCAAGGGTGAAGAAGATAGAGTTGAAAAGGAGTTAGTCACACTGGTCATGCAATGACCGGACGCTGGTCTCAGTAGGACCGTGCGTCCGATCAATGATACAGCAAAGACGCTGGCGTCGATCTTCGACCGGACACTGGGTCACTTGGTGACCGGACGCTGACAAGGTGAGTCCGGTTCGGCTAATGTGGTAGCGCATAGAAGAGTCACCGTGTGACCGGACACTGGGTGAGTCCGGTCGAGCATGACCGGACGCGTCCGGTCGTGAAAAATCATTTCTGGATGCTTACTAGAAATGACCGGACGCTGTGGTCTAGCGTCCGGTCACTTTACAGCAGCGCGTCCGGTCATCACTTGACCGTTGAGATTAGTCGATCGACATTTGAAGAGAGGGGACATGTGGCACGCATCGCGTGACCGGATGCTGAGGTCCAGCGTCCGATCAATATGACCGGAGCGTCCGGTCACCCCGCGTTGTGCCCAGTGAAGGGGTACAACGGCTCTATTTCATGGGGGCTTCTATTTAAGCCCCATGACTGGCTCAAGCTCACTCTCTTAGCCATTTGCATTGACATAGCAACCTTGTGAGCTTAGCCAAAGCCCTCCCACTCATCTCCATCATTGATTCATCATCTTTGTGAGATTGGGAGAGAATTCAAGTGCATTGCTTGAGTGTTTGCATCTAGAGGCACTTGGTGTTCATGTTTTGCTGCGGGATTCACTTGTTACTCTTGGTGGTTGCCACCACCTAGATGGCTTAGAGCAGCGAGGATCGTCGAGCGGAGGTTGGTGATTGTCTCTGGCTCCGATCGTGGTGATTGTGAGGGGTTCTTGACCTTTCCCCGGCGGAGAGCCAAAAGGTACTCTAGTGGATTGCTCGTGGCTTGTGTGATCCTCATCTTGTGATTGGTTGTGCGGCACCCTATTGAGGGTTTGGTATGTGATGCCAATTAGCGCGTGAACCTCCAAGTGAGTGAATCACCACAACGAGGACTAGCTTGCCGGCAAGCAAGTGAACCTCGATAAAAAATCATTGTGTTCATCATTTGATTCCGAGGTGATTGGTCTTCATTGGTATTCATTCTTGTGATTGATTGGCTCCTTCCTTGACACGGTTGTATAAACAAATTGCTCACTCTCTTTACATTACCGCAAACTAGTTGTCAAGCTCTTTAGTGTAGCTAGTTGTGAGAGCTTGTTAGTTTGCTTGTTCACTAAGTCTAGCATGGGTTGGTTATGGCATAGAAGGCTTGGTCATGTTGGAATGAAATAATTGAATAGATTGGTTAAGCATGACTTGGTTAGAGGCTTGAAAGATGTTGTGTTTGAGAAGGATAAACTTTGTAGCTCTTGTCAAGCCGGCAAACAAGTTGGAAACACCCATCCTAAGAAAAGCATGATGAGCACTAGTAAAGCATTTGAGTTATTGCACATGGACTTGTTTGGGCCAACACAATATACTAGCATCGGTGGTAACAAATATGGCTTTGTGATAGTGGATGCTTATACTAGATACACTTGGGTATTCTTTCTAGTGGACAAAAGTGATGTGTTTGCAACATTCAAATCATTTGTCAAGGGCATTCACAATGAGTTTAAAACAATCATCAAGAGAGTTAGAAGTGACAATGGTAGTGAGTTCAAGAACACTAGAATTGATGAGTTGTGTGATGAATTTGGAATTAGACATCAATTCTCGGCCAAGTACACTCCACAATCAAATGGCCTTGTTGATAGAAAGAATAGAACACTCATTGATATGGTAAGGTCTATGCTTAGTGAGTACAATGTGAGTCAATCTTTTCAGGCCAAAGCTATCAACATGGCTTGCTATTGTAGCAACCGCCTCTATTGTCACCCATTGAAAGAGAAGACACTATATGAGCTCTTAAATGGTAGAAAGCCCAATATTGCATATTTTCGGGTCTTTGGTTGCAGATGCTATATCTTGAAGAAAGGCACTAGATTAGGCAAATTTGACAAGAAATGTGATGAAGGATTCCTACTTGGTTACTCCACTACAAGCAAAGCATATAGAGTTTGGAATTTCAATAGTGGTACTCTTGAGGAAGTTCATGATGTTGAATTTGATGAAACCAAGGGTTCACAAGTAGAGAATGAGAACTTGGAAGATGTTAGAGGCATTCAACTTTCAAATGCCATGAAGAACATGGATGTTGGTGAATTGAGGCCTAGGCAAGTGAATGATGATGAAGATGATCAAGTGCAAGTGCTCTCTAACTCAAATGTGCAAGATGATACAAATCAAGCTATTACAAGTGGCTCTCATGACAATGAACAAGATCAAGTGGCTAGTACATCATCTCAATCCAATGATCAAGCAAGAAGTGCAAACTAGATCAAGATTGGCTTCATTTTGTGAGCACTTCTCATTTGTGTCATCCATTGAACCAAAGAAGATAGATGAAGCATTGAAGGATGTTGATTGGGTGAATGCTATGCATGAAGAATTGAATAACTTCACAAGAAATCAAGTATGGGAATTAGTAGAGACACCAAAGGGACACAATGTGATTGGAACCAAATGGGTCTTTAGAAACAAGCAAGATCAAGATGGGATAGTAGTAAGGAACAAAGCAAGATTGGTAGCACAAGGATATACACAAGTTGAAGGTCTTGACTTTGGAGAAACATATGCCCCGATTGCTAGATTGGAAGCAATTAGAATCTTGCTAGCCTATGCTTGTGCCCACAACATCAAACTCTATCAAATGGATGTCAAGAGTGCATTTCTCAATGGTTACATCAATGAAGAAGTATATGTTGAGCAACCTCCCGGTTTTGAAGATGATAGGAAGCCCGACCATGTGTACAAGTTGAAGAAGGCATTGTATGGCTTGAAGCAAGCACCTAGAGCATGGTATGAGAGATTGAGGGACTTCCTACTCTCTAAAGGGTTCATGATGGGCAAGGTTGACACCACTCTTTTCATCAAGAAGATTGGAAAAGATTTGTTTGTGTTGCAAATCTATGTAGATGACATCATATTTGGATCAACCAATCAAGACTTTTGTAATGAGTTTGGAAAGATGATGGCTAATGAGTTTGAGATGTCCATGATTGGATAGTTAAGTTACTTCCTTGGTCTTCAAATCAAACAATTGAAGAACGGTACATTTCTGAGTCAAGGCAAGTATATCAAGGACATGATCAAGAAGTTTGGCATGAATGATAGCAAAGCTATTAGTACACCAATGGGAACAAATGGGAACTTGATAGTGATGCAAGTGGCAATATGGTGGATCAAAAATTGTATCGGTCTATGATTGGAAGCCTACTCTATGTGACCGCATCAAGGCCAGATGTCATGTTTAGTGTATGCATGTGTGCAAGATTTCAAGCCTCACCAAGAGAAAGTCATTTGAAGGCTACAAAGAGAATATTGAGGTACTTGAAGCATACACAAAATGTTAGTTTGTGGTATCCCAAAGGAGCAAAGTTTGAGTTAGTTGGTTACTCCGACTCGGATTATGCGGGATGCAAGGTTGAAAGGAAGAGCACCTCAAGCACATGTCAATTGTTGGGAAGATCACTTGTTTCATGGTCATCAAAGAAGCAAAATAGTGTTGCATTATCAACCGTCGAAGCCGAATACATATCCGCTGGTAGTTGTTGTGCACAAATACTTTGGATGAAGGCTACTTTGAGTGACTTTGGAATCAAGTTCAAGAAAGTGCCATTTCCTATGTGACAATGAGAGTGCAATCAAGTTGACCAACAATCCGGTTCAACATGCAAGAACAAAGCACATTGATGTCCGCCACCATTTCATAAGAGATCATGAACAAAAAGGGGACATTTGCATTGAGAGTGTAGGCACCGAAGATCAACTTGCCAATATATTCACCAAGCCATTAGATGAGAAAAGGTTTTGCAAGCTAAGGAATGAGTTGAACATATTGGATTTCTCAAATATGTGTTGATGCACCCCCCACACACACACACTTATATGACATGCCTCTCCTTCGAGCAATCCAAGGTAAAAGTTGATTGGCATGGCATACATCCTTGATAAGGACTTGTTTAGTGCATCTAGACATCCTTCACATTTAATAGGCTCATTCATGAAAATCAAATGAATTTGATGATTGTATGGTACCACTATTTCTTCTATACTTATTTTGATCTAGTGGTAGCATATTACATGTTTGTGGGCTTGTAAACCTAGTGTTTGATCTAGAAAATGAGATCTAAGTGTTTAACTCAACATGGTACAAGATAACCCTTATTTAGAGGTGTGAAGAAGCTTGTCCTTGGATCAAACCGAGTTAAATGTCTTTGGCAAAATGATCTAGATTGGACCAAATTTGGGAAAATGATCCTCACCCCATTGATTGACATTGATAATCTCAACCTATCTACATTTTAAACCTTTGTGGTCATTGATGACAAAGGGGGAGAAAAACAAAGATAGTAGTACATGGGAAGAAAAACAAAGATATTAGTGTACTAAGATCATGAAAAGACAACAAAGGGGGAGAACTTGACATAGGGGGAGAGATATGACAAAGGAAAGGAATCAATTAAAATTTTGAGCACACAAGTAGGGGGAGCAAGCTCATGAACTTGTATGATGCATTTGAATGTGCATTTCATATGTTTGCTTGCATGGCACAAGTTTTAAATTTCAATATTCATGCTTGTGTGGTGTATGCTAGTTGTAGGTTTGAATGATGAAATGGAAATCTAGCATGCATAGGTTATCTAGTGATTTCATTTCCAAGTGTTTCCAGGTGGTATCGAGCTAACTATGGTGCTAAGGATGGTATAATGGTGCACTCCGATTGGTATCACGCTTCAAAGGTCCATCTTTTATACCTTAGCATCATTTGGTAGACATTGTCTCCTATATTTTCTATCTAAGCATATGTGCAAGCTACAATCCAAACTCTTAGCACATATGTAGGCGGAGCAATTGCTACCATATGGAGTTCATGAAACTTGTCAATATCCTTTTACACATAGTAAATATGCTTGGACAAGCAACATGGATTCAATTGAATTTCAATTCATATCTTTGTGAAAGGGTTGTCATCAATTACCAAAAAGGGGGAGATTAAAACCTCTAGTTTGGTTTTGGTGAATTGATGAAACCCTAAGTGCTAACCTAGTTTATCAAGTGATCATGAGATAGGTAGCACATTCCAAGTGGTGAAGCAAATGAAGATCATGACATGATGATGGTGATGCTCTAGCTAGATGCTCTAACTCATTGCATATGCATTTAGGATCTAGTGGAGTGCTAACACCCTTGAAAATGTTTGTGAAAATATGCTAACACATGTGCACAAGGTGATACACTTGGTGGTTGGCACATTTGAGTAAGGGTGAAGAAGATAGAGTTAAAAAGGAGTTAGTCACACTTGTCACGCAGTGAACGGACGCTGGTCTCAGTAGGACCGGTGCGTCCGATCAATGATGCAGCAAAGATGCTGGCGTCGGTCTTTGACCGGACGCTGGGTCACTTGGTGACCGGACGCTGACAAGGTGAGTCCGGTCCGGCTAATGTGGCAGTGCATAGAAGAGTCACCGTGTGACCGGACAATGGGTGAGTCCGATCGAGCATGACCGGACGCGTCCGGTCGTGAAAAATCATTTCTGGATGCTTACTGGAAATGACCGGACGCTGTGGTCCACCGTCTGGTCACTTTACAACAGCACGTCCGGTCATCACTTGACCGTTGAGATTGGGCGATCCACATTTGAAGAGAGGGGACATGTGGCACGCATCGCGTGACCGGACATTGAGGTCCAGCGTCCGGTCAATATGACCGGAGCGTCCGGTCACCCCGCGTTGTGCCCAATGAAGGGGTACAACAGCTCTATTTTGTGGGGGCTTCTATTTAAGCCCTATGGCTGGCTCAAGCTCACTCTCTTGGCCATTTGCATTGACATAGCAACCTTGTAAGCTTAGCCAAAGCCCTCCCACTCATCTCCATCATTGATTCATCATCTTTGTGAGATTGGGAGAGAATCCAAGTGCATTGCTTGAGTGTTTGCATCTAGAGGCACTTGGTGTTCGTGTTTCGCTATGGGATTCACTTGTTACTCTTGGTGGTTGCCGCCAGCTAGATGGCTTGGAGCAGCGAGGATCGTCGAGAGGAGATTGGTGATTGTCTCTGGCTCCAATCGTGGTGATTGTGAGAGGTTCTTGACCTTTCCCCGGTGGAGAGCCCAAAGGTACTCTAGTGGATTGCTCGTGGCTTTTGTGATCCACATCTTGTGATTGGTTGTGCGGCACCCTATTGAGGGTTTGGCATGTGATGCCAATTAGCGCGTGAACCTCCAAGTGAGTGAATCGCCACAACGAGGACTAGCTTGCCGGCAAGCAAGTGAACCTCGGTAAAAAATCATTGTGTTCATCATTTGATTCCAAGGTGATTGGTCTTCATTGGTATTCATTCTTGTGATTGATTGGCTCCTTCCTCGACATGGCGGTATAAACAAATTGCTCACTCTCTTTATATTACCGCAAACTAGTTGTCAAGCTCTTTAGTGTAGCTAGTTGTGAGAGCTTGTTAGTTTGGTTAGTGTGGCTCTTTAGTTAGCCTTTGAGAGCACACTAACTTAGTGTAGTGACATAGCTATTGTGTGGATAGAAACTATATAAACTAGAATTGTGGTAGGTTGCTTGCATTTTTTAGTAGGCTAGCGCAACACTTGCTTCGCCTCATAATTGTCTAACCGGTTTGTTAAGTGTTGTTGTAGAAATTTTTAATAGGCTATTCACCCTCCCTCTAGCCCTTAGGACCTTTCACTAGGGCCATCGAGAGCACAGGGGGTGACGAGTGTGGCCGCCTAGGCAATGCAGTCTTGCTCGTAGTAGTAGGCTTGCTCGAAGCTGCCCTCGACGGTGATGACCCCCTTCGGGCCGGGCATCTTGAGCTTGGGGTAGGTGTAGTTGGGGCGGCCATGAACTTGGTGAAGCACAGTCGACCGAGGAGGGTGTGGTAGACACTGAGGAAGTCGACGACCTCGAAGGTGAGTGGCTCCTTGCGGAAGTTGTCCAGCTAGCCAAAGGTGACGTTGAGCCGGATGCGCCTGAGGGGCACGACTTCCTTCCCTGGCAAAATATTAGAATGGCGCCTTGTTGGGGCGCAGGCTTCTCCAAGGGATGCCCATCTTGTCGAGGGTGCTAGCGTAGAGTATGTTGAGGTTGCTGCCCCCGTCCATCAGCACCTTAGTGAGGCATGTGGTGCCCATGATCGGGCTGACCACGAGCAGGTAGCGCCCCAGATGGGGGACGTGATCGGGATGGTCTTCTTGGTCGAAGGTGATGGCCATCTAGGACCACTAGAGCCGCATCGGGGTAGCGAGGGTGTGGACGGCGTTTGTCTCCGACTCGGTGATGCGGAGCTACCGGCGAGATTCATACGCCTGGGAGCCCCCAAAGATCATGAGGCAATGCTCGGCCTCGGGGAACTTGTTGTCTTCCTCCTGGGCTCCATCCGTCGGGTCACCAGCCTTTGAGGCAGGCTTCTGGGCCTTGCCCTATTGGCCGAGGGTGCTATGGATGTAGCCCTTCATGGTGGCGCAGTCCTTGAGAAGATGCTTCATTTGCCCCCTTTGAATGGGTAAGGGGACTAGAGCACCTTCTCAAAGTGTTCCAGGCGTGCAGCGTGCCCATAGGGCTGAGGTCTGGTGGCACGGTCGGCCGCAGTGACCATCTCCTCCCTGCAGCACTTTTTGGTCCTTGTTCCGCCTATCGCGGCGTCGCTAGGACAAGGCAGGATCGTCAACGCCGTCACCACCACTAAGGTGGCCGGTGGCCTTGGCTTTCCCACTGAAGTTGGCCTAGATGGCCTCCTCGCCGGTGGCGTACTAGGTGGCGACATCTAGGAGCTCCCACGTCATGCGTGGGGTCTCGCGGCCGAGCGTGTGGATGAGTGCCTCGCTAGTCATGCCACAAATGAAGGTGTTGATCACGTCAGCGTCGGTGATGTTTGAGAGCTCGTTGGATTCTTGGAGAAGCGCTAAATGTACTCCCGGAGGGTCTCAGCGGCCCTCTGCTTGCAGTTGTAGAGATCCTAGGAGTTCCCTAGGCATGTGTAGTTAACCTAGAAGTGGCCGATGAAGACCGCACGAAGATCGCCCTAGCAGCGGATGCTGCCAGGCTTGACCTGCTAGAGCCAAGCTCTGGTCGACCTTGATAGATGCAGAGAAAGGTACTGGATGGCGAAGTCATCGTCTGACCCCCGACCTTCATGGCAAGGCAATAGTCCTCTAGCCAATGGTCTAGGTTGGTCTCGCCATTGTACTTGGAGATGTGCGTCGATGATCAAAAATGCCTAGGGTAGGGGGCCACCCGGATCGCTACCCGAATGCTAGGTGGTAGAAGTGATCCGGGATGGGGCCCTCGCCCCGTCGCTCAGGGGTATAGGACTGTGCCTAAGCGTGGCGTCTAGCCTCGATGGTGTCATGGACATTGCGGTCGTCGCCGATCCGATACCTTGCGGGGGGGACACCGAGGAGAAAGGTCATGCCTTCACTCCTGCCAAGGCTTGGCGCCCTAGGTCCGTGGCCAGTCAGAGCTATTGTAGGGGGTGTCACCGCTGCTCCCCGCCGCCTGTGGGGTGTGAGCTTTGGAGCACCCCCCGTTCGCAGTGGTCGTTGTCTAGGACGGTTGGGAGAGCACGGCGTGGTGTGGCGCCGAGAGGCTGAACTCTTGGCCTGCTGCTCGAGGATGACGCGAAGGAGCCACTTTGCCTTGTTTAGTCGCTCGTTGGTCTTTGAGTCCGGCGCGTCGAAGATGTCTTCCAGGCGGCAAGCGGCGGCCGCCATGTTGTACGCCGCGTGGGGAAAGCAGAGGCTGCTAGGAGCCCCCGTGCAGGCGTTGTCGCCGTCGAGAGGATGCAGGTCTTGTTGCCATGCAAAGTCCTATTGTTGGCGCTCGAGCTCTGCCTTAGCAGCTTCTAGGTCCACCTACCGAGCGCGCAAGTGGTCTGCCTTCTCCTAAAGCGTGACTATGGGGACTCTAGTCCAACAGCGTGAGCCCGGGCACATCCTCAGGCTGAGCCTCGCCATCGATGTGGTAGCACATGCGCGGCGGGGCGTTGTAGTTGATGTCGTTAGAGTCATACTCCGGTTTGTCCCCTGAGAGGACCTCGAGGAAGCCACAGAGCGAGGGGACGTCAATCCCCGCTGCACCGGAGAGGATGATGCTCCACGGCACCTCGCGACTGATGAGGTGCTCTAGCTCCAACTGGAAGGACGCCACCATGTTCTATATCCCAAAAGGCAGGTCTGGGAGGTAGTACCAGAAGCAATCAGGCGGTGGGAGCACCTGACTGGTGGTGATCTGGTGGTGGACGTTGGCCAACATGTAGAACATCTGGCGGCGATCCGACATGGTGGGGCTCAGGCCCAAGCCGCACCAGAACTGATGGCCCAGAACCTTGAGATCTGCTCCCAAGAGTCCTGGCAGAGGGGGCGATGCCGGGGGCTTGTTGCCCGCCGATGCAGCCCCTTGGAGTGAACGAAGCTCATCGTAGCAGTCGGCGATGTAGGCTATAATCCCAAAGTTGAGGACCTGGCCCAGAGCGAAGGCGCCGGCCATGACGGATAATTCACTAGGGAAGCGGACACCGTCGTCTGGGGCAGCGCTGCTTGCTCCGATGACAAGGCGGGTGGCTCCGGCCACCGTAGAGCCAGAATCGCACTTGATGCTGCCCCCTACCTGGCGTGCCAGCTATCATGGGGTCGAAACCACGCAAGCATGTTGTTCGAGTCGGTGTCAGAGTACGGGGTCTTTGGTGGCTCGGGTGGACTCAGGAACACAAGAATAATGCAAAGAAGATGCAATGGTTTATCCTGGTTTAGGCCAATTTAGTCCCTACGTCCAGCAGTTGATGATCCTTATACTCAAGAGCACCCAAAATCTGGGGGGTTACAACAGAGTGTAAAGGAAGAGAAGTTTGTTAGGGAGTTAGTTCGGTGCTAATCCTAAGGTTGCCTCACCGTCGATGGAGTGTCCCCCTCATCGGAGAGGAAGGAGACGGCGGGATGCGGTGGAGGAGAGGCTCTCGGTGCCCCTCTCCGGGTTGCCCTGCTCTCGGTGTAGAGCGGAGGCAGATGGAATGGAATGGAGTGTCTGGTGATCGAACTCGCATCCTACCCCCTCTAGGTCCAACCTTATCCCTTATATAACGAGATAGGTTGGGTACAAGGCGGTTTGGGAGTTCTAATCTATGATCTACGTGCACCAGAGTCCAGGAGGGGCTTGCAGCGGTGCGTCGTGGACCGTCAAGGTGTTTTGGAGCCGAAGAAGCCTGGGCGTCGTCCAGCTGCTCTGTTCAGACACTCTGTGGGTCAGGCGGTGTCAGTTTGGACCGGCCTCCCCGGGGTGAGACCTTCTGGAGTCTTCTTGGTGGCGAAGGAGGTTGGCTCCAGGGGCTGACGCACGGGCCTAGAAGCCCCCAAGCCCTCGGAGGCCGCAGGAAGCTTTGTCTTCTTGTGTCACGCCCCGGACGTGACCCTATCGGAGGAGCAGTTGGCAGGGGCACGCATAGGGAGCGACGCCAGGGAGCCTCCAGGCATCGGTTGCCTAGGGCTTGTCTTCTTTTGTCTGGGCCTTGGCTGGCATCGTTAGTCGGGCAGGAGCCAAAGACCGGGCTCGATCGTGCCGTAGATCGGGAGCCCAGGGCTCGGGGAAGCCCCTGGGCCACAGGCGGAAGCTGCGGTCGAGTCAGGCTCGGTCGGGTCTCTTTGCCAAAGGGCGCGCGCGAGCGTGCCTCGATGGGCATGGGCATAGCCCCCGGGTGATCCTAAAGGGGTCAGTCGGGGGGTCTTCTTCGTTCGGAAACCATTAGACCCGAGGCTTAACATACCTTTACGTTAGAATCTCGTCAGTTGGTTACAGGGAATTAGAACAGATCTGAGAACACTACTCCTACTAGGAGCGGCTACGTCGAAATGATATGGTCTTTGATAAAAGAGAATATCAATTTTCCTTTGTAGGTTATCTACTTGATTATTTGCTAGCTCTGTACTTGAGTTATTCTCCGGCAACTAGAATCATAGGATTTTGTCATGGAGGCATGGCAACAATTGGAGCGCGTAGTCAAGGGATTTTCTTATCCAGACATATGAATAACGGTCTAGACTATGGATTGATAGTCAATAGTATCTATATCTTTCGAGAAAAGAATTTCCTATAGACTGTGTGCTTTTATGTAGAGATCGAAGTGATCTCAAGATGGTTGTATCAACACAGCTTAATTATCTTGAGTTAATAAAATGCTTCATCAATCAAAAACAAAATACATAGGCTAATAGAAAAGCTTGCTCTGCACCTCATGTTTTTTCTCTAACGGAGCATATTCTTACGTGAAGTGAAGAGATTCTTCTGTTGCAAAGTGGACAGGCAAGATCTCAACCTATCTTACATGCGAAGGAAAGAACCAAAGAGAGAAAGGTTCTGGCCAAACGGTTCCAAAACGGTCCTGAGTCCTGACGACTTGTAACTGCTCATCTTTCACCGGTTATACATATACAATGATTCGTACAATAGCTGCACCCTCTTGAGAATGAAAATGCGCATGGAAATTAGGTAAGACAGAGATATTAAACTAACAAGTAAAGCATGCTCTCACTGAGATCACAATTTAGTTGGAGATCCCACTAAACCAGCAAGAATTTGTATGCTGATTAGGAAGCAACAATAATGGACTATCTTTTGTGTTTGTGTGACTGAATTCCAACGTCCTCCACAGCCGATGAAATCTGCATTACTCAAATAAAGAAGGTCCTATTTATATATCATTACTTGCATTAATGCATTGTGTACATAAAACCCTGAAAGGCCCCATATATATATGTATAATAGCATACCATTACCTCTACTCTCTAATATTTCCAATGTAGAGAATGTCAAATCCAAAACAAACCTTATGGATGGTGTTTCCTTATAGACAATAATCCTTGCTGCACAAAAAAAAGGTAAACCTGCATATGTTTGTGTTTAATTTGCTACATTTGGTTCGACAAAATGAACCATCTTTAGTTGTGCTTTAGAAGAGGGGAGCAGCGCCGCTGTTTGATGGGATCTTGGTAGCAGCCTCTGCAAGCTGCAACCCACTCAGGCCAAATATTTTGTCACATAAACATTCCTCACCCCCTTCTTTTTCACTCCCTCAACTTCCCAAACTAGTGACTGGATTTGCACATATCATTGCTCCCACTGGCTGTTTCCCAGCTCACTTCACTTTAGATATGCGCACTTGAAGAGAACTAATATAAAGCATGCTGGTGTTTAGCCTTTTGTTTACAATTAAGTAACATTCAAAGGTTAGTTCTCCATGTCATTGTTATTTATTCATGATGGGCATCTAACGGCCATCATATAGGCTCCTCATTTGTTGGTGCTTAATTGATGTGTCATGCATGTTGCATGCTTTAGAAATGATCCAAACAATTAAGAAATATGCCAATAATGCGATGGCAATTCGAAGGTAGTTGGTTCCTTCTTTTGACAGCACGACTACAAGTTGCCTCTGCAGTGGTGGCGATCACTTCATTAGCGCGACCGCACCATTTTGTTATGTTTGGTTCGTTGGGATGATCACTTGTCGCACTGCTGCTTTAGTGGTGGCAGTGATTTCATAGGGCAAGACGAATAGTTAGCTAAATGATTAACTACCAGATACGGAGTAATTAATGTGTAGGTTGCTTAGGTGGTTTCGCAGCAATGCGGCTTTTTCTTGAATGCGTGGAGTGGTCAGGCTCAGGTGGATGTATTTGCTCGCAACAAGAGCATGCATTGGTAATAGGTGTATTTTCCTTGTACATGGTAAAAATTAAAATATTATTGTAATTGCATAACTCAATGTGCATGAATACATGGTCCAACGTGATATTTTCTCATATTTTTTTCTTAATAATATAGAACAGATTTATAAGCTAGTTTTTTTATAAAAAAAGAGAGAAAATTTATAGTTATTTGGTCAATAATAATTAGGATATTGTTTCTTAGAAGTAATATAATTGGCTCATCCATCGTTATGATAATAGTTTCCTTTTGCGGTTTCCTCACAAATTAAACGAGTGGTTCAGAGACAAGGCGATTAGCTTGATCTTTTTTATGGAACACGGATTAAATATGAGTTAATTTCAAGGAAAGTATGGATTTTATTCATCCACAATTTGATTTTTGTTGAGGTACATACAAACCTACATGAGGATTAATTGGTCTAAACCCAACGGCCAGGATCAAGAGCGACAAGTGAATTTAATTAAATTATCAGCTCCTTGTTAAATTCCCTACCTTCATGTACAATTAATTAATTTGCGTATATAATTGAACATCATTGGTATTCCTTTTATAGGATCATGTACGATCAACATATGGATTCTCAGTTGGGCCTTTGAACTAAAAATTTGACCATAGGGTCCTCGATCTACTGCTAATTCTTACTTGGGTCCTCATGCCAAAAAAGCGATCATGTAGATCCTCAATCTACTCTTGCGCTTGACTAGAGATACAAAATCCACCACGCCACCGCCAGCTGCCTACTTGGTCATACTGGTTAAAGTTGAAAAAAAAACCCTCCATCTCTTTCTCTCTAGCCTTGCAACCCCTCTGTCTCGTGCAGTCCACCTCTCTTTGTTTATTCCATTGACCGTTGAGCGTGTGCCTCGAGAGCACAGATAAAGCCGCAAGGTCAACGGGCGGTGTAGGCAAGCACGCAAGCGCAGCCACGAGGTGGGCACAGGACCGACAGGAATAGAGTATGGAGTAGACATGGAGGAGAGGGGGAGTGCTTTTTCTGCAAGTTTTAACTAGCGTCATCCACGTTGGCACGTAGGTATATAAATGTGATGTGGTGGATTTAGACATTTACTCAGGCACGACATTAGTTGAAGGACCCAAATGATCACTTTTTTAGTTAGAGGACACATGTGAGAATCCACAGTAGATTGAGGATCCGGATGGTCACTTTTTAATTTGAGGACCTGAATGAGAACCCATGAAAAATTTATGGACCCATGTTGCATTTTACTCCTTAAACTAAACAATACAAAGCCACACCATGTAACAATTCTTTGAATGTTTCTGGACAGATTAATGCTACACCAACATAAAAGTTTTACAAAAGAATATAATCTCCCACTCTTGGAGCAACAACCATGATTCCTGACTTGAGGTTACCAATTAACTGGTATAGAATTGGTGCTGTTGTTCACGTCAACTGTAAGTACATTTTGTTTATAAAAACACCATGTTACTTTACCAAACAATTTCCTGGTCCTGATCATAAAATCCAGTCGAGGTATTTCAGCCCAACTACATACCGATAACCGATGCCCGCCAATTCATCATTCTTATGGGCTCCGAAGACATTATGCACGGCCCATGGTCAGCACAACCGGCATGCAGTTGAGGAAGGAAGCCTAGAATGACCATGGCAATATCGTATCAAGACTGCAGCAAAAGCAGTCGGCAGATGAACTAACTGTAAATTTGTTGAGATCTCTGTACAGTTGTTGGCGGTTTAAACATTGGTAAAATAGAAATCCACACTTCATTTCAAATCTGCCCAACTGTGCTTAAAGATTTTCTTCTTTTGGAACAATAATTCTTATTACCAAAGTGCAATAAGGCTAAGCAAATACAACAGTTCGCATATATCTGATGAAAATTTGTGACTGAACAAATAACAGAAGGATATTTGGTGAAAAATGTTTCCCAAGGATATGCCAGTGTACTTTACATTTGATTTTGTAGATTTTCCTCTAGGAACACACCGCTATTTCAATTTCAATAGTTTCTAGCTTTACATTTGAATACCGTAAGGCTAAAATATTTTTTATGCTGGAAACAGTCCACCATCTATTAGAGAAGAGCCTAAACATCATTGACTAGATCGTCGGTCTATGTTAATCAGTTGAATGGCCAGCTGGGCACATTACAATTCTTGAAATTGAAATAGCCATCCAAGCTGATACAGAGTTTGTGTTATTGGTGCAAACCTGGAACTTCAATCAATTGGAAATTTCACAAAAATGATTATCTTACAGATGTATGTATTAGGATAATAAAACCTAACTATTCCTTTGAAACATAATACTCCAACAAGCTTGATTTATTTGATAAGCTCCTCCTTCAGAACTATCCTCATTAAGACTTGTATTCAGGCTCTGCGTTCTTTGTTATCAATTCTGATTTCACAGCCTGTAAGCACGGAAGATTAATGGATATTATACATCACTGAACAAACCGGTTAGAAACATCAAACATAACACAAAGAGCATAGAAAGCACAAAGCACAAAACACAACCTCATTTAACTTTTGTTCAGTTGAGGAATGCAAATAGTTTGCAACTCGCTCCCTCTCGTTTTGTAAACATTCCTCAACCTATGTGAACAGCAGAGAGATAGAGGTCAGAATTCAGAAGGTATCATCCATCAATACCTACAGCATCGTAAAATGTAAACAACCCTGATTCCCTGCAGCTACCTTGAGCTTGTAATCATGGTCGTCTGAGTACTCCAGGTTCCAGGATTGGAACTTCCTTGAATAATAATTTCTAGTACTCTCGAGATATGCCTGTTCAAAATCAACTCGGTATATGCGCAAACCGCCAGAACCAATTTCGACATAGATGGCCAGGACATTCTTGAGGACGTCACGGTCTATAAGCTTGTGTTCCCTCTCATCGTCAATCTGTGCAGTTACACAGTGGGGAAATAACTCTCAATTTCGTTGCCATGTCATCTCTCATCTCTCTAAAATGCACAAAGAAGAAGAAAAGGACAATGACGACGGCAGAGAAGGCTCACCATGCCAAGCACAGTCTTGTCACTGAACTTTTGAGCTCATTGAAAACGTACCACAATAGTGAAGAGAATCACAATGAGTCAAAGTGGGTGATAAATAAACGAACACTAATATAAACTCATCTGAAAACAATCTTGCGCGCGAAACAATAACCAGATGGTGGAAAGAACTTGAGCAGACTTGTTGGATCGATGGAAGGGACCGCTTTGAAATGTAATAACGATTGAGGTAGCGGAAGATGTTCATCTCAGAGCTGACGAACAGGGCCCTGTTCACTTGGCTGATAAGCCATAGCTGAAAGTACTGTTGGCTGATTTTTTGTGAGAGAAAAATATTGTTTGTTGGCTGAAAAAATACGACTTATAAGCCAAACGAATAGGATGCGGATTGTGCTTCCTCCACCTCTCCACCCGCTCCCTCAGCAGAGTCTCGCCGCGCAACTCCCTCAGAAACGTCAAAACCTGCATCCACGCATGCATGATCAGTAACCATGGGCGGATTTAATGGTATTCCTGGGTATTCCCGGGAATACCTAACTTTTTTTACAAGTTTTAGTAGATATGTATGCATATTCATATATATAAATGTATAATGGTGTATTTCTATGATCTGTTAGCCCAAAATGGCCCAAAAAATACCTTACCTCGCTTCTCCTCTCCCAGGCTCGCATCGCAGGCCGGCCCATGAGACCCATCTCGCTCACCAGCTCTTCCAGGAGACTAGGACTCCACCGCGGCACGCCGGCACCGCATCGAAATCCCTCGCACCGATCTCGATCTCCCTCCTTCACCTTCGTGCTTCCCTTCTGAAACTCTGAATCCCCAATCCAACAACCCTAGACCCTGCCGGCGTTGGTGAATCGAGCGGGCGGCGAATCGGCGGCGGGCACCGGCGAATCGGCGCGGCACCGGGGCAACGCGCGCGCATGGCCACGTGACAGCGGCTGGACGGGTGCCAGGCGGGACCGCAGGCGGGGGGGAGGCGGCGGACGGCAGGGAGCTTAATGAAACGTTTGATGAGGTAAGGCTATCTCCAACAACAACACCCAAAATATAAGATCCATTCGTTATTTGGGTAGCGTTACAGACAAAAGGTTCAATACCTATTCGACATCTTCTACAACAACAAGACCCAAAAGAGAATCCTTTCTGTAAATGGGTTTCTAGGAGAGAGGGTGCTCATATTTGGGTTGTGCCTCTCAGACAACCCAAAATAGGTCTCCCGTATAAGTACTCTGTTGGAGGCTGATTTTGGGTCTCTTACTACCCATTTTGGGTTTGGGTGTCCATATGGGTTCTTTGTTGGAGACAGTCTAAACACATAATTGCTTATTTGCATGGCTTCATTCAGTCCTATCGATTCATTTGCTGCTTTTGACAAAGACAAAATGGTTAAGCTTGCTGGATTTTATCCTATTGTTTTCTCAATCTTAGAGTTGCTCCATCTTCCCGCTCAACTCAATTTGTACATTACTGACATGCGCAATGATGAAAGGTTTAGAAATGTGAAAAGTCTTGCTGAGCTTTCCATTAAGCTTGTTGAAACAAAAAAAACATGAAAGACATAAAGTTGTTTACAGGCTTCTCAAATTGGTTCTAGTGTGAAAGCATCTAGGCCTCTAGTAGGGTTTCGGTGATTAATGACAATACAAGATTACTATGACTAACGTGTGTTTTGCAGAGGCAATTAAGTTAGGTAATGGTAATGAAGATCGATTGGACAATCAAGGTGGTCATGCCCCTACGATGGAAATCGTTTCGGTTTCAAAGGATGGACGACAAGATTAAGGATGACTAGTTCTAAGTGTCAATTGGAGTTGTAGAGACACTTAGAGTAGTTTAGGACTTTGTTTTTCCTTTGGCCGTAATATTAAGGGGGGTATGGACGGGTAGCTTGACCTAGGTGAGTCTAGTGAGTTAGGTGTGGTGCACACTTGTTTAAACTAGCACTAGGTAGCTCTAAAATAGCCCTTAGATCCAATGGAGCAAACTTCATTCACATATGATCGAGAGTTGGAAGTGAATGGAGGGTCAAATACTGACCGGACGCTGGCTCCGGTTTGACCGGACGCTGGCTCAGGGTCCGGTCAGTTCATTTGACCAAGGTGACTGTCGTCTGGCGCGACCGGACGCTGAGAGGTCGAGTGACCGGACGCTGAGAGGCAGCATCCGGTCGACTCCAATAAGGTTCCAGAGAGGGAAAATCATGACCGGACGCGTCCGGTCACACTGTTAACACTGGAGTTAGGGGTGTACTGACCGGAGCGTCCGGTCAACATGACTGGAGCGTCCGGTCACCCCGCAGAGGCACATAACGGTTCGTTTTTTAGCCCATGTTATAAATACTCCCTCCACTCGTGTGTGAGGGTACTTTTGCTCATTTGAATAGCTGAGAAACACGTTTGAGAGTGCCAAGAAGAGCAAGGTCCTAGTGAGGTGATTGAGATTTGTGAATCCCAAAGAGAGCCCTCATTAGTGAGATCAAGAGTAGCAAAGTGTGCATCCACCCATCTCATTAGGCTTGTTGTGGTCAAGTGAGAGTTTGTGCTTGTTACTCTTGGTAATCGCCATCATCTAGATGGCTTGGTGGTGATTGGGAGCTTGGTGATCATCCGGAGAGCTTGTGGATGACCCAACTCACATTGTGAGCGGTTGTGGGTGATTCATCGCGATGGAGTGTCGAAGAATCAACCCGTAGAGAGCACTTGATCCTTGCGCGGATCAAGGGGGACCTACACCCTTGCGTGGGTGCTCCAACGAGGACTAGTGGGGAGTGGCGACTCTCCGATAACTCAGCAAAACATCGCCACGTTTCCTCTCCTCTCTATTTACTTTGAGCATTTACTTTGAGCAATTCAATTCTTGTTCTTACATTCATATAATTGCCATGCTAGAGTAGGATTGGAACTTAGGTTGCAAGTCTTTTGTGCGGTAAAATAACTAGGAACACTTTCTAGGCACAAGGGGTTAATTGGGCTAACCATAGGACTTAATTATTGCAAAGAAATTTTTAATTAGCCCAATTCACCCCTCCCCCCTCTTGGGCATCTTGATCCTTTCAATTGGTATCGGAGCCTCGTGCTCACATATTTAGGCTTAACTGCCTAGTGAAAGATGTCTCACAGGGATGGACCTCCTCTTATCTTTGAGGAGGACGATTTTCCATATTGGAAAATTCACATGGAGGCATATCTAGAAGCTCTAGATGTTGGAATACTTAGAGCCGCCTCACAAGGTTTCCCAAAACCTCGGGATGCCGCACACCCGCAAGGCAATGAGTTGAACTATGAAAAATGAAATGCAAAGGCTAGAAACACCATATTTAGAGGCCTTTGTAAAGATGTGTTCAACCGGGTGAGGAACCACAAAGACGCCCATGCACTATGGTCGGACATTTGTGCGCTCCATGAGGGAACAAAGAGTGAGCATGAGGAATGCTATCATCTTGTCATGAAAAAGCTCAACTCTTTTGAAATGCTTCTTAAAGAATATGCTAATGAAATATATTCACGTTTGAATGTTTTTGTAGAGAAAGTTAATGGGCTTGGACTCACTCAAATGCAACCATCCGATGTTGTAAGAAAGATCTTGAGTGTCCTCCTCATTGACAAATATGGGCATATTGTGACCGTGCTACATCAAGGTGATCTTTCCACCGCTACACCGACATAAATCTTGGGAAAGATCAATGCTCATGAGATGTACATGCACATCACACCTCAAGATGGTTCATCCTCTACAAAGAAGAAAGAAAAAGATTTAGCATTCAAAGCTAGCCAAGAGAAGGGCAAAGCAAGGCTTGAGTATGAGAGATCAAGTGATGATGAAGTTGATGATGAAAGCCTTGCTCTCATGGTGAAGAAAACCACCAAGATGCTAAAGAAGCTCAACAAGAGTGGCATCAAGTTTGATGGCAAGAAGAAGTTCTTGACAAGCTCAAGAAGAAAGCCAATCTCCGAGATGGATTGCTACAATTATGGCGAACTTGGTCATCTAGCTCATCAATGCACAAAGCCCAAGAAAGACAAGTTCAAGAACAAGAACAAGGGCAAGAAAGATGATTTAAGTAATGAAGATGAAGATGAGAAGAAAAAGAACAAGCCATACAAGAAGAGAGATGGCAAGAAGAAGGACTTCCATAAGAAGAAGAAGAATGGAAAGGCTTACATCATCGGTGATTAGCTCACAGACATTGATTTATCTAGTGGATCATCCGATGATGATAGTGACGATGAGAAGGTGGCCGCTATTGTTATTGATTTTTCATCATCTTCACCGCCACCGCCGCCGTCATCCTCTACACACCTATGCCTTATGGCCAAAGGTGAACGAAAGGTATCACATGATGATGATAGTAGTGGTGATGATCATGCTCATAATGATGATAGTGATAGTGATAGTGATAGTGATAGTGATGACGATGAATATGAATCACCTACTTATGATGATCTTGCTAAATTGCTAAAGAAATACACTAAGATCATTATAAAGACTAGAGCTAAAAATGAAAAGCTTGAGATTAAGAATGATTCTCTCTTAGCTAAATGTAACATAGCCGAAAAATCTAGTGTTGAGCTTAGAGAAACAAATGAAGCTATGTCATCCAAACTCAAGGAGCTCAAATCTTCTAAGAAAGAGCTTAAAGATAAACATGATAAACTTGAGTGGATGCACAAAGAGCTCATCACTAGCCACAATAAGTTAAAGAAGAATATACTACCCTTAAGATTAATCATGATAGTCTTGTCATTGCTCAAGAATTTTTACCCAATGAGCCACATGATGCTACTAACCATGTTGTTAAGA
This sequence comes from Miscanthus lutarioriparius, assembly GCA_904845875.1. Lineage (NCBI taxonomy): Eukaryota > Viridiplantae > Streptophyta > Magnoliopsida > Poales > Poaceae > Miscanthus > Miscanthus lutarioriparius. The sequence continues at coordinate 68,101,150 of CAJGYO010000004.1, read as the reverse complement.
CTGATATAGCTACATCATGTGATGATTTAATTGATGAGAGCATTGAGCAAGGATCTAGTGGCAAAGGCAAGCAAGTGGTTGAGTGCAATGATTATGATGAGTATGTCAAGCTCAAGCAAGAGAATGAAAAGCTTAAGAAAGAGTTTGAAGCGTTCAAAACCCACAACATCATTGTGCTAGAAACCCTTGATCATGATGGTGATTTGGTCCTTGAGAATGAGAAACTAAAAGAAGAAAACAAGAAGCTCAAGAAAGAGAGGAACAAGGTTGCACTCAAGGAAAATAAAAGTAGTGATGCACTCAAGGAAGAGAACAAAAAGCTCAAGTTGGAAAAAGAGCATCTTAAGATTGGATTGAGCAAGTTCACAAGAGGCAAGCACCTTCAAAGTGAGCTTCTAATGAACACCATCATGAAGATGGATAGAAGTGGCATTGGATATGTAGCAAATATAGAGAAGAAGAAGGCTCAAGCTCAACAACAACAATCAAATCCAAAGCCAAAGCCAAAGAGATGCTTTGAGTGTGGACAAGAAGGCCACTTTGCTCATGAGTGACAAACTCCACCACCACAACCCTTGCCCAAGCATGCTAGACCCTTTGCCTTCAATGCTCACTACATGCTTAGAAAGGATTCTAGTAGAAAGATGAAAGTGATGTTCTTAGGACCTCCCAATAAAAATAGGCCTAAAAAAATTGGGTTGCAAAGTCACTTGTTGAGAAGGTGAAGGGCCCTCAACAAGTTTGGGTTCCTAAAGCTTGATCTCTTGTGTGTAGGTGAACTACAAGACCGGTGGAAGTCATTGGGTTATTGATAGTGGTTGCACACAACATATGACCGGTGATCCTCGTATGTTCACCTCACTAGATGAAGAAGTAGATGGACAAGAAAGAATCACATTTGGGGATAATTCAAAGGGCAAGGTTAAAGGATTGGGCAAAGTGGCAATATCTAATGATCATTCAATCTCCAATGTGCTATATGTTGCTTCATTGAGCTTTAACTTGCTATCCGTTGGGCAATTGTGTGATCTTGGCTTCCAATGCTTGTTTACCAAGAAGGAAGTTGTTGTATCTAAGAAGATGATGAACAAGTGATATTTAAAGGATTTAGATACAACAACCTATATCTAGTGGACTTCACCTCCAAAGATGCAAACTTGAAGACTTGCCTATTCACCAAAACAACACTTGGGTGGCTATGGCATAGAAGACTTGCTCATGTTGGGATGAGCTCACTCAAGAAGCTAATGAAGAATGATTTGGTGAGAGGGTTGAAGGATGTGAAGTTTGAGAAGGACAAGCTTTGTAGTGCATGTCAAGCCGGCAAGCAAGTTGCAAATACTCATCCAACCAAAGCTTTTATGTCAACCACAAGAGTGCTAGAACTCCTTCACATGGATTTATTTGGACCAACAACATACAAGAGTTTGGGAGGAAATCTTTATTGTCTTGTGATAGTTGATGATTATTCAAGGTATACATGGGTATTCTTTCTTCATGATAAATCCGAAGTTGCATCTTGCTTCAAGAAGTTTGCCAAGAGAGCTCAAAATGAATTTGAAGTGAAACTCAAAAAGATTAGAAGTGACAACGGCAAAGAATTTGACAACACAAACATAGAAGCCTATTGTGATGAAGTTGGAATCAAACATGAAGTCTCCGCAACATATACTCCTCAACAAAATGGTGTAGTTGAGAGGAAGAACCAGACATTGATCACTCTTGTAAGAATTATGCTTGATGAGTACAACACCCTCGAAGCTCTATGGGCGGAAGCAATCAACACCGCATGCTATGAATCTAACGGCTCCTAAGGAGCACATGAGAATCTTGATGATGTAGGTGATGAACCATTGAGGGAGGCTATGAAGAACATTCGGTTGGAGACATCAAGCCTAAAGATGATGAATATGATGTACAAGTGATTGATCCACCCTCTTCATCAAGTGTGCCACAAGATGGTGATAAAGATGTGAGAGTAGAAAATGAAGATACTCATGTCTCCCATGAGCAAATAGTGGTACAAGCACAAGATGTTGATCCTCCACAACCTCCTCCTCAAGTGGTCAATAGAAGAAATACACATCTACTATAAGATCATCCACAAGATCTCATCATAGGGAGTCCATCAGAGGGTGTAATGACTCAATCACAAAAACTTGCTTCATTTATTGCTCATCACTCTTTTGTCTCTTGCTTTGAGCCTACTAAGGTTGAAGAAGCTCTTCAAGATCCAGATTGGATAAATGCTATGCATGAAGAGTTGAACAACTTCACACGCAATGAAGTTTGGACCCTTGAAGAGAGGCCAAAAGATGCAAGAGTCATTGAAACAAAGTGGGTGTTCCAAAACAAGCAAGATGATCAAAATGTTGTTGTGAGAAACAAGGCAAGACTAGTAGCAAAGGGGTTCTCTCAAGTTGAAGGATTGGATTTTGGAGAGACCTTTGCACCGGTTGCAAGACTAGAAGCCATTTGTGTCCTCCTTGCATATGCATCACATCATGAAATGAAATTATTTCAAATGGATGTGAAAATGCATTTTTAAATGGTTTTATTAATGAACTAGTCTATGTTGATCAACCTCCCGGGTTTGAAGATCCTAGATATCCTAATCATGTTTATAGGTTGTCCAAGGCATTATATGGGCTTAAGCAAGCCCCAAGAGCTTGGTATGAGCGTCTTTGGGACTTCCTCATTGAGAAGGGCCTCACCATTGGAAAGGTCGACACCACACTATTCACCAAGAAGCTTGATGGACATATCTTCATTTGTCAAGTGTATGTTGATGATATCATCTTTGGATCATCAAATGAAGATTCTTGCAAAGAATTTAGTGAATTGATGTCGAAGGAGTTCGAGATGTCCATGATTGGTGAGCTTACATTCTTTCTTGGTTTTCAAGTCAAGCAAATGAGAGAAGGGATCTTCATCTCTCAAGAGAAATATACAAAAGATCTTCTCAAGAGATTCAAGATGGATGAATGTAAGTCAATCAAGACACCAATGCCAACTAATGGACTTCTCGACCTAGATGAGGGAGGTAACAAGGTTGATCAAACTCTCTACCGTTCTATGATTGGTAGCTTGTTATATTTAACCGCATCTAGGCCCGATATCATGTTTAGTGTGTGTATGTGTGCTAGATTTCAAGCTAATCCTAAGGAAACACATTTAATTACCGTAAAAAGAATCCTTAGGTATCTTAAACATACACCAAGCATTGGCCTTTGGTATCCCAAAGGAACTATATTTGAATTAGTTGGCTATTCTGATTCGGATTATGCCAGTTGCAAAGTTGATAGAAAAAGCACATCTGGAGGGTGCCATTTGTTTGGTAGATCACTTGTGTCTTGGTCCTCCAAGAAACAAAATAGTGTGGCTTTATCCACCGCCGAAGCGGAATACATTGCCACGGGTGCTTGTTGTGCACAAATACTTTACATGAAACAAACTTTGCTAGACTATGGTGTAGTTCTAGAGAAAGTACCTCTTTTGTGCGACAATGAAAGTGCGGTAAAACTTGCAAATAATCTGGTTCAACACTCTCGCACCAAGCACATAGATATCCGCCATCACTTTCTTAGAGATCATGTTGCTAAAAATGATATATCATTAGAAGGTGTAAGGACCGAGGATCAATTGGCGGATATCTTCACTAAACCGCTAGATGAGGCAACATTTTGTAGATTGCGAAATGAGCTCAATGTGCTTGATTTTAGCAACTTCACTAAAAGATGAGCTTGTGTTGTTCCTAGCATTGCATTGTAATATACAACATGTTTAAATTTTTGGCAATGCATATAGGGCTTGTCTAACATGGTTAAGATAACCGCCGAAAAGCGTGTGAAGAAGGTTAACCTTGGATCAAACTTGACAAGCAACAAGATTTACTTTCAAGTATTACATATGCATGAATGATGTTTTATCATTTATCTTAATTTGCCCTCTTATTGCCTATTTTCTTAAAAAGAATTATAGCCTAAGGCAAAATATTTTGAAAATTTTGAGGGTTTGAGAGAGGTCACTCACATCAGTCCCAATTGGTGTTTATTTGGATCTTACTTGAGTTGGGACTTGATTGGGAATAGGCAGCACGAAGAAATTTGAAGATTCACTGAAGGAGTGACCGGACGCTGCACCAGACTCTGATGTCCAGCGTCCGGTCAGTTCACAGGAGGTGAACTTGCTGTGAAGGAGTGATTGGACCCTGCCCTTCAGCGTCCGGTCAGAAGGCGTCTCAACGTCCGGTCGTGAGGAGAAGACGTCAAGGCTAGGTGATCGGACTCTGGCTGCGTCTGGTCGATGTTCACCGAACGCATCCGGTCGTGATTCCAGAGGTTTTGGACCTCTCTGGAATCGACCGGACGCTGGGTGGTAGCGTCCGGTCGCCACCACCGGAGTGTCCGGTCAGTAGATTTCGTGCGGCATCAGGTTTCTTTTCTCTGTTTCCTTTTCTGACTCAGGGGGCCACCATAAATTGTCGCGTGCTCTTGACCTAACCTATCCACCGACATCACCGTACGCCTGTGCCCCAAGCCGAACATCGCCATGCTCGCCTCTGCCCTAGCCGCCGCAGCCGCGACTTCCCACACCAGCGCTGCCATCTGCGCCCTGCTCCACTGCGACCGCGCGCCACCGCAGCCGCCGTGCCCTGCTCCACGTCGCGCCTCTACTCCCGCAACAGCTCCGCAGTGCCACCGTGCCCAAGGCCAGAAGTTCGTGCCTCAGCTCCCTAGCCCGAGCGTCAGCACTGCCGTGCCCTAGCTCCACCACCAAGCAAGCCCGCAGTGCTCTACATTGGATCCTTGCCGGTGATTTTAATTGCAATCCAGAGCCACCGATCCACCATTGGAACCCTAGCCTTGCGATTTGGTGGTTCCCCACGCGTCGTCTCTTTTCTTATCGGGTCGCCGGTTCGTCAGGTAGCAAGCCAGTCGTTTCAATTTCGTATCTCAATTGCTTGCTTCCTAGGGTTTCGCATCTATTAGATATATTGTATTTATTTGTATATCCTATCTATTCCATCGTGCAGCGAGTCGGTGCCATTGAGGTGTCAGTGGCAGTTGTTAGTTAACTCAGGGCCAAGCTCGCGAGTATGGATCGAGGCCAAGCCTCGGAAGCGATAGATTGACAGTTGATCTTTGTCAGCGGTAGTTTTCTCTTCAGATTCATCAAATAGCTCGCACGAAGAATATCAGTGGTGGTCCCGGTGATGAGGATCTGAGGCCCCCGCCTCGCCAGTCTGCAGATCCTAAAGGCAAGGCAACTAAGAAGCTAGCAACCCGGAAGCGCAAATATCCAGATGCAGAGACAGCGAGAGTAGCTGCAGTTGCTGAGGCTGCAGACCGTGCCGAGAGAGGAGGTGCTCATAGTGGAGTTGTTATTACAGATCTGCTTCCACCAGGAGCGATGGAGGGAATCGAGCGTGTTGAGCGCCTTCATGGTGGTCCACCTAGGACCATCATGGTTGCAGGACGACGTCATACTATTGATGAGGTTCTGCCTCAGGGGGAGTCACAGCAGCAGGCACCGCCAGCAGAGCAGGCTCAGCAGGCAGAGTAGGCACCACAGTCACAGCTACGCCGCTCTGGTCGTACCCGTGCTTTAGTTACACCTAGGCCAGACACTCGGCGAAGGGGTTCTCATCCTCCTCCAAGACCATAGGGTCCACCTCCAGTGACCCATCTTGACTTGAGGGCCGCCACGGCCAAGCAGGTGCAGCAGCTGAGGTTCATAGACTTTGAGGTGTGGTTCCCACCGAGGAGAGATGACAAAGCATCTGAAGGTTTCTACACACCTCTGCAGGAGGACTTCTATAATGCCTATCTCAATAGTGATGTAGTTTTCAGATCTCAGAGGGTGTGCCATATTGACTCTATAGTTGCAGCAGCTGGAGAGCACATCTGCCCCTATCTTGCATATCTGCCGGGTGACAGATCTGATTGGATGGACCGATTTATATGTTCCATCTTGGGTTCGTCAGTTCTATGCTTCTCTCTTTATTGACCCGCATCATAACTTCATATACTTTGCATTTAGAGGCAGAGACTACCGGTTGACGAGCACTAGGGCTAGAGAGATACTCAGACTTTAGGAGCAGCCTGTCAGATTGCATGAGGTTTGCTATGGACAGACAGCGCCTCCCAGACGCCCACATGGTGGCATGGTGCCCCCTACAGAGCCCTTTGGAGAGGGATAGCGCAGGAACCCCAATGACCTTGCTCCTACTGCTAGAGTGCTAGAGGCTATTATGAGGAGGACACTGCTACCGAGGATGGGGTATCATGAGGGCTTGACTCGCATATAGTTGTGGCTAATCAACTCTCTGATGCAGCAGACAGTCTTTGATATTTGGGATCTTATTTTGTCAGAGATGGAGGACACCATAGCTGAGGGCTTCAGAGGACACATGTAGCTACCTTATGCTCACTGGATCACATGGCTTATCCACAGGGCAGTCACAGTGAGGCCGCCAAAGATGCTTGCTGAGTACAGTGGTGCCACCATAGAGTTTCCAGCCTATAACATGACATAGATGATTAGGCATAGTACACCTACAACACCTAGTCAGCCGCGTCGACGTCCTGAGGTGCCAGAGACTACAACCCAGCAGGATGATATTATCAGTGGCATAGCAGCTACTGAGGAGGAGGAGCTTGCTCAGTAGGAGGGTGTAGTCGTGAGTGACCCCAGTGACAGTTCTGATGATGACTACCAGCCCGTTCCTCGGATGCCTCCACAACGACATGATCATGAGGCCGGCAGCTCCAGCTTAGCGCCACCTGCCCCGTAGATAGACCCTGCTCCCCTTGCTATACTTGAGCGGATGAAGCAGAACCAGGCACGCTAGGCTCGGAGAGAGCAATTGCTATGTTTTGCTGATTCTAGACTCGGCGAGATGAGTTCCAAAGAAGAAGAAGAAGCGATCCAATGAAGACTAGCTATTCGGCGGAAGAAGAAGCGAGCAATGCATCGCAGCAGATACTCATGCAAAGCAGCAGCTCCTTGGATTTATGCAAAGCATGTAGTGACGACCATTGGGGCTCCACCGACACACCTTCGCCCGGCTGCCTTTGGTGAGCAGCACTACCGATGACTCTCGGCGTTACAACCCAGTGGGCTTCAGAGTAGGGACAGCCACCAGCGCTGTTTGCTTCTCCTACAGAGCAGGTGTCCTAGTACTTTGCTTCGCCAGCGCTAGCCCCATAGTTCACACCTTTTTAGACGGGCTTCACACCGGCTGGGACGTCTTTGTTGCTTGTGCCAGAGACCACCGTGTCTAGGAGCCTTGGTGCTTCATTCAGTGAGTTGACAAGGATGCCCACTCCTCCATATCTACATGTCCTAGGTCCTTCTATAGTTGCACCTGTTACTCGGGACTACAGAGACGCTCCCTTCCTCAGTGGCATCATCAGAGCCTACTATAGTCCTACCAGCTCAATCTACAGCAGCTCTAGTTCCTGATCCGACCCAGACTGCTACAGCACCGATTACAACTACAGAGGGTCAGACTGCTCAGAGCTCAGGGTCAGATGATGACAGCACCCAGTTTCAGCTTGCTCCTTGTACTTTAGTGCCCGGCTAGTCCGCTGCAGCCCCGCCGACCGACCCTTAGGTTTTGGTGTTTGATGCCAAAGAGGGAGATGGTTCGAGTATGTTAGATTCAGGGGGAGCGACGCATTTAGGGGGAGCTTAGTTATTATATTAGCTTATATATTACATTTGGAGTGTTTATGTGTGATACACTATTATGCATTCGTCGTGTGTTTACTTGTTATGCATTACACTATATTTATGTGATAGTGATATCTACGTTATCGTGATATATGACATGTGTGCTCTCTACTTTGAATTACTTATATGTCATATCACTTGTGCCATGCTCATTTGCCTTTGCTTCCACGTTTTACTCCGATGCAAATGAGCTTTATTACTTGTACTCATGCTTATTTCATATCTTTTGAGTACATCATGTTGGCTTGGTTCATATAAGCTTGCCTAACACTTTTGTTCTTATTGACAAAAGCTTATATGACCCAAACATATTAACAACCTCAACTCTTTCACATACTCGAGGTGGTATTGTCATCAATCACCAAAAGGAGGGGAGATTGAAAGCATCTAGGCCCCTAGTAGGGTTTCGGCGATTAATAACAATACAAGATTACTATGACTAACGTGTATTTTGCAGAGGCAATTAAGTTAGGTCATGGTAATGGAGATTGATTGGGCAATCAAGGTGGTCATGCCCCTACGATGGAAATCGTTTTGGTTTCAAAGGATGGACGACAAGGTTAAGGATGATTAGTTCTAAGTGTCGATTGGAGTTGGAGAGACACTTAGAGTAGTTTAAGACTTTGTTTTTCCTTTGGCCGTACTATTAAGGAGGGTATGGACAGGTAGCTTGACCTAGATGAGTCTAGTGAATTAGGTATGGTGCACACTTGTTTAAACTAACACTAGGTAGCTCCAAAATAGCCCTTAGATCCAATGGAGCAAACTTCATTCACATATGATCGAGAGTTGGAAGTGAATGGAGGGTCAAATACTGACCGGACGCTGGCTCAGGGTCCGGTCAGTTCATTTGACCTAGGTGACTGCGTCTAGCGCGATCGGACGCTGAGAGGTCGAGTGATCGGACGCTGAGAGGCAGCGTCCGGTCGACTCCAGTAAGGTTCCAGAGAGGAAAATCATGACCGGACGCGTCCGGTCACACTGTAAACACTGGAGTTCGGGGTGTACTGTCCGGAGCGTCCGATCAACATGACCAGAGCGTCCGGTCACCCCGTCAGAGGCACATAACGGTTCGTTTTTCAGCCTATGTTATAAACACTCCCTCCACTCGTGTGTGAGGTTACTTTTGCTCATTCCAACAGCTGAGAAACACGTTTGAGAGTGCCAAGAAGAGCAAGGTCCAAGTGAGGTGATTGAGATTTGAGAATCCCAAAGAGAGCCCTCATTAGTGAGATCAAGAGTAGCAAAGTGTGCATCCACCCATCTCATTAGGCTTGTTGTGGTCAAGTGAGAGTTCGTGCTTGTTACTCTTGGTGATCGTCATCACCTAGACGGTTCGGTGGTGATTGGGAGCTTGGTGATCATCCGGAGAGCTTGTGGATGACCCAACTCACATTGTGAGCGGTTGTGGGTGATTCACCACGACGGAGTGTCGAAGAATCAACCCGTAGAGAACACTTGATCCTTGCGCGGATCAAGGGGGAGCTACACCCTTGCGCAGGTGCTCCAACGAGGACTAGTGAGGAGTGGCGACTCTCCGATATCTCGGCAAAACATCGCCACGTTTCCTCTCCTCTCTATTTACTTTGAGCATTTACTTTGAGCAATTCAATTCTTGTTCTTATATTCGTAGAATTGTCATGCTAGAGTAGGATTGGAACTTAGGTTGTAAGCTTTTTTGTGCGGTAGAACAACTAGGAACACTTTCTAGGCACAAGGGGTTAATTGGGCTAACCATAGGACTTAATTATTGCAAAGAAAATTTTAATTAGCCCAATTCACCCCTCTCTTGGGCATCTTGATCCTTTCATAGTGCTTCCGGTAGCAACTGCAAGTGTTGAAAGAGTCTTTTCTGTCGTGAATTATGTCAAGAACAAATTAAGAAATAAGATTGGGATCAATACTTGAATAATTGCTTAGTTACATTCATTGAGCGGGAGTTCTTTCTACAAGTTAAGGACAAAGACATCATCAATCGCTTCCAAACCACGAAGAACCACAAGATTAAAGTAACATTATAGTATTTTGTAAGTTCTCTTTATTACTTTTAGTTTGTTTCATGCATATCTTAGAGCTGATTAACTGAACAATTTGTTATTTGATTATTTTTGTGATTTTAATTATCGGTAATCGTACTACTCTGAATTGTGATTGGAAAAAAAAATATATAAAAGTGGGAATACCCAAGTTTTAAATCATGGCTCCGCCCCCAACTAATCAGCTGCAGAACACGTGATTCGATGTAATTAGTTACGAAGCTAGCGTCCGCACGTTGGATTTGATGTAGTCATCCAGATCCTCCTTGTAGCGTTGGTACAGCTGCTCGGAGTAGTTGTGAGGCGACGCCTGAGTGTACATGCAGTACACCGTCCTACCGCGCGCAATGCCAAGAACACACTCAGATAGAGGGGTGGTGACTGGTGATGGTGACCCAAGGAAACTGAACCAGGTAGCTTCAAATATAGAGTAGATGAGAGCAGTGCAGTGCAGTACGTACGTGAAGACCTGCATGTACTCCTCGGAGGATAAGCCCTCGCCGCCGCCATCGGTGGCGCGCCTAATATTGGACAAGCCGGTGGCCACAAAGCTCCACCCCTCCTCAAGCCCCATTATCTTCTTGTCGCCCTGCTCCATGCTGCCGCAGCTCGCCAGTCAACTCGTCAGATTATTATTAGCAACCGCACTGCACTTGAAGAAGAAGAGGAGGAGGAGGCCGAGGCAGCTCGCGGGCGCATTAATGCCCCACTGCCGCCGACCCTCACTTGACCCAGTCCGAATGTCCGATCAATCCTCGCCCGCCAGCCTGACACTTGGTCAAATGATGTGAGGCGAGCACTACAACTCTGACGCCACGTTTGGTTAGTCGTTAGTGAAAATTCAAGTGGTGGATACAAGTTTGAAGTTAGCAGTCTAGAGGTTGGGGGTAAGTAATTTAAACGAGGGAATGAAAATTTGGAGTTCGAAGTTTACAAATACTGTTTGTTTTGTGGGAACTTTTGGTGGGAGGAGAAATGAAAGTTTGCAGGGGACTGTCGCGTTTGCAGTTTGCCCGGGAATTGTTAGAACTTTGGGGAGAACCTGTGCAGGTGGTTGTTAAGGACATTTTCATGCTTGTGTTACTGTATGAAGAACAGGAAAAAGGCGCTTTTGCGGTGATTACCGTACTGTCGTGTTTGCCCGGCGAGCGATTCAGCTTTGGCAAGAACGAGCATGTCCTTACAATAAACTTGGCAAGAGATGACTGATGGTAGAACGTGATGCAATTCTGATGCCAATGTGATAGTACAATAGACTCCACGTAGTATTGCCCACTACAAGTATACACTGATCACTGGGCCAGTAGTGACCCAAACTAAAGATAACAGCTCATGTTATAAACAAATTGACACCAAAAAGGGATATTTGATACCAATCAAAAGGCTTTGTCCTCTATTGGTAGCCAGCCACAGGCACCTGATACATCCAAAGAATGAATGCTCCGAGCTTTTCTGAACCTCACTCGCCCCCGTCAACACAAGAGACCTAAAATGCTTTACTACAGAGTATGTATCCAGATCTGCCATTAGCACTGTCACCAATCACCATATTTTACTCGTACTTGGCATTCTAGCCGTAGACTTCAACCAAAGTACAAGCTTAGAAAGTATCTTGTCGGATTGAACCCTATTAGTATCACTGCAAGATGATGAATGAACATGTGAGACAGGTGTCGGGAGATCAGTCTCAAACAGTACAAAAAGATGCACTTACTAAGTGGAGACAGGATGATGACGAGACCAATTGGGTACAGGAAGAATGTTGTTCTATCCAGAAATGGAAGAACTACAGCAACGTACATTGTCAGGCGAGAAGTGCACAAATGCAACAAAATGGAGCTCCCAAGAAAAGATTATTATAAAAACTAAAACGTACCATCATATCCTAGAAAGTTCAGGTAGTGATAATAAGAAATTGCCACCACGAAGAGTAGATTAGATAACAAAGCTGGAAAGAAGCCATGTGCGAGCAATAGAGGCGACAGAAAATACTGCAGCACTGTGAAGAGAAACATGTAGTATGAGATATTATACAAGTTGCAACTAACTTTCAAATGGACAGACATCGCGAGACAGTTTACCATATAGGATGACAAACGCAGGAAAGAACGAGTTACAGTGAACATCAAATGTATAGAGCCTGCCAAGAATTTTGTGTGCACTGTTAGCGATATTGGCTTCCATCTTAATAACAAAGCAGTAAATAAAGAAATTGTGCATGGTATAATTAATCTATCTATATATATCTTACAAAGGCAAACCCTACTAGCTTTCTATCTCAACATGTAAGCTATCCACGACATCTCCCACTAGACGCCACATCACACACACACACACACACACACACACACACACCACCCCAACCCCACCCAACACCACCACGCACACACTAGCTTTCAATCTTAATATGCTAGCAATCTGCTTCATCACCACTAACTTCCAATCTCTTTGTGCACACTACCTACGTCATCTAACTGCAATTACAGTTTGCAATCTATCAAAAATACAGGGCATCTATATAATGCTATTTGTTTTGCCGTTCCGTCGTCTTATATTTGATCTAATATTTTACTAGTTTTTTATTGGATTCCACCATTACCTTGCACAATTTTGACCAACTCATACATGCAACGGCTGTATTTCTAAGATAATCCCACAGCAACACACAGGCCACGGGGTATCCTTCTAGTATCACAGAAAAGTGAAGTATATCCAGACCAAAAATGAGGCCAGTACATGGGCTAGAGCAAAGAATCCGGCACATCACAGAAATAATGAGTCTGGCAGCTAAGTTGTATCAAAAGCTCATATAAGAGAAAACAATAAATTCCCTATAGAAGCAGGGGAAAAAATATGTGATAGAAGATAGGAAAATTACCACTCCACACGTTGCTCAACAACATGGCTGTTAGGTTCCTCTCTCAAGTAAGAATTTGTAAGAAACCTGCATCGAATTACAGCATCTGATAACTCTGATTCCCAATGTAAGAGCTATGTGTATGATCTGCTAATAGGAGTTTAACTAGAAATAGAACATAGGTGTGACAAGAGTAGGCTAAAACCTACAAAGGCACTATGGTTTAGGATTAGGAATACAATTCTAAAAGCAATACAAAATTTCAAAAATTTAAGCTGTATCACTGCAGGCCCATGTGACTAGCACCCCACAACAGCAAGCTTCTAGGGAGTTTATTTCATTCTTAATTATTATTTGCAGCCAAGCATTTTTCCCTCCTACTTAATTTATCCATACAGGTAACACCTTGAAGATTGTAATTAGAGCAAGAAATGCAGTAATGGTGAATGATAAAACTCCAGATCTAGGTTGCAATGTGCATATCAGTTCACGTTGTAATAGAGATTATATCGAAGTTGTCTTTTCAGTCCCAAGACGACATGAAGCAGGTGCGCTATAACTGTACAACATCAGGCTTACCAGCAAAGTGTGGCCAAAACTATCCCAGCAAACAAGAAATGGAGAAACACAACCGAAGTGATTGTTAGAGCAGCATGTGAGGCACTCTCTCCATACCTGCAGAGCAAAAAAAAATTATATTTCCATTGCAAAAGGAAGACAGTTTAATAGGAAAGGGGAAATAGAAAATAGATACTTGAGCCAGGATGTATTTGCAGAAATCACAAAGATAACTTGTATTATATAAGATCATGAACTTACGCTGCACAGTAAGCTGATGTTGCAAACACGAGGAAAAGAATCAGAATAACAACAAATGCAGGATCATCCCGAGCCCACTGGTTCTTTGTTTCTGAAATCACAGGCAAGAAAAATCAGGAATCAACAATGCTGAAAGCAAAGCAGATAAGTGACGTGTATAGTATCGACAAACACATATTCCAAACAGTGTATTAAAGCTCATGGAATGTTCGGATGGTGTGTGCGTACAATATCAAAGGTCAATTGCATAGTGAACTCAGCAGCTCTTATAAAGTTTGGTTCTCATGCAAATGCTACAAACTGATGTCGACAGTTTTTTTTCTTGGCTAGCTGCCACACAATGCTTTGGGAAACACAGTAAAAATGACAGGGGCAGTGTCTCAAACTATTTGCACATACCATGTTCTTCTTAAAATAATAAAAAATAACAGATTACTAATGAATCAGCTTCTCCCATATGCAACTTTCATCAGTATCAGCTAAATAATACAAAAATGAGAAAATGCAACAGCAACAAAAAGAGGTAATGAAGATTTTTGTATCTTGGTAAGAGATTATCACAATCAAAGAAATCATATGAGATGTTCAAGTATAGTAAACCTCATCCCACAAAACAATGTAACTAAAGAATCAGTGTCAAAACTCGAAAAAAAGATTTCCTCATGAAGGTCTTCATGTAGCTACTCTTCCTAAGATATCAGATGGTCTACCATATATGAATAAAATGTCATATAGAAAACTAGTACTCATGATGAAACATCACTTCCAAAAAAACAAAAAACAAAAAAAGATACTACTTCAAAAATGTAAACTACACTAAGTAACAATTTAAAATGATTTATGTTGACATGAATTATACCGGTAGTCCGGTACAACATGCATGAGCTAGTAATAAGAACGGCAAAGTTAGACCACATACGCTTGTGATATTTGGTGTGCTGATAGCTGTCTTCCAGAGATTAACATGCCAGAAATAGACAAATACCAGTCAGATGCTCATTCGGATGATAGGTTCAAGATAAAGAAATACAACATGGAAACTCTTCATCCTAGGACCATAATGCTACAAAAAGACAAATAAATCAGGGAAGGCATCCCTCATAGTAAGGAAGCCAGCTGACCTTTGACTGCAGGTGCAGGAGTGTCAGGGTAGGTTCAGTTTTAACTGGGTGGTCAAATAGGGCTCTTGGAGGTGCTGTTATTTGAAAATCAGGTTTAAGATTTAAACTAAAGTTTGCCAGGATTTTAATTAAGAAAGTTGTTTAAGTACCAGTTATGCTCAAAAGATGAAATTCCATAGTCAAAGCATCTTTGAACTGGAATTAGCAAGATGTGATTACAAAATATTAGCATTGAGAAGTTTTCCATGCAAGGAATAAGTTCTATGATACCATTATCAGTTCATAATTGTGCCAGAGTTTCTAGTGTTACCAACAGTACGTACAGAACACTTAAGTATGATCAAAGAGCAAATACAAACAATTAATAACTGGACTGAGTGCAGGATGCGTACACTACTTTTGGTGAAGTACAGAGATGAACCATTTGCCAAAATGTGTATTCAATATCCATTTGTTGCCACTGCCAATGAGGAATAAAATTAGATTATTTTCCAGATGACCATACGTCACACATAAAAAGCGCAGGCACTTAAACATTACTGTGAGCTTTGATACATTCAGTAACAATACCAGAAAAGTTGTACAGAAACTAGGTTGAAAAGGAATTTTCTTTTCTCATCCTGGAAATATCTGTTTTCTCTCCTTGTTATATTGAGATCACAAGCACAGAAAGCTGTAAGAACACTTCTTACCGCATTGACTATTATTCGGAGTTCAGAATTTCCAAGGTGCAAAATTAAAAATACATTTCCATAGCACCACTATGGAATGTTGGGCTAAACAAATGCCCAATTTGGCAACACAAACAGTTGAAAATGAATCAAAATTCTCAGACTTGTCACGTTGACTACACAATCACCTAACATCCGAAACCGATGACTGGAATTCAGCAATTTGCAGTATGGAATCCAATCAAGAAGCGCTGCAAGCATTGGTGATTTCTAAACCTATAGGGTCTATACTGACTTGATTGATGCACCAAAGAGACTCAATAAGAGACTGCGAGACAATATTAACAAACACTATACAACCGCAGGCTTAGCTCATTGATGCAAAGGAACGCATAAGCTCAGTGAAGCCAGCCTAATAAGGGGCAGGCATACCCCGGCTGGGGCCTATGAACCCCCAAATTAAATCCATGAACTACACACGTAATAGATCCTCGGCTACGCGAGCCCGCATTCAGTAAGTGGGCTGTCCCATCGAATGTTTGACACATGCATGGAGTATTAAATATAGACTAATTACGAAACTAATTGCATAGTTTGCGACGAATTCGCGAGGCGAATCTTTTAAGCCTAATTAGGCCATGATTTGACAATGTTTTGCTACAGTAAACATATGTGCTAATGACAGGTTAGCTAGGCTTAAAAAATTCGTCTCGTCGAATACTGACGGATTATGTAATTTGTTTTTTTATTATTATCTGAACACTCCATGCAACGTCCTCCCGACACACCTCCTAAATTTTAGTCACCGGAACCGAACACCAAACAAAACCCTAAGGTTCAGCGTCCACATCCCTCCCAGTGCGCGGGGAAGCGACGCCAGATCGACAGGCGGCATGAGCAGAGAGGATGCAAGAGAGACGTGAGTGGATCCGTTATTCAGCAAAAGCGAGACGGGGACGAGGTTTACCGACCTTGACGATGCGGCGGAGGTAGGGGCCGAAGAGCGGCGGGGGGGAGCGGGCGGCCCCGCGCCCCATGGACGCGGTCGTCGGCAGCATCTTCGCCGAAACCCTTTGCCTTGGCTACTCCTATCCCTCTGCTCTGCTCAGAGATCTGCTGCCGACCTGCCGCTTCTGCTCCGGTGGATTGCTGGAGCTCCGGCGCCTTGTCCCGTTGTCCGATCTGATGATGGTGGTGGCTTCACAGCCGCAGCGGGCACGCGAGATCTGGCTCGCTGTCTTGTGCCTTGGTTTCGCGTTTGCCTCTTCTTCGTTTGCTGCCTGCAGCCTGCTAAGCTGCCACTGCTACCAGAGGGAAGGTGGTGGCTGTGGCCCGCTTCAACTAACGGCTTCGTGAGTGGTTTTGGGCCATGTTGTCCGGCCCGGTCCATATACATATCCAGGTAGAGCTCGTCTCGTCTCTTTTTTTTTTTTCGTGCCTGAACTTTTAAACCGGCCATTTTAGGCCTCGAACTTTACTTCCAGGCTCAATTTCATCCAGAACTACGAAGATAATCGTTTTAGTCCTCAAACTTTGTATTTTGAGCTCAATTTCATCCATGAACTATCAAAGTGCATTTTGGTCTTTAAACATTTATTTTTCAACTCAATTTCTCTATCCAAAGAGAAAACTTTATATTTTAGACATAATTTCATCCATAAATTATCAAAATGCACTAAACAACTTCGCCCTTTGACTAGCACCACTCACGACAGTCATCGTTAGGTACTTTCAACATTTGTATTCATATTCTAAGATGAATATAAATATAGATCTAAATATTCTTAAATATGAATTCTTTTTATCCAATGGATAAAAATAATTATTCTATACACATGGTTATTAGTTGAGCCTAACACTAGAAGTAGCTAAGGGAAAAAAGTATAAATCTGCTATTGTTTCAATATATCTATGTATTCTTAAGAAATAAATAGCATTTGAAGCAACTGTAATTGCTCCCACAAAAATATTTATAGTCGAATATATATGAACGATACTATTATAAGATAACATTAAAAATAACAACTTAGAACTATTAATGGCCAGTAAATACAGTTTGGATGAATATTACTTTTTATATCAATCATTGGTGATGTTTAAGCTGGCCAGGTGCAATAGTACAACGTTCCACATAGAACGATAGACAAAGTTGAGTTTAAAAATAAAAGTTTAAAGACCGAAAATGTAAAGTTTGAGGAATGAAATGATCATCTTCATATTTCTAGGATGAAATTAAGCCCAAAATACAAAGTTTAAGTACTGAAATGATCATCTTCATAGTTCTATGATGAAACTGAGCCTAACAGTAGAGTTTAAGGACTAAAACAACCGTTTTAAAAGTTAAGGATGAAAGTGAGCTTTGAGGAATAGTTTAGAGACCAAAATAACTATTCTGTCTTTTTTTCTTGCAAAAATGTTATTTTTGTCTTATAAACTATCGGCAAGCTCAAGTTTCATGCTCGAACTTCGAAATTGGACAAACTACCTCTCTCAACTCTCAAAACCATTTTAGCTACCTCTCTTGCCCTATTACAAGTGATTTTAAAGGTGTTTTTGTCATTTTATAGTTATTAAAATTCTGGTCAACTTGCCCTATTACAAAGTCAACTCAAAATTCTATTATGCCTTTAGAGGATGCAGTACCATCATCTATGTCTTTTCTACCTAGGTAATGCAATCTCCTCCGATCTTTGCCATGTTCGATTCTCTACTCTCGATCTTTGTCATTTTATAGTCATCTAGGGAAGAAAAATTCAATTCGGTGCTAAATAAGAAAGTTTAAATTTTTAAGTGTCATAGAGGAAAGACTAATTTTGTTTCAGTACCAAATAGATAGTTCTCTCATTTTTAAATCACCTAAATCACTTTTTTATTTTTTTCTCTCTTATACATTGCGTTGGGAATCTTGACTTTTCTTCTTTCTCTCCCATGTTCTTCCACCTTTATATTGCCTAATTTGACATTTCACCTCTAGATGGAGCTTAGCAGATTGGATACTCTCACCTTTTTTCTTTCTGTCGGTGTTTCGGATTACCGGCTAGTAAATTTATGATTGCGCGTCTGGCCCGGATGGTGTGTTCGGAGGACATAAGGGTTTATACTGGTTCGAGAAGAATATCCCTACGCCTAGTTCGCTACTACTCGTGTTACCGGCACAGGTTTGTAGTAAGGGTTACAAACGGGCGAGAGAGGGAGCAGGTCCCAAGTCTCTGGTGAATGGAGTTGAGTTTTTTTGAGCTTGCTCAGCTGTCAAGACGTGTTAGACCTGTAGGAATGCAGACTTGCTCTTCATAGGGCACCCTGCTTCCCCTTTTATAGATGAAGGGGAAGGCACAAGTTACATTAGAAAGAGAGAGAGAGAGAAGCGAGGAGAAGAAGGCCTCCGGGATTATGGCGTCCTCCATCTCCTTTGCGCGAGTCCCGCTAGTCCTATAGATGACGACGGGGACCGCTCCACATCGTGACCCTGTTCGTCACTGGCGCTATACGTAGGTGCCGTCAATCGGTCATGGCGCTCCACTCTGTCCTGGCAAGCGACATGGTTAGCGGACATCCCCGTCGGAAGTCAAACGAGGGTTAGGTAGCACAGAGCCGGCACACCTGGCACTGTTGGTGATGCGAGTCCTCTAGTATGGCCCGTCGTGGCCATGGGTAACGTCAGGATGCTCGCACTCCCTCCTGGGTGTTAGAAGTTTAACCTTGGGCTAGTATTCTTATACCCGTAGTGGTTGGAGGTGGTACGGCCCCCCATCGAGCGAGGCGGAATCCCCCTTCGAGGGGTCTGGTGTGGCAAAGTTTGTGCCCAAGGGATCGAGCGTGGCGGATGTCCGTGCCCGAGGGCTCGGGCGAGGTGGAGCCCTCACCCTCGGGGTCAGACATGATGGAGTCTGCCCCTAAGGGGTCTAGCGAGGTGGGGCTCACATCCTTGGGGTCAGACATGACGGAATCCTCCCCCGAAGGGTCATGCGAGATGGAGCCCTCATCCTTGGGGTCAGACGTGATGGAGTCCGCCCCCGAGGGGCCGGGACATGGCAGGGCTCGCATCCTCGGGGTCAGACATGTCGAAGTCCGCCCCTGAGGGGTCGGGCAACACGGGGCTTGCACCCTCGGGGTTGGGCGACACGGAGCCCACACCTTTGGGGTCGGGCGAAACTAGAACACGCCCTTGTCCACCCGAGAGAGTTAGCCTTCGTGACCATTAGCTTCCTTCTTCCGGGTATCCCTAATACTGATACCCGATAGTAGCCCCCGAGCCTGTGGAGGAGTAGGATACTCCTTCGAAGGCTTCTTTAGATGGAAGGATTCTGAGGGTCTCGATCTCCCTTTGCGGGTCGTGGGATAGCCTGGTCAGGTCATGATTCCTTTCTATCACATTCGGACTCTTTGGGAGCATGTAGCTGTGTGATTTGGGGGGTCAGAAAAGATCCCTCTTGATTCTAATCCTTCCCTAGGGTCTAATTGATCTGCCATTGTTCTACGACCGTGTATTCGGTCTCCTTGTGAGTCTAACTTCCCCCGAGCCCCTGCGCATAGTAAGGGTCTTGTCGAGGGGTCAGCTCATCTTGTAGTCGTCCTCCCTCAAGCATTTTTTCGATAAAACGGAGGGGCTGAGCCGTGCCATGTTTTCCTTGATGGACGAATCATGGTGCTCGGTGAGCTGTTAACGAGCTAGTTTGAGTGGGGCCCTGGCTTCTTATTCATGGGGGTTTGCCATGGGTCAACTGGTGACCGACTCCAGATTCCTAGCGGCTAGTCCATATAGTTCTTGGGTCCATTCGATCGGTCCTAAGGGCTCATCGCCTTTCTTCGAAGAAAAACCATGGACCGTGCTCTGGCCAAGACTTGAACATGGGCGGGATGCCCGTGGTGCTCGTGCGCCCGGGTACTAGTCGCTAGCAGGCCCATCCCTTTCCACCCCTCACTCTAAAGGTGCCCTAAAGCAGCTATGAACCCACTAGTGGGCCAGTCTTCGAACTCCTGGGCTTTAATGGGCCATGGGAGCATTCTCAGCTTCGTATCCCCTTTTACCTACGGCGGTTTTTGGCCCATCATAGGGACGAACCCTTCGAGGAGCATCCGGGGGTGGCGTGTGCATGATTCCCGGAGAAGTGACGTAATGGGACGCGGCGGACTCATTAATCTAGGCAAATAGTTCGCCCCTCATTCTACCTTTCCTTATAAATAGTGGCCGCCCTTTTACCTTTTGGTACACCTAACCACAGCCTTGCCTTCTCCGCTTCTCCGCCACCAGCGCCTTAGGTTTTTTGCCCTCACTTCAGTGCCGCTAGTGAAGTCCTTGTTCTTCTATCCTTGCCCTTCCACAGTTAGTAAAGCTTTTGTTCCTCCACCCTTGTTTCCCATGGAGTCGTGGTACTGCTCCGACATCACCCACGCGCGTATGGAGGGCCTTGTCAAGCGCAGCCTCCTCCACGGGAGGACCAACATGGCAGAGTGGCTCGTGCCCGGTAGTGAGGAGGTGCTGGCGTCGCCTGATGGCTACGCCGTGTCCTTCGCGCCCTTCCACGAGCGCGGATTCACGATTCCTCCCCAGGCATTTTTTCTGGGGGGGTGCTGCACCACTACCAGATCGAGTTGCATCACCTGAATCCAAACGGGATCCAACACATCACGGCCTTGATCGCGCTGTGCGAGGGGTATCTAGGGATTGAGCCCCACTTCGAGTTGTGGAGGTACTTCTTCTCCATCACCCTACTCAAGAAGAAGGACACACCGATGTCGATGGGATGCGTGGGCATCCACCTCTGGGGGCAGCGTCATCGGGGCTTCTCCGAGTACGTGCCCTGCCAGCTATCGAGTCCAACAAGGGGTGGCATACGCTGTGGTTCTATTTGAAGAACGATGCCACCGCTCCATTGCCAGACTTAACCGGATGCCTCATCAAAGAGGCGCCGCAGGTGTGGTTGTGGGGGCCTCTCGAGGAGGAGAAGAAGAGGATACGCGATATCCTTGATGCCATCGCATTCCTAAAGAACCACAACCTTCGCAGGGCTGGTGTCATCGGGGCTTATCATGTGAGGAGGGTGGCACCGTTGATGGCGCGTGCCCTCCCACTATATGGGATGACGCCCGGAGCGTAGCTTGATGGGACAGTGCTCGCCTAGGGGTCGTTCTATGATGGTGAGGTTGTGCAACGCATCAAGGAGGCAACGGGGGAGTCCGACGCCATGTTCCCAATCCTGAGACACCCTGCGATGCGGCTAGACGCGGGCTTCATCAAGCTATCAGTGGGGTTGGGCTTTCGGGCCTTCGTCGCGCCGCTGTCGGAGCACACGGTCGTGAGGCTGGCGAATCACGTCGCCGATGAGAAGAGGAAGAAAGTGAAGGATGAGAAGAAGAAGAAGCGACGGGTGAAGGAGCGAGCAAACTTGGACCGGGGAAGGCAGCAGCAAGGCTCGGAGGAGGAAGAGGAAGAAGAAGAAGGAGGTGGTTTTGGGTCACCCGTCCACTGGGATGAGATGGGAGGAGTGGACGAGGACCCATCTCTGCCGTGTACAGGGCCTTTCCCGTGGCATGCCCTAGGGCAGGAGGGAGAGGACACCCCTCTGGAGCCGGCGGAGACGAGCCACCCCACTCCGTCTGGGCCTTCCTTGGCGCCCCTAGAGCTGGTCACTCCGCTTTAACCGGACCCTTTGAGCTAGGGTCGGGCGCACTGACCCCAAAACATCATCGTCCGGTGGCTTCGAGGTGAGCTAAGAGCTTCTTCGCCCTCTCGTTCTAGCTAATTTGTGCCACGAACTTGACTGTCATGTCTTTTGCAGTGTTGGAGGATGTGGGACCTAAAGCTTGCATCGAAGAAGAGTCTTGCCTTTCGACAAACATGCCAGGAGCCGGCTGGCGCTATGACAGAGGCAACCGGGAGCGGCGCCGGGGTGGCCACGGCATCGACTGGAGGGGCGTAGTCGGCAGTTGTGTCCGTGGGGGGAGACGCAGAGGAGGGCGCATCTAGAGCACCCATGGCGAAGGTGGCATGGCTAGGTGTGGCCATGATGTTACAGGTGGAGATGGCACAACCGATGCCGTCGTTCGTGCAGGAAGCTGCATTTACGGCGGGGCAGACGGAAGAGGCTTCTCCTAAGGCGTCTTCAGCCAATGTGGTAATAGGGCAGGCCTCTGGCTCCATGCCACCCGCCCCCTCTATCGCCGAAGGGGCTGCTTCGGAGGAGCTATCGCTGCCAGAGAGAGGTTGGCATCGCTTAGCGTCATCCCGGTCTCTGGTCTAGGTGGGCAGCGACCCGCATGCGTGGGGAGGATCCCAAATCCAGTGGGCAGACCGATAGGACCCGGGGGCAATGCTTTTTGTCGTTGATGATGCCATAGAGGATAGGGAATAGGGGAGCGTCCATACAGAGGTAGGGACCGCCGTTCATGCCCTGACCATCGCGCTGACCTTGTTGCGTGATGTCGTCGCCCTAGTCGGCTAGGGACGATATGACCGTGCTTCCGATGCTCATTTCCCTTTCCGCGCCTCTGACTCTTATCCTCTCTGCAGGTCCTTATGGGTTGCAGCAGGGAGAAGTCCCAATTCCTTCGTTGTGAAAATGACATCTAGGATCGCCTTGTCGAAGAGACATGGCGGAATGAGGGGTTGGCCGCAAAGCTCACCGCTGCCCGCCAGGAGGTGGCTGAGCTTGCCCTCGCCTCCTGGGAGCTGGCCGACCTCCGAGTCAGGGAGAAGGATGCTCGCGATGATGCCCATGAGGCTAGGGAGAAGCTCATGGCCCTGATCGAGAGGGAGCGCACGGAGGCCAAGCGGCTACGGAAGGAGCAGAACGATCTTCTCCAAGCCATAGAGGGGCTCCGCACAGAGCGTGACTTGGCTCGCCAAGAGTGTGCCGACGCCCAGCAGCGGATCAACCTCCCCGAGGGTGAGCTTTAGGGGGAGAGGGACCTGAAGGTTGTGGCTGAGGGTGTGTCCGCCAGCTTCGCCGCAGAGGTCGAGCGGCGCCAAGAAGAGATCCGGTGCCTGGAGGCCGAGGTGATCCGGCAGCGTGGTGAGGCGCGCAAGCTTTGGGCGGACATGGATGGTAAGCCTTCGGTTTCCCTTGCTGTCTTTCTCCCTGGAATCTATGGTAGGTCTCCTGATACGGTCGGCATGTGGCATGGACAGGTCTCGACAATAGGCTTGGGGCGGAGGTGACGAAGAGCCGTAGCCTAGAGAAGGAGCTTGGCGAGGTGAAGGTCTCCTTTTAGAAGGAGAGTGACGAGCATGATACCCTATGCGTCACCGTCCAGCTGGTCTGCAATGACCTCGAGCTAGCCCCAACACAGGAGACGAGCTCGCTCACGGTCCGCATCATCCAGATTATGGATTGGCCACGTGAGATCGTGAGGGATGCGCTCCGCTTTGGTGTTGACCGATCATTTGCGATTGCTCGTTCTCACTACGAGAACATCGATTTGGCGACGATGAGCCAGGGTTACACGCTGGGTTACTCTGAGGCCAAGCTGGAGGAGATTGAGTAGTCGGTAGCCCCCTAGCGTAGGACCTAGCTATCAAGATCGAGGACGTGGTCACCCCCCAAGGGGTTAGTTAGTTAGTTCGCTATGAACTTGTAATAAATAAACAAGTTTTTAAACTTTTGTTATGGTCGAAACAACTTTTGGTTCTTCTCCCCTTTATATGTATAAAAATGTTGGTGCATTCCGACCCTTTCGATGGTTAAGGTTGGAAGGCTTGGGGTGCGGGCAAAAAAACTCTGATCACGCTGGTGAGCAAAAATGCCATAGCCGCTGGGGCATAGGTTTCTTGCAGTCCGACCAGTTTTACTCAGCGTTTGTTTCCACAGCCTTTGCTTCTAGATCTCAACGTAAGAGAGGGTTAGGCGCAGAGAATGTTTTTGGGTAGGCATACCCCTATCAGTCCCCGATTGAGGCCTGACCCCTTGCCGTTGCTATGGTCGGGTGTCATTGAAGATCGCGGAGACAGATAGTGAAAATGATAAGAAGAAATGTTTTCGTATTTCAAAAAATACCATTCTTAAGCACATGCATAGGCTAAGGGTAAAAGTGATGTAGTTGTTCGATGTTCCAGGCGTTAACGAAGACTTTGTCGTCGATGGTCTTGAGCTTGTAGGTGCTCGGTCGGAGCACCTCCATGACGATGTATGGTCCCTCCCACGGCGGAGAGAGCTTGTGGCAGTTCTTGTTGGTCTTGATGAGGTAGAGCACCAAGTCCCCGATGTTGAAGGTCCAACCCCGCACCCGATGCCCATGGTACTAGCGCAACACTTGCTGGTACTTGGCCGAGCGGAGGAGGGCAACATCGCGTGCCTCATCGAGCTAATCCATGGCGTCTTCAGGGGACACCTCGGCACTCTACGCATCGTATGCTCTGAACCTCGGCGCTCCATAGTCAAGGTCAGTTGGGAGGACTGCCTCTGAACCATATACCATGAAGAAGGGGGTGTAGGTGGTCGCCTGGCTGGGGGTCGTCCTCAAGCTCCAGAGTACCCCGGGAAGCTCTGCAACCCATTGTCTACCGAATTTGTTCAACCTGCCCGTTTGTGCGGGGGGTGCCATGGTGGCCTAATCAACGCGGATGTGGTAGTCATCACAAAATCAAAGGAACTTTTTCCTGGTGAACTGCGTGCCATTGTCTATGATAATGTAGTTCATAACTCCAAAGCAGTGGATGATGTCGAGGAAAAATTGCAAGGCTTACTCAGATTTGATCACGAAGATCGACCGAGCCTCTATCCATTTCGTGAACTTGTCCACAGCGACAAGCAAGTGCATGTAGCCCCCGGGCGCCCTTTTGAGGGGCCCGACCAGATCAAGCCCCCAGACCATGAACGGCCACGTGATGGGGATCATCTAGAGTGTAACATAACCGACCAATTTATAAGTGCACAAGTACAAAAGCAATCACCGGAGTGATCAAACCGTCATACTTGAACCCATATAAACCCGGTAGTCAACTGAAACCACGAAGGATTTCAAACCAACTTGCATATAACCAAGATCACAGTAATTCAACATAACAAGCCACATGTTACATCCATTTCACAAGTAGTTTGCAAGTACCTCATACATCAGAGTACACATAGTTATTACAAAACGAGTTCACAAATAGCGGAAGCAAAGTAGTTTGAGACCATCACACACACTTAGTTCAAATACAAGCCATCATCATAGTCATATCCCGCAAAAGCAGTAAGATAAGATAACATAGATGATCATGCCCATGATCTAGTCTTCATCCCCAGCAGGGTGGAGACAATACTTGCAGTAGCCGTTATAGAGCACGTCATCTGCAACAAGAGGGAATAAACCCTGAGTATGAGAATGTACTCAGCTAGACTTACCTGTCATAAACCAAAATAAAAGACACCAAGGAGTATGCAAGGCTTTATCAGTGGATCTTGCTGGACAACCTTTTTGTATAAAAGCTTGAGTAACCATTAGCATTATTCACCTGTACTAGCAGTGACTTTTAGCCATTTCCTACCATCTATATTAGCACATGTACTAATCAATCATTTGATTTAGTTGCAAACAATAATAACCATATCAGGTATTTCATGGCGCATCATTATCCTCCTCCTCATGATCATCATTATTTAACCATATCTTTACATTTAGTGAATCTATGTTGCCGCTGCTCAGTCAAGTTCTCACTATCCGGGAGAGACGGTGATTCGAATCGATTCCTATCCAGCTGGAGGGGTATTCCTAACACAAACCCAGGCATACCACACGAAGGCAGCCTTAGGTCACCTTTGTTACATCTCAGGAATCGCGGCTCCGAGCAGCGCCGCACCCTCAGGGAGTCCACTCTGCCATGTGGTCAATCTCACCTTGGACTTATGCCAATAGCTCCCCGCACATCCTTACTACCGCCAGGGTGCGCACTTTCACTTCTCGGTCTTCCGGCCTGAGTTGAGCTACTCGGCTTCGCGGTCGGAACGAGTTATCCGGCCAACTAAGTGATAGGCATGCGTTCAACATGACATGAGGACGTACAGCGAATCGGTCCTTAAACGACACAGACGGGGATAGATTCACACCCAAGACCTCCATGCCTTGTTGCTGCACTACCGTCATCCCATCCGGTCTCTTTTCAATATTAACACACGGTTCTTTTTCATGATAGCAATTATAGCCAACCGTGACCAGAGCTCATCCTACATCTCGCAGGTGATAGGAAATCACCCGACTTCTAACGGTCTAAGCATAGCTAAGCATCATTCGATCCTACACTTAATTAGGATTCATAGGATTTTATCTGGACAAGATAAGGATATAATGCAACAATTGGTTCCAACCAATTCCTATACTTAATGCATCATCAACAATAAAAGATACTCAAGATATTTGTAAAAACATGGGAGACTTAGAATGCTCCGGGGCTTGCCTTTCAGAAAAGATGAAGGTTGGTGATCGGGACACTCAAGAACTTCTTCGTTGGCTCCTTCTTCGGGGTCCTGCACCTCTTGCTCCTGAGCTTGCTGCTGCTCCTCCGGAAGTACTGGCTTGAATTCCAAAAGCGTTACCCCCACCGGAACACCTATTGCATGCATATGCATAGTATAAGAATCATGCATGCACAAGAGATGGAAGATGATGATGAAATGTACAGCCATGTATGAATGGACGCATGAAAGACACAATGATACAAGATTAACATCGACTTTTACTGAGTAGGTGCATATCTTTATTAGAAAACAAGAACGGCACACTCACCAAGTTCTAATAACCTAAGATAAAGTTGTTCATCTTCAGTAAGAGGTCTAGCACCTACAACTAACAATTTATCTTTAATTAGCCTAGCATCTAAATCATCACGTCAACTCATATAAAGCAAACAAGTCAGTCAATGCACTTAACAGTTTTTAGGCTGCAAACAGTAGCTACAAGTTTGATCCATAACTAGAGTTCTACAGATCCAAATACCATGATTTAAAACTTTCTGGAAAGCTTATAAAATTGTCTACAACTTTGTTATTGACCACTTTCACAGCAAACATCAAATTCACCAGTTAATTTGCTTAACTCTAAAATCTGTCCAGAAAGTCACTATAAATGAATTATAGTGAAAATAATATTTCATTACATATAAGAATAACACCATGAGTACTACCAATGCTACCAACAGTTAACATACATCAAATGAACATAAGAAAACATAGCGGCCATTCCTAAATAAATTATTTTCATGCCGTTATTAATTTATTTAGATATTTAGGTTAAATAATAAACACCTATCCAAAGTGTATAGAAAATTCTACCAAAATTACAGTAGCTTATACATGTCTCAAATAGGCAACTATATAAATTTCACATCATTTCAACAAACATAACATCCTACATAAAAATGGCAAAACCGTAGGGCTTAAAATAGCATAAATAGAAAACCCTAGTGAAAAGTGTCAAGCAATAGATTTTATATTTTTCTTAGGTTCATCATAACACCATAGCACTGTACAAAAAGTTTCATGCTCACTGGATACATATTTATACCATGAAAAATAGCACAAGAATCTCCTAATTATAAAAGAGAAATTAATAACTCAAAAACTATCCATGCAATGACTGTCAAATTTTTACCACAGCTTATAATCATCAATAATAGCTCACCCACAAAATTTCATAATTTTTGGAGCATAAGAACTCAAGATATAAATTAAACAAGTTTGCATTCATTTAAAAACACATTTCAAGTTTCAATTTAAATCTTCCAAAAATTCCACTACAAGTGCTCATGTTATATTTTTCCTAAATACTATACTTTACTATGATTCTACCAAAATTAGCATCACTCCATTTGGATCTACCAAACTCCACATATAGATTTTACAAAATAGCATAACAAAACTGCATTTAAAATCAATTCAAAAATTCTATGAGCTATTGACAGGCGGGTCCCGCGGGGTCAATGGATCCACCGGCCAGTCGCAGCCGAAGCATGGGAGGTCGTTGACCGGCCACCGCTCGACGACGGCGAGGAGTCCGGCAAGGGGGGTGGCACCAACGTGCTCAGCACGTTGTCCCGCACCGACGGGAGTAGAAAACGGACCCCCTAGCTACAGAGGAGGAGGTCGCCGGCGGCAATGGTGGTTGCGGCGGCGCTGCGCGAGGTACGCCGGCCAACTCAGGCCATGGCGGTCCGACCTAAGCCTGGCATGAGCATCAGGAGTTTGCAGGGAAACTGAGGGAAGGGAGAGAAAGGAGGGAGAGAGCTCCGGTGGTGGTTGGCCACGGCGGGCTCACCTCCGACTCCGGCGGCAATGGAGGAGCGCTGCGGAGAAGAAGAAGAACGGCGACTACCTCGACTCTCAGGATCAGAGGTGAGGTGGACAAGCTCTAGAGGAAGAAGATGGAGTCGTGGGCTAGCTGGAAGTGGCGTTTTCACGGCGGCAAAAGAGCTGGGCGACGGCGCGGCTTGCTCGGCAACGGCGGAAGCGCTGCGCTCGGTTCTGGCGAACGGGCGAGGCGAGACGCGGCTCGGGCGAAGCAAATAGGCCAGCCAGCAGGCGCGTGGCGTCGTCGTGTCCGCGATGGCCTAACTCGCGGGGCCAACGCTGGCGTACGGCCTCCACTTGGCACGCTCGGCCAGACGGCGGTCGGCCACGACTTGAACGGCCGAAGCACTGTAGCTCCGATTCAGTCGCTTCACCAACGTCTGACAGCGCGATTTGGAGCTGATTGATTTCCGAATCCTTAGGTCATTAGCGCAAACCTCCTAAACGAAAGTTGAAGTACTATGTACTAGCTACCAAACTCCTTTAGAGATCAAAGCCTAATTCACAATGGATATAGAGTAAAATCAAGCCAAAGTCGAGCCTGCAAAACTGGAAATCAGCCCTTGGACTTGGAAAATTTCTAAGTGTAGAATTCAACCCCAAATCTGACTTGTGGGACCTTTTTGAGAATGTTGTGCACATTTTCATGAGTTGGTCATAAAACAACTTTTGTTCCTTATAAAATTTGCTACAACTTTACTTTAGGTTGCTCAGACATGCAAACACTCTAAGTTGTACTTTTTAAACAGTCAAAGATAAGAGCTCTAGGGTCAACACAAGTCAAGCTATTACTTGGAAGTGTAATTTAGGCAATATGGTCAACATGAACATTGTTGCTAATGACATTCTAAGTGTATCTAAGTTATTTAAGAGGACATTTGACACACATTTGCATAGACCACACATGAGCACACACAATTGCTAGCATAAAACCAAGCAGTTCAAATAGAAACACACATGAAATGATAACATTCATAATGGTATGATGCTTATGAATGAGATGATGATGCTCATGCTCATGTGATGCAAGTGTTTTAGTGCAACCATAACACTGGGGTGTTACATAGAGCGCTTGGGCCGGCAGGTGGGTTTGACGAGCACAATTTGCTTGGCATCGGCCATCATGGTCAGCCAGTAGAAGCCCTATCAAAATGCATTTCCGACCAGGGTTCTGGGCGTGGCATGATGCCCACAGACCCCACCATGGATGTCCTTCAGCAGTAGCCTCCCTTGTTCAATGGGGATGCAACACTATAGGATTTTGGTGTGGCTTCACTTGTAGAGCTCCCCCTCAATGATGACAAAGGACTTGGCATGGCGTGCAAGCCGCCAAGCCTCCATTTTGTCCGTCGGGAGCACCTCGTGGAGGAGGTAATCGAGGTAAGGTGTCCTCTAGTCAGCTGGGGGTCAGGTTCAGCCACCAGATCTTCGTCAAGCTCCATGACTTCAGGGTCAGAAGGCAGCCCATCATTGGTTTGTTCCTACTCCTCGTAGCAGACTAAGGGCCTATACTGATCGCTGGTGAATATGCCCGTCGGCACCGGCTCTCGGCTGGACGCCATTTTTGCTAGTGTGCCGGCCGCCTCATTGAGCCACCTAGGGATATGGCTAAGCTCGAGGCCGTTGAACTTCTCCTCTAGCTAGCAGACTTCTTAGCAGTATGCAACCATCTTGGTGCTGTGACAGCTTGACTCCTTCATGACTTGACCGATGACTAGCTGTGAGTCACCTCGGGCATCGAGCCGTCAGATGTCCAATTCATCATCGATGTGTAGGCCGTTGATGAGCGCCTCATATTCAGCCACATTGTTGGAGGCAAGGAAGTGGAGGCCAACCACGTACCTCATGCGCACCCCGAGGGGTGAAACAAAGATTAGTCCCACGCCAGTCCCTTTTTTTATTAGTGATCCATCGAAGTACATCGTCCAATACTCCTGGTCGATGGCTATCGTCGGTAGCTAGGTCTTAGTCCATTCTGCAACAAAATCGGCCAGCGCTTGGGACTTGATGGTCGTCTGAGGGGCATACGAGATGCCTTGACTCATCAGCTCAAGTGCCCACTTCGCAATTCTTCTAGTGGCGTCCTGATTTTGGACAACTTCGCCGAGAGGGAAGGATGTCATGACCATCACCGTGTGTGACTCGAAGTAGTGACGCAACTTCCTCCTAGCGTCTGGACAGCATACACGAGCTTCTAGATCTAAGGATAGCGAGTCTTGGAATCGAACAAGGCTTCACTAATGAAGTACATGGGATGCTGCACCTTAAGGGTATGTCCCTCTTCTTCTCGTTCTACCACCAGGGTGGCGCTGACCACCAGCGTGTGGTCACAATGTAGAGCAAGAGTGGCTCCCCATCGGTCAGCGGGATCAGGATCGGGGCTTTCATCAGGGTTTCCTTGAGCCTGTCAAGTGCCTCCTGAGCCTCGGGCGTCCACGCAAATCGGTTGGGTTTCTTCAGAAGCCAGTATAGGGGGAGGCTTTGTTCACCGAGGTGCGAGATAAAACGGCTAAGTGCGGCGAGGCACCCCGTAACTCGCTGTACCCCCTTCAGATTCTAAATCAGACCCATCCTCGTGATGGCCGAAATCTTCTCTGGGTTGGCTACGATGCCACAATCAGAGACGATGAATCCGAGCAGCATACCCCTTGGGACCCCAAAAATGCATTTCTCAGGGTTGAGTTTGATGCCATTTGCCCGAAGTTTAGCGAAGGTTTGCTCTAGGTCGGCTATCAGCTGGTCATCCTGTTTGGACTTGACCACGATGTCACCTACGTAAGCCTTAACGGTTCTCCCAATGAGGTCCTCGAAACACCTGAGCATACAACGTTGGTATGTAACCCCTGCGTTCTTCAGCCCGAACGGCATTGTGACATAGCAGAACAATCCGAATGGGGTGATCAAAGAAGTCGCGAGCTGGTCAAACTCCTTTATCATGATCTGATGGTACCCAGAGTACGCATCAAGGAAGCAGAGGGTTTCGCTCCCCAAGGTCGAGTCGACTACTTGGTCTATACGTGGCAAAGGAAACATATCCTTTGGACATTGCTTGTTGAGACTCGTGTAATCAACAAACATTCTCCATTACCCATTCTTTTTTCGAACAAGGACGGGATTGGCTAACCACTCTGGACGATACACTTCCTTGATGAATCCAGCCACCAAAAGCTTCGCTATCTCCTCGCTGATGGCCCTACGCTTCTCCTCGTCGAAGCGACGTAGGCGCTGCTTTACCGGCTTAGAGCCTGGCCTAATCTTCAAGGCATGCTCGGCGACTTCCCTCGAATGCCTGGCATGTATGAGGGTTTCCATGCAAAGATATCTCTATTGGCGTGGAGGAAGTCGATGAGCGTGCTTTCCTATTTGGAGGAAAGTGTGGTGCTGATGCGCACCACTTTGCTCTTGAAGCTGCTGGGCTCTATGAGGACCTCTTTGATGCCCTCCTCGGGCTCAAAGGACCCAGCCGACCGCTTGGAGTCGGGTGCTTCCTCGACGGTCTTCTCCTTGATGACTGTGAGCTCCTTGGAGGCGACAATTGCCGAGGCATGTTCGTAGAACTCAACTTCGCACTCGTAAGCACGCTGGAAGGAGGTGCTGACGGTGATGACCCCGCGCGGACCTGTCATCTTGAGCTTCAGGTAAGTGTAGTTGGGGACAGCCATGAACTTCACGTAACATGGTCATCCTAAGATGGCGTGGTAGGTTTCGTGGAACCCGACCACCTCAAAGGTGAGGGTCTCCGTCCTATAGTTGGTTGGATCCCCAAAGGTGACGGGTAGGTCGATCTGCCCAAGCGATATAGCTTATTTCCCCGGTAGAATGCCGTGGAATGGCGCCCTGGTCGGTTGGACACGTGATCGGTCGATGCCCATGGCATCAAGCATCTCGACGTACATGATGTTGAGGCCGCTGCCTCCATCCATCAGCACCTTGGTGAGCCGCTTCATGCCGACGATCGGGTCAACCACGAGCGGGTATCTTCCTGGCTGTGGGATGCTTTTTGGGTGGTCGGATCAGTCGAAGGTGATGGTGAACTCCGACCACCGGAGGAAAGATGGCGTGGCTGGCTCGACCAAGTAGACCTCACGACACATGATCTTTTGGCAGCGCTTGGAGTCGTAAGCCACTGGTCCACCGAAGATCATGAGGTAGCCATCTAGCGTCAGAAAGCCACCGTCCTTCCCTTTGGCATCGTCTGTTGTCGGCTCAGGCTTCTTCCTTTGGTCCCCTTTTGGGAGCCGCCAGACAGGAAGCGCTTCATGAGGGCGTATTCCTTATACAGGTGCTTGACGGGGAAGGCGTGGTTCGGGCATGGCCCCTCGAGTAGCTTCTCAAAGTGGTCGGGAGCACCCTTGGCGGGTGCCCTACCACCTTTCCGCTTAGCAGTGGCCATGAGCGAGCCCCTAGGTTGCTGTTTGATCTTCTTCTTGTTGGGGCGGTTGGAGGCACCCTCGCCGACATCCTTGTCCCACCTCGCCTTGCCCTTGGAGCGGTCAAAAATCGCTCTGACCGCCTCTTCGCCTAAGGTGTGGCTGGTCATGATGTTGAGGAGCTCCTTAGTGGTCCGAGGGCCCTTGTGTCCTAGCTTGTGGACCAGGGACTCGCAGGTGGTCCCAGATAGGAAGGCTCCGATGATGTCAGCGTCGGTGACGTCGGGCAACTCGTTGCATTGCCTGGAGAAGCATCGGATGTACTCGCAAAGAGTTTCTTCGAACTTCTGATGATAATTCTTCATATTCCAGGGGTTCCTAGAGCGTGTGTAAGTGCCCTAGAAATTCACTACAAAGATCTCCTTCTGGTCCGCCCAACTTTGAATCCGGTTGGGCGAAAGGTGCTCCAACCATGTTCACGCCGAATCGGCCAGGAACAAGGGGAGGTTGTGGATAATGAAGTAATCACTATCCATGCCACCATCTTGACAAGCAAGCTGGTAATCCTCGAGCCACAGGCTAGGGTTTGTTTCCCTAGAATACTTTGGGATGTTGGTCGGTGGTCGGAATCGCGGCGAGAAAGCCGCGTTGAGGATATGTCGGCCGAAAGCCTGGGGCCCTGGTAGATCAGGTCTTAGGCTCCGGTCCTCGCCGTTATCGTAGCGTCCACCGTGGTGAGGGTGGTAGCCACGGCCGACCTCCTCTCTTTTGTCACCCTGTCCGCGCCTACGGGTGTCCAGGGTGTTACGTGTGTCACGGTTGGGGCCGAGATGCTCATGCATCGGGATCATGGCAGGCCCCTCACCGTCGCGTGGTGCCTGGTGGACATATACGTCCTAACCACGTCGTTTCGACAACATGCGTTGACTAGCATCGAGCTTGCGTCGCCAAGACAGCGAGCTTTCCTCCTGCTGCACCGCTGCGTGGTCGAGCAGCGTGCAGATCTCACAATGGGCCCGATGATCTCTGGGTGTTGTGGGCTCCGAGAGCCCTCAGAGCAAAGCCACCGCCGTAGCTATGTTCTGGCTTGCCCGTGCGAAGTACGGGAGGCCTCCGTCATCCTCGGCGATCATCCGGTTTATGCCGTGGGCGATGGCGCGTGCTCGGCCACCGTCCCCATGACGCTCGAGCTCCACATGTTCTTGCTCCAGCTGGAGCCATGCATCCTTGATCTACTTGTGCCATGCCCTCAGCTGCTCCACCCCTAGGCGAGGCAGGGCCCCTGCATCTGCCTCATCTTCGTCGTAGGGGTCATCCGCATGAGTAGCCCCTCCCTCGCGGACACTTTCGATGCGTCCCTCGGGGCTGCCAGCCATGAAGCATTCTTGCGAGGGGTGATGGCTTCCGCTGCTTGAGTTAGAGTCGAAGATCGACTCTGAGTCTCCCGCGAGAAGGTCATGGAAAGATTCCATGATGTAGTCCGTCATACCCACGAACTCATCATCCATGGGGGACGGGTGCATGCGTTGTGCCGCGAGGTGACCAATGGCCCCTGCGGCATTGCGCAGACCGAACGGGAACGCTGTCGGGGTGTCTCGGGTGAGGTATTCCGGGCAGAGTGGTTCTCCTCCGGCAAGCTACATCATGACATTAGTGAACGAGAAGGTGAGGCAACGCAGGTCCTCCCGGGATGGTCAGGGTCCCAGGAAGGCGCCGAGCTGGCGCTCTAGCCTCTCGTAGTCGAAGCCAAGGAGTTGGTTGCTCCCATGGGCACAAGCCTCCAGGGCATGCAGCTGCAGCTCCTCGAGGGCCTCGACAATCACATCGAGGCCAGTGGAGCGAAGAAGTTGGACGGGGGCACGGGGGCCCGCGCCAACTCTCCCTCCACGGTGACGAAAAAGTCTAGGCTCCCAAAGCGCACGTGTGCGCCTGGGACCCAGCTAATGTTGTGGCTAGCCATCCGTGGCCTGTTGTGGATGACGAGACGCGCAAAAGCCCCTACCTAGCACACCAACTGTCAGTGTTTCGAATCACCGGCTAGTAAATTTATGATTGCGCGTCTGGCTCGGATGGTGTGCTTGGAGGACACAAGGGTTTATACTGGTTCGGGCGAAATGTCCCTACATCCAGTTCGCTGCTGCTCGTGTTACCTGCACATGTTTGTAGTAGGGGTTACAAACGGCGACAGAGGGAGCAGGTCCCAAGTCTCTGGTGAATGGAGTTGAGTTTTCTTAAGCTTGTTCAGCTGTCAAGACGTGTTAGACCTGTAGGAATGCAGACTTGCCTTCATGGGGCACCCTGCTTCCCCTTTTATAGATGAAGGGGAAGGCGCATGTTACATCAGAGAAAGAGAGAGAGAGAGAAGCGAGGAGAAGAAGGCCTCTGGGATTGCGGCGTCCTCCATCTCCTTTGCGCGGGTCTGCCAGTCCTGTAGATGATGACGGGGACCGCTCCACGTCGTGACCCTGTTCGTCACTAGTGCTATACGTGGGTGCCGTCAGTCAGTCGGGGCGCTCCACTCCATCCTGGCGGGCGGCATGGTTAGCCGACATCCCCGTCGGAAGTCGTACGGGGTTAGGTAGCACAGCGCAGGCACGCCTGGCACTCTTGGCGATGCGAGTCCTCTGGTATGGCCCGTCGTGGCCGTGGGTCACGTCAGGACGCGCCCACTCGCTCCTGGGTGTCAGAAGTTTGACCCTAGGCTCGTATTCTTAGACCCGTAGTGGTTTGAAGGTGGTACGGCCCCCCATCGGTCGAGGCGGAAACCCCCTTCGAGGGGTCTGGCGACGTGAAGTCCACGCCCGAGGGGTCGGGCGTGGCGTAGCCCTCACCCTCGGGGTCAGACGTGACGGAGTCTGCCCCCAAGGGGTCTGGCGAGGCGGGGCTCGCATCCTCGGGGTCAGATGTGACAGAGTCCGCCCCCGAGGGGTCAGGCAACACGGGGCTCGCACCCTCGGGGTCGGGCGAGACGGAGTCTGCCCCCGAGGGGTCTGGCGACATGGGGCTCGCACCCTCGGGGTCGGGCGACACAGAGTCCGCACCTTCGGTGTCGGGCGAAACCAGAACACACCCTTGTCCACCCGGGCGAGTTAGCCTTCGCGACCAGCAGTTTCCTTCTTCCAGGTATCCCTAATACTGATACTCGACACACACTCTCTCCCATATTCTTCCATCTTCAGATCGGTTGATTGGATATTCCAGTCCACCTTTAGATCGGTTGATTGGATGTTCCACCTCTAGATGGAGGTTAGCCGGTCAGATACTCCACCTAGATTGGCTGGATATTCCACCTCTAGATTGGCTGCATATATATTTTCGCACGATTGGATCGATTTTTATATCTGTTCGCTCTGGCTTTAAGCCACAGCCGCTGCAACTGCTTTTAGTTTTTACTAAGTTTATGAAGGAAAAAAGCCGCAGCCGCTGCAGCAATGTGTAGTTTTTACTAAGTATGGAAGGAAAGTTCGGCTGTTGAGAATAAAGAAGTTGGGAGTTGTTGGAGAGAGTTTTTTCTGATCTTATTAAAAGATCAAGATTGGCATTGATTTTGAAAACTCTTGGAAAGATCTACGAGAAAGAAAAGATAAGAATGAATGGTTATCTGACAGGGCCTCTAATAGGGTCCACTGAAGAAGAAAAAAATGAAAGAAAAGATAAGAATGAATGGTTATCTGACAGGGCCTCTAATAGGGTCCACTGAAGAAGAAAAGAATGAATGGGTATATGATAGGGTCCACTGATGACACGTGAAGCCAGAACAGTAGCTGTCGTGGGTGTTAAATCTTGGTTCATCCATTTAAATGAATCACTTGAAACAAAAAGAAACAAAAAAATCATTTCCTCGACCGAACATTGACATTGGCATGTTTGGAATCGATTATAATCAGATTTCTAGACGTCCCACCATGAGAATCAAGAAAATCTCACCAAACGTCTCATGGTGACTTGGTACCTCACTAGAAGAATCGAGAAATCCCACCAAACGCCTCGTGGTAACGCGATCGCTTGTGAGGAGAAAATTAGAAATTGAGGTAACGCGATCGCTTGTGAGGAGAAAATTAGAAATTGAATTACACTGCCGATTACTTGTATCACGGTCTCAGCACCGCGAATGGGATACCGCATCGCACGGTTGCAAATCGTGGTTAGCGCCATCAGACACGAATGAAAAAAATTCAACTCAATCACATCCCATCTCATCTTAAACTACTTAGGTCTTGTTCGAATATAATCGAATTCACATCAATCCACATATGCTGGGATATATTGAGGTGAAATTTAAACTAAATTATACTTCAATCCATCCAAACACAGATGGATTAAGATAAATACGATAACATCCTAATAATATCCAAATAAGGCCTTAACATTCTCCTAACAAGGCCTTAACATTCTCCTGTTACACTCCTTTATTAAGTGGCCTACGAACAGTGGCAGCAGTAGACATCCATGGATCTCGGTAGGACTCGTGAAACAGTAGGACGCTTGATCAATAGGTCGGATCGAACACAAAATCATACGTCTTACAAGTTTACAAATGAAGCACGGCGCGTAGACCGCATGGGATCGCGTACGCAATATAATGTCCGCTCACTAATTTACAAGAGGATCTTAACGCGACGTTTGTTTATTATTCTGCATTTCCATATGTGACGACGGCACTCTCCAGAAATTATTATAGGATGCATGGGTGGAAATGATGATAGGATCTCTCCACATAGCTACCGCAGCAACATCCACTCTCAGCTCAGTAGCAGCAGCAGCAGCATCCATCACACGACTAGGAGTACCTTCGATCGTGGAGCGTGATCGAGTAGCTAGCTAGCTACGTAGGAGAGCTTAGCTACTTGGCCTCCTTGGCGGGGATCTCGTGCACCACCTTCACGGGCTTGAGCACGCCTTCCTCGTCGGGCTGCCCCGCCGACGACCGCACCTCCACCGTCTGCACCGTCTTCGTCACCGTCTCCTGCGCCGGCTTCTTGTCCGCAGCGTCCTTCTATATACGCATATACCGCCGACAAATAAGATAAAAAACAGATCATTCCCAACCAAACGATATGCTGTCGATTACTGTGGTTGCGTACAGCGTACGTACCTGCTGGGAGGCGGCGTTGGTGGTGTTGGTCGACATGCCGCGCGCGGCCGATCGAGCAGCAGCTGCAGCCGGCAGGGAGGCGGCGGCAAGGCAACACAAGCTGACTCTGTGTAGCGGCGATTTGGTTGCGTCGGGCACAGGCGCGCGCACACACAGCTGCCTAGCTTTTGTCGCGGTGGCCGAAGCTACGAGAAGAGGGCGAGGTGGCGCTTGGTTCCGGGCCGCGGAGCCGACCACGCCGCGCAGGGCCCTACTGCCAAACACGTGTAGTGTTTAGCCATATTTTATCTTCCACCAGCGGCTACGTGGCATTTTTTTTATATAGGGAAAATATCTTGTTAGATTAAAAGTTCAGTTACATCTCTATTTTATTTTAGAGTAAAATACATCCTAGATCTTAAAAAAATTTCTCATTCTTTTCATTATCTAAATCCTCGAACTTTTCAAATCATTAGCTCTAAGTTTGTGGTAGGTTATTTTCAAATGATTAATTTCAAGTTTGCTGTAGGTTAACAGCATGTTCGCTGGTTTGTTTCAGCTAGAGCTTATCAGCTATGGTATAATATTTTTCTCTCATAACAAACCAGCACCAGTTAAGTTTATTAGCCCAAAAACCAACCAGCAAACAAGCTGTAAATCATGGACCTGAATTTACATTTTTTGAATAAACCACTTTAAAAGTTAAAGGATCAAGCTAGATGATCAATCTGAAAAGTTAAAAACTATAGTGCATTTCATTTTTTTACTTTATATTCATTATAATCACGTTCTCTGTCTCACTATACAACAATTGACTCTTAGCACGTCTGTCCACTAAGAAAAAAAATTTAGTAGGGACGATGCAAATGGAGCAATCATGGCATACACCGTGAATTCTTGACATATGTACATGTGCATACATCTAACACGAGATTATTGCTTAAATTAAGAAAATAGTTGGAAATAAAAAGCTATTATTCTCTGATGTGTTGAATCACGCGCATAGGCACATGTTGCGAATCCATGATGAGTCTCCATAATTATTCCACGGGACCATGGTAGGGATGAAATTGAAAGAGTCTGTCTATCTATCTTTCTCGTGTTTCGCCCCTCCCCGCCATCTGCAAGGTCCTAATAGTTTGAGGGAATGAATAGCCTATTAAAAATTTCTATAACAACACTTAGTAAACCGGTTAGATAAATATGAGACGAAGCAAGTATTGTGCTAGCCTACTAAAAATATAAGCCACCTACTGTCGATGTTTCGTACAGGCACCGGCAAGTAAATTTATAGTAATACGCGTTAAGCTCGGATGGTGCGCTAAAGGACACAAGATTTATACTGGTTCGGACCGAATGTCCCTACGTCCAGTTTGTTGCTGCTCGTGTTATTTGCACCGTGAACGGTTCGTAGTAGGAGGTACAAACGATCGAGAGAGGGACTGGTCCCAAGTCTCTGATGGAAGAGTTGAAAGGAGGGTCAAGAGCTTGGTAGCCGCTTGACTGTATGTGTGTCTTCTGTTGTTCGGTCAGCCGTCCTCTCCTTTGATGGAGGAAGCGCATCCCTTTTATAGAGGAAGGGGCTGGCTTTTACAAGGGTGAGGGCTTCAGGATGCGTACTCTACTTGGTCTTGAGGCTCACGTCTACCCGGCCTGGTTCTTCATTCTGATGAGTGTGAAGGAAGATAAGCGCCTACAATACTGTCGATGTCTCTGTAGAATGTTAGGTTGGTTACAGAATGCTACCCTACGCAGGGTATGGGCCGTAGTATAGTGGTTTTGACTTATGAGCCTCCCCCAGCCTTGCTCCGCACGCCTTCTGGTTCCTATGAGTCTTCGTCGGAGGGACGCGGGGTCGGGGTCTGGAGTAGCGCCGTGGCCAAGGACTTCTGCCTTGGTGGACCTGGGGGGTCGGGAAGCGGGCACCGCTCCCCTGGGTCCATAGCGTGGTGACGGAATACCCGTCGTCCGTGGAGATAGCAAATCCTTTTCTGGAGCGTAGCGATTGTCGTATATCTTCATCAGGTTCCGTGTCCTAGAGCTGAAGGCGGCGCCTACAACTCTCTACAGGCGAAAAAGCACTTTTGTTACACTTTTCGGGCTCTGCGGCGCCCGGAAGGGTCTAAAGCACACATCCACGTCGTTCCCCGGTAGTACTTTTTCTGCTAGGGTGTAGGGTATGGTCCTTGGAGCCATGGTTGACCCGAACGTCTTATCTTGCCCTGTACCCATCATTATGAGGGAATGGGTAGAGTTGTCAGGTAAGATGAAACCAGTCTTTAGATATCGAGCAGGACGAGGCTCGTTCCTGGCCGTCGGGTGAAACGGAGACCAATCCCTATCTCTTGGCGAGACCGACCCCGCCCCTCGAGGTCAGGGAGGCGGAGTCTATCCTTCACCCTCGGGTGAGACCGAGCCCGCCCATAGGCGTCAGGCGAGTCGGAGACTAGTCTGAGCCTCGGGCGAGACCGTGCCCGCCCAAAAAGCGTCAGGCGAGGCGGAGACTAGCCACGAGCCCTCGAGCAGCGAGCTACCCCAAAGGCGTCAGGCGAGGCGGAACCAAACTCCTGTCGTTCGAGCAAGGGCGCTCTGGCGCCCTTATCCGCCCGAAGTTTTTATCGTTCGGTAGTTATTGGTTCCACCTACAGGGTACCCGGTATTAGGTCCCCGACAAGTAGCCCCGAGCCTCCGGTGATTCGGATAGAACCGCCTGGAGGGTGTTTTCGAACCCTTCGCAGGTAAGGCTGAAGGACTTAGTTTTTCATCAACTGGATATTTTTCGAGGGGGTCGTGGTATCCCGTTTGCGGGGATCTCATTCAGGGCTAACCTAGCTGGGGCTTGACCGTGGATCGAGACCTCAGTAATGCTTGCGCCCTTGATTTTGGATCGTTCACGGACCCGTCCCTAGTTGGGCCGGTAGCCGAGCTTCTGGGCCCTAGGTGGGCCAAAGAGAGAAAGATCTTCGCGACCTGCGTTTCCCAGATGGGTAGAGAGTCCGGATTCGCCTGGGGAAGATGAACCGTCCACCGCGACTTTTGGTGGGAAAGGATAGGGATCTGGGTAGCGTGCGTGCTTGCCGTGTGGCGATCGCGTGGTAGGCCCGGAGATCAAGGCGGACGGTTGCCCTTCTCGCGTCCGTCACCCCTATAAAACCACGGGGTTCGCTCCCAAGGTTCCGTATTTCGCTCCCTTGCCTTTGCATCTTGAAACATCCGCCGCCAATCGCCCCAGCCTCCTGCGCCCGCACCGCCACCATCAGCCGGCTTGCATCCGTGTTGTTGCTGCCATTTGTCAAGCTGCTTTGCCTAGTAGCCGCCATCGAGCTCACACCCACCTTTCTCCCTAATTGCTTTGATGGAGTTGTGGGGCAGATCTAGCATCACCCCACGACGTTTGGAGGGCCTCGCCCACCGTGGCCTTCTCCGCTCATGCTCGCCATCTAGGAGTGGTGCTACACAGCGGCGACAGGGTGAGCCGGTGCCGCCAGAAGGGTATGTCATTTCTTCGCCATCTTCCATGAGCGGGATTTGCGGTACTCAAGCGCATAGATTCCTTCGGGGCTGCTCTTTGGATTATTATGAGGTGGAGCTGCGACATCTAACTCCCAATGGGGTTCAACATATGGTGGCGTTTGTTTGCCTGCAATGCGAGGGTTTCACGGGATCGATCCCCATTTTGATCTGTGGCGGTATTTCTTTACCATTAGTTTGTCGAAGAGGAAGATTGGAGGGAAAGATGTGAAGCGCGCCAATGGGATGTGCCGGCATTCATCTACGCCA
The DNA here is from genome assembly GCA_904845875.1 of Miscanthus lutarioriparius. Classification (NCBI taxonomy): domain Eukaryota; kingdom Viridiplantae; phylum Streptophyta; class Magnoliopsida; order Poales; family Poaceae; genus Miscanthus; species Miscanthus lutarioriparius. Next base: position 68,059,423 of record CAJGYO010000004.1, on the reverse strand, counting down.
TACCCAATCGAGGGGTTACCCATACATGCATCTGGCGACATCCAACAAGGGATGCTTTTCATGAGTGGTTTTATGTTAGGGATGATGTGAGTGCCACCCTACCGAGGTACACGGACGCCTTATTGAAGAGGCTCCGGAGTCGTGGAGCTGGGGCGTCCAGTTCAAAGACAAGAAACACCTCTCCGACCTACTTTCCGCCCTTCAGGCCCTGAAGGATCAGGGCGTAAAGGGGACGGGGATTATTGACGCCTATCATGCGAGGAGGTGGGTACCGATGGCGCTATGGCGTAGCTTCCCTCGCATCGGATGATGCCCGGAATGTCGTTCGAGGGGACGGTGCTTGTTGATGAGGCACTCCCCTTTTCAGAAGTGGCACGGCGCATTAAGGAGGCGACAGAGCCGACAAAGGACTCCAAAGGTAGCGTCCTCGACATTGTGTATCTGGTGCCCGGACATCCCCCAATGCGGCCAGAACCTGGGTTCCTCGAATTCGTAAGCCCTCTTCTCCCGTGCTCTTTTCTTTTCTGAATCTCCATTTTTAATACTTGCTTTTGTGATGTTGGGACCAGGTAGGGGGCTAGTCTTCAAAAATAGTCCGGTTCATTGCAAGAAGGACAAGGCCGTGGCGGTGGCGAATCGACTTCATGGCCGAAAGCGGGACAAGAAAGCAAGGGAGCGGATGAAGAGGGTGAAAGCAGTGAAGCAGGAGGCATGGGATCGGGGAGAGGGCGTGGCGATGGCGATGGCGGCGGCGACAATGGCGATGGCGACGAGGTAGCCGTCGGCGTGGATTGGGACGTCCTGGAGGATGAGGACACGCTGACAAGTGGCCACCCGTCTGTGCAGGGACCCTTCCCGTTCCACGCAGAGGGAAGTGAATCGGTGAGGTCGGTGGAGGCCGGCGGGTCCGCCGCTTCACACGGCGTGCCGGCCGAGGACCGGTGGATGGAGGAAAGCGGGCCTGCTGTTGCCAACCCCGAGGTGATGGTGGAGGGGAGTGGCTCTGGTGCCACGCCCCACGAGATGGGGGAGGGGAGGGGCTCTGGTGCCGCGCCCCATGAGACGACGGAGGGGAGCGGCTCTGGTGCCGCGCCCCACGAGATGATGGAGGGGAGCGGCTCTAGTGTGCGCGCCCACGAGTGAGCCCCCGCCCGGAGCAGGGGGTAGGCTCAAAACGGTCCCACCTAGATGAGTCGGGGAAGGGATCTGGGGATCCGTCCCCAAAACGCTTCCGCCGGCCGAGGGCGTCAACGTGAGCTGCTGATTCCCCTGTTTTCATCCTTTTTCCATTTCTATTTTGATCTAATGGCTATTACCTTTGTGTAGGCTCTTGCGGACGGGTCACCCCCTGGGGCTGGCGCCCAAGAAGAGTCTCGCCATTCAGGTGGGATAGATGGCGTCGCTTGGCGTCACCCCTATTTCAGGTAGGAGTGGTGCCGACGTTGGATCTACGTTGGCCAACCTGACGGCGTCTGTGGTGGCGCCCACGCCCGCGGAGGTTACCGAGCTGGCAGCTTCCTCCATGGCGGACGTGGTACAGCCAACCGAGGGCCGCATATCGCCGGTGGAGGTGGTCGTGACCGCGCCAAGCCAGGATCAACCGGGTGCGACCGTGGTGGTGCTCGAGGGTGTGGTGCAATCCGCGCCACCGGGGGCCCAGGTGGATCCGCCCGTGGCGCTCGAAGCGGCCCAGATGGAGGGTCCAGTTCGAGGGTCCTCGAGCGCGGTGGTGGTGCCACATAGGGTCAGGAGGGAGCTGCCCTCGGCCCTTTTATCGGGAGGAAACCGCTCCCCCGCGTGGGGGAGCCGCCGCTTCAATGGATGCCGCTCAGGACCCGACGTCGGCTCTTTTCTCGCTCGATGATCATTCCGAGAGCATGGAGTGGGAGGGTCTTGACATCAGAATTTCGACCATGCTGGAGGCCCTGGACCAGGCCAGAGGAGCCCTGCGTGAAATCGTTGTTCCTACTACCTAGGTATTCGCTTGATTTTCTTCTTTCTTCGCATATTTTTGTGTTTTCGCATTTTTGATACCAGTCTTCTTCCTCTTCAGGCTCTTGTTGCTCATAGCCAGAATAAATCCTGATTCCTCCGCGAGCAGAAAGCGGAGTGGGATCGCCCCTCCGAGGAGGCCCGGCTGCGAGCAGACATGGCCACACAGCTTGCTGCCGCCCAAGAGCAGGAGACCCAGGCGCGTCAGGACGTGGAGGGGGCCCACAGGATGTTCAAGGATTTATCGGCGAGGTCCAAGCTGGATGGGGAGGAGATCGCCAGGCTCCAAAAGGAGCGAGACAAGCTACTGCAGAGGAATGCCACGGCTAACGAGAAGGCCGGCGAGGTCTTGAAGGAGCTGGAGATGGAGCGGGACCTCCGGCGGAAGGCCGAGAGTAGGGCCACGGCCCTTCAGCAGAAGGTGGACAAGGACATCGAGGTGGTCCGCTCTCTCCGAGCGGATCTCGGTGATGCAGTAAGCCGAAGGTTGAGCGCCGAAAACATCTCCGTCAAGCTGGAAAAAGAGGTTGCCCATGCACGAAGGGCCCTTCAGGTTGAGAGCGATGAGCACGATCTGCTGCAAGCTACGGTCGGGGTGGTCCTTGATGCCCTGAAGGTGGTGGAGCCGGTGGAGACCAGCCCGCTTGCGGCTCGTGCCGCATGTATCATGGCTCGGGTGGTCCAGCTTGAGGAGAGTGCTTTTCACGCCGGGATTACTCAGGCCTTCACAGTTGCCCATGCTCATTATGAGAAGGAGATCAACCTGAAGGTGATGAGCGAAGGTTTCCCGCCTACCTATGTGGATGATGAGCTGGAGGCGATTGAGAAGGTGGTGGCTCCCCTTGCGAAGAACCTGGCGAATAGTCTGAAAGAAATGGTCCTCCCTTCGTGGGAGTAGTTAGTCGAATAATTTTGAGCACAACTTATATGTAATATGTGAACAAGTGTCGGTATTTTCGAGTCTGGACGCAGTTTCGTGATTTTGCTTAATAATTTCGTTTTGTTTGATTTTTTGCGATCTTACCAATCTGTTCCCCCGAATCTTGCCGCTGGTCTTGATGCGAGGAGATTGTTTCAAAGAAAGGAAGGGAGGTAGACGTACCTTCACCAGCCCCCGAGTGAGGTCCGACCCCTTGCATTTGCTGGGGTCGGGTTTACTAGAGATCAGAACGTTTGGATGGAATCCCAATCCGTGGTTTTTGTGATAGGGTCGGCGAAGTCCTTGGATGGCATTGCAATATTCCCCGCCCTGTCTTCCAACAGAAATCCCCAAATGGGGACTCTATGGGCTCGGCAAGGTAGGGCCTTCGAACCTGTGTCCCTGTATTGAGCGGCTCGAGCCTCGGGCCTTGTTAGGGTCTGATAGGGGTCGGCCGTAATTTGCGTGTTACCCCGTCCTCGATTTTCGCAATCGGAGGGGCTGAGTAAATGACACTTGCCTCGACGGCTCGAGTATCGCGCTCAATGAGCTCGCTAACGGGTACGTTCGTGTGGAATCCAGGTCCATCATTTGTTGATGGGGTCGGCGGAAAGCCATCTGGTGGCACTCCACAACTTTTTAACCCGCCTCGGCGGATGCTCGAGCCGTTCGATAGGCTCAGCGGCCCGATAACCTCTCCTCGATGGAGATTACGTGGGTTTGGCTCGTGGTTTAGAATCGAGCGAGAAAAGGTAGAGATGCCCCTGTTCGCTTTTCGGCGTGGTCGGGCAAGGCCGCTAGGGCTCGTCTCGATTATTTCCCCTGGCTCTGTTGGTATGAGGCGGCCTAGAGCCCTTCGCGTGGCTGGCCTTGAACCTCTCCCTCTGTCACCTATATCGAGTGAGTGAGGCGGCCGTACCGCTTTCGTGACGCGACACGAAGCGTTGGGATGCAACGTTTTGCATATGTAATGTTTTGAATGCAAAATTTAATCAAAAAATAAAGGCGGGTCGATAACGTTACCTTGGTGGCATGAGTGGCGGAAAAGCTCCTACCAGATGGGTTCGGGCCACGACGTTTGTGCGAGGTTGGAGTAACTGCATAAGAATCGCTATTCTTTGTTTTCGTATTTCGGTGGCGATCCGAGCCGTTCGATTAACTTGGGCAACTTTGATGACTTCTCCTTTGGGGAGATTCTATAGGCGGACCCTCCGAACCCTTCTTGAGAAGGCGGGACGTCAAACCTGAGACGCAGGGGGCGTTGAGTATGATTTTTCTAGTGAACGAAACATTGTAGCTAGCTCGGGCGTAGGGTGCGCTAGTTCGTCGATCTTACTCAAAGTTTTATGCTCAGATTTCGCGCCCCTGGTCCCAAAGTGTCACGGAGGGGTCGGGTGAGGAGGATATCTAGACTGGTAGACATGCTCGGCAGCCCCCGAGTGATGTTCTTGTCCCCGCCGTTTAACGGGGTCGGAAGCTCGGTAAAAGAATTTTAACGCGTAAAGTAAGAAGGCCGAGATGCTTATCTTTCTTTGGACATTCGTTCGTCGTTTGCTCCCCTTCATAGAGATCCTGTCGTCGGATCGTTACGTGGTCCTGCATGGGGAGGCGAAGGGTAAATCGCCCATGTGGGCGCCTTTAATTGCAGCGGCCCAGGAAGCGGGTCGGCGTGGGCCATACCAAGGTAGTGTCCAGTTTGGCCGAGGCGGGGCGCCTCGTCGCGACGGGGCGCGTCCCGTCAGTTCCGACATGTCCCCTCAGGTGTCTATCAGCATTGATTCCGTATTTAAGGAGGGGAAGGGAGAGGGTTTTTCGTCAACCTTTCGCCTTTCCTTAGCTGCGGTGTCTCCTCTTTAAATAGGGAGGGGAAGGAGAGTTCTCATCGCACCTCTTCTTCTGCCTCTAAGCCGCTACCTCTCCTTCCTTTCTGCCGAATGCGTCCGTGTGTTGCGGCGGTTCCTGAGTGAGGAAGGGTAATGCCAGAGAGAGAGAGGAAAACTCACTGATCCGCTCCTGATTCTGGAGCGTGATGTTGAGCTGGAGGTCATCCAACGTAGATGAGGTGGTGCGGGCCACCTTTGCTGGGAAGAGCTTGATGCCGCCGAAAGAGGAGGAGTACTGGAGGGTGCCAAGCGTCGTCAGCCTCGTCGTCATTCATTGTGACCTCCACACGGCAGGAGGCGCCTTCCGTTCAGGCACCGTTGTCGGGGTTGCGGTTGATGATGGTGGCATAGTCCCTGGATGCCCCGGCGGAGGGGCACCATAGTCGCCGACGTGGTGCTCGACGTTGCAGATGGTGGCGCCTTCGAAGGTCTTGCGGAGCGGTAGGGCGTCGCCGATGGGGAGCGTGACGCGGTGGCCGTAGTAGATGAACTGGCCCATTTACATGTCCTCGGCGGCGATGAAGAGCTCCTTCTGGTGCTTGTGCCTGAAGAGGTTGGTACTACGACCGTGGTAGCAGTTGTAGTCGAGCTGGGCAGAGATTGTAATCGAAAAAGTTTTGTGGGGGAGCCCCCGAGTGGCTTGTCTGTTGAATTTAAGAGTACATTAGCCCTTTTCGTGATGAGATCATTTTGTAAGCGGTGAATTTGTGCAAAAATGAACAAATCTTTGTGTTTTGTTGTGGCAAACCATTTTTTAGTTTCCTTATCTTTGGAGGAGGTTTTTGGTGCCTTCCGATTCTTCTCATAGTTCAGCTCACAAAAACTTGGGGTACGGGCGGAACGATTCTGATCACGCTGGTGAGCGAGGAGGCCGTAGCTGCAGGGGCGTGGGTTTCCCGCAGTCGTACCCGTTGTACTTAGAATCAGTTCCCGAAGTCCTAGTTTTTGGGAGGAACTTAGAGAAAGTTCGACACATGGGATGTTTGGGAGGTAAACATACTTATATCGTTTGTACCAGACCCTGAGCGAGGTCTGACCCCTTGCATTTTGCTAGGGTCGGATGTCACTAAAGCTTGGGGATTTGTAAAGACAAAAAACTGATAAGGACAAAGTATGCATTTATTTAGGGGTAGAAGCGATGTAGCTGTTCGATGTTCCAGGCGTTGGTGAACACCTTGCCGCTGATGGTTTTCAGCTTGTAGGTGCCCAGGCGAAGTACTTCCGCGATGACGTAGGGCCCTTCCCAGGGCGGCGAGAGTTTGTGGCGGTCCTTGTTGCTCTGCACAAGGCGGAGGACGAGGTCCCCGACGTTGAAGGATCGACCCCGCACCCGTCGGTTGTGGTACCATCGCAACGCCTGCTGGTACTTAGCTGAACGGAGGAGGGCGATGTCGCGGGCTTCATCTAGTTGGTCCATGGCGTCCTGGTGGGATGCCTCGGCCCCTTGTTCGTCATACGCTCTGATTTTTGGTGCTCCATAGTCAAGGTCCGTTGGAAGAACAGCCTCGGAACCATAGACCATGAAGAAAGGTGTGTAGGTGGTGGCCCGGCTGGATGTTGTCCTTAGGCTCTAGAGCATGGCCGGAAGCTCGGTGAGCCAGCCCACGCTGAACTTGTTCAACCGGTTGAAAATTCTGGGCTTAAGGCCTTGAAGGAGCATGCCGTTTGCGCGTTCGACCTGCCCGTTCGTCCGGGGGTGTGCGACGGCTGCCCAATTGATCCGGATGTGTTGTTCGTCGCAGAATCGAATGAATTTCCTGCCGGTGAACTGCGTGCCATTGTCCGTGATGATGGAGTTCAGTACTCCGAAGCGATGGATGATGTCGAGGAAGAATAGCACAGCTTGCTCAGATTTGATCGTGGAGATCGGTCGAGCTTCAATCCATTTTGTAAATTTATGTATGGTGACAAGCAGGTGGGTGAAGCCCCCGAGCGCCTTTTTGAGTGGCCCAACTAGGTCGAGCCCCCAGACCGCAAAGGGCCACGTGATGGGGATCGTCTGGAGCGCCTGGGCCGGGAGGTGAGTTTGCTGAGTGTAGTACTGACATCCTTCGCAGGTGCGTACAATTTGCTCGGCATCGGCTACTGCGGTAGGACAGTAGAAGCCCTATCGGAATGCATTCCCAACTAAGGTCCTTGGTGCTGCATGATGACCGCAAGCCCCACCGTGGATATCGCCCAGCAGAAGTTTTCCCTGTTCGCCAGGGATACAGAGCTGTAGGATCCCGATGTGACCCCGTCTGTAGAGTTCGCCCTCTACATGAACGAAGGACTTGGCGCGACGTGCGAGCCGTCGGGCTTCCGTCTTGTCCGTTGGTAGTATGTTGCGGAGGAGGTAGTCAAGGTAAAGCATTCTCCAGTCGTCGGGAGGGTCGGACTCCGCTACCGGGTCCTCTTCAAGCGCCATAACCTCGTGGTCGGGCGAAGTGATTGGCCGATTGGCCCCTGGGATCGGACTAGATGGGCCATCGTCGGCTTGTTCCGACCCCGTGTAGCGTACCGAGGGTTTGTGTTGATCGCTGGCAAAGACGCCTGTCGGGACTGGCTCTCAGCCGGATGCTGCTTTCGCGAGCGCGTTGGCTGCTTCGTTGAGGCGCCTTGGGATGTGGTTAAGTTCGAGGCCGTCGAATTTGTCCTCCAGCCGTCGGACTTCTTGACAGTATGCCTCCATCTTAGCATCGTGGCAGCTCGACTCCTTCATGACCTGGTTGACGACCAGCTGGGAGTCGCCTCTGACGTCGGATGCCCAGCTCGATGGTGATTCATAGGCCGTTGATGAACGCTTCGTATTCTGCGATATTGTTTGATGAGGGAAAGTGGAGCCGAACCATGTACCTCATGCGGACCCCGAGGGGAGATATGAAGACTATTCCCACGCTGGCATCGTTCTTCATCAACGATCCATCGAAGTACATCGTCCAATACTCTTGATCGACGATTGTTGGTGGCATCTGGACCTCGGTCCACTCTACGATGAAGTCAGCCAGTACCTAGGATTTGATCGCAATCGGGGGGCATAATTAATGCCCTGATCCATCAGCTCGAGCGCCCACTTTGCGGTTCTTCCTATAGCGTCCTGGCTACGGACGACCTCGCCGAGGGGGAAGGATGTCACGACTGTCACATGGTGTGACTCGAAGTAATGGCGTAGCTTTCTCTTGGTGATGAGGATGGTGTAGAGGAGTTTCTGAATTTGGGGGTAACGGGTTTTGGAGTCGGATAGCACCTCGCTGATGAAGTAGACAGGGCGCTGTACCTTGAAGGCGTGCCCCTCTTCCTCTCACTCTACTACTAAGGTGGAGCTGACCACTTGCGTGGTGGCCGATATATACAGCAGGAGGGATTCTCCGCTACACGGAGGGACTAGGACCGGCGGTTTCGTTAGAAATTGTTTAACCATGTCGAGCGCCTCCTGTGCCTCGACTGTCCACTTGAAGTGGTTAGCTTTCTTTAGGAGTCGATAAAGGGGAAGTCCTCGTTTGTCGAGGTGTGAAATGAATCGGCTGAGGGCGGCAAGGCACCCTATGATTCGCTGAACCCCTTTTATGTTCTGGATCGGGCCCATTCTTGTGATGGCTGAGATTTTCTCTGGGTTGGCTTCTATGCCTCATTTAGAGACAATAAAGCCGAGTAGCATGCCCCTCGGGACCCCAAAAACATATTTTTCGGGATTGAGTTTGATGCCATTTGCACGGAGTTTTGCAAAGGTTTGTTCGAGGTCGGCGACAAGGTGGTCGGTCCTTTTGGACTTAACTACGATGTCGTCGATGTAGGCCTCAACGTTCCGCCCGATGTGGTCCCCGAAGTAGTTGAGCATACAGCGCTGGTAAGTTGCCCCAGCGTTCTTTAGACCGAACGGCATTGAAACGTAGTAGAATGATCCGAAGGGGGTGATGAAAGACGTCGCGAGCTGGTCGGACTCTTTCATTGTGATCTGGTGGTAGCCGGAGTATGTGTCAAGGAAGCAGAGGGTTTCACACCCTGAGGTGGAATCAACTATTTGGTCAATGTGTGGTAAAGGAAACGGGTCCTTTGGGCACGCCTTGTTGAGGCCTGTGTAGTCGACACACATCCTCCATTTCCCACTCTTCTTTCGTACGAGAACGGGATTTGCCAGCCACTCTGGGTGGTTTACTTCCTTAATGAATCATGCGGCTAATAGTTTGGCTATCTCCTCACCGATGGCCCTGCGTTTCTCCTCGTCGAAGCGGCGCAGGCGTTGCTTCACTGGCTTGGAGCTCGGGTGGATTTTTAAGGTATGCTCGGCGACCTCCCTTGGGATGCCTGGCATATCCGAGGGTTTCCACGCAAAGATATCTTTGTTATTGCGGAGGAAGTCGACGAGCGTGCTTTCCTATTTGGAGGAGAGCATAGTACCAATGCGTACCCTCTTAGCCTCGGAGTTTCTGGGGTCTACGAGGACCTCCTTGGTGCCCTCGGTGGGTTTGAATGACCCGGTTGTTGTCTTGGCGTCGGGTGTTTTTTCGGCAACCTCCTCCCTGAGGGTGATGAGCTCTTTGGAGGCGACGACCGCAGAGGCGTGATCACAGCATTCAACTTCGCACTCGTAAGCATGCTGGAAGGAGGTGCCGATGGTGATGACCCCACGGGGGCCCAGCATCTTTAGCTTAAGGTACGTATAGTTGGGGACGGCCATGAACTTCGCGTAACATGGTCGTCCCAGGATGGCGTGAAAAGCTGGAGGGAACCCCACTACATCGAAGGTGAGGGTCTCAGTCCTGTAATTGGACCGATCCCTAAAAGTGACGGGCAGATCGATCTACCCTAGTGGCATGGCCTGCCTACCAGGTATGACGCCATGAAAAGGTGCTCGGACGGGACGGAGGTTCGTTTGGTCGACGCCCATCTCGTCGAGCGTTTTGGTGTACATGATGTTGAGGCCACTGCCTCCATCCATCAGTACCTTTGTGAGCCACTTTGGGCCGATGATCGGGTCGACGACGAGTGGGTATCTTCCTGGGTGTGGGACGACGCCTGGGTGGTCAGCCCAGTCGAAGGTTATGACAGATTTTGACCATCGGAGGAAGGCAGGTGTGGCCGGTTTGGTCGTATAGACCTCGCGGCGCGTGACCTTTTGGCGGCGTTTGGAGTCGTAGGCCGCTGATCCTCCGAAGATCATCAGGGCGCCATTCGGAGTCAGGAAGGTGTCATCCTTCTCCTCGACGTCGTCTCTACTGGGGGCAGGTTCCTTCCCCTGTTCCCCCTTGTTGAGGCCTCCGGACAAGTATTTGCGCATGAGGCCACATTCTTTATATAGATGCTTGGCCGGGAAAGCGTGGTTTGGGCATGGCCCCTCGAGCATTTTTTCAAAATGGTTCGGAGTGCCTTCCGTGGGCTTCTGGCCACCTTTACGGTCAGCGACGGCCACGAGCGAGTTGTCGCGCCGTTGCTTCTTATTCTTTCTCTTGGCGGGGCGGTCGGAGGTACCTTCATCGGTGGCCTCGTCCTGCCTTGCCTTGCTGTCGGTGCGGTCGAAGACAGCTCCGACCGCCTCCTTTCCTGAGGCGTGGCTGGTTGCGATGTCCAGGAGTTCCTTGGTAGTTTGCGGGCCCCTACATCCCAGCTTGTGGATGAGGGATTCACAGGTTGTCCCGGATAGGAAGGCTCCTATCACGTCGATGTCGGCGACATTAGGGAGCTCATTGCACTGTTGGGAGAAGCGCCGGATGTTCCCGCGGAGGGTTTCGTTGGCCTTCTAGCGGCAGTTCTTGAGGTCCCATGGGTTTCCAGGGCGTTTGTATGTGCCCTGGAAGTTACCCACAAAGATCTCCATGAGATCTGCCCAACTCTGAATGGCGTTGGACGGCAGGTGCTCCAACCACGCTCGTGCTGAATCGGCCAAGAATAGCGGGAGATTGCGAATAATGAAATTGTCATCACTCGCACCACCGGCTTGGCAGGCAAGCCGATAGTCTTCGAGCCAAAGCCCGGGGTTTGATTCTCCAGAATATTTTAGGATATTGGTGGGCGGTCGGTACCTCGGGGGGAACGCAGCATTGAGGATGTGTCGACCGAAGGCCCGAGGGCCAGGCAGGCTGGGACTCGGGCTCCGGTCCTCGCCGCTGTCGTAGCGTTCGCCGCGTCGTGGATGATAGCCCTGATGGGCTTCTTCTCTTTCGTCGCTGTGGGTGCGCCTGTGGGCGTCATTGGTGCTGCGCATGTCACGGCTGTGGCCGAGACGTTGATGTACCGAGATAGCGGAGCGCTGCCTGTTGCCCGGCGGCGTCTGGTGAACAGACGCGTCCTTGGCGGGACATACCGAGGGCGTGTGCTGGCTGGTGTCGGACTCATGTCATTGAGACAACGAGCTTTCCGCCTGCTGCGCCGCCGCACGTTCGAGCAACGTGCGAATTTCTCGACGGGCGCGGCGATCCTCGGACGTCGCAGCCTCTAGAAGGCCGTGTAGCAAGGCCGTTGCTGCGGCGATGTTCTGGCTTGCCCGAGTGAAATGAGGGAGAGTCCCATCATCGGTGAGGATCCTCCGATGCACATCACGGGCCGAGGTGCGTGCGTGCCCACCGTCTCCGCGACGCTTGAGCTCCTCGTCGATGTTTCGGTACTCCCGGACAAGCTATTGCCCGGCGTCATCGATCTCCGGCTTTCATGCTCTTAGCTGCTCCATCCTTACATGAGATGGAGCCATCGTCTCCGCCTCGATCCTAGCATCGGGGTTGCCTATTGGGGTTGTCTCTTCTCCAGAGACGTTTTGGACGTGTCCCTCGGGGGTTTGCGTCATGAAGCATTCCCAGGAAGGGTGATGGCTCCCATTGCTGGAGTCAGAGCGGGAGGACGACTCTGGATCCTCCGCGAGGAGCCCGTAGAGTGTCTCCGGATTGTGTTCGATTACCCCCACGAACTCGCTGTCCGTAGGCGGCTGAACCATGCGTAGTGCTAGAAGGTGGCCGGTGGTCGCCGCGTTGTTGCGGAGACCGAATGGAAACACTATTGGGACGCTTCGTACGGGGCCTTCCAAAAATAGGGTGATGCTGCCGTGTGGGTCAGCGCCAGTTCTCCTCCTAGTGTGATGATGAAATCTAGGTCGCCGAAACGCACATGTGCGCCCGGGGCCCATCTGATTGCGTGGGTGGCCATCCGAGGCCTGATTTGGAACGCGCAAAGCCCCTACCTGGTGCGCCAACTGTCGATGTTTCATACAGGCACCGACAAGTAAATTTATAGTAATGCGCGTTAGGCTCGGATGGTGCACTAAAGGACACAATATTTATACTGGTTCGGGCTGAATGTCCCTACGTCTAGTTTGTTGCTGCTCGTGTTATTAGCACCGTGAACGGTTCGTAGTAGGGGGTACAAACGATCGAGAGAGGGACTGGTCCCAAGTCTCAGATGGAAGGGTTGAAAGGAGGTCAAGAGCTTGGTAGCCGCTTGACTGTGTGTGTGTGTGTCTTCTGTTGTTCGGTCAGCCGTCCTCCCCTTTGATGGAGGAAGCGCGTCCCCTTTTATAGAGGAAGGGGCTGGCTTTTACAAGGGTGAGGGCTTCAGGATGCGTACTCTACTTAGTCTTGTAGCTCACGTCTACCCGGCCTAGTTCTTCATTCTGATGAGTGTGAAGGAAGATAAGCGCCTACAATATTGTCGATGTCTCTGTAGAATGTCAGGTTGGTTATAGAATGCTACCCTGCACAGGGTATGGGCCGCAGTATAGTGGTTTTGACTTATGAGCCTCCCCCAGCCTTGCTCCGCATGCCTTCTGGTTCCTATGAGTCTTCATCGGAGGGACGCGGGGTCGGGGTCTGGAGTAGCGCCGTGGCCAAGGTCTTCTGCCTTGGTGGACCTGGGGGTCGGGAAGCGGGCACCGCTCCCCTGGGTCCATAGCGTGGTGACGGAATACCCGTCGTCCGTGGAGATAGCAAATCCTTTTTTGGAGCGTAGCGATTGTCGTATATCTTCATCGGGTTCTGTGTCCCAGAGCGAAGGCGGCTCCTACAACTCTACAGGGCGAAGAGCACGCACCTATAACACTTTTCGGGCTCTGCGGCGCCCGGAAGGGTCTAAAGCACCTGTCACGTCGTTCCTCGGTAGTACTTTTCCTACTAGGGTGCAGGGTACGGTCCTTGGAGCCATGGTTGACCCGAACGTCTTATCTTGCCCTGTACCCATCATTATGAGGGAATGGGTGGAGTTGTTAGGTAAGATGAAACCAGTCTTTAGATATCGAGTAGGGCGAGGCTTGTTCCTGGCTGTCGGGTGAAATGGAGACCAATCCCTATCTCTTGGGTGAGACCGACCCCGCCCCTCTGGGGTCGAGCGAGGCGGAGTCTATCCTTCATCCCTCGGGCGAGACCGAGCCCGCCCCATAGGCGTCTGGCGAGTCGGAGACTAGTCCTGAGCCCTCGGGCGAGACCGTGCCCGCCCCAAAGGCGTCGGGAGAGATGGAGACTAGCCCTGAGCCCTCGGGCGAGGTAGAGCTACCCCAAAGGCGTCGGGCGAGGCGGAACCAAACTCCTGTCGTTCGAGCAAGGAACGCTACGGCGCCCTTATCCGTCCAGAAGTTTTTATCGTTCGGTAGTTATTGGTTCCACCTTCTGGGGTACCCCGGTATTAGGTCCCCGACACCTACCACAATTCTAGTTTCTATAGTCTCTATCCACACAATGATTATGTCACTACACTAAGTTAGTGTGCTCTCAAAGACTAACTAAAGAGCCACACTAACCAAACTAACGAGCTCTCATGACTAGCTACACTAATGGGCTTGACAACTAGTTTACGGTAATTTAAAAAGAGAGAGCAAGATGGTTATACCGCCGAATCGAGGAATGAACCAATCAATCACAAGAATGAATACCAATGAAGACCAATGACCTCGGAATCAAATGATGACACAATGATTTTTTACCGAGGTTCACTTGCTTGCCGACAAGTTAGTTCTCATTGTGGCGATTCACTCACTTGGATGTTCATGCACTAATTGGCATCACACGCCAAACCCTCAATAGGGTGCCGCATAACCAACATAAGATGAGGATCATACAACCCACGAGCAATTTACTAGAGTACTTTTTGGCTCTCCGATGGAGAAAGGTTAAGAACCCCTCACAATTACCACGATCGGAGCCGAAGACAATCACCAACCTCCGCTCGATGATCCTCGCTGCTCCAAGCCATCTAGGTGGCGGCAACCACCAAGAGTAACAAGCGAATCCCACAACGAAACACGAATACCAAGTGCCTCTAGATGCAAACACTCAAGCAATGCACTTGGATTCTCTCCCAATCTCACAAAGATGATGAATCAATGATGGAGATGAGTGGGAGGGCTTTGGCTAAGGTCATAAGGTTGCTATGTCAATGCAAATGGCCAAGAGGCCAAACGCCTTATATAAGTGTCCCCTCGAAATAGAGCCGTTAGGCTCTCACTATAGCCCAACTCGGGGCGACCGGACGCGTCAATCATATCGACCAAACGCACCAGCCCCAGTGTCCGGTCACTGATCGTCGTCCACGTGTCCCCCGCGTTCAACGACATCTGCACGATCTCAACGGTCAAGTGACTCGGCACAACCCCTAAGTCATGACCGGACGCGCAGGCAAGCAGACCGAATGCGCCACGCCCGCGTCAGGTCCTCACGCGCCTGCGCACCAACACCCAACGATCGGACGCACTGATGGAATGACCGGACGCTCTAGTAACGTGGAGTCCGATCACTTATAGAGAGCATTCAGAGCCGCATTTTCTCGATCGAACACGTCCAGTGTACCTTGACCGGACCTAGCTCAGCGTCCGGTGCAAATACCCTAGGTTACGCTGCCTCGACTTCTTCTTACCGGACTCACCACTGTCGCGTCCAGTCACATTTTGACCTAGCGTCCGGTCACTTCAACAACAGAGCCCTAGCACGCCAACTTCATCTAAAATTTATCGGACGCTGCTCCCCCGAGTTTGGTCACTACGTGACCTGCATCCGGTCACTGTTTCACGTGTGTTAGCATATTTTCACAAACATTTTTAAGGGTGTTAGCTTTCCACTAGATCCTAAATGCATATGCAATGAGTTAGAGCATCTAGTGGCACTTTGATAACCGTATTTCGATACGAGTTTCACCCCTCTTAATAGTACGTTTATCGATCCTAAATGTGATCACACTCACTAAGTGTCTCAATCACCGAAATGAAAAAGCTCCTATCAAGCTTCACCTTTGCCTTGAGCTTTTTTTTCTCTTTCTTCTTTTCCAAGTCCAAGCATTTGATCATCACCATGCCATCACCATCAGCATGATCTTCACCAATGCTTCATTACTTGGAGTAGTGCTACCTATCTCATAATCACTTTGATAAATTAGGTTAGCACATACGGTTTCATCAACTCACCAAAACCAAACTAGAGCATTCAATTTCCCTAGTTTTGGTAATTGATGACAACCCTTTCACAAAGATTTGAATTGAAATTCAATTGAATCCATGTTGCTTGCCCAAGCATATTTACCATGTGTAAAAGGATATGGACAAGTTTCATAAACCCCAAATGGTAGCAATTGCTCCCCCTACATATATGCTAAGAGTTTGGATTGTAGCTTGCACATATGCTTAGATAGGAAATATAGGAGACAATGTCTACCAAATGATGCTAAGGTATAAGAGATGGACCTTTGAAGCGTGATACCAATCAGAGTGCACCATTATACCATCCTTAGCACCATTAGTAACTAGATATACATAAAAACTAGAATACCCCATGAGATCAACATTAGAAGCAAGGGTCTAGTTTCCATAAAATGAACATAAGTCTAGTTTCTTAACCTATGCATGCTAGTTTTTTCATTTCATCATTCAATCCTATAACTAGCATATACCACACAAGCATAGATATTGAAATTTAAAACTTGTGCCATGCAAGCAAACATATGAAATGCACATTCAAATGCATCCACCAAGTTTATGAGCTTGCTCCCCCTACTTGTTGCTCAAAATTTTAATTGATCCCTTACTTTGTCATATCTCTCCCCCTATGTCAATTTCTCAATTTCTCCCACTTTGTCAATTTCTCCCCCTTTGTCAATTTCTCTCCCTTTGTTATCTTTTCACTATCTTTGTACACTATTTCTCTCCCTTTGTCATCAATGACTACAAAGGTTTAATTTTAAATAGGTTGAGATTATCAATGTCAATCAATGGGGTGGGGATCATTTTCCCAAATTTGATCCAATCTAGATCACTTGCCAAAGATATTTAACTCGGTTTGATCTAAGAACAAGCTTCTTCACACCTTCAAATAAGGGTTATCTTGTACCATGTTGAGTTAAACACTTATATCTCATTTTCTAGATCAAACACTAGGTTTACAAGCCCACAAACATGTCATATGCTACCACTAGCCCAAATTAAGTATAGAAGCAATAGTGTTACCATACAAACATCAAAATCATTTGATATTCATGAATGAGCCTATTAAATGTGAAAGATGACTAGATGCACTAAACATGTCCTTACCAAAGATGTATGCTATGCCAATCAATTTTTACCTTGGATTGCTCGAAGGAGAGGCATGTCATATAAGTGGGGGGGGTGCATCAACACATATTTGAGAAATCCAATATGTTCAACTCATTCCTTAGCTTGCAAAACCTTTTCTCATCCAATGGCTTGGTGAATATATCGGCAAGTTGATCTTCGGTGCCTACACTCTCAATGCAAATGTCCCCTTTTTGTTGGTGATCTCTTATGAAATGGTGGCGGACATCAATGTGCTTTGTTCTTGCATGTTGAACCAGATTGTTGGTCAACTTGATTGCACTCTCATTGTCACGTAGCAATGGAACTTTCTTGAACTTGATTTCAAAGTCATTAAAGGTGGCCTTCATCCAAAGTATTTGTGCACAACAACTACCGAAGCGGATATGTATTCGACTTCGGTGGTTGATAATGCAACACTATTTTTCTTCTTTGATGACCATAAAATAAGTGATCTTCCCAACAATTGACATGTGTCCGAGGTGCTCTTCCTTTCAACCTTGCATACCACATAATCCGAGTCGGAGTAACCAACTAGCTCAGACTTTGCTCCTTTGGGATACCACAAACCAACATTTTGTGTATGCTTCAAGTACCTCAATATTCTCTTTGTAGCCTTCAAATGACTTTCTCTTGGTGAGGCTTGAAATCTTGCACACATGCATACACTAAACAAGACATCCGACCTTGATACGGTCACTTAGAGTAGGCTTCCAATCATAGACCGATACAATTTTTGATCCACCATATCGCCACTTGCATCACTATCCAAGTTGCCATTTGCCCCCATTGGTGTGCTAATGGCTTTGCTTTTACTCATGCCAAACTTCTTGAGCATGTCTTTGATGTACTTGCCTTGACTCATAAATATACCATTCTTCAATTGCTTGATTTGAAGACCAAGGAAGTAACTTAACTCTCCAATCATGGATATTTCAAACTCATTAGCCATCATCTTTCCAAATTCTTCACAAAAGTCTTGATTGGTTGATCCAAATATGATGTCATCAACATAGATTTGCAACACAAATAAGTCTTTGCCAATCTTCTTGGTGAAAAGAGTGGTGTCAACCTTGCCCATCATGAACCCTTTAGAGAGTAGAAAGTCTCTTAATCTCTCACACCATGCTCTAGGCGCTTGTTTCAAACCATACAATGCCTTCTTCAACTTGTACACATGGTTGGGCTTCTTGTCATCTTCAAAACCAGGAGGTTGCCCAACATATACTTCTTCATTGATGTAACCATTGAGAAATGCACCCTTGACATCCATTTGATAGAGTTTGATGTTGTGGGCACAAGCATAGGTTAGCAAGATTATAATTGCTTCCAATCTAGCAACCGGGACATATGTTTCTCCAAAGTCAAGACCTTCCACTTGTGTATAGCCTTGTGCTACCAATCTTGTTTTGTTCCTTACTACTATCCCATCTTGATCTTGCTTGTTTCTAAAGTCCCATTTAGTTCCAATCACATTGTGTCCCTTTGGTCTCTCTACTAATTCCCATACTTGATTTCTTGTAAAGTTATTCAATTCTTCATGCATAGAATTCACCCAATCAACATCCTTCAATGCTTCATCTATCTTCTTTGGTTCAATGGATGACACAAATAAGAAATGCTCACAAAATAAAGCCAATCTTGATCTAGTTTGCACACCTCTTGAAATATCACCAATGATAGTGTCCAATGGATGATCCCTTGCAACATTGGTTGGTTGGAGCACTTACACTTGATTTCTTGCACTTGCTTGATCATTGGATTGAGATGATGTGCTAGCCACTTGTTGTTGATCTTGTACTTTGTCAACACTAGCACTTGCTTGACTTTGATCTTAAGAACCACCAGCTTGCACATTTGAGTTAGAGAGCACTTGATTCTTGTCATCTTCAACATCAATCACCTCTCTAGGTCTTATATCACAGTGTCCATGTTCTTCATTGCATTGACCAATTGAGTGCCTCTCACATCATCTAGATTCTCATCTTCCTCTTGAGAACCATTGATTTCATCAAATTCCACATCATGAACTTTCTCAAGAGTACCACTATCCAAATTCTAAACTCTATATGCTTTGCTTGTAGTGGAATAACCAAGTCGAAATCCTTCATCACACTTCTTGTCAAACTTGCCCAATCTAGTGCCTTTTTTCAAGATATAGCATTTGCAACCAAAGAACTGAAAATATGCAATGTTGGGCTTTCTACCATTCACGAGCTCATATGGTGTCTTCTCTTTTATTGGGTGACAATAGAGACGGTTGCTACAATAGCAAGCCATGTTGATAGCTTCGGTCCAAAAAGATTGACTCACATTGTACTCACTAAGCATAGACCTTGCCATATCAATGAGTGTTCTATGCTTTCTCTCAATAAGGCCATTTGATTGTGGAGTGTACTTGGTCAAGAATTGATGTCTAATTCCAAATTCATCACAAAGCTCATCAATTCTAGTGTTCTTGAACTCACTACCATTGTCACTTCTAAATCTTTTGATGGTTGTTTCAAACTCATTGTGAATGCCCTTGATAAATGATTTGAATATTGCAAATACATCACTCTTGTCCACTAGAAGGAATACCCAAATGTATATAGTGTAATCATCCACTACCACAAAGCCATATTTGCTGTCGTAGAACCGACCAATTTATAAGAGCACAAGTACAATGGTAGCCCGCAAGCGGTCGCACTGTTATACTTGAGCCTATATAAACCCGGTAGTCTATCGAGTACCACGACGGGCCTCGATAAATGATCCACATACAACCAAGATCGTACATGATTTAACATACATGTCACACGTTACATAAAGTTCACAGATACATATCCTTCATCAGAGTACAAAATAGAGTTATTACAAACCAAGTTCGATAGATAGTAGCGGAAGCAAATTAAATTTGAAAGTAGCATTTGCCAAAATAGTTCAATTACAGTGCCAACACATGATCACAATCCACAAAAGCATAAAGAAGGATTATTAAAGATGCCTGCCCAAGGCTCACTCCTCATCCACGGCGAGATAGAAGCAATTCTTGCAATACACGTGATACACTGTGCCATCTGCAACAATGGGAATAAAACCCTAAGTACAAGAAGGTACTCAGCTAGACTTACCCGTCATAAACCAGAAATAAATTGACTCCAAGGATTTTGCAAGGCTTTATAAGTGGAGATAGCTTGACAACATTTTGCATAAAAAGCGATTAACTCAATTATACAATTATACTTTGGTCATCAAGTTAATTATAGCTATTCATCTCTAGATTAGCAACTATGCTGTGCCGAACATGTGATATATCATTTTAAGAGCATACAATAGTAACCATAGCCGGTGTAGTAATTCCATGTTTATCCGAACCATCACATTCCATAATACAATTACTACGATGTTGGTGCAAGCCAAGTTTCTCACTATCCGGGAGAGACGGCAATTCAAATCGATTTCAACCAGCTAGGAATTTATTCCTAACACAAACCCAGGCAGACCAGGTCAATGGTCACCTTAGGTCACCTTTGGTACAACTCAAGTACATATTTCATGGGTTTGCCCAGCGCCCCACAATCAGGGACAACCAGCTGCCAGGATGATCAGGACTACCCTACCCTTGGGCTCATGCGTAGCTCCCCGCACATCCTTACTACCATTAGAGTGTGCACTTTGACAGAGCGGGGCCTGGCTTAAGTTGAGCTACATGGTTTCATGGTCGGAATGAGTTATCCGACCAGCTAAGTGATAGGCATGCGTTCAATCTTGTCACAAGGGCCAACAACGGTACGGTCCTTAATTGGCACAGATGAAATCACATGAGTCAACCCATACATAGACTCCTCTCGGCCTCTATTTACATTACCCCATGGTTCTTTTCCACGATAGCAAATATAGCCAACCGTGCTTCGGTATCCACCTATATCTCGCAGGTGACAGGAAATCACCCGACTTCTCGGTTTAAGCATGGCTAAGCATATATTGGATCCTAGACCTACACAGTGTTAAAGGTGTATATATTTGGACAACGTAGTTCCATGCATCAAGTGTTTCCAGTCAACTCTTATAACCTAATGCATCAATCATAAAGGACTCAAGTAGTATTTTGTAAAACACCGGGAGACTTAAAATGCTCCGGGGCTTGCCTTTGAGAAAAGAGGTGGGGTAGTGATCTGGGCACTCAGGGAGCTCTTCTGGAGTCTACTCCTCTTCTTCGGGAGCCATAGCTTGAGGATTCTCCCACTGATCCCCTTCCTCTTCTTCGTTGAATTCCAGAGACGTTATCTCCTCGGTCAATCCTATATGCATGATCATGGAATAAGATATTGTGAATGCATGTGTGACAACACGTATAATATGATAAAATATGATGAATGCATCCTCATAAGTATTTTCAACAGCATGGTATTCAAGTAATAACAAGTGCATCCTATTCTACTGAGTAGGTGCATATCTCTTCTCGATTACTTAATCAAACACTTCTGCAATTCATTCACTAAACCACAAAATAGTAGCTACTTGTTTTAACCATAACTTGAGTTATATACATCAAAATAATATGGTTGTGGACATTCTAGAAAGCTCATGAATTTGTCTACAACTTTCTTTTGATACTCTTAAGGTGATTCAACAGTTATCTAGGTCAAACAAATCAGTCAAGCAATTCTGTCCAATTGAATAAACAATTAGGGCAGCAAAATTCTAACGTCCAAAACTCTTAAACCCTAACCCCTATGACTATGAAAATTTAACACAAGGTAGATTAGTAAGTTATCTACAACTTTATTATTAACAAGTTTCATAGCAAAGATCATTATCCACATGAAATCATCCACGCAACTAAAACTATACATGCGACCATCTATTTGAATTACAAAGCAACAATTAATTAGTTGCATACAACCAATTGCTTCTAAGTCTTACTATGGACATTAACAGTTACTATGCATCACAAGCACCTTATAAAACATCATGGTCAATCACAATTTAATTACTTAAATGCCTTTATTAATTTAATTAAATAATTAGGAAAAATAACAAACATACACCAAATGTGCACAATAAATTCTCATAACATTACAGTAGCTTCCTAGTGCTCACAATAGGCTGCTGTGAAAATTTCATACCATTTTGAACATGTATAGCATCCTATGCAAAAATGACAAGCTAGCAAGGGTTATTATAGCAAAAATAGTTAACCCTATAGAAAAGTGTCAAACAACATATTCTATATTTTTCCTAGCTTCTTACTAGTGCCATACTTCTGTACAAAATTTTGCATATCAATATGTTACATATTTTTATCTCTACAATTTTCTTTAGAAAATGCCATTTATTAATAGATAAATAGAAAGATCATATCTCAATTAAGTTTACTGCAAGTTTAATATTTTTTCTAGCTAGAGCATGTCAACACAAGACTAGCAAAATTAGAATCACAATTTTATCACCTTTCTAGCTCAAGATATATAATTTACAAGATTGTAAACATTCAAAAGCATTTATCTAAATACATTTTAATCACCATGAAAAATATTAGAAACTGTACATCTCACATTTTGATAAAATACTACACTTCATAAGGAACACAACAAACTTTGGTTCACCAAAAATGGACATCTAGAACTGCACTTATGATTTTTCAAAGATTGCATCTAAATCTGTAAAAGAATTAACAAAAACCGTAAGCTGCTCTCACTGACATCCGGGACCCACAGGTCAGCGGACCCCGCGTGTCAACAACCCGAATACAGAGCATGGCGGTCGGCCGGCGATATCTCACCGACGACGAGGTCTCCGGTGAAACCAAGCACACCAACATGATCTACATACAAAGCCACACCGATTGACCTAAGTGGTGGAGGCTTGGATGCACAGGAGCCACCCCGTCGCCGGCCATGGCGGCACGGCGGCGCTGCGCTGTAGTGCGCCGGCCATCCCCGGCCAAGGCAAGGCTTGGCGAGAGGCATGCGAGCTCCATGGTGATGACGCGAATCTAACGAAAAGCTACCTAGGTGACACGAGGTGCTCCGACAAGCTCTGCCCGCGTGCGCGGTGGCGCGGCGGTGAGAACGCGACGGCGCTGTGCGTCGTGTTCCGTGCCTACAAGACAACAAATCTCAGTAACATCATGCTACTAGCTAGACTACATCCTAACCAAGCCCTAACACGACAACAGCGAAGGAATGCGCATGCAAGCTCAGCAGCGGCGAGCTTGCCATGGAGGCGGCCATGGGAGCCGAGCTCTCCGGCGAGGACGGAAACGGTGATTTCTCCCTCACCATGGCACGTCCGGTGCTGCAATCACATCGAGGAGGTAGAGGGGAGTGCGGTGAAGCTATGGGTGAGATGGAGGCAGCAATGGCACGACGGAGCGAGCGCTAAGCGACGGTGGAGGGGTGCGGTGATCGACGGCGCTCGACTTTTCCATGACGGACGCGAGAGAGAGCGATGGAGAGTGAGGAAGTGAGCACATGAGTGCGAGAGAGGGCGCGCGTCTTCGTAGATAACGGGCGCCAGCGCACCGCGGTAAGGGCCCGGCATTGGCCAGCGACGGCCACGTGGACCTTTGTCCGCGGTCGGCCATGATGGCGCAACACGGTGCGGCCATCAGAGC
Organism: Miscanthus lutarioriparius; assembly: GCA_904845875.1. Classification (NCBI taxonomy): domain Eukaryota; kingdom Viridiplantae; phylum Streptophyta; class Magnoliopsida; order Poales; family Poaceae; genus Miscanthus; species Miscanthus lutarioriparius. Next base: position 68,036,537 of record CAJGYO010000004.1, on the reverse strand, counting down.
CTGATGGTTAGCCTGACAGTGAATGTTTAAGGCATTCAATCTCCTAAATGGTGGCGAATTCGTGCACGTCGACAAAACAAAAATTGTAGACCTATATACCAGTGACAAAAATGCTTAAGAAACCACCTATTAATTCACCATAGTTTTGCAGTTAAATCATCACCAAGTTGGCTACGTCGACACTGCCAGTTCAAATAACTTAGCAAATTTTCCTAAGTGCTAAAAATAATGAAATCATGATTCTTGTGAGCTAAATTCGAGCATGTTTGGAGCTGAACTAGCCTATGACCCAAAAATAAAAGTTGTTTCTCTACTCAAATACTACAACTTTGCTTTAGTGAACACATTCATGCAAAGTCTCTATGACATAGTTCACACTAGGTCAAACATACTACTTTCAAAGGATGGCTTACACTAGAACTACGACTTAGTGACCAAACTAGCCCTAATCATGAATACCAAAGTTGTTCATAATGACATCCTAAACATGGTTAAGGTATTCCTAAGGTCACACAAGCATTTTATACATTGGTTACATAAATTACTTCCAAGGTCAACAAGCATCATCACTTAGTAGCTTAATTAGACAAAGTGGTCTACATGAACAATGTTCCATTAGTCATCCTAAGTGTAGCTAAGGTGCTTTAATGCCCAACATTAACATTTACACTTATTCACACATGATCTTAAGCATACTCATATAGAAACATAAAATAACAAGGCATGTTTCATATGTTTCAATCATATGTTTCACATGTAAAAGCTTATATATGAATGCTTGATGCTTATGCTCATGCAATTTAAGTCAAATTATGCAAGCCTAACACGTAGGGTGTTACAGCTCCTCCCCCTTATAAAAATCTCATTCCGAGATTTGCAAGACCTACCATTCTTGGACAAAGGCGGGATAAACCTCACGTAAATAATCATCTCGTTCCCACATGGCATCTTGTTCACTATGATTATTCCACACCACCTTGTAGAACTTAATAACCTTACTCCGGGTTACTCTTTCCATCTCTTCTAGCACTCAGATTGGTTTCTCTTCATAGGTCAAATCCGATTAGAGCTTAATGTTGGTGGGTGCAATGGCTTCCTCAGGTATACGAAGATATCTCTTCAACTGAGAAACATGGAAGACATCGAATATGGCACTCATCTTTGGGGGAAGTTGTAACTTGTAAGCAACATTCCCCTTCTGTTCAGTAATCTTGTATGGCCCTACATATCTAGGCTCAAGCTTTCTTTTCACTCAAATCTCTGTACTTCTTTCATGGGTGACACTTTCAAGTATACATAATCTCCCACTTCACAAGTCAGTGGCCTTCTTCTTTTATCAGCATAACTCTTTTGTCTTAATTGAACTGCTTTCATATGCTGTTGGATAATGTGCACTTGCTCTTCAGCTTCAGTGACAAAGTCAATGCCAAAGTATCTTCTTCACCGGGCTCAATCCAATTCAACGGAGTTCTGCATTTTCTACCGTACAAGGCTTCAAAATGAGCCATCTTGATGCTTGCTTGATAACTGTTGTTGTAGGCATTGTTCACCTAAATGGCCATTTAACCCATTTACACACCGTTTAAACGCTACATGGTGGTACACCGTTTCTGTTTAATCGGTTGTTTTGACCATTTAAACGGCCGTTTTCCCGTTTAAACACCCGTTTTGCCCGAATAATGGGCTAAACGATAGGTGACCGACTGTTTATCGTTTAGCATTTAGGATAACACTGGTTGTAGGAGAACTCAGCTAAAGGTAGCCATTTCTCCCATGAACCCTTGGAAGATATAACACAAGCTCTCAGCAAATCTTCTAAGATCTGGTTCACTCGCTTAGTCTGTCCACAAGTTTGTAGATGGTATGCTGAACTTCTAATTAGCTTAGTCCCCAAAGCTTGGTGCAAGTGTTCCTAGAAATGAGCTATAAACTGTGGTCCTCGATCTAAGATTATAGTTGTGGGTATCCCATGTAGTCTCACGATATGAGAAATGTATAGTTCGGCGTATTTCCTTGTGCGATCCATTGTGTTAACCGGTATAAAATGTGCTGACTTGGTGAGACGATCTACAATAACCCATATTGAATCGTGACCTTGCTGTGTCATTGGAAGGCCTATAATAAAGTCCATACTTATTTCTTCCCATTTCCACCCTAGAATAGGCAATGGCTGAAGTAATCCGGTAGATTTCAAATGAACAGCCTTTACTCTACTGCAATTATCACACCTAGTGACATAGGCGGTGATTTTCTTCTTCATTTTGGTCCACCAAAAATGGGTTTTCAAATCTTGATATATTTTGCTACTACCCAGGTGGATAGACAACTTGGATGAATGTGCTTTATCTAAAATTTGATTTCTAAGCTCACGGTCTTTTGGTACCACAAGTCGGTCCTCAAACCATAGCACACCTCTTTCATCTAGTCTGAAATGTTTGGCTACTTGCTCTTGCATCTTTCTCTTGATGTGAAATATACCTACATCTATTTTCTGCAGTTCTATGATTTTGCTCTCAAGTGAACAACTGATAGTGATATTGTATAGTACAACATGTTGTAAAAAATTAAATCCATCTTCCAACAATGCTTCCATAGTGTTGCAATGAGATTTTTGACTAAGTGCATCTGCTACAACATTGACTTTCTCTGGATGGTAGTGCACTTCTAAATTGTAGTCCATAATCAACTCTAACCATCTTCGCTGTCTCATGTTTAGCTCAGGTTGGGTAAAGATATATTTGAGACTTTTGTGGTCTGTATATATATGACATACATTGCCCAACAAATAATGTCTCCATATCTTTAATGCATGAATAACTGTTGCAAGTTCTAAATCATGTGTAGGGTAATTGACTTCATGTTTCCTCAACTGCCGAGAAGCATAGGCAATCACTCTTCCCTCTTGCATGAGCACACACCCCAAACCTATACCCGATGCATCACAGAACACATCGAAAGGCTTTTCAATGTCGGGTTGCACTAAAACAGGAGCTGTAGTTAACAAGGTCCTTAGGGTGTGAAAAGCTACTTTGCACTCTGGTGTCCAATTGAACTTCTCATCTTTTTGAAGTAGCTTAGTCATGGGCTTAGCTATCTTGGAGAAATCCAGAATGAAACGATGATAATAACCTGCTAACCCTAGAAAACTCCGAACTTCATGAACCAAGTCGGGGCCTTCCAATCCATGACTTCTTGTACTTTAGATGGGTCTACAGAAATTCCATCCCTCGATAAGATGTGACCCAAGAAAGGCACTTTACTCATCCAGAATTCGCACTTGCTAAACTTGGCATATAACTTATGTTCCCTTAATTTGGATAGAACAATCCTCAGATGCTTTGCATGATCTACCTCATTCTCCGAATAAATCAAGATATCATCGATAAACACAACCATGAACTTGTCAAGCTCGAGCATGAATACCAAATTCATCAAGTACATGAAGTAGGCTGGAGCATTTGTTAGTCCGAAAGACATGACCAAATACTCATATAAGCCGTACCTAGTGGAGAAAACTATTTTAGGTATATCTTCTGGCCTAATCTTTATCTGATGATAACCTAACCTCAAGTCAATCTTGGAGAATACCTTTGCTTTTGCCAACTGATCGAACAAGATATCGATACGAGGCAAATGATACTTGTTTTTTATGGTCACAACATTAAGTGGCCTATAATCCACACACATTCTCAAGGACATGTCCTTCTTCACAAACAAAGCTGGACATCCCCATGGAGATGAACTAGGTTGAACGAGACCTTTGTCCAATAGTTCTTGTAACTGAATTTTAAGTTCAGCTAGCTCATTTGGTGGCATCCTATAGGGTCTTCTTGAGATAGGTGCCGTACCTGGTACTAACTCAATCTTAAATTCCACATCCCTATCAGGTGGTAAACCTGGTAACTCATCTAGGAATACATTAGGAAACTCACAAACCACTGGGAAATCACACAGGGTAGTGGCTTGGATAGCACAAGCCAAGTGTTGGAGTTCAAAATTTTGGGAAAGTGGTACTAAGAAAGCATTACCTCCCTTGGGTTCTCTCAACATAATGGTACGAGTGCTAGTGTTAATGAGAACTCCATGATCGCTCATCCATTTCATGCCTAAGATCACATCTATAGATAATCTAGGCAATACTATCAGATCCATCATATACTCCCTCCCTTGTATAGAGATGAGCACATTTCTAACCATCTTATTTGTAGAGATAGTAGCCCCAGCTGAACTTATACTATAACCACCCTTGCTTACCTCAATTACTTTCTGATCATGTCTAGATGCAAATGATTGGCTCATAAATGAATGAGAAGCTCCAGAATCAAATAAAACAATGGCGGGATGCTTGTTAACAAGAAACATACCGGCGATGACAACTTCTCCAGCGGACACCTCTTCAACAGTGGTGTAGTGCACGTATCCAGGACGTGCTTTAGGATTCGCCTGCCTCTGATTTCCCTGGTTCTAATTGCTGTTCTTCTTAGGATGGGGGCACTCTTTGGACCAATGGCCCAACTAATTACAATTGAAGCAGGGTTGGTTGCTCTTGGGTCCTATGAGTTTCCTTCCCCTCCATTCCCTTTGGGTAAGGCAATGGTGAAAGCCTTACAGAACACTTTCTGAGGTCGGCTACTCTGAGCCTTTGGTGGAGGAGGCCTGAACTTGGGCGCTGGTGGTCAAAACTGTGGCCTAGCTGCCACTAGAGCTCTGGACTATGAAGATCCTAAGGCGCCTACCTCAGCTGCTCTCTTGCGGCCCTTTGCTACCGCATGTAGATTGTTGTGGTTCTCCTGAGTCAATGCATCACTATTGAACTCATTGTAGGTGGTGCACTTGGAGTTGGCCATAGTCTTCATCAACTTAGTGCCAAGACCTCTCTTGAAGCTTTCTATCTTCTTTTCTTCCGTGTCAACAAAACCTGGGGCATACCGAGATAGGTTGTTGAAAGCATGCATATACTCAGTAATGGTCTTGGTCCCTTGTGTGAGCCGCATGAACTCGGCTGCCTTCATGCGTATCAGCCCTAGGGGAATGTGATGTCCCCTAAAGGCTAACTTGAACTGCTCCCATGTGACCTATGCATTGGCAGGTAAAGAGGATAGGAAATGGGTCCACCAAATCCTGGCCAATCCCTGCAGTTGATGGGACGCATATTCTACCTTCTGTTGCTCAGTGACCCTCAGCAGAAGGAACTTTTGCTCAATAGTGTTGAGCCACTCATCCACCTAGAGCAGTTCCTCAGCCACCTTGAAGATAGGAGGCTTGGTATCTAGAAAATCCTTGAAGGTGCTGTACTGGTTTGGCTCAGGCCCCTGTTGCTGTTAGCGGGTGCGAGCCATGTTTTGCGTAATGAGGCGTAGGGCTTCCTCCATAGTCTCTGACTTCCCAAGAATTGGGCAAAGAACTCATTAGCAGACGATGGTGGCGGTGGTGGTAAGTCACCATCATTGCCCTCTTGGTTGCTACCTGCTTCGGCACGAGTGCGAGTCATCTACAAAGTTGCAACAATAAGTGATTATTGGATGATGTCAAGAGATTGCAGATGAATTGTATAATCATGCCAAACTGAAATTACTAGAGAGAATCTTAAATTCATACAATAAAAAGAGACACAATAATTCATTCTCGCAACATGACACCACCAATTTGATCACTTATCGGGCTCACAGCGCATTAACATACAAGTCATAATCACTAGTAAGACAAAACTAGAATTTCATTAACATTCACACAACGTGAAATAGCATGCAAGTACCAATATTACATGAAAGTTCAACCAAAATTACCAAACTTTAACTACAAGTCCATTACATAAATAGCGATGATACATCTAGCATTTCCACTAGTCACTAGGCGAATCTAATCTTCATTATGGTTACTGTCGAGGTCAGAGATAGGATCATCCCCATCCTCTGGCTCCACTTCTTCCTCGTCCCAACCGTCATCTTCCACTAACATATCTGGATCTTCGTCTTCAAGGATTGAGTGCAGTTGGTTGTTCAAATAATGCACCTCATGCGGAAGATCCATCACTACATGCTGGGCCTATGCAAGCTACTGGTGCAAGTCCCTCTCAACATGGTCTTGCATGGCGCTCATGGCACAGGTCCTATCTCGTTCTGCTTCTGCTGCAGCGGCATGGTTGTTTGCCAGGTTTCGCTGGCGCGTAGCTATGGATGCCTCGACATGGGCGGCCTCTAGTTGCTCCCACAGTCCTGCTAATACTGCTTGATCATCTACTCTTGCCTCTTGGGCTGCAACTCTCTGTTGATCCACTTGCTCCATTTGGGTGTGGAGATTCCCCAAAGCTACATAGGCTTGATCAGTTTCCCATCGAGCCTCACTTGCTGCCTTCTTGTGTTTGCGCACACGCTTCTTGAGCTTACATTGTGCGGCTTTGGCCCTCATGAGCTTATCCATGCAAGTGGTATACTCCTACCAAAAATCCCTGGTGTCCTGATGAGTATAGAACATCTTCATCACTGCAAACATGGCACTCATAGCGGGACTAGAACTAGCTGCCCGCTCATCCCGATCTTGGATCAATGCATTGAGGTTGCGTTGTGCCCATATTGTTGTGGATGGATCCACCTGAGGAAAAACACTAGCAGCACTGCTGGTAAGTTCATCCCCGTGCTACTGATAGATCTGACTTAGTACCTTGAAGGCTACTACTTCGGCAGCCTCCCAAGGAGTTCTTCCTTCAGATTCCGCCTTCCACTCCTACCAAAAGGGTGCTTGTGTGTGGGCTGGTATGGTTAGCCACACTTCATACCATGGTTGTCCCTCCAGGTACTCTTCATTCTAGTGATAGAGGGTGGTTCATAATACCCCACAAAGTGCAAGACTCTCCAAAGCAAAGTAGGAGTTCCGAACATCATTAGGAAATTCTCACTTCCAGCTGGTGCTGCCATCTATACCAACAACATATGCAACTTTCATGAGATAAAGTCATAATGGATAAGAGTTACATAACCGAGTAAGAGATCTATAAGGGAAGGAACAATGCAAGTATTTGAATAATGATTTATCATGATGCATGCACATTTCGTACGTCCTTACAAACTTAGGAAAAATTATTTCTAACAACATACACAGTGGCATACATACATTCTCTCATATATAGCGTAGCTAGTCGGGCTACACATTTCGTTGCTAGTGTACCTACACAAGAGTTTCATTTTAGCCCAACCCCACAATTATATATGCAGAATGTAAATCTGGGCTCTATGTTGTAACTAAATACTTCCATATATGTATACCCATACATATACTTCCATATCAAAGCTACCTGATAATAGTTTATTACCCACAATTAAATACGCACCATATACACATGCAAGCATGCATACATAGTCGTACCAAAGCTAGCTCTCCCCGACCGCACGCTCACATCTTGCGGTCATGCCACTCGTCAACTTACCTTCTTACCTTGGCGTAGAGGCATTTGATCCATACATTCCCACTCAAGTGAATGACATCTATACAATAGCACGTCGTATGGACGACGAAAGTAAAAACCCCCATGTTAGTACTTAAATAGTCACCTAAGAGTCCTTAACTGGGCATAAAGAAAGTGATCATTCGCGCACTTTGGATTTAAACTCTAGGTTTCAAATACCTATTTATATAGCTATTATTTGCTAGAAACTGGTTTTGGAAAACAAAAACCTTTGTTTTAAATACACTTGTGGCAATTAATGTTAAACCTGGCTCTGATACCAGCTGTTGCAGAACCGACCAATTTATAAGAGCACAAGTACAATGGCAGCCCACAAGCGGTCGCACTGTCATACTTGAGCCTATATAAACCCGGTAGTTTGTCGAGTACCATGACGGGCCTCAATAAATAATCCACATACAACCAAGATCGTACATGATTCAACATACATGTCATACGTTACATAAAGTTCACATATACAGATCCTTCATCAGAGTACGAAATAGAGTTGTTACAAACCAAGTTCGATAGATAGTAGCGGAAGCAAATTAAGTTCGAAAGTAGCATTTGCCAACATAGTTCAATTACAGTGCCAACACATGATCACAATCCACAAAAGCATATAGAAGGATTATTAAGATTCCTGCCCAAGGCTCACTCCTCATCCATGGCGGGATAGAAGCAATTCTTGCAATACCCGTGATACACTGTGCCATCTGCAACAATGGGAATAAAACCCTGAGTACGAGAAGGTACTCAGCTAGACTTACCCGTCATAAACCAGAAATAAATTGACTCCAAGGATTATGCAAGGCTTTGTAAGTGGAGATAGCTTGACAACATTTTGCATAAAAAGCGATTAACTCAATTATACAATTATACTTTGATCATCAAGTTAATTATAGTTATTCATCTCTAGATTAGCAACTATCCTGTGCTGAACATGTGATATATCATTTTAAGAGCATACAATAGTAACCGTAGCCAGTGTAGTAATTCTATGTTTATCCGAACCATCACATTCCATAATACAATTACTACGATGTTGGTGCTAGCCAAGTTTCTCACTATCCATGAGAGATGGCGATTCAAATCGATTTCAACTAGCTGGGAATTTATTCCTAACATAAATCTAGGTAGACCAGATCAACGGACACCTTAGGTCACCTTTGGTACAACTCAAGTACACATTTCGTGGGTTCGCCCAGCACCGCACAATCAGGGACAACTAGCTGCTAGGACGATCAGGACTACCCTGCCCTTGGGCTCACGCCTGGCTCCCTGCACATCCTTACTACCATCCAGAGTGTGCACTTAGATAGAGCGGGGCCTGACTTGAGTTGAGCTACTCGGCTTTACGGTCGGAATGAGTTATCCGACCAGCTAAGTGATCGGCATGCGTTCAATCTTGTCAGAAGGAATCACATGAGTCAACCCACACATAGACTCCACCCGGCCTCCATTTACATTACCTCATGGTTCTTTTCCACGATAGTGAATATAGCTAATCGTGCTTCGGTATCCACCTATATCTCGCAGGTGACAGGAAATCACTCGACTTCTATCGGTCTAAGCATGGCTAAGCATATATTCGATCCTGGACCTACATAGGGTTAAAGGTGTATATATCTAGACAAGGTAGTTCCATGCATCAAGTGTTTCCAGTCAACTTTTATAACCTAATGCATCAATCATAAAGGACTCAAGTAGTATTTTGTAAAACACTGGGAGACTTAGAATGCTCTAGGGCTTGCCTTTGAGAAAAGAGGTGGGGCGGTGATCTGGGCACTCAGGGAGCTCTTCTAGAGTCTACTCCTCTTCTTCAGGAGCCACAACTTCAAGATTCTTCTACTGATCCCCTTCCTCTTCTTCATTGAATTCTAGCAACGTTATCTCCTCAATCGATCCTATATGTAAGATCATGGAATAAGATATTGCGAATGCATGTGTGACAACACGTATAATATGATAAAACATGATGAATGCATCCTCGTAAGTATTTTCAACAGCATGATATTCAAGTAATAATAAGTGCATCCTATTCTACTGAGTAGGTGCATATCTCTTCTCGATTACTTAATCAAACACTTCTTCAATTCATTTACTAAACCACAAAATAGCAGCTACTTGATTTAACCATAACTGGAGTTAAACACACCGAAATCATATGGTTGTGGACATTCTTGAAAGCTCATGAAATTGTCTACAACTTTCTTTTAATACTCTTAAGGTGATTCAACAGTTATCTAGGTCAAACAAATCAGTCAAGCAATTCTATCCAGAGAACAAACAATTAGGGCAGCAAATTTCTAGCAGCCAAAACTCTTAAACCCTAAGGCCTATGACTATGAAAATTTAACACAAGGTAGATTAGTAAGTTATCTACAACTTTGTTATTAACAAGTTTTACAGCAAAGATCATTATCGACATGAAATCATCCACGCAACCGAAATTATACATGCGACCATCTATTTGAATTACAAAGCAACAATTAATTAGTTGCATACAATCAATTGCTTCTAAGTCTTACTATAGACATTAACAGTTACTATGCATCACAAGCACCATAGAAAACATCATGGTCAATCACAATTTAATTACTTAAATGCCTTTATTAATTTAATTAAATAATTAGGGGAAATAACAAACATAAAACAAATGTGAACAATAAATTCTCATAAAATTACATTACCTTCCTAGTTCCCACAATAGGCTACTGTGAAAATTTCATACCATTTGGACATGTATAACATCCTATGCAAAAGTGACAAGCTAGCAAGGGTTATTTTAGCAAAAATAGTTAACCCTATAGAAAAGTGTCAAACAACATATTCTATATTTTTCCTAACTTCTTACTAGTGCCATACTACTGTACAAAAATTTGCATATCAATATGTTACATATTTTTATCTCTACAATTTTCTTCAGAAAATACTATTTATTAATAGATAAATAGAAAGATCATATCTCAATCAAGTTTACCACAAGTTTAATATTTTTCCTTGCTAGAGCATGTCAACACAAGACTAGCAAAATTGGAATCACAATTTTATCACCTTTCTAGCTCAAGATATATAATTTACAAGATTATAAACATTCAAAAAGCATTTATCTAAATACATTTTAATCACCATGAAAAAAATCAGATATAAACATTCAAAAAGCATTTATCTAAATACATTTTAATCACCATGAAAAAAATCAGAAACTGTACATCTCCCATTTTGATAAAATACTACACTTCATAAGGAACACAACAAACTTTGGTTCACCAAAAATGGACATCTAGAACTCCACTTATGATTTTTCAAAAATTACATCTAAATATGTAAAAGAATTAAAAAACCATAAGTTGCTCTCGCGACATCTAGGACCCACAGTCGGCCGGACCTGCATGTCGGTGACCGAATCGAGAGCGAGGCGGTGGTCGGCGATATCTCGCCGACGCATGAGGTCTTTCTTGAAACCAAGCACACCAACGTGATCTACATACAAAGCCACACCGATTGACCTAAGTGGTGGAGATGTAGATGCATAGGAGCCACCCCATCGCCGGCCATGGCGGCATGGTGACGCTACGCTGCAGTGCGCCAGCCATCCACGGCCACGGCAAGGCTCGGCGAGAGGTGCGTGAGCTCCGCGATGACGACACGAATGTAACGAAGCTATCTAGGTGACGCGAGGTGCTCCTACGAGCTCTGCCCGTGTGCGCGGTAGCGCGGCGGCGCTGCGAGTCGTGTTCCGTGCCGGTGAGAACAAATCTTAGTAACATCAAGCTACCGGCTAGACTACATCCTAACCAAGCCCTAACGCGACAACAATGAAGAAATGTGCATGCAAGCTCAGCAGCGGCGACCTTGCCGTGGAGGCGGTGATGGGAGCCGAGCTCTTTGGCGAGGACGGAAACGGTGATTTCGCCCTCACCGTGGCTCGTCTGGTGCTGCAATCACGTCGAGGAGGTAGAGGGGAGTGCGGCGAAGCTATAGGCGAGATGGAGGCAGCAATGGTACGGCGGAGCGAGCGCTAAGAGATGGTGGAGGGGTGCGGTGGACGTGAGAGAGAGCGATGGAGAGTGAGGAAGTGAGTGCATGAGTGCGAGAGAGGGCACGCGGCTTCACAGATAATAGGTGCCAACGCACCGCGGCAAGGGCCCAGCTTTGGCTAGTGGCGGCCACACAGTGGCCAACCTCTACCATGGTCGGCCACGATGGCGCGACGCGGTGCGGCCATAAGAGCCTGATGGGGAGCCTGACAGTGAATGTTTAAGACATTCAATCTCCTAAACGGTAGCGAATTGGTGCACGTCGACAAAACAAAAATTGTAGACCTATATACCAGCTACAAAAATGCTTAAGAAACCATATACTAATTCACCATGGTTTTGCAGTTAAATCATCACCAAGTTGGCTACGTCGACACTGCCAGTTCAAATAACTTAGCAAATTTTCCTAAGTGCTGAAAACAATGAAATCTTGATTCTTGTGAGCTAAATTCGAGCATGTTAGGAGCTGAACTAGCCTATGACCCAAAAATAAAAGTTGTTGCTCTACTTAAAATACTACAACTTTTCTTTAGTGAACACATCCATGTAAAGTCTCTATGACATAGTTCAAACTAGGTGAAACATACTACTTTCAAAGGATGGCTTACACTAGAACTATGACTTAGTGACCAAACTAGCCCTAGTCATGAATACCAAAGTTGTTCATAATGATATCCTAAACATGGTTAAGGTATTCCTAAGGTCACATAAGCATTTCATACATTGGTTACATAAATTACTTCCTAGGTCAACAAGCATCATCACTTAGTAGCTTAATTAGACAAAGTGGTCTACATGAACAATGTCCCATTAGTCATCCTAAGTGTAGCTAAGGTGCTTTAATGCCCAACATCAACATTTACACTTATTCACACATGATCTTAAGCATACTCATATAGAAACATAAAATAACGAGGCATGTTTCATATGTCTCAATCATATGTTTCACATGTAAAATCTTATATATGAATGCTTGATGCTTATGCTCATGCAATGCAAGTCAAATTATGCAAGCCTAACACCTAGGGTGTTACATTTGTTACCACCAATGCTAGTGTATTGAGTTGGCCCAAACAAGTCCATGTGCAATAACTCAAATGTTTTACTAGTACTCATCATGCTTTTCTTAGGATGGGTGTTTCCAACTTGTTTGCTGGCTTGACAAGAGCTACAAAGCTTATCTTTCTCAAACACTACATCTTTCAAGCCTTTAACCAAGTCATGCTTGACCAATCTATTCAATTGTTTCATTCTAACATGACCAAGCCTTCTATGCCATAACCAACCCATACTAAACTTAGTGAACAAGCATGTTGACAATTGAGCTTCACTAGTATTGAAATACACCAAGTATAGATTATCATATCTAAATCCTTTGAAGATTAAGTTAGAGCCATCTACACTTATGATCTATACATCATCTACCCCAAATATGCATTAGAAATCAAGATCACACAATTGAGCCACAGGTAACAAATTGAAGTTCAAGCTCTCTACTAACAACACATTGGATATGCTCATGTCATTAGATATTGCAATCTTACCAAGCCCTTTAACCTTGCCTTTGCCATTGTCACCAAATGTGATACTATCATAACTATCATTGCCATAGGTGTTGATTGAGTTGAACATTCTTGCATCACCGATCATGTGTTGAGTGCACCCACTATCAAGAACCCAATGCCTTACTCCGGCTTTGTAATTGACCTACAAAAGAGGATCAATTCCTTTTAGGTACCCAAACTTGCTTGAGTCCTTGAATGTTAGTGACCAAGCTCTTTGGCACCCAAATGGCTTTCTTCTTTGAGCCCATCCATGGTGTACCAATAAACTTAGCTTTCACACCACTTGTACCCTTAGTAAGCACATAGAAAGAATTAATCTTAATTTAGGATACATTAGCATTCTTGCTCTTGTTCTTGCACTCATGCTCTTTATGACCAATTTGCTTACAACTAGTGTAAAACCGACCATTGTTCTTCACAAAACTAGTCTTATGAGGAGCAAAGGCCGCCTTGCCTTTCTTGAGGGTATAACCCAATCCCTCTTTGTAGAGAGAAGCTCTTTGGCTACCCAAGCACATAAGCAAGCGGTCCTCACCGCCATAGGCCTTAGCCAAGGTGTGAGTGAGCTCATTGACCTCCTTCTTAAGGGTCTCATTCTCAACCATTAGTGAGGCAACATATATGAAACCATCACTACTAGATAAGGTAGAAGTGGAAGTACTATAAGAAGGGTTAGTGGGAGCAACAATGATAGGCTTATGGAATGATTCATCAATTATATCACAAGTTAAGCCTACATCACATGTCTCAACATGCTTCTTCTCATTTTGCTCATTAAGTAAAGAGGAATGAGCTTTTTCAAGCTTCTTGTGAGCCTTGCAAAGCTTCTCATGGGCTTCCTCTAGCCTCTCATGAGATGCATTGAGCTCATCAAAGGCTTGCTTAAGGGCTTTTAGTTCCTTACGCAAGCTTTTGCATTCCCTTCTCTTAATGTCAAAGTGTTCTTTAGCATTATCTAGCATGTCAAGTAATTCATCCTTAGTTGGTTCATCATCATCACTATCACTTTCATTTTCATTTTCATTATCATGTTCCTCATCACTTCCATCATCACAAGTTTGTACCTTAGTGGCCTTGGCCATGAAGCATGATGGAGTGTCAAAGAGAGAAGGCTTCTCATTGATAGCAATGCTTGCAAGTTCCTTCTTCTTGGTGGTCTTGCCATCATCACTATCATCATCATCACTTGAGGAAGCATCACTATCCCAAGTGACTACATATGAACCACCCTTATTCTTCTTCTTGAAGGTCATCTTGTCCTTCTTCTCTTTCTTTTCCTTCTTGTCCTTCTTGTTCTTCTTGTTGTCATCACTATTGTCGCTATTGTATGGGCATTGAGCAACAAGATGATCTTTGCTTCCACAATTGAAGCACCTTCTTGACTCTTCCTTGTTCTTGGATGAAGACTTCTTTCTTCTAGCATGGTAGCCCTTCTTCATCATGAACTTGCCAAATTTCTTAATAAAGAGAGCCATCTTCTCATCATACATCTCATCAAAGCTCAAGTCTTCATCTTCACTTGATGATTCTTGCTTTGCCTTGCCCTTGGATGATGTGGCCTTGAATGCCACACTCTTCTTCTTCTCATCCTTCTTCTCATCTTTCTTATCCTTCTTTTCTTCCTTCTCATCATTATCTCTATATGTATCATCGGTCATTATATCTCTCAACACTTGGTTTGGTGTCATAGTGTCCAAACCACTCCTCACTAGAATAGTGACCAATGTGCCAAATCTTGAGGGTAAGCATCTCAAGAACTTGTGGGAGAAGTCCTTGTCCTTAACCTCTTCTCCAAGTGCTTTGAGATCATTGACAAGCACTTGAAGCCTATGGAACATCTCCGACGCACTCTCATCCTCCATCTTGAAGCTTGCAAACTTCTCCTTGAGAATGTATGCCTTTGCACCCTTCATGGCTTGAGTGCCCTCAAATGATTCATCCAACTTCTTCCATGCCTCATGAGCTCTCTCAATGTTCTTGATTTTCTCAAATGTTCTCTCATCCAAAGCATCTTGGATGGCACTAAGAGCAATGTCATTGTTTTGGAGTAGCACCTCTTTGGCGACGGTGGAAGCCTCTTCATTATCAATCTCAATCTTGGTCTCCACCACCTTCCAAACCTTCCTATTGATTGACTTGATATATGTTGTCATCTTAGCCTTCCAATAGGGATAATTAGAGCCATCAATTTGGGGTGGCTTCTTTCTGTTGTTGATTTGAACCATTTTGACACCGAAGGTTGTTAAGCCTCAAATCACGGTGACCATGGCTCTGATACCACTTGATAGGTCCTAATAGCTAGAGGGAGTGAATAGCCTATTAAAATTTTCTACAACAACACTTAGCAAACCAGTTAGACAAATATGAGGCGAAGTGAGTATTGCGCTAGCCTACTAAAAATGAAAGCCACCTACCACAATTCTAGTTTCTATAGTCTCTATCCACACAATAGCTATATCACTATACTAAGTTAGTGTGCTCTCAAAGGCTAACTAAAGAGCCACACTAACCAAACTAACAAGCTCTCATGACTAGCTACACTAAAGGGCTTGACAACTAGTTTGTGGTAATTTAAAGAGAGAGAGCAAGATGGTTATACCGTCGAGTCGAGGAATGAACCAATCAATCACAAGAATGAATACCAATGAAGACCAATCACCTCAGAATCAAATGATGACACAATGATTTTTTACCAAGGTTCACTTACTTGACGATAAGCTAGTCCTCGTTGTGGCGATTCACTCACTTGGAGGTTCATGCGCTGATTGGCATCACAAGCCAAATCCTCATAGGGTGTTGCGCAACCAACACAAGATGAGGATCACACAAGCCACGAGCAATGTACTAGAGTACCTTTTGGCCCTTCGATGGGGAAAGGTCAAGAACCCCTCACAATCACCGCGATCGGAGCCAGAGACAATCACCAACCTATGCTCGACGATCCTCGCTACTCCAAGCTGTCTAGGTGGCGGCAACCACCAAGAGTAACAAGTGAATCCCGCAGCAAAACACGAATACCAAGTGCCTCTAGATGCAAACACTCAAGTAATGTACTTGGATTCTCTCCCAATCTCACAAAGTAGATGAATCAATGATGGAGATGAGTGGGAGGGCTTTGGCTAAGCTCACAAGGTTGCTATGTCAATGCAAATGGCCAAGAGAGTGAGCTAGAGCCGGCCAAACGCCTTATATAAGCGTCCCCTTGAAATAGAGCCATTAGGCTCTCACTGTAGCCCAACTCGGGGTGACATGATGCGTCGATCAGATCGACTGGACGCACTAGCCCCAGTGTCCGGTCACTAATTGTCGTCCACATGTCCCCCACATTCAACGACATCTGCATGATCTCAACGATCAAGTGACTCAGCGCAACCCCTAAGTCACGACCGGACGCGCAGGCAAGCAGACCAGACATGCCACGCCCACGTCAGTTCCTCATGCACCTATGCACCAACACCCAGCAACCGGATGCACCGATGGAATGATCGGATGCTCTAGTAACGTGGAGTCCGGTCACTTCTAGAGAGCATTCAGAGCCACATTTTCTCAATTGGATGTGTTTGGTGTACCTCGATCGGACCCAGCTCAGCAT
The DNA here is from genome assembly GCA_904845875.1 of Miscanthus lutarioriparius. Taxonomy (NCBI): domain Eukaryota; kingdom Viridiplantae; phylum Streptophyta; class Magnoliopsida; order Poales; family Poaceae; genus Miscanthus; species Miscanthus lutarioriparius. The sequence continues at coordinate 68,019,896 of CAJGYO010000004.1, read as the reverse complement.
CCGGTGCAATACCCTAGGTTACGCTGCCTCAGCTTTTTCTGACTAGACTCACCACTATCGCATCCGGTCACATTTTAACCTAGCGTCCGGTCACTTCAACAACAGAGCTCGACGTGCCAACTTCATCTAAAATTGATCGGACGCTACTTCCCCGAGTCTAGTCACTATGTGGCCTGTGTCCAGTCACTGTTTCACAGTGACAATCACCTTCTTTACTTCACTAACTTCTCCACCCTTGCTCAAATGTGCCAACCACCAAGTGTATCACCTTGTGCATATGTGTTAGCATATTTTCACAAACATTTTCAAGGGTGTTAGCTTTCCACTAGATCCTAAATGCATATGCAATGAGTTAGAGCATCTTCTATCTCCAGACGCTCACCGCCCACCGCTCGGCCGCAGCGTGGTTGGGTCTCGCTAGAGCTCCGTCGTCATGGTCGTGGCCACGAAGCTTCGGCGCTACACCCGCCGTGACCTCCCTATTCCCCTTCCCCCCTCCTGCCACCGAAGCCATCTTCTCCAACTTAGACTAGCTCGGCCGCCACCATCTTCTCCAATTACGGTGAAACTCCCTTGTCCTGACATGGCCCAGCCATCGCTACCACCGCTAGGGCCCCTAAAACCACCCAAACACCTTCCCCACCACCTAGCCGCCTGCCTCCCCTAGCCGCCCCCTTCTATAGTCATCAGAGTTGGAGGAGAAAGAGGGGGAAAGGCTCGCTGGAACCCTAGCCACCACCATCGTCGTCTTCATCTCTGGTGGGATCAGATCCAGGAGGAGGAGGAATCGGCCTACCTCATTGGCACCAGCATCGTCAAAACCTGCTGCCACCGCCGGTGGGGAGAAAGGGATGAGCCACGAGCATGGGCATCATAGACGCGAATCGGACGGCTTCCACTGCCGTCCCCACGTGGATCCGATGCTCCAAAAATCACATGCTAGAGCCAACGGAAACGCGCAAGTGCTCTATAGCTTTTCTGAATTTAAATTAAAACATGAATGTTGATAATTTATGTCAGTGACTAAAAGGTCCTAAATGGCTAGAGGGGGTAGATAGCTTAATAAAATTTCTACAAAACACTAGAGCAACTAGTTAGTAAATAAAAGGTGACGCTTTTTGCTCTAGCTCTAAACAAGGGTTGGAAGCCACCTATCCAATCAATTCTAGTTGATTATAATCTCTAAGCACCCAAGAAGCTATGTCACTACTCAACTAACTAGAGAGCTAGCTAAACAACTAATCAACTAACTAACTTAGCTACTCTATCAAATTAAGCTACCACAACTACCACTACACAAGTATATGAAAAGTAAATACAAGGGGTGATAGAGATGTTATACCGACGTGGCAATTGACAATCAATCAATCAATGAATACCAAGTGACTACCGGGAGAATTCCAAAAAGACAATTGACACACAATTTTTCTTTGAGGTTCAAATGCTTATCAGCACGCTAGTCCTCGTTGTGTCAACCATTCACTTGGTGGTTCACCAGCTAATAGGCGTCACAAGCCTTGCCCTACATAAGGGCACCGCAAGAACCTACACAAATGAGGGTACTCAATGACACGAGCAATTCACTAGAGTACCATTTGCGATCTACCATGGGGAAAGGTTAAGAACCCCTCACAATCACAATCGGGATGGCCATGAACAATCACCAACTCGTGCCAATCACCTCAAGCTGCTCCAAGCTATCTAGGTGGCGACAACCACCAAGACTAACAAGAAAACCTCAGCTAGAACAATCCCCAAGTGCCACTAGATGCAATCACTCAAGAAAATGCACTCTGGATCACTCCCAACTCACTTGGATGCACAATCAAACAAGAGATTGAGTGGGAGAGGTTTGGCTTAGCTCACAAGGATGTATGGATGATCAAAATGTCCAAGAGAGTGAGCATGGGTCGGCCAACATCTATTTATAGAGGCCTAAGGGCTCACTAGCCGTTGGGCTATCATACAGGCACTAGACCCAGCGACCAGACTCTGATCCAGACCGCTACAGTGCGGGTCTAGTCCCTTCCTTGGTGAATCACATCGCACCACGCGTAACATTCAAACGATATGGCCGTGTTGAGTCGATCAGCCACTCATGCATGCACTCTCAGTCCAGACCGGACTCACTCCTCTGTGTTTGGACCCCTAGCATAGTTAGAGTCCAATCAGTTCTAGAGACGATCCAGAGAGTGAAATAGTGATCGGATTGAGTCCGATCGAGCCAACCGGACTCACCCCTGGGGTCAGGTCCTACCATGCGTGCAAAGCTAGATGAGGAACAATGGTGCTGGCACATCCAGTCGTGCCCTAGCGTAGAGTCTAGTCAAGGTGAATTTTACACAAAGAGGTTCTTGTGCCTCCAGACTCGGTCCGGTCCAATCGACCGGACTCACCCACTGAGTCCGGGTGCTCCACCAATTGCCATGTGTCCACTTTGCTAGAGCTGCACCCAACCAAACTCTCAGAAGTTAGTTCGAATGCACTATCGAGCTTGGTCCAGTCCAAGCCACACACAGCCCACAGGCTTAGGGTTAGGCATCAAACCCACCACCTAGGGTCCAGTCCCCAAACCTCAGAGTCTGGTCCACTGTTTTCATTGTTTTCCATCTCCAATCTCTTCGCCCTTGCTCCTAAGTGCTAAACACCAAGTGTATCACCATTGTGCACATGTGTTAGCATATTTTCAAGGCATTTTCAAGGGTCAATTGTTAGCACACTAGGTCCTAACGCATATGCAAGTATGAATTCACCTAGTGGCACTTGATAACCGTTTTAACCATGATTATCCCATCTTCATAGTAGGCTATCTATCTTAAACCCAATCACACCCTCTATGGTGTCTTGATTGGCAAAACAAAAACCCTATTAATACATTTGCCTTGATCATCATTGGTTTTTTTGTTTTTCTCTTTCTTCCTTTTCAAGGTGGAGCTTGATCAACATCACTTGTCCATCTTCAACACCATGGACTCCATCTTGCTCCATCACTTGGCCCTGGACCATCATATCTTAATCAAACACTTTGACAAAGGATTAGCCCAATAGGTTTCATCAATTAGCCAAAACCAAACTAGGGCTTACAGTGACCGACAACTTTGAAGCTTTAGCTCTGAATCTATACAATATTTGAGCTTTATACGATAATAAAAAAGGTTTGAATATATGTGTATATAGTCCTAAAAATATGGAAATGGTACTTAACATGGACCATAGTTGATTTTGGTTGTTGATTGACAACATGACAAATTGGACTAATGCGGTTCTCTAGTATCCAAGGTTTAGTTTATTTGGATACAAGAATGGACTGAACTTAGGCAACACGAAGATCAAGTGATCACCACCTCAAGGAAGACAATGGGGCTGCTTAGAAGATCATACACCAATACATGTTAGAAGTCCAAAACGTCAAGTGAAAAAGTCCAAATGAGAAGACACGAAGCTGTTGTATGTGCACCAGATAGGTCCGATGGGCCCAGGATCTCAGCGATGGAGACAAGGGTCGTGTAGTACAAGAGGGGAGTGTTGGTATTTATTAACATGTCACTTGTTTTATGTAGCCACCTATTATAAACCTATATCTCCTAACATTACTTTACTAGGTTGTCATCCCTAGTGATGATGCCAGAGATGCTTGTTGACATTTCTTAGTATTACTACTAGAATAATACTAAGTAGTTCTTTATCATTTTATGTGACTAGAAAGAATATATAAATATAAGAATGAAAAGGATCTGCAAGCGCACAGATAATTATACCATTGTAGCATTTTACCCAAGAGTATTCTAGGTATTATTATTTATATTTTTTACCACAGGGAATGTCTAGCATGGACATGTATTGATAACTTATACTATTGAAGGAGAAATAAACCATAACCAATATTATACTAATCACAGGGGTAAGTCATAGGATAAGATATATGATAAGTATTGATCAATGATAATGATAAATCGCTCAGAGTACTCATTTCTATGGTATTAGCATGATCAGGTAGGATATTAGAGGAATAATTCCTAAGTCATTCTTAATTACAAGTTAAAGCATACATTGATTAGTGTAATTACACCTAGTAATCATTGCTAAGATCATCGTCATATCTACACATAACAGATATTACTAAGAAAGATTAAGAACATAGCTTGCCCTTCCTTCGTAACCGAACCCTACGTGCGCCTATATCCGGGAAGTGAACTACAAAGGACTCAACGGGAGTGTCACATCCATGATCTACCGCATGACCCAGAATATAGGGTGTATCCGTAGGTAAACAACATATAAGCACCATGCTTACACAATGTCGACCACCCACCCATGGTACCTTAGAGTGAGCGCTATACGAACTTATGCATGAACATGACGATAATCTAACTATACTAAGCATATAATCAAAGTATACGATAAACATTATAATGAAGAATATGAATAAGATGAATACTAATATTGTCATAACAATTGTAACTAGCGTATAAAAGTAATGGGGTACAAAAGAGAGAGGGGTACAAAGATTATACCAAACCACGCTCTTGACACGATCGGGAATCCAAGTGAAGCCTGCTTGCCTCCCTCTAGACCTAGCCTAACTAGCTATGCCCTAGAATATGGTGGAGCTCTAAGGATGATTAGGGTTTCTATCTTCTCAAATGACTTGATGACTTGGGTTTTGCCTGGGGGTGGCAGGGGCTGGTATATATAGCCCAGAACGTCCAACGTGAGCCCTTGGATCAAACCAACTTAAAGAATGGTGTAGATGCAACCTAGGAGGCGGTGGAGAACTGACATTGCAACGAGGGGTTGACATGTGGGCCTCAGGGGCTGAGCAGCCTGTAGGTGGGGCCAGGCGACCCCACTTGGCTGTCTCTCACCCTCTGCTTCAATGACGTGGCTTCTAGAGTGTTCTAAAGTCTTCCCACATTGGTTTTGTTGTGGATAAGCGCAATTAAATCTGACATATAGGTTCACCTTGACGGTTTTTTGGATAAACCCTACAGAAAATACATATTCACCAAAACTTGTGGAATTTGTTAGTTTAAACCCCTAAAGCTTCATTAGTGATTATATTTATGCCCTTATACATGTTATATTGACGGTATATAATGGTCGTTAACTACCGTCAACAACTCCCCCAAGCTTAACCATTGCTAGTCCCTTAGCAAAGCTAAACTTAGTAAATGGATCAGGAGTTTTGAGATTTTTAAAAACATCGTAGCAACTCCACAAAAGTACACATGCATTCAAACAAGAATTCTCCTCTAGATTAGAATAAACTGATCTGACTTTCAAACTTACCATATTACCTTCAACCATGGGGCTTCTCAGCCTTCACTTGGGTCTTGAGTAATTGAAAGACAGAATGATTAAGTCAAGCACTATATCTCAAGTTCTTTGTTCAACTATTATTCCTGAGTTTTTATAGATTTTTAAAATAAAACTCAGAGCTTCCATTGTATGCCACTCTCAAGTCTCTCAATATATGTGGTATTTATGGATCCTTACCAAGGCAAAAGTGATGTTATGCCTTTCTCTTCCTACAACTAAGGCTTATGTGGAGCTCATAGGAGTGGAGAAAGCATAAAAAAGCAGTGCATATATTAGTCAAACCTTGGATCCAAAGAGAGTTGAGTCATACAATCAAATCAAGATGTGCATGTGTGTGGATATATATGGTGGCTAACCTATTTCTACTATGCTCATTGAAAACATATCTCTCTTTTAAAACTTGGAAACAACTTTGCAAGAGAACATGTGCTATCTTATTTATCTCTCTCTCAATTTTAGGCGGGCATCTAAGTACCCATTGTTTTAAATCTCTCGGACACTTGTTCATTTTTTCTTAATCTCTTCTTTTCTTTTTTTATGAATAACTTTTGCATAGCCACATGCATCTTTTCTGCAACAAAACTTTTGAGAGATGGTAACAAGAACTTAGAGCATTTATTTGGTGGATATCCTATAAGGCATATTTTTGGTGTTTACTCCTAATATAGGAGCAAAACATTTTTGGGTGGATCTAGATGGAATGGTATGTTGCTATGCCTACACCTGGTGTAGGAGTAGTGCATATGCAGGTGGTGTGTACGTGATCTTGATTTCAAGAGCATGACAAACCTCTCATAAGGGTAAACAAAGCTTGACTAAACTCAATGCAATGCAAGCAACATATATGAGTGGAAGTTTTCCTAATCTAAATATAATATATGGCTTTGGTAGGAATTCAAGCTTTGTCATATAAGAGCTCATCATATAGGATTTTTATGTTTTTCTAAAGATAAATCTCCAGAACTTTAGTATCACTTGGAACAAGATAAACAACAGCTTAGACCTTCTCATATCATATCCATCAATAACCTAGACTTAGATCAAGCATATGCTACCCACAAGTTTCAAGTTCAGAGCAAATTCTTATATCAAAATAGTCTCATCCAAAACTCAGGAGAATTCACGGCTAAAAACTAGGTACTTGAAAGGAATTACAACAGAGCAACTATTCATCATTTTCATTGCAAGAGATTATCCTCAAAGTTCTTTTATTTAGCTCCTAAAAACATAAAACTAGGCACACACTTTTATTTTGTTTTCATAATTTAAGATCACACGTTAACATATATAGCTAGCTAAGATAAATTTTTATTTTGTTTTTAGTTTGTTATGCATCTTTTTATTTCTTTAGCAGATATGAAGCACACTTAAAATAGTAAAACCAAAAGGGAAAGAAATACTTAGCTAGATACATGGGGGATGCTCCTCCCCCAAGCTGGATGTTCATGTGGTCCTTCTTAAAGTGAGTCTACCAACAAAAAGTCTTTCTCATCCGTACAGAAGTATGGTTCCTTGTGCAGTGGGTGTAGCGATAGTTCGGGAAAATGCACTTCGGATGGATGGCTTTACTCTTGATCATCCTGCAAAATACTCTAGCAAGAACACCCAAAACTCGTGGCACAGAATAGGATAAGGGGCTAGCGGTCAGCCATTTAGATATTTGTTATCCTTAGGGGTTTAGATAGATTTCTAATTGACAAAATTCTAGTAGGATGTCTATTAAATATTTTTGGATTTTCTTATTTATATAATGTAAAAAGAAAATATGCATGCATGATATTTTTATTTTTTTATGCCACCACGGTGAATATTCCCTTGGGCTTTTACACACCGAGAAAATTTTCACATGGGGTTTAAAATTTTATGATGCAATGAGAATGAAGCTTTTTATTTTTCTTTTCTAAATGCAATGCTGATGCAGAAAAGTAAATATGCTAAAGTGAAAAGCAATTCATGCAATACTAAAAAGTAAATATGGATAACTACCGATGTTACCTCACGGCCAGGGTTCAGAATTTTAAGTCCTCCAGATAGGACTCTTTTCCTATCTTGTTTTTTCATTGGGTGCATCTATGGTCTTAGGGATGGAGACCCTGATGGTTGCACTTCTTGTGACTTTGGTGATGATGTTACCTTTTCTTTCCATACCTGCTTGGTCTATGAACTTGACTTTGGTGGAGTAGGTTCATCATTCACAAGTTCTTCATCTTCCTTCCATTCATTCTCTAGGGGTTGGTTCTTTTGGTTTCAGGATGATCAACGTCTCCTAGAGCGGGACTTCTTTGGCTGCTCATAAGTGGTATAACTATTGAAATAGCAGCGTACCTTTTCTCTAGGGAATTAGAAGTGGATTTGTCCAGGTCTGACGTAGATGACCGTGTTGGTGGTGTTGAGGAATGGTCTTCCAAGAATGATGGGTGTATCATCATCTTCTTCTTCTCCCATGTCTAGAACCATGTAGTTGGCAAGGGCAAACGGAACATGTATCCTTACCATGCCATCTTTTGCTATTCCCTCCAGAAATTAGATTGATTGGTCCACCATCTGCAATTGCATATATGTAGGGAACAAAGGTTCATCACCGAATAGGTATTCATACGTTACCTTAGACATTATATTGACACCCGACCCGATGTCACAGAATGTCTTGTGAAAGATTCTTTGTCCAATGGTACACTCGATCGTTGGTACGCTTGGATCATCCTTCTTAGCAAGGAATGGTGGAGCGAGGAGGTGCTGATCAGAGTGTGTTGATCATGTTGACTGATTCTTCTTGTGACTGCCTGGCTTTGTTCTTCCTCCTTCTCATGTTATTCTTCTTCTTGGTCATTGTTGTCTCTTCGGGCAGGTACGGTGTTTGCGGATGTCCAGGCGATTGCAAGATACGGTTCTTGAAAGAAAGCTTCTCCTTTCTATCCTTGATTATAAAACAGATCTTGGCACTGTTGGCGTAGATGATGGCTTTAGCGGTGCTTAGGAAAGGTTGGCCCAAAATAATGGGTGCCCTTATGTCTCCACCTGTTCTAAAACCACAAAGTCTACGGGAACATATGATTGTCCCACTCAAATAATGGTGTCTTCAAGAACTCCCTTGGGGTAACAGAGTGACTGATCTGCAAGCTGCAAACACATGTTTATGTACAACAAAGTATCTCCATGAATTTTATCATAAATTACCTTAGGTATAATGTTGACACTTGCTCTGAAGTCATAGACAGTTGTTGTTGTTGTTGTTGTTGACAAAGTTCCCATTCTCTTGGGTTTCTGGACAGCTATTCCCTGAATACCTAGTGTTTCCACATACTTCACATGTCATGCGAGAATCATTAATGTGCATGACTTCTTGTTTCTCATTAGCTCGGTCTTCAAGCTTCTTCATCAGCAGGTCTATCTTGGCAGATAGCATGTCTACCTCCTTGAGTTGATGTATACCTCCACCTCTCTTGCGAGTTTGAACACGTTTTTCATTCCAACCTTGGCTGGAGGCCATATTCTCCATAAGAACTATTGCAGCTGGTATGGTGAGTGATAGGAATGCACCTCCAGCAGTAGCATCCATAGTCTCACTGGTACTGTCGGTCAACCCATGGTAGAAAGTCTACATGAATAGCCAATTCTCCATCCTATGATGAGGACATTCCGTAATGTAATCTTGAAAGCATTCCCATGCCTTAGGGACATATTCATTATGTTGTTGCTGAAAGCTTGAGATTCTCCCATATAGAGCATTGGTCTTGCCTGTGGGAAAGAACTTTGCTAGAAAGGCAGTGGAGCAGTTATCCCATGTAGTATTTCTATCTTTGTTGGCGTAGAACCATTGCTTTGCCTTCCCTAAGAGTGAGAATGAGAAGAGGCGAAGTAATATGGCATCTTAGGTTACTCCTTTGATGGTGAAAGTGCTACAAATTTCCAGAAAGTGTTGGAGATGTGCACTTGCATCTTCATGTGCCTTTCCGCAAAACTAGTTTGCTTGCACCATGTTGATAAGAGCTGCCTTGAGCTCGAATCCATTATCTCCAACATTGACTGTCGATCCAGTACAGATGTTGGCCGTAGTTGGAGCAGAGAATTCACAGAGAGTTATGTTAGCCATAGCATCAAATTCTGGTGTTAAGCTTCACCTTATATGGTTGTCTTCCGACTTTAAAGCTAGAACTTTCTTGAGTTTAGCTCTAGTCCTTCTGATTAATGCTTCTGGATCTTCAACATAGTTTCTCGGAAGGTCAAAACATGTCATACATTACCCTATATAAGATACACAAGTAGACAAAACAAGGGTAGGGCTGTTTGAGCAGAGGTTAATGGTTTTCCTCGATCTCATCAATAAGTATAAGTTTATCAATACTTCCTTCGCCTAGCTACCTTCCCCGGCAACGACGCCAAAACTGCTTGTTGACATTTCTTAGTGTCGCTACTAAGAACAGAATTTTAAATCTGTCCCTGGCAACGGCGCCAAAAAATGCTTGTTGGTATTTATTATCGTGTCACTTGTTTTAAGTAGCCACCTATTATAAACCCATATCTCCTAACATTACTTTACTAGGTTGTCATCCCTAGTGATGATACCAGAGATGGTTGTTGACATTTCTTAGTATTACTACTAGAATAATACTAAGTAGTTCTTTATCATTTTATGTGACTGGAAAGAATATATAAATATAAGAATGAAAAAGATCTGCAAGTGCATAGATAATTATACCATTGTAGCATTTTACCCGAGAGTATTCTAGGTATCGTTATTTATATTTGTTACCACAGGGAAGGTCTAGCATGGACATGTATTGATAACTTATACTATTGAAGGAGAAATAAACCATAACCAATATTCTACTCATAACAGGTGCAAGTCATAGGATAAGATATATGATAAGTATTGATCAATGATAATGATAAATCGCTCAGAGTACTCCTTTCTATGGCATTAGCATGGTCTGGTAGGATATTAGAGGAATAATTCCTAAGTCATTCTTAATTACAAGTCAAAGCATATGTTAATTAGTGTAATTACACCTAGTAATCATTGCTAAGACCATCGTCATATCTACACATAAGGGATATTACTAAGAAAGATTAAGAATACAGTTTGCTCTTCCTTCGTAACCGAACCCTATGTGCGCCTATATTCGGGGAGTGGACTACAAAGGACTCAACGGGAGTGTCACATCCGCGATCTACCACATGACCCAGAATATAGGGTGTATCCATAGGTAAACAATGTATAAGCACCATGCTTACACAATGTCGACCACCCACCCATGGTACCTTAGAGTGAGCGATATATGAACTTATGCATGAACATGATGATAATCTAACTATACTAAGCATATAATCAAAGTAGACGATGAACATTGTAACGAAGAACATGAATACTGGTATTGTCATAACAATTGTAACTAGCATATAAAAGTAATGGGGTACAAAAGAGAGAGGGGTACAAAGATTATACCAAACCACGCTCTTGACACGATCGGGAATCCAAGCGAAGCCTGCTTGCCTCCCTCTAGACCTAGCCTAACTAGCTATGCCCTAGAATATGGTGGAGCTCTGAGGATGATTAGGGTTTCTATCTTGTCAAATGACTTGATGACTTGGGTTTTGCCTAGGATGTGGCAGGGGCTGGTTTATATAGCTCGGAGCATCCAATGTGAGCCCTTGGATCAAACTAACTTAAAGAACGGCATAGCTGCAACCTAGGAGGCGATGGAGAACCGACATAGCAATGAGGGGCTGATAGGTGTGCCCCAGGGGCTGGGCGGCCTACAGGTGGGGCTAGGTGGCCCCACTTGGTAGCCTCTCATCGTCTGCTTTGGTGACATGGCTTCTGGAGTGTTCTAGAGTCTTCCCACGTTGGTTTTGCTATGGATAAGTGCAATCAAATCTGACATGTAGGTCCACATTGATGGTTTTCTAGATAAATCTTGCAAAAAATACAGATTCACCAAAACTCATGGAATTTGTTAGTTTAAACCCCTAAACCTTCATTAGTGATTATATTTATGCCCTTATACATATTATATTGATGGTTTATAATGGTCGTTAACTACCATCAATAGGGAGGCAGTGTCTATGGAAAGGTCTGGTGGTTTCAAGGGACAACCACTAGAGAATGCAGTGGACAAGGGATTCTCCTATAGAAGGTTTAAATGCCCATAAAAATCTCTAGTGCTGGAGAAGAGAGGGCACAAGAGAATGCAATGCTACCCCCGAAGCTATGCAAAAGCTTATTAAAGCCACTGGAAAACTCTGGTGAATGCACCGGATAAAGCACTGGAGAAAATGGCTTTAATGGTTGGCTGAGTGAGCAACGACTATTTCCAACAGCTAGCTGATGTAGCAAGGCACTAGAATTCTCCAGTGGGGTCACCGAAATTTCCAATGCTCTCTGCAAACCTATAGACTGAGCCCAACAAATATATTTGCTCTTTGGAGCTATATACCCCCATGGCTGGCCTTCGAAAGGTATTAGAGTGTGTTGAAGTTCCTAGAGAGTTGAGGATATATTATAAGTGCTCTAGCAACCACCTATGCTTAAGAAAATATTAGGTGATTAACATAGTACTTTGTGATGTGCTTAGGCAAGTTAAACCTGCATATTGGCACTTTGCTCTAGGCTTAGGCTTAGTTTTAGCGAGGTTTGCACTTCTCTTAAGACCTGGTGCTTGAGCACACCTTTTCTTATACACTATGGGCTTGTAGTCTTGTGAGACCCTACAATGTGTGGAGAGCCTACCAAACATGTACTCAAGGGGACATGTGACCTACATCTTTTTGGCCGAAAACACAACAATTAAGACAGTGGGGAGTGATTCAAGAGATGGCAATCACGGAGACCCACTTGAATGTGGGGAAGGACCATGGGCTATCCACAAATTTACCAGACCAAGAGCCTGGGCCTCGTGTGGGCATCCTTGCGAGGCACTCCAATGAGAATTAGGGGGGAAGCGTGAGCTTCTTGACACCTCAGGGCAAATCACAACTGATAATAGGGGGTTTGCATTCTTTACCTTTAGGCTTTTGCATTATTTACATTGCTTATATAGGTTGTGTGCTTACTTTTGTATTTAGCTTGCTAGGTTAGTTAAAAGGACTCGAACCTAGGTTGTATAACTTTTTTGGGATAAAGATAACAACATACTTAGCAAAACCTAGTTGCCATCTAGATAGATTTATTGTATAGGTTTTGATAAGTAGAAAATAGAGGTCCAATTAGTTTAGAGTTTTGGAAAGCCTAATTTATCCTCTCCTAGATGTCACGGCCCCTTCGCTAGATAATAATAAAGTTTCTCAACTAAATTAAGTGCCTTCACTGTATCTACATCTCTAACTACAAGAACTTATAGAATTAAGTGTGACCAATTTTGGAATTTCTTGATATTTGCAGAGCTAGTAATGACCAGTTTCAAAAATTATCAATCACAACATCTATGTCTATACTGTATTAAAAAAACTAATACACCTAATCCATGATAGCGTAATCTGTATCCTTTGTATCTTTTAGCGACATGACATGTCACGCCCTGAAAATGTTGTACTGCACCGAGCACAAATGGTCATTGTTATGGTAAAATAAACCATGCTTTGCATTTGAGCATGTGTTTAAATATATCTATTCCTATTGGGTGATATATAACAAAAATCTTGTATTGAGATCAGAGAGTATGGTGCACACAATTTGCTAGAGGAGGAGACTGATTGCACAAACCTGGGAGATGCTTGGAGAGATCATGGAACTTCTCAATGGTGGGCGGCTCCACAACATACTTCTTGTTCTTCTCCATGAGAGATCGAGAGACTGCCACTACTATAGAAAGATTTGTAGCACAACTTCCTTTTTGGTACCATGGCTCTTGAAGGTGTTCTGCATGCAAGTCTAACAAGTTGCTGCTCTTCACATGAAGTTCGAAAAACGCGCTCTCACACGCGCGAGGTGTCTGATGAAGCTGAAAAAGGAGACTCCACCGGCTCCTTGTGTTGGACCGCGTGGAAGGGCCTGTTTTGCCCTCCTCGCGGGCGGTGCTTGCACCAACATCGGATCCTAGGCAGCGGCATGTGACCTCTGCGGGCATAGTGGCTGGGGTGCAGATAGTCAAAGGGGCCGGTGTGGGGGTCTGCCGATTTAATTTAACTAAACTGGGCGTCATCCACTTGACCGACCCACTTTGGCTAAACTAACACCGAGGAACCCCGGGAGAGTGCCATCCGCACCTCCTCTTCTAAGATCTTTAAGCAGAGTTACATCTCACAAGCTAATCATCAAGCACTTCGCATAACACAATCATATCATCATATATTGAGAAGTAATTAACAAGTTACATCATTGTATGTAAAATATAAGTAGAAGAACAAACTTAACATGATGTCAAGGCAATTCATCAATTAACCCATATCCTAACTAAGTTTTCTCTCTTTCACTTTTATACTAACATTAGAGTAATTGGGATGCCCATCTCGTAGTATGCTACACTTCAACTTCACTTGAGCTTGGCTCAAATGGTCATCAAGTCTGAAGTTCCTACAAAACAACTTATCGGCAGCACTGTGAGTACATTACGTACTCAGAGGGCTTATTCCAATATATACTTGGTGGATGCAAAGGATTAATAGGCATTTGTAAATTTGCATAAAAGCATGGCATTCATTGGAAGATGATATGCTCATGATTCGCATTTCATTCCTTAACAAGTATAGTTGTGTTGACAAGTAACATTTGAGGACATTATTAAGTGATCAACACTACATAAGTTATCTCATCATCAAGTTCAATCATTCTCACTACACTAAGTCTAGAAGAGAGAACAACCGAACAATTTCGTCCAAAGACTTCAGGCTTTTGAAAAGATCTCTACAAAGGTGTACAACTATCCCACATGGACACCAAGGACGAACCTCCATACCCATGATAAGGGTTGCCTCAAGGTTCTGACCTTTCCTTAATGTGGCTCTTAGATCGACGAATGGTTTGAATGGGTACTGGTGTAATGACATCTCATCTACACTGCATCACCCCTTGCGCTGAATCCACGTAATAAGCAAGTCACCACTAAGTACTTGGATTACCATGCCGATAAGTGACATGTGGTTTCTATGGGTGGTTACTCAAGCTTACTATCCCATGGACGGTCCTTGGCTACTCCATGAGCTACGTCACTTGAGATTCAACACTCACAGTGACTTTACCCCTCACTTGAGCGGAGATTAATAATTGATCATCACTTAGTTAACTCAAGTTAAGGGTTGGTCCTTAGTCATGTTGAGCAAGTTGAGTCAAATTGAGTCCCTTGCAAGTTTTATGTGATTACTTAATCCCGGTGTAGCTCCTACACACACGAGAGTGAGTTCCCACTCACACTCGACTTCTATCGAAGCTAGCCAACTAAGCAATTAAATGTTCCAAGCCCATTGATTAAGTAAAGGCTATGATCAACTTAAGTAAGTTGGTATAACTTAGTGAAGCATGATTAAGTAGTTCATCGTTTAAATGAAATGCGAGACTCATAATGAAATGACAAACAAGTATCCAAAGTTGGGGTAATAGTAGTGGTGCCTGTCTGTCATAAACTCTCGATGACCAAGGATGATCATGACTACCCATAAACGCTCCTCACATCCTAGGTTAACCTGCAAGAAGACATTGGAAGAGTTGGAGACAAGCTCGCTTGATCGAATCGAGAGATAAAGAGCATGTGAGAGTGATTCGAGGTTGAGAGCTTTGATGAGTGATCCAATAGTGAAAGAGTGTTGTACTAACATGTACTTAGACATGTGGTAGGTGGTTAGGTCCTAGGGTTAAGGGTTAAACATGGAAAAATTCAAATATTTCTTCGGACAATCCGCTATGATGACGGATGATCCGTGGGAACATTCCCGAAGCAAGCAACTTTGTTCTAGGCTCTAAGTGCTCTGACAGAATGTACCAGTGAATTGCCAGATGATCCACTAGGATGTCGAAACAAGTTCCAAAATGATCCATATGTGTAGTGACTTACTCATTCTTGTGGTTGTACTCATGGATGATCCGCAAATTTGGCGGATGATCATGTGTGCATAAATCTAAGGGGTACTCTCGGGTTCTTTGGAAAGTGAATATTTATTTTTAGTTAGAGAGTCTATAGTTCGCACAGATGATCCACACAAACATTGACTTTGGAGACTGACGATTCATGGTGATGGCAGATGATCCGTCTAAGCATCGACAGAACCAATGTTCTTCATTGTTCATAGTGTTCATAAGTGATATATCCTAGATTATGGATGATCTTTACCATGCATGTGCAGGGGTTCCCTAGGGGTGTTTAGGTAACATGTTGGGCTAGTGTTAGCTAGGGTTTGAGCTTTAGTTGTGAGGTGCATCTAGTGGCTTGGAAATTGAATAAATCATGAGAAAATGAGAGATTAATTCATGAACTTGGGCATGGCAACTTATCTTTGAGATTGTGTGACCTCTAGGACACCTAGATCAAACATGGAACCTTGTTCAACCTTACTTCCAAGCATAGAGATGAATTTGGCCATTCATGATTTTTCTTGCAAAAAAATCCATAGGAATGCATTAGAGAGGAATTAAAGATTAGACATGGAACCTTGTTCATCCTTACTTCCAAGCATAGAGATGAATTTGGCCATCATGATTTTTCTTGCAAAAAAATCCATAGGAATGCATTAGAGAGGAATCCAAGAGATCCATGAGATGATTAAGCTAGGGATGATCTTGAGCTTACTCTTGAGATGAGGGAGCAATACCAAACTTCATCTTGCATCCATGCATATAGAAATCAAGAGTTAGGGTTCGAGAGATGATTTCAAGAAATGAGCGGAGAGAGCTCTTGAGCTAACCATGGATAGAGAAGGAGATGGCTAGTCACTTCCTTGATCTTCTTCATTCTCTTATCCTCCTCCTTTCTCTCTCTAGTTCATCTTGTTCTTCATATGAGGAGAGAGTGGGAATGAATGGACATGTGTAAGAGTAAGTGGAGCTAAACTAAACCTGCTAGCATAAGGCTTCCCTTCATGCTAACATGTGGGTCCAAAAGAGAGAGAGATGTACAACTCATCCAAAGTGATTCTGTTGAATAAGTGATCTAGCGAGCAGTCCGTAGGACCAGTGGAACATTCCGCTAGAACACATATTTTTAGAATTTGATTTAGAGAAAGGGGTTTGGCAGTGAAGCCATTAATCCTATTATTAGGGGTTAATAAGTACTTTTAGAGAGATTGGGAGGGCCACTTGAGCATATTCATTGAGTTCCTTCTCAAAGTCAACTATCGGTTGACTAGGGTTGACTCTTAGTTGACTTGGGTTGACTTGGGAGAATTGGTAAGGTTAATTAGCGAATTTGGGGTCCTTGTCCTAGTAGAGAGTATGAGGAACCTTCTAACAAGAATGATAAGGTAATTCTTAGATTAAGAGGGACTGTGCAAGGTTATCAAGGAGGTTCCTAAGGAAGGTTTCATTTAGAATGACTTTGGGTTGTGATAGCCGAGGGTGCGATGGTGCTGGCATGCGGGTAACGATGTTAGGTCATGAATGGATGGAGGGGCCAAGGGAGCAGTGGCACTATTGCACAGGCAGCGACATCGGGTCACGGACTCATGGCGGTAGGATCGGACATGAGGAAGAAACAGATGAGGTGAGCTAGGGGAATAAAAAATGATAAAGAAAGTGATTAGGCGAATCGACTGTGGGGGTATAACCCTTGATATCCACAAGGTTGTACATGGGCCGAGCGACTAGGGGAGGCCCAGCCCGTAAGACTACGCCGCGTAGAGCACAGCATAGGTCGGCGTGCCTCGCAAGACTACGTGAAGATCCTTAGCGATCAAGGATGATCTATTTGGATATGCTAGATTCCGCAATCTCTATGATTCGTATCTTGTAAACCGATCAAGATAGAAAAAACCTACCTGTAACCCTACCCCCTGAGCTATATAAGGTGGGTGGGGACCCCCGAGCTATATAAGGTAGGTAGACATAGGACGTAGGTTATTACGTTAAGCTGACAGCTTGAACCTACCAAATCATTGTCTCTTGCGTTCTGTGTCACCATCCGGTTCCTACATGCGCACCTCCACTGATTCATCTACTCCATGGGCATACCACTCGGTAGACTGCCAGACGTATTTCATCAACAGTGGCCCGCCAGGTAGCGGGTGTGCATGCTGAATCCATGGCAAGCCAGATGGTCCACTTCCTAAGCTCCATGCCCTTCTCGAGCTAGACTAGATCTTCATGGTTGGATCCATGACCTGGGTCATCCACCCCAACGGCAACAGGGAGATCATGGAGGCGATGCAGGATCACCTTGCACCGATCGTGCCAACACCTGCAATGACATCTCTGATCCTGGCGCCCCATCACTAGGTTAGGAGATCCATCAGTAATGACGATCTAATCACATCCATCGATCGGGTCACAAACCGCTTATCGGAATTCTAGCTCCTCGTGGATTCGATCTTAGATTAATCTAAAGTGAGCAATGAATTTCCTACACTCCAAGATCACCAAGTCGCTGCAATTGAGCAACCTACTCGGCCACATCATTTGAGGCGGCTAGATTCTGATCTGATGATCACAACCACTCCAGAGGGGCGCACGACGCGACACCGACCACTTCCTGTTACCGGCCTATGCTTGCCAAATTATGAGGCCCCGATGGAGAACCCACCGAAGCCCTATCCCTTTGGGCTAGAGGGTGTGGGATCCGTATACCAGAACGCCATCCACCACCTCTTCACCGACCACGTCAAGCGTGATTGCGTCACCGACCTCTACATGATTAATCCGACTAAGTCTGATCAACCCACACTCGTGGTCAATATGGTGGCTATTCGCCAGCTTACGGATGACTCCCTCCATGATGTCCTAGAGGAGAGCCTCGGTGATTACTCTGAGGACTCAACTAAGACTACATCGAGATGCCCTACTTTCCCTCTGGGGTTTGGGGTATGATTTTCCACGTCATCCATGACAGTGCCACTAAGGACGGTGAAACCTCCAACGAGTGCAACGCTCACCTAGCAAAGAATGCCGATCGCCAATGTCACCAAGACGCAGAGGCAGCCCATGGGGGCGATGTGGATGGACATGGCCCATCGCGCCGGGGGCGTAATCTAGAGGAGTTCGACATTGTGGGCGACCAGCCAGTCCACCAGACCCCAAGCACCAATCTCGTCATTGCTTTCAATGAGCTCGAGAAACTTCCTCAAACTCCAAAGGTCGAGAATGTCCATATCATAGCAGCTCAAGTTTAGGTCAATGAGTTTTGAAACACTGACCCATCTTATTCGATCGCGCCGGCTCGTAGCCACCACTCTAGCTATGATGGAGGAAGTCAACATCAAGGCGCCAAGCACCCCCGACACCAAGGTGGCAGCCCCTATCTCTATAGAGGATCTAAGGGCAACTACGAAGGACATTCATGCCAAGATGGGCACCCTCCACACCCTTCGGGAGGCTAGGGTGGCAATCACGATGCCAATCAAGAGGTCAATCAACCCCACACGATGCCCACGAGCTCATCAATGCCAATCTCGATGCATGAGGTCACATCGAGAATAGCAGGTCCACGCGGTATGAGGTAGACATGGAACGTTGGCGGTAGTTCAATGAAGAGCATGGAGCACCTGATGCACCCCGAGCACCACCCGTCGCCCCCATCACTAGCTCTGGACTCTAACCCTTTGTAGTGAGGCTTCGAGCCGTCCAATGGCCTACGGGCTTCAAGATCATTGGGGTGAACACCTACAACAGCAAGGCAAACCCCGCCCAGTGGCTAACTCTCTACCAGATCACCATGAGAGCTGCAGGTGGAAGTGAAGACGTCATGGCAAACTACTTGCCTATCATGCTCAACCAGTCTACGAACAACTAGCTTCTCAGCCTACGGGAGAACTCCATCTGATCTTGGGATGACCTCAAAAAGGTCTTCACTGATAACTACATGATTATGTGCGAGTAGCCTGGCACCAAGTATGACCTAGAGAAGCTTCACCAAGCCTTTAGGGAGTCCCTGCATAACTTCATCAGGCGCTTCTCGGAGACAAGGAACTCCGTGCCCAACATCAGCGATGCCGAGGCCATCACCGCATTCACTAGAGGGTTACAACATGAACAACTCCGTGGAAAGCTGTATCGCAAGAGGCCCATGACCATCAGTGAACTAATACAAATTGCAAACGGCTACGCCGACGCCAAGGAAGCCGAATGGGCTACCCGTCCTGATCGCCACTCATAGCGTGACGACGATCGCCGCGAGGAGAGGCACTACGACGATCATGATCGCCGCCGCAACCGTCGCCATGATCATCATGCATGCCATCAAGACAACCCTAAGCACTGGCGCGATGACCGCCTAAAGAGCTCGAGAAGAAGACAAGGCCGCCGCCGTTGGCCTGACAACTCCGTCAACGTCGTTAATGCCCGCGCTAAGCACACCTACAACGCCGACTACACCAAGCTCATGGACGGTCTGTGTCCTATCCACAAGGATGCCAAGCACACCATGGGGGAGTGTAGAGGCCTTAACAAAGCATTCCATGGTGAACCAGCAAAAAGGCAACGGCACAACGATGACAAGACCGAAGATGGCCAAGACAGAGATTGAGACAAGAGCAAGGGCCCTTCCTACCAGGACGCCACCAAGACCATCACCACTATCTTCGGTGGGAGAGTTGTCTCCGAGGACAAGCGCGAGCAGAAGCTTGTAGCTCGACATGACTTGTCGGTCGCTACATATGACGGTCCTATTACTGATCCCAAGTACCTCAACTGGTTGGAGCACCCGATCACCTTCTCTAGGGCTGACCAGTGGTCGGACATCCCATATCCAAGGTAGTTTCCCGCTTGTCCTGGATCCCATCATCAAGGACGTGCACTTCTAGAAGGTCCTCATCGATGGAGGGAGCGCCCTCAACATCCTATTCGCTGGGTCCCTAAAGGAGCTGGGGCTCAAGAAGGAAGATCTCACCCTCATGGACTCTCCATTCTTGGGGATTGTGAAACAACCCCGATTTCCACGAAGGGAAATCCACAGAGTCGAAGTGTAATAAGACCGTTGTAGATCATATTACACAAATTCCAGTCGAATATCACATCCATACAACGATAATATTAGAGTACAAATAGTGCGGAATACATAAATTATTACATCGCCGCATTGGCGGAATCAAAACTAGCATTCATTCAGAACAGCTTGAAGATAAGATCGCCAAACTCGAGCGTAGGCACGAACCCCTCAACCGTCAAACTCCTCGGAGCTATACTCCTCAGCAGAACCTGTGTGCCAAAATTTATCAGTACGATTTGTACTGGCCACTCCCAACCCTATGAGCATTGCTTTGTGGAAATTGGATGCAAGTTGGATATAATCAAAAGGAACCTATAAGGCTGGGGTTTCCTATGTATTAACATATCAAGTACATAATAATAGTTGGTCAAGTTTTAACACCGTTCTCAAACATTCCACCCCATTTCCCATTCCTGAGCCAGGTTTCGATCCTGGGATCGATATACCACCATCTCCACACCATCACCATACCGCACCCATACCATCGCTCAGTCGACAGGCCAACTCCCTCTCGGCACTCTCTCAAGGCCCGTAGCCCCTGGCTACGTCCGAACACTCATTCCAAGGGGAGAAGAGAAGGACTCATCTCTCTATCTAGTTTAAGCGAAACTCAGGAAAGGTCCATAGCCGACAAGTTGGCACATGTATCGATCGATCAACCATACACTCTGCAGAGGTTTTACATAACCACAAGATCCGCTTTCCTCGCTGACCATCGTCAACTGGGCTGATTCCGGCCGCTTGCTAGCCTAGGATAATGCCACTCTACCATTCAGCCCTGGTACACCCCAAGTCTAGTCTGGGGTGGCTAAAACTGTGAGTCATGAGCCAGGTCCACAAGGTCTCCATGAAGTCTCGAAAGGGTGTGGGGGAAATCCTCCACGCGCCGTACCTCCTTACCCTATCTGCTACCAACCTAGCAGTAGTGGCAATATCCTACCAAGTAGTCCAGCCCTCCCGCACCATATAGGGCGAGTGGTACGTAAGGCTTCCCGGTGAATCTGAGTACTAGTAAGTCCTTAGGGATGACCAAGCCAGAATGTCTTCATCAGGGTTTCCATTTACCGTGCCACCACAACACCTCCACCCTAGGCTCCTCCCATCACAGGATCACACCCAGGGCCACCTCATATACCATTTACCCACCACAGGTATCCATTCCAGGGGTGCCCAGGTAGCACCCCACGGCAAGACTTTCCCTAGGCTCGTCGTATACTCCAACTTGGTCGACACAAACCCTCACCCTCCACGCACCCAAGTCACACACGCAGCACTCTCCCCATGGTCCAGATAACACCAGTTTCCACCACGCATCAATGTAGTGCAAGCATAGTAGAAGTAATAAGCGATGAAATGTAATAGCAAGCGTGTGACTAGCCTAACAGCAGGGTGAGCAGGGGTAAGGTTGCGTCAAGGTAAAGGCCATCAAGAAAACATACTACCATGCAAGTCCTACCATAATGTGATTATGACAATAAAGTAAGCACTAGCATTTCTATATTAGCCATGCGTAATAGGTGCTACGAGATTGGGTGGGATATGGCACCTTTAGTGTAGTCGTCTCCGTACTCCTCATGGTACTCACGATCCACGTCCGTCCGGTTCTCTTCCGAGTCTGCAAACGACCGCATTATAGTCGCGTTAGCGACGTCTATAGAATAGCATAAAGAAGCAATGAAAATTCAAAATAGCCAATGCACTCAAACAAGAGTCCATTGCGTAGAGCTCGATTTTAGATGAATTTTGGTCCTGGTTTCGTATTTTTCTGAGGTCATATGAATTAGTTATAAATTTCCGAAGATTAAATCCATTTCTGAAAATGAAAAAGGCTGAATTAATCCTGGGCTGACACGTGTCATGCTGGGGTTGGTCCACGTGGCTTGCTGACGTCAGCATCATGGTTCCGAGCTGACAGGTGGGGTCCAGCTAACGTCAGCATGATGTTAGCATGACGTCATCAACGTCATCCACACCGACAGGTGGTGCCAGAGGCTATTGGGTCACTGACAGGTGGGTCCGGTCAAAGTCATCGACGAGTCAACGGTCAACGGTCAACGGTCAAGGTCACTGACGTGTGGGGCCAGGGCTGCTGACATCAGCAGCTGATGTCATAGTGACGTCAGCATGACGTCACCTTGGCTGCGCTGGCTTCTGACATGTGGGTCCCGCGTGACATCAGCATGATGTCACCATCTGACGTGTGGGTCCAGAGTGTCTGTGCCACTGACATGTGGGGCCAGGTCAACAGTCAACGTTGACCAATTATCGGTCAACACGGATTGGGTCTCAAACGGGCTCCGGCGGGCTTCGGGTTGGGCCGGTCTGGGCTGGGCCGGGCCGGGCCGGACACGTGGCAAGCTGTGGCGTTGCCACGTCATGCCCGTGGGCCTCTACTGGGCTTCGTCCATAGCTCGCGGGCGTGGGCATGGCTCACGGTGGACCAGGTGGTGCTGGTCCATGGACCTAAGGCAGGGTCCCTGGTGGACCAAGTCCACCGTCATTTCCCTCGGCTCGGCTCTTGTGCACCGGGTGCAAGGCTACGCTGCTCAACTCACCCCTCCTCCTCTTGTTTCTTCCATGGCGCGCTCCTACCGGCGACGTACTCACCGGCGAGCTTCCGCAGCTGTGCTAGCGCCCAATTGGCATGGGGAAAAGCACCGTCAGGCTTCGGCGACTGCGATGGTGAGGTCGGGGCGACAGCTAGGACTCCCTAGGACCCTAGCCACGGTGGTTGGCGGTTCGGCGGTGCCCGCTGATGGTGAAGTCGCCTGTGCAGGCTTCCTAGTGTCTCGGCTGGGCGGGTAAAGGCTTCAGCGGTTCTGTGGGAGCATGGCGAGGGCGTCCAGTGCTCAAGGCGGGGCTCGGATTCTCATGAGGCCGGTGGGTGTTCTCCGGCGGCCACGGCGACATGGTGACGACAGCGAGGCGCACGGGTGCACTACGGGGCTCCAGCGGGGTGGTCACGGTGTGCGCGTGAGTTACCCATGGCTCCAGTGAATAGGATGGGCGAAACAAGGAGACGCCAGCTGCTCCTAGTGGACCTGGCCACGGTGATCTGGTGCTCGGGACGGTGGTGGTGGTGCTCTGGCCAATGGTCTGGTGCTCTGGCCGGTGGTGGCCATGGTGGTCTGGTGCTCTAGCCGGTGGTCTGGTGCTCTGGCCGGTGGTGGCCACGCCATGACGGCGGCGTTGCGAGCGCGATGAGCGAGTGCTCTGCCTTGGCGTCCATGGGGCTTGGAGGGGTCTACAACGTCCAAGGGCTTGGAGGTGGTCGCGGTGTGCACGTGAGTGTGCCGTGCGTGTGTACCCAGTGGCCGGAGATGGCCTTGGCCTACGCACTCATGATGTGGAGCGCCATGGCCGACACGGTAAGGTCCGGCGGCGAGCAGGGAGATGTCGGAAGGCTCACCGTAGGTGTTGAGGGCGAGAGGATAGCGGTGTAGTGAAGAGTCGATGCCGTGTAGCTCCGGAAGTCGTGCCATGCAGTGTCGTCCGCTCTGGCTCCGGTGATCTCTCGGTCTTCCTCCCGGCAGCGGCTCCGGTGTTTCCTTCCCCCCCCCTTCTTCCTCTCCTCCCTCTTCTCTCTTGGCTCGGGTGTGCTATGGACGGCCACAAGGTGACGGCGGGGCACAGGAGAGCACTAGGGCAACCGAGGGCTGTGGCTTTATAGCCGAGCTCCGAGCTCCAATGGCGGATGGCGATCGAGCGGTGGAGGCGTGATCAGTGGCATCCAATGGCTCGCGTGCGGTGGCGTAGGCGCGGCGCAAGGGTTGCGTGGGTGCGGCGCCAAGGAGACAGGGTCATGCCTCGGGCGTGACCCCCTGGCCCACCCTGCCTCCGCTGTCGGGCACCGGTCGCGTAGGCGGTTGAGGCATGGGTGAGGAAGACGACACTGTAGACGGGTGTGCGGCTGACACGCGGGGTCCAGCGGGCAGTGGCTGCGGGCGAAGAAGAAGGGCGCGCGGGTGAGCAACGCGCTGGGCCACGAGCTGGGCTGTTGCACGCGAGTTGGTCTGGCCGGCTGCTACTACGCGCGCGCTGGGAGGCGGCCACGATGGGGCTGGCTGGGCTGGCTAGCTTGGGCCGAGCGGCTGGCTGCGAGGCCCACTTCTTCTTTTCCTTTTCCTGTTTTACATTTCTTTTCCATTGTTTGGATTCAAATTTGGTTTAGAATTTGAATTCAAAACTGAGGTAACTTATTCATTGGAGTTTAGAGAATTTTGTTTAATAATAACTTTATGGTTTATTATTTTATTGGAGTTATTTAGCAAATCATAACTCAAATGGAAATCCAAATCACATTTTGAATTAACAATGTATGCAACATTATATTTGTTAGAAATTAATAAACACAGTTATCTAATGACATGCCATGCTTATATGTTGACTGGGGTTGGGTTAGACCCAATGCATCTCTTAGGTTGGGTTTCTATACATGACACTCATCATCACATGGGATTCTTGAGAAAAAATTTTGTAGTTGTGATTTTTGGTGTGTGGATTTTTTGGGTTGTTACAGTCCTACCCCCTTAACAGAATCTCGTCCCCGAGATTAAAGCGTAACATACTCTTCGAAGAGGTATGGATATCGTAGCCGAAGGTCCGACTCTTTCTCCCATGTTGCTTCTCTCTCAGTGTGATTACTCCATTGGATCTTGCATATAGGAATAGTCTTGCTTCGGGTTTCTTTGGTATCTCTGCCCAGAATTCTGATAGGATGTTCTCTATACTCAAGTGTATCTTGAATGTTAAGTGTATCAGTCGGGATTACTTCATCAGGCACTCTCAAACATTTGCGTAGCTGGGATACATGAAATACGGGATGTACACCTGTCAATTCCTCAGGTAACTCAAGTTGGTAAGCGAGCTTTCCAATTCTCTTGCAAATCTTGTATGGGCCAACAAATCTAGGGGCAAGCTTGCCTTTCACATGGAATCTGACAGTCCCACGTAGCGGAGATACCTTGAGATAGATGAAGTCTCCCACATTGAACTCAAGTTCTCTTCTCCTTTTATCAGCATAGCTCTTGTATCGACTTTGAACAATTCTCAGATTCTCTTTCACTTGAGCAACTCCTTCTTCTGCATCTTGAATCTTAGCGGAATCAAAGAACGATTTTTCTCCCGGTTGGGACCACATCAACGGTGTCTTACAAGGTCTGCCATACAGAGCTTCAAACGGTGACATCTTGATACTGGCTTGGTAGCTGTTGTTGTAAGAGAACTCTGCATAGGGTAAGCATTTCTCCCAATCAGAGCCATAATTCAATACACTTGCGCGAAGCATGTCTTCTAAGATCTGATTTACTCGTTCTGTCTGTCCATCTGTCTGTGGGTGGTAAGCGGTACTGAAATCAAGTTTGGTTCCAATGGACTGGTGCAGAGCTTCCCAGAATCGGGACACAAACTGAGGACCACGATCAGATACAATACTAGAGGGAGCTCCATGCAGTCTGAGAATATGCTCAATATATAGATCTGCTAATTTTTCTGCATTGGTCTTAGTCTTCACTGGTACAAAGTGAGCAATCTTGGTCAAACGATCAACGATCACCCAGATGGAATCATTGACTTTCTGTGAACGGGGCAATCTGACTATGAAATCCATAGATATACTCTCCCATTTCCACTCGGGAACGTCAAGAGGCTTTAGCAATCCTGCAGGCCTTTGATCAGCCTTGACTCTATTACAGGTGTCACATGTCCTGCAATGTCTGTCTTCATGCCTTTTCACCAAAAGTGTTTCTTCAAGTCTTGATACATCTTTGAATTTCCAGGGTGAATACAGTACTTAGAATCATGGGCTTCTGACAGAATTTCCTCTCGTAGGGCTGGATCAGAAGGTACACAGATTCTGTCCTTGAACCAAATGGTTCCTTGTTCATCTTCATGGTGGTTGGTCTTGTAGCCTAGTTTCATCAGACCACGGAGATATTCGATCTCTTCACAATTTTTCTGAGCTTGGCAGATGCGATCTGTGAGATCATACTGTATGCGGAGCTCATTCAACAAGCCATGCGGTAATATCTCAAGTTGGAAATCATCAATCTCTTCCTTGAGCTCAGGTGGTATGGATTCAGTGATCAAAGTGTGACAGTAACTCTTACGGCTGAGGGCATCTGTGACTACATTGGCTTTTCCTGGATGATAGTGAATTTCCAAGTCGTAGTCCTTGATCAACTCTAGCCATCGGCGTTGCCTCATATTCATATCTTCTTGAGTGAAAAAGTACTTCAAGCTCTTGTGATCGGTGTAGATATCACACTTGTTGCCTATCAAGTAGTGCCTCCAGATTTTCAAGGCATGCACAACTGCTGCTAACTCAAGATCATGAGTAGGGTAATGGTTCTCATGTTCTTTCAACTGTCGGGAAGCATAAGCTATTACTTTTCCATCTTGCATCAATACACAACCAAGTCCTTGGCGGGATGCATCACAATAGACCACGAAATCCTTGCTGATATCAGGCAATGCTAGCACAGGGGTTGTGGTAAGCTTCTGTTTCAATTCCTGGAAGCTTTGTTCGCACTCAGGCGTCCATTCAAACTCCTTAGTCTTCTTTAGAAGGTTGGTCATCGGACGGGCTATCTTGGAAAAGTTCTCAATGAATCGGTGATAATATCCAGCCAATCCCAAGAAACTTCTGACTTCTGTCACATTACGGGGTTGATCCCATTCCTTCACAGCTTCAATCTTAGCTGGGTCAACTGCAACACCTTCAGATGATAGTACATGGCCTAGGAAGGCAACTTCCTGTAGCCAAAACTCACATTTGCTGAACTTTGCATAGAGCTGATGTTGGGCTAGTTTCTCAAGTATAGTTCTCAGATGATGTTCGTGTTCTTCAGTGGTGGATGAATAGACAAGGATGTCATCAATGAATACTACCACAAACTTATCCAGATCATCCATGAAAACCTTGTTCATCATGTTCATGAAGTATGCGGGTGCATTTGTGAGTCCAAAGGATACCACAGTGAACTCAAACTACCCATACCTAGTCACAAAAGCTGTCTTCGGGATGTCACTCTCTCGAATCTTCATCTGATGATAGCCAGATCTGAGATCAATCTTGGGGAAATACTTGGCACCTCTGAGCTGATCAAGCAAATCATCAATCCTTGGTAGGGGGTACTTGTTCTTGATGGTGACTGCGTTCAAGTTCCGGTAATCAATGCACATTCTCATTGAGCCATCCTTCTTCTTAACAAACAGAATAGGGGATCCCTAGGGTGAAGCACTAGCTCTGATATATCCCTTCGAGATGAGCTCATCAAGTTGTTTCTTGAGCTCGGCCAGTTCATCAACTGACATGCGATAGGGCCTCTTGGCAATGGGTCCTGTTCCCGGCAAAAGATCAATGATGAACTCTACATCACGGTCTGGTGGCATACCCGGTAATTCTTCAGGGAATACATCGGGATAGTCTCTGACCATAGGCACATCATGAACTGTCTTTTCCTCTTTCTGTGATTCTGAACTTACTTTAAGGGCACATAGGATAGAGGTGGACTTCCCAGACTGGGGTTTACATCTAATGACTTGGCCCGATGGGTGGGTCACTTGGACGTATCTAGGTGAACATGATATGATACCTAGGTGAATGGTTAACCAGTCCATGCCTAAGATGACATCTAGGTTAGTGGAAGGTAATAGGGTTAGATCGGCTTTAAAGATAAGAACCTCGATGGTAAGACTCACTCCCTTACAGATGTGGGTGCATTTTAGGTCTCCTAAAGGTGAGCTGGTGATGATAGGCTTTTCACGTGGGGTTATAGGCAAGTCATGCTCTCGTGCAAACTTGGATGATATGTATGAACAAGTTCCTCCAGAATCAAATAGAACTGAAGCAGTATTGCAATTAACTAAAAACATACTGTACACAACGTCAGGGGCAGTCTGTGCTTCCTCGGCGTCCAAATGGTTGAGAAGTCCACGGGTAGCAGATCCCTTGAACTGAGACTTCTGAGTAGCTGAGTTCTGTGGGCACTCAGTGGCTTTGTGACCCGGTTGGCCACAAGCGAAGCAGGTGAAAGGCGCACCGCCTGTAGGGGTTGGCGCGGGTGCCTTCCATTTTACAGTGCCTGGTGCGGAGCGGTTCTATGCTGGGCGTTCATTCACAGAGCGGGAATGGTTGAAATGGTCCTGTGTGTTGCGGTCCTGAGCATAACGGTCCCGGGTGTAACGATCCTGAGTAGGGCGGGAGTATTTGGCGGTGTAGCCTCCACTTCCCTTACTCGATCCAGGGTTGTCATCCCTGTTGTGGCGTGAGCATTCCCTGGATGGTGCATCTCTGCGGAACCTCTTGCAATCACGGCCACGGAAAGACTCCTTAGGCTTACGCTTTCTCTCCCTATACTCCTCTCTAGCTTTAGCATGGTCCTTCTCAATCTGGATGCAGCGATCCACCAGAGCACGTAGTGTGTTACTCTCAATACCACCAAACTTCAGTTTGATGTGCGGATTAAGTCCCTTGTGGTAATAGTACAGCTTCTCCTTCTCAGAGTTCACAACATAGGAAGGGGCATAGCACAGAAGGTTGGTGAAACGAGTAGTGTACTCAGTCACCTTGTCCTTTCCCATCTTGATGTTGCGGAACTCCTCGACTTTGGCCTCCATGATACCCTTGGGAATGTGATACTCAGTGAATGCTTTGGCAAACTCATCCCACAAGATGTTGGCAGGGTCCTCATGGGAATCACTAAAACTATCCCATCAGGCGCGTGCTGCACCTGTGAGCTGGTGTGCGGCAGCTCCAACACACTCATCGTCGGTGAAAGTAGTGAGGTCAAGCTTCTTCTGCATTTCCTTGAGCCAGTCATCGGCTACAAGCGAGTCAGGGTTGGTGCCATCATAGGTAGGTGGCCTTAGCTTCAGGAATCCTTCCAGCTTCCTTTGGAAATCATTCTGCTGACCTCCCTGGCGATGGTTTGCTCCTTCAACTAGAGCTGCAACAAGCTGGGTCTGCTGCGCCATCACTTCTGCCAGGTTCGGTGGTGGTGGTGGCGGAATGTTCTCCTCAGCAGGCTGCGGGGTATTCTCTAGGTTGAAGGGTATCCCACCACGTCCACGGCCACGGCCACAGCCATGGTTGTTGGCACCACGGCCCCCATTTGGTTCAGCTGGTTCAGGGGTGGGCGCACGTCCACGGTTCATTAGGCGATTTGATCGGCGGTTCGGCATCTGCAACACGGATCATAGGAATTTTAGTGCTTGTGTCATAAGTGCTTATAATTCAATATGATTACATGATTTTGACGATTTAAAGAAAAACATTTATACTATCCAACACTCATTACAAAGAAGCAATAAGATCCACAAGATGCAATAAGATCCAAAAACATTCATTACATGGGTTTTATTACATAGCATCATCTCCAGTAGCTACACTTGAAGACATGCGAGAATCGTACTATGCATAGTGTCTCATAATACATCTCATAAGGGGTACATCATGGGGTACACTTATGGAAACTACTGACATATCTCATGACCACGCAGGGTCATCTACTCTAACTCATACACCACAGCTGGAATACAACTGTTCTCGATCTCGATCTCCTCGTTAGACTTGTGAAGTCGGGACACGTACTTCAAGGCCTCGGTGAGCTCCTCAGTAGGCTTGGCTCTAGGTAGGGTAGGGCAGGCGTCTAGGTTGAGGCGAGTCGGGGCTAACTCAAACTCCTCTATCCTCGGCTTCGTCTTGCTGCGAATCTCCTTGGGTAGCTGATCCCACATACCCTTCATCTCCCTGAGGCGCTTCTTGTTAGACTTCTGCCAAGCCTACCAAGTCCTCTCACACTTGTCCTGTAGGTACTCGGTCTGCCTGAGTGCCTCGATCAGGTGACCCTGGTTGCGGATGGCCTTCTTCCTGAACTCCTCTAGCTCCTGGGTCATGGTCTTGTTCCGAGATTGGATTTTCAGCATATCAATCCCCTTGGACCTCTCTCTGTCTCCTCTGTGGTTGAACTCGGCCTTCTTGTCGTCCAACTCCCTCTGCAACTCCAAGACCTTGCTGTCGAGGTAGCAGTTCCTGTTGCCTAGGTCGGTTGCTTTATCCTATAAGTCAGCGGCCTCGGCTCTATGGACTTCCTCACGACGGTTGAGCTCGTCCTATAGCTTGGCAACTGCCTCGAGCAGGCTAGCTCGCTCCTGTGCTCACTGCGAGTCTCGCTCCTGGCACTCCCACAGAAGAGCCCGGTCCTGACGTCTCTTCTACTCAAGCTGGGTCACGTACCTATCCTGCTCCAGTAGGTGGATAGCTGACACACGAAGGCATCTATCCTCCTCTACAAAGATAACTCTACCGACTACGAAACTCTGCTCACTAGGGGTAAGGCTGAGGTCGAGGGCCTAGGGAAGTAGATGGAACTCTATCGTCTTCAGGTGCTCATAGTGGTCCCTCATTACTCTGCGAAGTGCCTTGTGTGAGACAGCTCGCAGTCCCTCCTCAACTGTGTCCTCTATAGTCAACTCGGTGAAAGCTGGGACAGTCGGTAAGGTGGTGCTAGCTGGGAACTCGACTGAGGTGACAATTGGTCCTTCGATTCCTCCTCCCTGAGTTGACTTCCCGATACAGGTGACCTTGACAAGCTCGTCGGGGACTCCTAACATGACGAGAACTCGGCAGAGGGTCTGTGCAAAACCCCCGAGCTCATGCAGGTCGAAGGTAAGCTTGGCGTGGTCCAGAGGTAGCGGTCCTAGAGGTAGCCATTCGTCGTTCGTTGCCATCTGCATGTTTCAAGAATCAGGTGTTAGCGGGTCAATAAATAGACAAGCCTTGCATAGAAAGTAAATGTAGAGTCGGTATATAACCGAAAGAAGGGTTGTTCACATTCTATTCTATCGTCCATTTCCAAGGGTTTCGTCCTATGGTCAAGTATGGCTCTGATACCAACTGAAACAACCCCGATTTCCACGAAGGGAAATCCACAGAGTTGAAGTGTAATAAGACCGTTGTAGATCATATTACACAAATTCCAGTCGAATATCACATTCATACAACGATAATATCAGAGTACAAATAGTGCGGAATACATAAATTATTACATCGTCGCATTGGCGGAATCAAAAGTAGCATTCATTCAGAACAGCTTGAAGATAAGATCGCCAAACTCGAGTGTAGGCACGAACCCCTCAACCGTCAAACTCCTCGGAGCTATACTCCTCAGCAGAACCTGTGTGCCAAAATTTATCAGTACGATTTGTAGTGGCCACTCCCAACCCTTTGAGCATTGCTTTGTGGAAATTGGATGCAAGTTGGATATAATCAAAAGGAACCTATAAGGATAGGGTTTCCTATGTATTAGCATATCAAGTACATAATAATAGTTGGTCAAGTTTTAACACCGTTCTCAAACATTCCACCCCATTTCTCATTCCCAAGCCAGGTTTCGATCCTGGGATCGATATACCACCATCTCCACACCATCACCATACCACACCTATACCATCGCTCAGTCGACAGGCCAACTCCCACTTGGCACTATCTCAAGGCCTGTAGCCCCTGGCTACGTCCGAACACTCATTCCAGGGGGAGAAGAGAAGGACTCATCTCTCTATCTAGTTTAAGCGAAACCCAGGAAAGGTCCATAGCCGACAAGTCGGCACATGTATCGATCGATCAACCATACACTCTGCAGAGGTTTTACATAACCACAAGATCCGCCTTCCTCGCTGACCATCGTCAACTGGGCTGATTCCGGCCGCTTGCTAGCCTAGGATAATGCCACTCTACCATTCAGCCCTGGTACACCCCAAGTCTAGTCTGGGGTGGCTGAAACTGTGAGTCATAAGCTAGGTCCACAAGGTCTCCATGAAGTCTCGGAAGGGTGTGGGGGAAATCCTCCGCGCCTCGTACCTCCTTACACTGTCCGCTACCAACCTAGCAGTAGTGGCAATATCCTACCAAGTAGTCCGGCCGTCCCGCACCATATAGGGCGAGTGGTACGTAAGGCTTCCCGGTGAATCTGAGTACTAGTAAGTCCTTAGGGATGACCAAGCCAGAATGTCTTCATCAGGGTTTCCATTTACCGTGCCACCACAGCACCTCCACCCTAGGCTCCTCCCATCACAGGATCACACCCAGGGCCACCTCATATACCATTTACCCACCACAGGTATCCATTCCAGGGGTGCCCAGGTAGCACCCCACGGCAAGACTTGCCCCAAGCTCGTCGTATACTCCAACTTGGTCGACACAACCCTCACCCTCCACGCACCCAAGTCACACACGCAGCACTCTCCCCATGGTCCAGATAACACCAGTTTCCACCACGCATCAATGTAGTGCAAGCGTAGTAGAAGTAATAAGCGATGAAATGTAATAGCAAGCGTGTGACTAGCCTAACAGCAGAGTGAGCAGGGGTAAGGTTGCGTCAAGGTAAAGGCCATCAAGAAAACATACTACCATGAAAGTCCTACCATAATGTGATTATGACAATAAAGTAAGCACTAGCATTTCTATATTAGCCATGCGTAATAGGTGCTACGAGATTGGGTGGGATGTGGCACCTTTAGTGTAGTTGTCTCCGTACTCCTCACGGTACTCACGATCCTCGTCCGTCCGGTTCTCTTCCGAGTCTGCAAACGACCGCATTATAGTCGCGTTAGCGACGTCTATAGAATAGCACAAAGAAGCAATGAAAATTCAAAAGAGCCAATGCACTCAAACATGGGTCCATTGCGTAGAGCTCGATTTTAGATGAATTTTGGTCCTGGTTTCGTATTTTTCTGAGGTCATATGAATTAGTTATGAATTTTCAAAGATTAAATCCATTTCTAAAAATGAAAAAGGCTGAATTAATCCTAGGCTGACACGTGTCATGCTGGGGTTGGTCCACGTGGCTTGCTAACGTCAGCATGACGTCAGCATCATGGTTTCGAGCTGACAGGTGGGGTCCAGCTGACGTCAGCATGATGTCAGCATGACGTCATCAACGTCATCCACACCGATAGGTGGGGCCAGAGGCTATTGGGTCACTAACAGGTGGGTCCGTTCAAAGTCATCAGTGAGTCAACGGTCAACGGTCAAGGTCACTGACGTGTGGGGCCAGGGCTGCTGACGTCAGCAGCTGATGTCATAGTGACGTCAGCATGACGTCACCTTGGCTGCGCTGGCTTCTGACATGTGGGTCCCCGCTGCGATGGTGAGGTTAGGGCGACGGCTAGGACTCCCTAGGACCCTGGCCACGGTGGTTGGCGGTTCGGCGATGCTCGCCGACGGTGAAGTCGCCTGTGTAGGCTTCCTGGTGTCTCGGTTGGGCGGGTAAAGGCTTCAGCGGTTCCGTGAGAGCATGGCGAGGGCGTCCAGTGCTCAAGGCGGGGCTCGGATTCTCATGAGGCCGGTGGGGGTTCTTCGGCGGCCACGGTGACATGGTGACGACGGCGAGGCGCACGGGTGCACTACGGGGCTCCAGCGGGGTGGTCACGGCGTGCGCATGAGTTACCCATGGCTCCAGCAAACAGGATGGGTGAGATAAGGAGACGCCAGGCGCTCCCAGCGGACCTAGCCACGGTGGTCTGGTGCTCGGAACGGTGGTGGTGGTGCTTTGGGCGGTGGTCTAGTGCTCTGGCCGGTGGTGGCCACGGTGGTCTGGTGCTCTGGCCGGTGCTCTGGCCGGTTGTGGCCACGACACGATGGCGGCGTTGCGAGCGCGACGAGCGAGTGCTCTGCCTTGGCGTCCATGGGGCTTGGAGGGGTCTACAACGTCCAAGGGCTCGGAGGTGGTCGCGGTGTGAGCGTGAGTGTGCCGTGCGTGTGTACCCAGTGGCCGGAGATGGCCTTGGCCTACGCGCTCACGATGTGGAGCACCATGGCCGACACGGTAAGGTCCGGCAGCGAGCAAGGAGAGGTCGGAAGGCTCATCGTAGGTGTTGAGGGCGAGAGGATAGCGGTGCAGTGAAGAGTCGAGGCCGTGTAGCTCCGGAAGCCGTGCCGTGCAGTGTCGTCCGCTCCGGCTCCAGTGATCTCCCAGTCTTCCTCCCGGCAGCGGCTCTGGTGTTTCCTTCCCCCCCCTTCTTCCTCTCCTCCCTCTTCTCTCTTGGCTCAGGTGTGCTGTGGATGGCCACAAGGTGGTGGCGGGGCACAGGAGAGCGCTAGGGCAACCGAGGGTCGTGGCTTTATAGCCGAGCTCCGAGCTCCAATGGCGGATGGCGATCGAGCGGTGGAGGCGTAATCAGTGGCATCCAATGGCTCGCGTGCGGTGGCGTAGGTGCGGCGCAAGGGTTGCGTGGGTGCGGCGCCAAGGAGATAGGGTCATGCCCTAGGCGTGACCCCCTAGCCCGCCCTGCCTCCGCTGTCGGGCACCGGTCGCGTAGGCGGTTGAGGCGTGGGTGAGGAAGATGACACTGTAGACAGGTGTGCAGCTGACATGTGGGGTCCAGCGGGCAGCGGCTGCGGGCGAAGAAGAAGGGCGCGCGGGTGAGCAACGCGCTGGGCCGCGAGCTGGGCTATTGCACGTGAGTTGGGCCGGCTAGCTGCTACTACGTGCGCGCTGGGAGGCGGCCGCGATGGGGCTGGCTGGGCTGGCTAGCTTGGGCCGAGCGGCTAGCTACGAGGCCCACTTCTTCTTTTCCTTTTCCTGTTTTACATTTCTTTTCCATTGTTTGGATTCAAATTTGGTTTAGAATTTGAATTCAAAACTGAGGTAACTTATTCATTGGAGTTT
This sequence comes from Miscanthus lutarioriparius, assembly GCA_904845875.1. Lineage (NCBI taxonomy): Eukaryota > Viridiplantae > Streptophyta > Magnoliopsida > Poales > Poaceae > Miscanthus > Miscanthus lutarioriparius. Next base: position 67,984,846 of record CAJGYO010000004.1, on the reverse strand, counting down.
AGAGAATTTTGTTTAATAATAACTTTATGGTTTATTATTTTATTGGAGTTGTTTAGCAAATCATAACTCAAATGGAAATCTAAATCACATTTTGAATTAACAATGTATGCATCATTATATTTGTTAGAAATTAATAAACACAGTTATCTAATGACATGCCATGCTTATATGTTGACTGGGGTTGGGTTAGACCCAATGCATCTCTTAGGTTGGGTTTTTATACATGACACTCATCATCACATGGGATTCTTGAGAAAATTTTTTGTAGTTGTGATTTTTGGTGTGTGGATTTTCTGGGTTGTTACAGATTGTTCCTGGAAAAGCGTCCCTACCTCTAGGATAGATTACATTGCCGGTATAGTTCGGCACCACCAAGCACTTTCGCATCGACTACGTCAACTTCCTGGTTGCCAATTTCAACATGGCGTACCATGCCATCCTTGGCTGACCAGCTCTCATGAAGTTTATGGCCATGCCACACTACACGTACGTGGTGCTAAAGGTGCCGATGGAGCAGGGGGTCCTCTCCCTGCGCGCTAACCTCAATGTCGCCTACTCCTGCAAAAAGGAATGCTTCTCGCTCGTTGAGGCTACTGACATCTCCATCTGCATGCAGGACTGCCTCACAACTTCACAGCAGATTTCCCTAGCAGGCCTAGAGATACCAACCATGGAGGCCGCCTGAGCATCAACCATGTCCAAGGAGGTGAAGGAAGTGGTCCTCATCCCCGGTGACCAGTCTAAAACTGCTCGGATCTGGGCCGACCTTGATCCCAAATAGGAAGACATGCTCGTCAGCTTCCTAGGGGAGCATGCCGACGTGTTTCACATGGAAACCTGCGGACATGCCCAGCGTGCCTTGGGAGCTGATCGAGCACTCCTTGAATGTCTCGGAGATCGCCAAGCCGATCAAGCAAAAGCTTCGATGATTCGCGCAGGACAAAAAGGAGGCCGTTAGGGTAGAAATAACCCAGCCCTTAGCTACCGGTTTTATAAAAGAGGTGTATCATCTAGAGTGGTTAGACAACCTGGTTCTTGTAAGAAAAGGTTTTGCAAGCTAAGGAATGAGTTGAACATATTGAATTTCTCAAATATGTGTTGATGCACCCCACACTTATATGACATGCCTCTCCTTCGAGCAATTCAAGGTAAAAGTTGATTGGCATGCATACATTCTTTGCTAAGGACATGTTTAGTGCATCTAGTCATTCCTCATGTCTTATAGGCTCGTTCATGAAAATCAAATGAATTTGATGCTTGTATGGTACCACTATTGCTTCTATGCTTGACTTGATCTAGTGGTAGCATATGACATGTTTGTGGGCTTGTGAATCTAGTGTTTGATCTAGAAAATGAGCTATAAGCGTTTAACTCAACATGGTACAAGATAACCCTTATTTGGAGGTGTGAAGAAGCTTATCCTGGACCAAACCGAGTTAAATATCTTTGGCAAAGTGTTTTAGATTGGACTAAATTTGGGAAAATGATCCTCACCCCATTGATTGACACTGATAATCTTAACCTATCTAAAATTGAATCTTTGTGGTCATTGATGACAAAGGGGGAGAAGTAATTCACAAAGATAGAGGGAGAGAAACAAAGATAGAGTGAAAAGATGACATATGGGAGTAATATGAAAGTAAGGGGATCAATTAAAACTTGAGCACACAAGTAGGGGAGCAAGTTTATAAACTTGATTGATGCATTTGAATGTGCATTTCATATGTTTGCATGTATGGCACAAGTTTTAAATTAAAATTATATGCTTGTGTGGTGTATGCTAGTTGTAGGTTTGAATGATGAAATGAGAAACTAGCATGCATAGGATAGTTAGACATGCATTGGTTTTGTTTTTCAAGTGGTACTAGAACCTTGCATATAATGTGATCTCACGAGGTATCTAGTGTTTGTGTTTTGCAAGAAATTTCAAGTGGTATCTAGCTAGCAGTGGTGCTAAGGATGGTATATTTGGTGCACTCCGATTGGTATCACGCTTCAAAGGTCCATCTCTTACACCTTAGCACAATTTGGTAGACATTGCCCTCCCACATTTTCAATCTATGCATATATGCAAGCTTCAATCCAAACTCTTAGCACATATGTAGAGGGAGTAAATGCTACCAATTCAGGTGTTGGTTGTGACCTTTCCCCAGCAGAGAGCCAAAAGGTACTCTGGTGGATTGCTTGTGGCTTGTGTGATCCTCAACTTATGTTGGTTGTGTGGCACCCGATTGCGGGTTAGGCATGTGATGCCTATTAGCGTGTGAACCTCCAAGTGAGTGAATTGCCACAACGGGAACTAGCTTGCCGGCAAGCAAGTGAACCTTAGTGAAAATCTTTGTGTCATCTTGTCCCAAGGATCTCTTGGTATTCATTGTGACTGATTGATCATCTCTTGACACGGCGGTATAACTCCACTACCCTCTCTTGTATTTATATTTCTAGTGTTGCTACGCTCTTTAGTGTAATTAGTTTTGAGAGCTAGCTTGTGTCTTATCTAGTGGTTAGTGAGGCTCTTTAGTTAGTCTTTGAGAGCTCACTAACTTAGTAGTAGTGACCTAGCTTTGTGTGCATAGAGACTATAGCAACTAGAATTATGGTAGGTGGCTTGCATTTTTAGTAGGTTAGCGCAAGAATTGCTTCACCTCATATTTGTCTAACCATCTTGCTTAGTGTTGTTGTAGAATTTTTATAGGCTATTCATCCTTCTCTAGCCATTAGGACCTTTCAAGGTTGCATAACTCCTTTTACGGTAGAGATAGCAACACAATAGCAAGACCGTGCACATTTAAATAGTTTACTTAATTGCATAGGTTTTGCTAAGGTTAGGAAAAGAGGCCATAGTCAAAGAAATAGTTTTTAAGTTGCCTAATTGAATCCCCTCTTAGGCGTCATGGTCCCTACAAGTGATTGTCAAGAGATGATCGAGTTTTGGTTTAGTGTGTTGAGACTAACCATGGCATGAGTAGAGTATTTGCAACATGTCTCTTGTCTTTGTGATATGCAGGTGTTGAGTGTTGAGACAGTTGGCAACAATGGAGAAGGTTAAGAAAGTTCGTGCCAATGAACTTGAGACGGTGAAGCACGGACATAGAGGACCGAGGGCCAGAGGATGAACCCTGGACGGCTAGCACTTGGCGATGTCGACAAGCAAGTGTACATGCGATGGAGCATAGATGGTGTTGACCAAAGTCAATATAGTGGTTGACCAAGTCAAGGCAGGTGCGTAAGGACTTAGTGATCGGGCGGTCGAGGACGAGAGAGACACGCATCGAGATCATGGAGAAGGCATAGTGGATACACGACTTCAGTTGGGTTTGGTAGTTTTTTGGGCTCAAAACTGTAAGCGACATGTTTGCCAGATTTGGGCCTCAAAACCCAAGGGTGGTTGTCGGGGCGGCACTTGGCATCATTAGAGAGCTTGCGTTGAAGAGAAGCTCCTTCATGAAGGGATCGTGAGCTTTTGGTGTTCAGAACTCAACTTGTACCATTTTGCCCATGAGGTTAAGTGGTTCAGGGAAAATATCTAGGGGTATTCTTGGAATATATAATAGTCCAACAAATAAGGATGTAGGCTGCCCAAGACAACCATCTCTCCCATCTAGGTTATTAGCATAGGCTAGCCAAGGTTTCAACTGCTTAGGGGATTAGCAGTAGAGAGGGTTGAGTGCCTCTTACTTCTAGTTTGTGATATGCAAGAGGGAGGATGAAGGGTGGAGACTAGACAATGTCTTTGTAAATTTGTTTTCCTACAAATTATCAAGTTGACCTCTGGTCTTGTGAATCAAATCTCTCCCTTCTTGTCTTCTTCTCTGTTTCGATGTTTTTGATAGCCACTTGTGGTTTTTCTTTGATATGAGTTCTTGTGCTTGTTTGGGCTTGATCTAAATGTGATATGGCTCGTGAGGAACATCTCTACCCACTAGTTTTGATAGATTCCTCACGAGCACAAAGATCTGAGCTTTTGAGGAAATTGGAGAAAGCCCTAATCTTGGAGATGGTTTCTTAGATCTGCGTTGATTCATGAAGTTTCTTGAGTTGGGCTTTTGGGATTAGCTTCACAATATCTTAAGAAGCTTCTATGCAAAAGTTGGTTTGAATCCTAGTTGATTTGAGCAACAATCATCCAAGCTTCTATGCAAAAGTTGGTTTGAATCCTAGTTGATTTGAGCAACAATCATCCTTTTGGAGATTGGCTCGGGGCCCGTGAGCAGAAAAACCAGCTAGACCAGTTCTTGAAATCGATCAGGCCAGTTCCTAAAACCGGCCAAGCTGGTTTGTGCAGAAAATTCATCGAAGCTGGATTCACAGGCTGGTTCTAGCAGAAAAACCAGCTAGGCAGGTTTGTCAGCCGCATCTGTTTCTGTCTTTTTCCGTTGCCTTATCTCTAAGTGTTTGTGAGTTCATCCAGTCACTGGTTGACATGTGTAGATTAAATTTTAAAATTTTTGGTCTTTGAGCGTTTTGGGGTTTGTTTGGGACTTAAGCCAGTTTCTCATCGGAGAAATTTGAATTGGCTTCCTCTAGAGAGAAAGCAAGAGAAGAAAAAAACTGTTCAAACTCTTGGAGCAGTACAATTACTTTGGTTTATACATACCACGAGGTCATAGATCATTTGAAACGAAAATAGTTTACACTTACGCATGAACTAAAGCCCACTAGATTTGTTAAGATAACAACATCACAGTTTTTTTTTATGAATTGAGCGTAGTTAGATATGCTGTGGCGGAATATAATTACTCAGGTTGAATACTAGAATTTAATAGTATTATTCTTTTATCTGTAGACGATAAACACTTAACAGTGATGTGAATGTGATAACTTTATAAATTGTGAGAAAGCATGTTTTGTAGATAAAATGACAAAGCTTATGATCTTGGCCGTCAGCATCCGATCGAAGGGCTGTGATTGCTGCCACAAGTTACTACATAGTCCTAAACGTAGCGTATATTTAGATGTACAGTAAAAATGTATATACCTAGAAAACACAAATAACTCACGATTGATGATAAAATGACAAAAGCTTATGATTTTGGCCTTCGATTTCGGATCGGACGATTGCTGCCACAAGTACAAGTTACTGTACAGGCCTGCAGTAGCAGAATGACTACAGGCTTCACGGTCCTCATCCTTTCGACTATTCATATTCAAGTGAGGTCGGCCCCCAAATTCTACCACCAGCAGCAATGGTTCTCTCCTGTTGCTTGCTCGCCGGCACCCGGGCGGCAGCCTCCCCTTCCTTTCCATCCTCTGCTGCCATCCGCCGGCGTGGCCACCGCCCGCTGACCGTTTCCGTGGTCCCGCTCTCGCCCTCTCAGCAATGGCCCCACGGCCTCCGCTTCTGCTGCGCCTCCTCCACCTCTTCCTCACCTCCGCCGCCGGCACCGCCCGAGGAGCCCGACGACTACGAGGTACCTGCACTTTTTCTTCTTGACTTCCTCTCCTCTCCAAACTAATGCTAGAGAGAAAACTCGTGCTTTGGCTCATACCACAAACATGAGCTGTAGGACTCGGCATCTAATTTGTTTGTTCCCATTCGTCGATAAGGTTGTGATTGTTTACTTGCACTAACCTTCGCCTGTATTATACCTTATATGCAGTATAATCCAAGCCAGTATTAATGTATGTCGTGTCTTAGTGTTTGCTGTCCTGCATACGCAAGCTGCGTTTGGTAAATTTATATTTGATTGTTTATATTTAGTTGCATGTAGTCACCTCTATGTTTTAGTAAAAGTCATATATTTCTATTAGAGGTGATATACGTGAGACTATTTCATTTTTTTCGTGTCCACCGGCTCGTGAAATCTGCAGTTGCCTCGTAGCACCAAATTTGAAGTACTAGCTAATGCTAATGCTATATTGGATCTGTCTTGAGCACTGTGCAATACTGCATAAGTGCCTTTGTGGGTAACCAAACATGAACAAACTGTATTTCAAAGTCTAGATGCAGGCAACCAAACCGGCCCTTAAAATACATTTTATTGTCCTACACCATCGCTGCTGATTCCTATCTATGCAGTTGCTAATGCTTTTTCCCTTTCACAAAAATTTCAGCTATTGGACACGACTGGGAATTGTGACCCTCTATGCTCGGTTGATGAAGTTAGTTCACAGTACTTTGAAGCTAACTACAAACCGAAAAATGACCTTCTAAAAGCTTTAACTATCATTGGCACAGCCTTGGCTGGGGCAGCCGCAATAAACCATTCCTGGATTGCTGCTAATCAGGTCAGCTGGTTTGTTGCATCTGTCCAAAAGTTCCCTTATTTATCATTTTAACTATGTAGTTTGGCTCTTTCATGCACACAACAAGGATCACTATTGCAAACATCATTCAAATACTTCCTTCTGCAGGACATTGCAATGGTGTTGGTCTTTGCTATTGGCTATGCAGGTATCATTTTTGAGGAATCACTAGCATTTAACAAAAGTGGAGTTGCGTTATTGATGGCTGTCTGCCTATGGGTTATCAGAAGCATTGGGGTAAGCTATTTTCTGAAATCAACTCAAGACTTCAGCGACTATTTTCAAAATTTAATCTGTGAACCATACATTTTAAAACTCAGCTTCTGAGTGTCTCAGTTGTATTTTATTGTTTATTATTATTGGTTGAGAGTCAAGGCACATATCTAAAGAAAATTATATTGTATCTGTGATCTTAATAGGTATCAAAGTTCATTTTGCCACTTAGATTGCTGCAGCTTACAAATTATTCAAGAGGTGCATTGTATTTCCATTTTATGGAAGCTGCTTGAAAATAGCTTATTTATTAAATAAGATCTATAATAGTTCTGATTTTTTTTTTCAGCTGTGACAGTTAAAAAAGTCTATCAGTCTAGTATAACTTTCACAACCTTATCATCAAGAGAGTTGGAGTAAGGTGCTTAGTTGCAATACATGAGCAGTGCTAGTTTCACGGTCTGATGGCCCTTAAATGATTCAGAATAATAATGTTGGCGGTACCTTTCTTTTTGAGAAAGTTACTTTTTCGCTAGAGTTATCAAATTGAAAAGTAAGCCTGGAATGGCAAATAGTAAAAATGGGAAAAAATTGCTATCACGCCTTAGTGCTGAAAATAAAATTGTAATTGCAGAATAAAAGCTGCCTGCAAATTCAAGTGTTAATGGATTACTGCTTTCAGATGAATAAGATGGCATACTTTTCCTAGTTAATCTACCTTTGAAGTTCCAAAGTTTGAATGTAGGGAGGAATTGCTATTTTGCTTTTTGTTGAAACTATCCATTTAAACACTCTTGATTGTATCTGATCGTCCTTTATTGTTACCTATTTTTCTGTTGAATGTAGGCTCCCTCGACTGAAGTAGCTGTTCAAGAGTTGAGTCAGACAACTTCTGAAGTTAGTGAAATTGTGTTTTTCTTGCTTGGTGCAATGACTGTTGTGGAGATTGTTGATGCACATCAAGGTTTTAAGCTGGTGACTGATAATATATCTACTCGAAACCCAAAAACTCTTCTGTGGGTGGTGAGTTTCTTTTAGCATATCCTTTTGTCATTGAACTGTGTGTGAAATGAACAGTATATGTACCTAGTATAGTATTATCAAATAGTTGACAAAAGGAACTGTTTGCCAGTAGTTTTTTTTTAATAGGATTGCTGCATAAAAATACTCCAATCTTGCTCTTTGGGATTAAGAATCATTATTTAATTATTCAGTCCAGAGAGAAACTTTTTATGATAGGTCCAGATAGTTCATCAGCTTCATATTATTTATGTTTTTTTCAACCAGCTTTTGTTTAGCGGCCTTTATTGTTGATCAGTTTCTGTTTAATTGTTAAGTACAAAAAGCATGCAAGACTTGACCCAATATGAGCACTGCGTCACTTAAAACAATGTTTTGAATTTCGATATTGAACTGAATCCAGAATAATTCTTGCCAAATAATTAAAATGTTCCACTCATTCTTTTTTTTTTCTACTCTTATGCTTTTCTCACTATAATTGCTTTGTTATACATCCGTTGACCTCATGAATCGTATTGACTTTAATTCCAGTGATCTGCAGATTCGTCTGTTGAGATTGTTATCTCTTTTTATTTTTTAATGTGGTTTTTGTGATCCGATCATATCCTAGTTGCTCCCTAAGTTCCTAACTAGGTTCTAGTGTAGCAAACCCAAATTTCTGTCGCTTATCCAGGCTCTTGGTTTTCCTACACTCTCATTCACTTGTGAATCTCTTATCTAATCTCATGTGTAGCATGTTGAAAAGTTCACACATCTTTTCCCTTTACTTATTACGAACAAGGAGAGCTTATTTTGCTTAGCTACCCCATATTACAGATTTGAAATGCTTGAAGTTCTGCATGTTCTTAGGACCTCTTGGTCTACACTCTCACGTTCGGGGAATATTTACGTTCCCACGTTATAAAATAACACCCCAAGTTCCCGTTCCACGTTCCTGTTCCGTTGTGGGAACATGCTGCTAAGAGGCAGCCCAGTCCAAGGACGAGAGGCATCTGCTTTTTGTAGCCATAACCAGCAGATGCCTAGCGCCCATCCTAAAATTTCGAGGTTATGAATTCAGAGGCCACCATAATGAAGAGGACATTGCACTCATGTCCAGGCGACTAGATAGTTGCCACCGTTGGTCTTATCTTCACCTTTCTAGAGAAAGCCTCTTCTTCTTTTGTCTATTGCCTTGATAACCCATTTGGGCAGGTCCATGGGAATCATCAGGTAGATGGGGATAGCAGTTAGCACTACCTTGACCACGATCAGATGAATGGCTTTGTTCATGAGAGGGGCCTTCCAACTAGGGAGATTGTCAGCAACTTTGTCTACCAACGGTAGCAGATATGCCTTGGTCGGCTTGTTGATTGTGAGTGGGAGGCCTAAGTAGTGCAAGGAAAACTGAAAGTAGCACAGGAGTGCCCTTTTTTTTGTGAGAATGGGGAGTTGAACTCCTGACCTGTAGGTTTGCACATCTGCTTCCCAGCCCCTCCAATACATCTTTTTCATTGTTATGGTGTCATTTTTGTTCAAAGTTGCTCAACAAATAATTGCTTAATGTGCGCATTGGTAATAAAATGACAAGAATTGTACAAAAATAGGGAAAATTCTAGTACTTTTAGAACAATATAAAAAAACTACATTTTACACAACCAAGTACCATGAAATTTTAATTTCACAAAATTTATGGCATAATTTTTAATATCTTGTTTTATTTTTTAAACATGAATTATTTAACTGTTTCAGATTGGTATTGTAACTTTCTTCCTGAGTTCGATCCTCGACAACCTGACTTCCACTATTGTGATGGTGTCTTTGCTTCGGAAACTAGTACCTCCATCAGAATACAGAAAGTATGCTTTCTGTTAACTCACATGTCATGTCTACACATTATCTAGTACTTTTTTTTCTTGACTATTTTGTCATTTTACTCATGATGATCTTATCCTAGCACCACTATACATATGTTCATTATACGCTTGCTCTGTATACAGGAATAGCTCCTAGGATCAATATAGTGTGTAGCATCTTTCTATATTGTAGTCATTATATATGATACAGCTCCTAGGATCAATATAATGTGTAGCATCTTTCTATATTATAGTCATTGTATATGATACTGACATGGGTATGGTGCCGCTGTGTATGGGTGGGGCAGGGGTTCGGGGGTTTTCTCGACCTGCGTGAGAAGGTCTTCTTCTTAATGCAATGCCCAGGGGCTGTCTTACCCTGCAGGTCGAGGTTTTTTTTTAATGAACTTAGAAGTATCAATTGCAGAATTTGTCCTGTAGCAACTTAGTAGATTGTTGAATGGACCATTGTTCAACCTAGCAATGTTTACTCTGTGCCTTTAAAATGGCAGCATGACATCCCTGTGCTCCTGCTGTGATCCTCACTAAGTCAGGGTTTGAAATTGTTTGAGCATAAACTAGTTAGAAGAAAAGTAATGACTACTAGTCATATTGAACTTCACATTTCAATTTTTTTCAGAGGTTAGCAGGTCAGTCCATTAGTACCTTCACAATTTGTTTGGGGATTTCATATGGAGAAAATTTCTTAGATACCATACAATTACAATTGAAATGCCACTAAAATGTTCTCAACAAGTTCCTTCCGATGTATAGAATTGTTGCCATTTCTGTTGGCTCTTGTTGCCTTTAACATTGCATAGCTTCAACTTATTTTTAGATGCCCATTGCCCCTGTACAGGAAAATAATTGCACATGGGTAACTGCAACGTGTTTTTGGAGGCTGTAGCAATGGGCTAATATCCTGTAGCATTGGCCCAGTAGTTGGCTTGGTCTCTCTATCTGTAGTTGCCTTTGGATATCAAGTTAGATTAGTTAAATGCAAAAGACACCACCTCCTTTTTATTGGTCTTTGAGGGTGCTAGTCCCAACATGAATGACCTGTTGCGTGCCTTTGACGATGAACACCACTTGTGGTGTCTTGCGGGTGCACGGAAGCTTGATGCCTTAGGTCCAGCTCTAGCGCAGGGTAGGTAGGCAGTTAGAGTGTTGGTCAGGTCTCACCCAGAGTGTGTTTTTATCGGTTAGAAAATATATGTTTCAGGATTCTCCTACAGCTCGGTCCAGAGTATGGGGGTATAATTGTATGGGACCGTTTTTTTCCTCTCTTGATACAATGATACGCAGCTCTCCTGCATATTCGAGAAAAAAAAGGAGGGTAGGATTTGAAAATAACGCAACCTAACTTGATGCCTTTTTTGTGGCGGCTTTGGGGGTTGAGGGGACACTCGGTTGCAAATAAGGAGTTTTGACTTGTTCTTTTCATGTTGGGGTAAGGCCAAAGATTGTGTTTTGCGTACTTTCACCATTTAGTGCTAGTCTTTTCTTCTCACGCATTTAAGTTGGTTCCATCACATGCCAGTGCATTGGTCTAAAGAACATTTTGTTCTCCAAATCCAACAATAAATAGTTGGTGGAATGTTATTTAGCATCTTGGGTGAGTTAAACATTGACTTATTGGGACAGATTGTCAGGTGCTGTTGTTGTAATATCAGTCTAAAGAACATTTTGTTCTCCAAATCCAACAATAAATAGTTTGGTGGAATGTTCTTTCGCATCTTGGGTGAGTTAAACATTGACTTATTGGGACAGATTGTTAGGTGCTGTTGTTGTAATAGCAGCGAATGCTGGCGGTGCATGGACACCAATTGGTGATGTGACAACCACTATGTTGTGGATTCATGGTCAGATTACAACATTGAAAATAATGCAGGTTAGGTTTTGTAATTTTTGCTTGTTTTCCACGATATGCTTATGCAAATATTTGTGTCTCGTGCTCTCTGAATTGTTTTGGAAATTTTAATTAACTTTTCATGTTATTTTGTTCTTTTCCTTATTTGCTAATGAAAAGTAGCAATCTAGATTTTCGTATTCATATCTGTTATCGATTCAAAATATTGCCTGTCTTTTTCTCTATGGAAGTTATACAGTTCAGTAAATTTACTTGAAGGAGAAGTGCAAAAAATATCTAAACATGTCAGATTTAGTAAAGGATAATGCTACATTTTCTATTTCTCTTTTATCATAATGCTCTATTCGTACATGTTTTACCGAGTACACACATAGAGATGTATGTATTCTATGGTGCAAACATCATGAGTCTGGACTAGATCATGTTTTACCGAGTACACACGTAGAGATGTATGTGTTCTATGTTGCAAACATTATGAGTCTAGATGAAATCACTATACTTGACTGTAGGTAGTGTGGAGTCTATATTTTCTGTAATATATCTTATAGTAACTAGAAAATTATTTATCAGAATGGCCTCCACAAAGCAAATACATACTGTCACTATATTTACAATATAAAGTGTAGACTGCAGATATTCTATTTGTTTTTTATGATATTGTCAAGGCTATACTTTCTTGCCTTAACCCTTAACTAATGAAATGGTAAAACATAGCTCTATGCTAAAAAGGGTATATGAAATGCTAAGACAAAGCATTTAGTGACTAACAATGTAATGTTCATTTCTAGTTCCTCCTAGGTTGAAGTCACCTTAGACTCAATTTGAGTGCCTATTCTTTCTTATTTATAATTACATCTCCTAGGTTGGAGCCCCCCCCCCACCCACACACACACACACACACACCCAAAAATCCTTTTGGACTGGTCAGTGTAAAGGTTCTAGAACAACATATTGTGGACTTTTATAGCTTTATGGAAGGCATAGTTACAATTGCAGTACATGTGCAATGCAAAATGCATGTATCCATTATGACATCCTTTGGTGGGTCTGGATGCCTGGTGACTCAAGTTTGAAAAGATCAGTAAGCATTTGCACCATGTAAATATGGTAGGCACTTCTAGTCAGGGAGCATGCACCATGTGGTTAATCATACATAAGGCTTATTTTTATTATGTCTGATCTTATACGGAACCTGGCCTGAACCTTGATTGCTTCTGATGAGTTTCAACTCTAGCCTACCTCAACTTGTTTGGGACTTAAAGGCTTTGTTGTTGTTGTTGTTGTTGTTGTTGTTGATCTTATACGGAACCTGATTGCTGTATGCCTTTTTATGATATGGTTTCCACTTTTGCTTTATAGTCAAGTGAGATAGAACTTGGCCCAGTGTTGTGGAGTTTTGCGGTTTATTTTATGCATGCCAGCAAAATACTATGTCATTTTCTTGAAATGAACTACTTTATGATCTGGCAGGGCTTGTTTATTCCCTCAGCTGTTTCGTTGGCAGTCCCACTGGCTCTGATGTCCCTCACCAGGTTCTTAACCAGTGACAACTATGGTATACAAAATGAAACAATGTTAACAGTGTCTCATCTAACAATTTTTATACATTGCGAACAGTGAAGCAAATGGGCCGTCTCAGAAATCTTCCAGCTTGCTGTCATCAGAGCAGATGGCTCCTCGGGGACAACTTGTATTAGGTGTTGGAGTTGGAGCATTAGTGTTTGTTCCAATCTTTAAAGCTCTCACTGGCCTGCCACCTTTCATGGGTATGCTACTTGGTCTTGGGATTCTCTGGATCCTGACAGATGCAATACATTATGGAGACGCTGAAAGGCAGCGGCTGAAAGTTCCACAAGCACTATCACGGATTGATACACAAGGAATTTTATTCTTCTTAGGTATTCTTTTATCAGTTGGCAGGTAATTCTTCTCCTCTCCTTCATTTACTACAATTATTTCAGAAGCATAAATGTACCACTGAGAATTGTATATGTTTGGTATACAATATTGTTAATAATGAATGAACAAAACATTTCAGGTAGAGATTTATTTTTACTTCTTGTACTAGATATAAGTACATTTGCAAAACAACTTTTTTCCTCGAATATGCAGGAGATCTGCATGTCATTGCATTAAGAGAGTGGCCAAAATAGCTAGGTACAACGACCAAACACGACCTTAGACAATCTCACCAACAACGATCAAGCAATGACATTTTGAGGACCAAACAAATAACCAAGCGATGCCTAACATGACCAAACACCCATACGACTGACAAAAAAACCAAAGGAGAACCAACACGACCTAAATAAAAGAAAACAGCCACCTCCCAACCGCTCACAATCCAGTACGGCCCTCACAAGCTACAACCCTTAGCACGCATAGGCGAGGTGGCACTGATGGCATACTAGCTTCAAGGATCATTGGATCACACCTCTCCATCATGTGCTCGTCGACCATTGGATTGAACTCTTGATTGTTGACAGTCTGAAGGTGTGTCCACAGATCCTTCATGCTCCTGACTGGTGCCACCAAGGAATTCACATGACTTGGAGACTGGAGCCTCCTCAAGGTGGACCACAATTGGGCGCACTTGTACCAACAACAATGTGGAATTTGAGTCAGTAAGTATGGCTGTTACAGCGCCCAAGAGAGCACCCTTGCAATCATCCATCACCCTGGAGTACAACTTATAGCCCATTAATCATTGTCATAATTGGGATGGGTGGTATGCTTTTGATTAAGATGCATCTTAATTGGGGCAAAATAGGACAGAGAGTGAAAAGTCCTCTTGGCTTGTGGGCTTATCTTTGTAAAGGACGCTTAGACATATATTTGGAATGAAGTAGGTTCTTGTTTTATTTGGGAAACAACAAAGTTCGTGATAGCTGCCAATTGTTCTGAGACATCCTCAGTTCTTCAGCATGTAGATTTTGTTATGTTCAAGGTTATTGTAGCTACAAGGCTGTCTACTGCAGGGGCATGGTTACTGTTGAATGCTAGCAACCACACAGCAGATCGTGGAACTAGGAGCATGGCTAGATTATTAGGATCTGTTGGAGCATGGCTTAAAAATAAAATTAGTTTGGAGACGATATTTCATTGAGATTGCATTGCATTCTAGCTCTTAGATCGGGTGCTTCTCGAGTCAAACTGGTGATTGGTGAACTCTGTATTTACAAAGAGAGCCAGGGGCTGACTTGTTTCTGGTAAGCAAAAGTTTCATTATCTTTAACTATCTATAGTCTTTCTCTTCCTGCAGCCATGTCCCTCTTCTCTAAGCCCTGTTCTACCTTCAAGCTCTCACCATTACATTCTTACACCATTTATCCTCTAATCCTCTATTTTACATGACTTATGTGTCCTTTTGGGTGTGTTCGGCTCTCCTGGGCTTGCTGTATTTGTTCATCTCTTTTCATAATATAATGACGTGCAGAAAAAACACATGACTTACTGTGCTCTTCCTATATTGGCATCACTGGTGTCATAGTTCAGTTAAAGGATGCCATGGGGAACAGCTTCCATGAGAACTAGTACAAGGGATATGACATGTAAAGAGGAAGAAAATATTTGCATGTCTGAGTTTTCCAGTATATGGAGAGAAGCCTTTTCTTTTGTTGCACTATTTTTCTACCCTAAATGTCAGTGATGGACAATATTCTGTTTGTAATATGGTATTGAATAATTGTTTTCTATGTAATATACATTTATAGTTATAAACTGGTGCACCTTCATGACGTTAGTGTGATGAGAAACCACATGTCCTGTTATCTGCAGTCCAGTCCATTACCAATAAGATGTTCATTTCCTAATAGTTTTTCTCTCTTTTGGCACTAGCTTGGAATCTGCAGGGATTTTGAGGCAGTTAGCAAATTATCTTGATGCCAATATTCCAAATGCTGATCTTATTGCTAGTGCAATTGGTGTGGCATCAGCAATTATAGACAATGTTCCACTTGTTGCTGCAACCATGGGGATGTATGACCTGACTTCATTCCCTCCAGACTCGGACTTCTGGCAGCTTGTTGCATTCTGTGCGGGTACTGGTGGTTCAATGCTTATCATTGGCTCCGCAGCAGGAGTTGCTTTTATGGGAATGGAGAAGGTGGATTTTTTTTGGTATTTTCGCAAGGTAAACTGCTCCTTTGTTCAAATATGAAGAGACACTATCAAAAACGATATATTACAGCGATGTGAAGTTCTTTATTATGGTATCAGTCATGTGCATTTAACTGCAATTCCGTATATTTCCCAGACAAACTGTTGAATTTAATCTGTATATGCTGCTTCTCTCTTTTAGAAGTCCAGTGTTGTGAATAAATTTTTTGTTTCAGACTGCACCTACCTTAGTTGATCGTTGCAGTTGTTTGTGTAAATATTGTTCAGTTTAGTATCATTGATTTTTTTTTCTGTATTTTCTTGTTACTGTGCTGCTACTTATGGTTTGTCTACCTTTTGCAAGCATGGCGACAAAGTAGAAATTTCAAGTGAAAAATGCTTTAGCAAATCTAGGCTCTAATCTACAGTTCGACTAATAGTCCATGAATGTTAACATCATAAATGAACTATACGAATATATCTTGCTTCCTACTGCCAACTGTGAGTTCACATCCATTTTCCATAAATATTCATTCTTATTGTTAGGGACACCATTCGTGAATTATTTTTCGTTTCATTTCATTCTTGAATTATTTTTCCTGATGGTCTCACCCATGTTGAAGCAATCAGTTTGAGGCTTGTATTCTGGTACTCTGGGAACCTATGGTTTTGTTTTCTCCGATTATGATGTTGATAATACATCAATTGGTAACTTACAACATCAGTGTCACACAAGCACATCTCAGGATACCAAATCCTATTAGCATCAGTGAAACAATATAAATCCTGAGTAGCATGTTTCTTTATGTATTTTTCTGCAATAGCAACAGCAGACAATTCAGAAATCCAAGCCTGCAGTACGCACATTTATTCTAGTTCAAGTGTCATACCATGTTGTTCATCTTGTCATGTTTCTTGTGTTTGCAGGTGAGTGGTTTTGCCCTTGCAGGTTATGCAGCTGGTATAATCTCTTACCTAGCTGCTCAAAATCTCCATCTATCCCTTCCCACTTCGCTGGCTGAGATCCCTTTTATTTCGGGATCATAAAAGGTTGGCCTTTGTAGTCATGTAAGATCTAGATATGGAGGTGAACCAAGCACCATTATTGTTTTCCATATCTTATGTAAGGTTCAGTGTGTTGGCATAGAGTATTCAGAACTTAGGAATAAGACAGCCGTGAATCAAGGCCCGACTTCAGATTTGGACCGGCTTATCTCAAGTGCTGGTGAACTTTTTAGGCTAGGGTTGAGGATGCTGTGAGAAAGACTGCACTGTTTACTAGGACTGCTTTCGAACCAAGGATATACCAGGTTGGATATTTGCGAACCTACTCCGCAAAAATAGGAGCAACTTAGAAATGTGCAATTATGTAAGAAACAAGCTTGGTTCTCTTGTATACTAGGTATGTAATAAGATCCAGAAATGTGGTATAACTGCTGTCTGGTAATATCGTTGATGCTCTTGTTAGGCAGCTGCATAGTTCAAATCACATATTCTTCATTGCAACAGGACATTGACGATTTTCATTTCTGAACAAACGGCATGGTGTTATCCATCATTTGAGAGTTAGATGTAATGGATAAGTAATACTCCATTTGTTCTAAATTATAAGTCGCTTTGTCTACATCCATTTTGTCATGCATCTATATATATAACATATGTTTATGCATAACAAAATGGATGTAAAAAAAAATCAAAGCCACTTATAATTTGAAACGGAAGGAGTAAATAGGCTGCAATATTTGTCCACGTGCAAAGTAGGGGTGAGTGTTGCATCTGACCTAGACAGGTTGAACAAGTGGCTACAGGAGCTTACAGTGTTCCTGAACCTCAATGGCACTTTGGCTGATCTGGCTGAAGAGGTCGCCATCCTAATCCTCTTTGTAGTCTGCCACTGTTAATGGAATGGCCTATCTTTCATGTGTCTGTTAACAAACACTAATTGTAAGATATCAATTAGAAGGATGCAGTAGAGAGAGAGAGAGAGAGAGAGAGAGAGAGAGAGAGAGAGAGAGAGAGAGAGTTTTATTTTCTTCTCATATATGGGTAGAGAATACAAAATATTTGAATTCTATCTTTGCTTCTATTTATAGATGAATGAGGCGGTTGTGAGTGCCCATCTAAAAGCAGCGAGAGAGAGGGAGGGAGGGAGAGAGCTTTTTATTTTTTTCTCATATATGGGTACAGAATACAAAATATTTGAATTCTATCTTTGCTTGTATTTATAGATGAATGAGGCAGTTGTGAGTGCCCACCTAAAAGCAGCTCTAGGGTAGTACCAAATCGAACCGTGGGGAGAGAAAAGAGAGCAAAATCGATTTCACATTGGAGCAACCAAATTAAAACTAAAGATTTTTTGGTTGGACACCCAAACATGGTTAATTATACTAGCTCATGGGATGTGATGTATTGTTTTTAGAATTACATAATACCCACGTCCACAACACGCACATTCATCCCGTATGAACACACGTACGCAAACCCTAATCCATATGAGCACCTCCGAAGGACTGAGCCGACACATCTCGAAATTCACGAAGTTACCATAGGTGTCTCACTGTCGACGGGGACGCCGCCTACCACTGAAAGTATAGCACCGTCAAATCCTGAAATAAATCCAAGAAAATACGAGCACCTGTGCCAAGTCGAAGACTTGAACCCGAGTGGGTAGGTTCCACCATAAAGAACCCAACCAACTGATCTTTGATCAGTTTGCATGGGATGTGACGTATTGATGGAAGGATGTAGCACCCGGTTTTAAGGACAAAACTAGATACACACCATATGTGAGCCCAGAAAGTCAAATCTCACGTATAGCTACAAATAAAGGTAATATCAATAGACAATGCTTAATATATAACATACTTAGTATAAAAGGATATAACCTTAGACAGCAAACAGCGAAAAGACCAATGTTTACAAGTCGTCCGATTAATCGCGATTAGTCGGTCTGGTCGGTCCCATGACCTCGATTAGAGACTTCGACTCGATTAGCTCGACTAGAAACACTGTCGTCGACTAGTCGACGACTAATCACGATTAGTCGTTCGACCCGGAGGGCTGCACGACTGTGTGAGCCTTTGCCTTCTTTGGGCTTGCCTGACCGGGCTTCAAGTGAGTAGTTGGGCTGCCAATTTGGCCCACTAGGGTTTATAATATATATACAAGAGGCTACTGCTATGCTCTTTCTCTCTTCTCCTCTCCTGGCTGCTGCTCTCGTCTCCTCTCCTGGCTGCTGCTGCTCTCCTCTCCTCTCCTCTCTTGGCTGCTGCTGCTCTCTTCTCCTCTCCTGGCTGCTGCTGCTCTGCTCTTTCTCTCTTCTCTCCTGTGCGTGACGGCTGCTGCTCCACACGCCTCTAGTCTTCCCCGTGTGCCTCCAGTCGCCGTTCTTCGTGATGAGCTGCTCCGACGACGGTATGTGCCTTTCCCCTCTCCATCTTCTTCCCTCCTCCCCCATCCCTCACTTTGCAGCCCCTCTGGCTCTCTGCTAGGTTGCTTGCTGTGATGTACTTTTGTCCCTCTGCTATTCTCTAGCTCTCCATCATCCATCCTAAGAAGTTGTTCTTCTGCAGATGTGGACCGACGATGTGCAAATGTGGAAGTGTACTGTAACACCCCGGTGTTATGCCTGCATTTAGGCACTGCAAATCATACATATCATGCATCATCAAGCATCCTAATCCTACATGCCTAATCATGTAAATAACAATTAAAACACTGCTTCGAAACATCTGAAACATGTTGTGAAACACAGAATGTTGCATACCTTTGTTAGAATTGTTTTGCCCACGATTTTTTTGCTTGCTAGGTTAGTAAAACATGTTTGGCTACTATTGTAAATCATCTAGGATTATTTAGTTCAATTTTTGGAGTAAGGTTTGTATTCAAATTAATTCAAAATTTTGCTTCCAAAGTAATTTCCCAAAATTAAGGTTTTGAGTTAAACATGGACTTTGATTTTCAATTCAAAATCTAGAAAGAATTTGGCTTTGGTCATAAAAGCAAAGTTGTAGAGAATTAAATTCTAATCAACTTTCATTTTTGGTACATTTTCAAAAGATGTCATTTTCTTGCTCAAAATAATGTTTGAAAGTTGGCATTTAAAAATTCCTTGAAAATACAAATCAAAAGGGCTTTTTTCTCCTTCGGGCAGCCGCCGCCTCGCCGGCCTGACCAAGCCGCCCGGCCCAGCTAGCATCCCCGTGGCCTTGCCCGCGCCTTCGCCTCGGCCCCGGCCCAAAGTGATGTGTTGGCCGCCACACCTGCTTTTATACACGACGCCACGGCGCTACCTGCCCAGCATGCAGAGCTTGCCCACCAGCGTGGCGGCCCTTAGCCGTCCGCCGACGCCGTGTGTCATGGTGGCTGCGCCAGCCACCGCGCCCGCCTATTCTCTTGAAAAGCTGGTGCGCTCGCTTCGCTCACTCCCACGCTTGCTTCTCCTCTCCATGAGCAGCACTGCCAAGACTTCGCTTCTGCCTCTCCGCCGGCGCCACCCAGACCCGCCCGGCAAAATCCGCCAGCAGCTCCTCCACCTCACCCGGCAATCACGCGCCCAGGCACTCGCCTCGCTCTCCTTCAAGTCGTGCTCGCGTTTTGCGCCGATCGCCGAAAGCTCAGTAGAGCCGTCTCAAGCCCCGCCACCGTCGGCCATGGCGCCGCCGTGCTCGGCCGCCATGGAAGACACCTTCCTCCTCTTCTCCAACCCCGCCTAGCTACCCTCCTGCCTTCGCCATCTTCTCGCGAACCTCGTGCTCCCGCTAACTCGCCCTGTCCCGGCCGGCAATGGCCGCCGGCCTCGTGGCCGAGCCACGGCTTGCATGACGTCGCAAAGACCACCGGCGTGGCCTCTGCCTCGACCAAAGGGTAGTGGGTGACGCCTGTCAGCCGTCTCCTTCCTTCCTTGCGCTCGGGCCGCGCAGGCCAAATGTGGCCGTGGGCCAGCTGACTCCAGCGGGCTGGCCCAGTAGCAGTAGGATAAATTGTTTTCAATTTATTCTTTATTATTTGAAAATAGAAATGGTTTGAAAAATGTTTGGATACTCAAAGTTGCTCCAAATCTGTTGAAATAAATTTGTCTAGGTTCCTTATCACCAGATCTACTTGGGAAAATTATTGCATGTCATTTTTGGGATACTTTTCTGTAGAACTTTATTTAATCATGTATATTGCTGATAACTTGAAAAATGTGTAGAAAAATCTATAGGCTTCAGAAAAATATGATTCCAAGTTTGTTAATCTTCTTATGTAATGTACTTTCTAGGAAAAATATGTGTCACGCTTGTGCTGTAGAAAAATTTTGAGGTGTAGTTCAAGTGCCTTTAATGACTGATTTTTGTTATTTTAGCTAGAGAACAAACTTTGTATAAAACATGCATGTGATAATTTTTGTACAGTAGTTGTATGCTATGAAGAACATAGGAAAAATACTAACTCTATTGTTTGACAATTTTCACAGTATAAAGTATTTTTATGTTCATAATCATGCCATAGCTTGTTATTTTTGTGTAGGCTAACCCACTCATTCAAACATCATGAAAATCTGATGGTAGACTACTTAGGGTAGTAATGTGCCATGGTAATTTTCTAAGATTTTTCTAAGCAATAAAAATAGAGGTTGCTATTCAAACCTATTATTAATTAGGGTTTAATTAAGGGTTGCTTTATGTGTGTTTAAGAAATTAGTAAAGCTTTGGTGTATCTTTGAAGCATTTAATAAGATATGTTGACGTAACATATTAGTAGTAGAAGAGAATGCAGTAGATGACATGTGCTTGTAGTATATTTTCTTGGATGATGTTGACTACCTTGCATTCAAACATATCCATTGTATTCATCTCATCCTATGCACCGATTGCATAAGCACTTACGCACATTGCATCATACAGGATCGCAAACCGAGAACCCAGTCGTCATACCCGAGGAGCCCGAGGAGCAGTTCGAGGTGCAGCCGTAGGAAGTGCTAGAAGCCGACGAGGAGGACGTTGAGAAACTTCCGGAGTGCCCCGATCACCGTCCGAGCTCCTTCGAGAGAGGCAAGCCCTAGAGCATTTTTCTTCCAGTTTGCAACGATTAATTAAATGCTTTACTTTAATTGATGCATTACGTTCAGGAGTTGTTTGCAACCGTTGCTGCATTATACCTTGTTTACCTTTGTTATACTATATCCTTGTTACCCTAGTATCCGCCGTCGAGTCAATGCTTAGCTGGCTTAGACCGGTAGAAGTCGGGTGATTTCCTGTCACCTGCGAGCTATAGGTGGTTACCTGGATCTGCTTGGATGACTATGAAGTCATGGTATAACTAAGTGTTAAATGAAGTTGAGACCCAGGACGGAGACTTGCGAGAGTTTTGGACTGTAGTGTTTCCGTGCGTGTCGATTAAGGACCGACCGTTGTTGGGCCTCGAGTCATGTTGAATGCATGCCTTACATTTAGCTGGCGGATAAAGTACCTTCCGACCCATGAAAGTTGGGAGATTTTGGGCCGAGTAGATTGCCCATGCCGCCTTTGTCTTGGGAAGTGTGTGTGGTAGGACACAGGCGAGATGATAAGACCAAAGTGCGATCGGTCGGCCCCCGGGTACATGTGGTTCCTGGCAAAGTCGAGATACCTAGAAAGTTGACTCGGTGATCAATATCTCACTTTAGCGGGTGAGTGAGGTTTGTGTAAGGAATAAATCACCAGCTGGTTAGGAATCGATTCGAATCGCCATCGCTCCTGGATAGTGAGCACTTGACTTGAGTTACTTCATCGTAGTAAATGTTTATGGAACACTTGGACAGTTATAGTGGATATGACAGCATGGAAGTTGTTTAATGATCATTGGTTATCATTATCCGCTTAATCATATGTTTGCTCTAGTTTAGGTGCAAATCTAGTCGACAGGTTAATAATAATTAACTTGACAATAATGCTTTTAGAAAGGTTCTTGAAATGCTAAAAATATTTCTTTTGCAAATGAGTCAGCTACCCTACTATAAAGCCCTTCATAATCCTTGGTGTCATTTATTTTTGGTTATGTTGGGTAAGTCTAGCTGAGTACCTTCTCGTACTCAGGGTTTTATTCCCACTTGTTGCAGATGGGCAGATGTATTACTAGCTCTTTGTATCAAGCGCCTTTATCCTGTGATGGGTGATGCTTAGGACCATGGGCATGGTCATTCCTTACGTCTCATCTAATGCTTTTGTTGGAGATGATCATTCGCTGGCACTATATTTGAACTCCGCGTGAGTGTGTGTGTGGTTTGAACAAATGGCTTCCGCTACTTTTATTCGAACTGGTTTTGTAATAACTATGTTGAAACTCTGATGTATCTGAGATTACGAACTTTTATGTAATATGTGATGATGACCGCTAAACTTATTACGATTTTGCATTTGGAATGGAAGTTGGTTTGTAATCCTTCGTGATTTCACGGACTACCGGGTTATACGGGCTTAAGTTTGCTAAATAAATGCCCGCGCTCTGGCGGATGATTTTCTTACTTAATTTCGTATAATTGGTCGGTTCTACATTACAGTGGCATCGAGCATGGTTTAGCGTATTCATTGTTCACAAGTGTATTTAAAACAAAAAGGCATTTGAAAAACGTGATTTCCAAACTATAAAGTGTGTCAGTGGTCATATCCTTTATGCCCAGTTAAGGACTCTAGGTGGCTTAATTAAGTACTGACTTGGGGTTCTTGCATCATATTTCTCTTTAAATCGCTCATACGGCGTGCTATTGTATGAGTGCCACTTGTTTGAGTGATAATGTATGGATCAATTGCCTCTACGCCTCGGTAAGTGTGAGTTGTGAGAGCATGATCGGATACACCGTTGATCTAGGGTGAATGCTTATATGATGCTGGAGTAATTATATGTTCTATGCATGTTTTACAAAGGCATCTCATGTATGGGTCTTCCGTCTGTTGAGGCGATGCCGTCAATAGGACGATGGTTCGGGTAGTTACTACCGTTGTACACGTATCTGGGGATTCGTGTAGAGCGTGTAGATAAAATTTACTGCTTTTATGCATTCATTGGGAATTGGGCTGAAATGAATCTTCTGCAGGTACATAACAACGCTATCGTGTAGAACGTATTAGTTACGTATTTGAGAGATCGTTTGTATGCCACCGAATTCGTCGTTAGAAATTATTTATTTCCTAAGTTTGTGAGAACGTACGGCACGTACATACATCATGTTACTTGTGCATTTCATTCATGTCATGCATTCCTCCCCTTATAAATTGATTATCTCATTTTGATAAAAGTTGTATCACCTAAGATATGTTTCTCCGAGGTAATCCAAGAACTTTTGCTACAGATGGCCCACACGAAGCAGACCGCCCGTAAGTCCACCGGAGGAAGAGCACCTCGACGTCCGTTGGCCCTGAGGGAGCACCGCACCACGGACACCTTCTTGAGCGAGTTTGGTATGCCGACTTTGCTTTGGAGAGTGCTCCATGATGTGGGGTACCTAGAGGGTCAAGAGCCGGTGTACTCTTGGAATGAGAGCCAGTTAGCAGAGGATGGACTTTGCAGTGGTGGAGATCACGGTTCCTGCTCTCGATGATGCTCCAGATTGGGATGGTTGGCATTTGGAGTTTGAGGGTCGCACTCCAGCTGAGGGTGCAGAGGGAGCAGCCTTCCGTGTCATCAGGGACATTATGAGCAGATTTCCCAGTGAGCTTGCAGCAGCTCTAGCTGGCACTTTTCCTAGGGATGATCCTTGTGATGCCATTTGGGTTCAGCCTCAGGGAAGCGCATTGGTCAGAGGTCCAGCTGAAGGACAGGCTAGCAACAATCAGGCAATGAGTGCTATGTTTGCCGCCATTAGAGCGTATGAGGGTCTCGAGAGTACCTACTGGACTTTGACTGGCTTGCGTGGTGAGGATAAGCTCAAGGGTAGAAAGCAGAAGAAGAGACAGGCACGTGCTATAGCTAGCTTGCAGGAGCAGTTGGCTGATATGAACTTACAACGAGATCAGGCGGTTGAGAGAGGTGATAGAGCTATGCAGCGAGTGCATATGTTGACTCAAGCCAACAACAATGCAGACCGCATGATAGGACAGTTGGTTTAGGAAAGGAATGAAGCCTGGAACGCAAGAAACCTTCTGCGACAGAGGGTCGATGAGCTAGAGGAATACAACGGCAACCTGCACGAGGAGTTTCACATGCTCTACAATGGGGTTGGCCCATATGCTCCACCAGACGCTGCTGGCATGGACATCGACGACGACAACGAGGACGAGCCTGTAGTTTCACCTGGGGGCGATGGTGACGTCTCCGATCCCGACGATGGCCCCGAGGAGTAGGCTAGTTGCCTTGCGCTAGTATCTAGGTCCTATCGCGATGACCTTTCTTTTGTTGGCATGTAACCTATCGTATGTTGCTTTGAACGTATGAGACTTGGCATGTGGTTGGAACTTGATTTTGAATGCGATATCTGAACGCATAAAAAGTCCAGTGTATGTATGCTGGCAATTTGATTGTATGGACGCGATGTTTGACGTTGAAGTAATTTGATTAAGTACTGTTGTTTTAATTGGGATGCGATTGTTGTGCCTCTATTTTATTGTATGAATTTATTCTCTCCAGTAAATTCAGTACGGCATAATTTTTCCTTCACTCACAATTATTACAGCTTCACTCAATCATTACTTGTTGCTGAAATATGCAGATGACAAACACTCGCCGAAACACGTATGAGGCCGCTGAGACCGGTGCTAACGGTGCGGGGACCGGTGGTGGTGGTGGAAACCACGGCAACAACAATGAACCTCCCCATGAACCACATTTGCCACCTCCTCCCCCGTTTACCCCCGAGATGTTCCTCGCTGACTACTTCGGGAGTCGGTATAGCAACGAACAATCCTAGAAGAACATGGAGGATTTTCTGCGCACCATCGCCAACAACGTTCAACGTGGTAACAATCAAGGTGGTGGCATGGGAGTGAACCAATATAGTAGCTTCAAAGATTTCATGGACACCAGGCCGCCAGTATTCAAGGAAGCAACAGAGCCACTCAATGCTGAGGAATGGATCAACACGATGGAAGATAAATTCCGTGTGTTGAGGATGACCGAGGTGCTAAAAAGCGGAGTATCTTTGCACTTCAATTGCAAGGACCGGCGGGAATGTGGTGGAAGCACCATCGCACCACCTTCCTCCAAATGCTCAGATTTCTTGGAGAGAGTTTTTGAGGCCTTCCGTGGAGTCTATATTCCACCGGGTGGCCGAGATGAAGTTGGGAGAGTTTTCGGCGTTGAACCGGGGCACCAAGACCGTGATGCAATATCGCATGCCTTCAACAACTTGTGTCGCTATGCTCCCGACATGGTTGACACAAATGCTAAAAGAATAGCCGATTTCAAGAGGGGACTCAATCCAAAAATGATGAAGCATGTTGGTACCAACAACGCGTCAGATTCAATGACTTCATCGGTGTTATCGCAAGCGGGAGAAGAATAACAATGCCAAGACCGCAGACCAAGACACATAAGAGAGCCCTTGAAGGTGGTCCGTCGCAAGCTAGAGCACCTATGGGAGGTCGTCCTCCATATAGCCCATCGGCTTTTTTGGCGCTAGGTTCCGACCACCTCAGCAAAGAAGTCAGAATTTCCGTGGACCCCAGAAGCCTTACAAGATGGCAGTGCAGTCCAACAAAGCGGTACCAAGCTGCGGTACAAAGGCGATTCAAAGGAGCGTAAGGATCTCTCTGGAGACGATGAGGGGACCCTGCTATAACTTGTGATCAACCCGGCCATTTTCAAGGTTTTGTCCGTACCCGCCCAAGAAGAAAGCGAAGCAGACTTATAATGCTAGAGTGCATAGTACGACGGTGGATGAAATTCACGAGGGAGAAAATCACTTCTTTGGTAAGTTTCTGTCAACGAAAAACCCAGTAGTTGTTCTATTTGATTACGGATCATGGCATTCTTTTATGAGTCAAGCATTTGCACGAAACATGGACAACTATGCACAGAATTGGGTTATGGGTACCGTATAAGTTCAAAGCAGGGGTGATGTTTTGACCAACCGGATGGTTCAAGGGCAACCCTTGAATTAGGTAGCAAGGAAGTTCCGGGTGAACTTAATAGTTATGCCTGGATTAGTTTTGGATGTCATTATAGGGATGAATTGGATGAAGGATTGGGGAGCAGTCATAGATACTGGAAGTCGAGTACTTACCCTTAAGGATCCCCTGGGTGAGGGTACTTTCCAAGTACCATTGCCTCGAAGAACAGACCTTATAAGTGTTACATGTGCTACGGTAGTCATTCCTCTTCATCAGATTCTGATAGTGTGTGAATTTCTGGATGTATTCCCGGATGAGCTACCTGGTCTTCCTCCAGATAGGGAGATTGAGTTTGGAATTGAGTTAGTCCCCGGAACAGCTCTGATTTCAAGGAGACCCTATCGGATGCCTCCAGATGAACTAGCTGAGCTGAAGAAGCAGTTAGAAGATTTATCAAAAAAGGGGTTTATATGGCTAAGCAAGTCTGAATGGGGATGTCCCGCCTTGTTTGTGAAGAAGAAGAAAGAGGGCACGTTGAGAATGTGCGTAGATTACAGGCCACTCAACACCGTGACCATCAAGAATAAGTATCCCTTGCCTCATATTGATGTTCTGTTTGACCAATTATCCAAGGCCAAGTTGTTCTCAAAAATAGATTTGAGATCCGGTTATCATCAGATCAAGATTAGGCCACAGGATATACCGAAAACTGCATTTTCCACCAGATACGGGTTGTATGAGTATCTTGTCATGTCCTTTGGCTTGACAAATGCTCCTACATACTTTATGTTTTTGATGAATACAGTTTTCATGCCATAATTGGATAAGTTTGTGGTAGTGTTCATCGATGACATTCTGGTGTACTCCGAGAATGAGAAAGATCATGAAGAGCATCTGAGAACTGTCTTGACCAGACTTAGGGATCATCAACTGTATGCTAAGTTTAGCAAATGCGAATTGGTTGAAGGAAGTTCCTTTCCTTGGTCACATTCATCGGAGAATGGAGTTTGATCGATCCAAGTAAGGTGCAAGAAGTTATGAATTGGAAAGCACCGACCACAGTTCCACGAGATTAAAGTTTCTTAGGACTAGCGAGTTATTACCGTCGCTTTATACCAGACTTTTCAAGATTGCCAAACCGATGACAAGTCTCCTCTGGAAGGATCACAAGTTTGTGTGGACAGAGGAGTGTGAAGCGACTTTCCACACTTTGCGGAAACTGCTGACCACCGCTTGCTCTGTTCTAGCACAACCGGATATCGAGAAACCATTTGATGTGTTTTGGCGACGATCGAAGACTGGATTGGGTTGTGTTCTTATGCAAGAAAGGAGAGTCATTGCTTATGCATCACGTCAATTGAGAAAGCACAAGGTCAACTATCCAACACATGATCTTGAACTTCTTTGCGATTGTGCACGCCCTAAAAATTTGGAGACATTACCTACTTGGTAATGTGTGTAGCATTTTCACGGATCATAAGAGTCTTAAGTACATCTTTACCCAACCGAGCTAAACATGAGGCAGTAGCAGATGGTTGGAATTGATCAAGGATTACAACTTGAATGTGCAATATCATCCTGGAAAAGCCAATGTAGTGGCAGATGCTTTAAGCAGAAAGTCACATTACTTGAATGTGCAGC
The DNA here is from genome assembly GCA_904845875.1 of Miscanthus lutarioriparius. Lineage (NCBI taxonomy): Eukaryota > Viridiplantae > Streptophyta > Magnoliopsida > Poales > Poaceae > Miscanthus > Miscanthus lutarioriparius. The sequence goes on along the minus strand of CAJGYO010000004.1, from coordinate 67,956,917 downwards.
CATTACTTGAAGATGGGTTCGATCTAATGCATCCTCCTATGTTACATAGTATTATTGATTAGTTGCTCTTTGGAGAGTAAGATAATAGAAGGCCGAGAAAACCGACAAGGGCATATTCCACATCAAAGAGAAAATAAAAGAAAAGCCGTCTCAACACTTTAAAGTGGATGAACAGGGCGTGTTGTGGTTTGACGACCGTCTTGTGGTTCCTAAGGATCGAGAGCTTAGGAATAAACTCATGGATGAAGCTCACCTTTCTAAGCTATCTATCCATCCCGGAAGTAGTAAGATGTATCAAGAACTAAGATCTCGTTATTGGTGGACCAAAATGAAGAAAGAAATTACAGCATATGTTGTCAGATGTGACACATGTTGTCGAGTGAAAGCCATCCACATGAAACCTGCTGGTATGTTGCAACCCTTGTCCGTCCCTAGTTGGAACTGGGACGATATAAGTATGGATTTTATCACGGGTTTGCCCACTACTCAAAAAGGACATGATTCGATTTAGGTAATTGTGGACCGTCTTACCAAGACCGCTCATTTCTTGCCTGTCAAAACAGATTATCGACCACCTCAATATGCCGAGAAGTATATCGCAGAAATCATGAGGTTGCATGGTATACCAAAGACCATAGTATCTGATAGAGGCTCACAGTTCACGGCTCACTTCTGGGAACATTTACACAAAGGCTTAGAAACTAGTTTGATTCGCAGTACCGCTTATCATCCTCAGACAGATGGTCAGACTGAATGAGTGAATACTGTTTTGGAGGATATGTTAAGAGCTTGTGTATTGTCTTCTAAGGGATCATGGGAGTCATGGTTACCGTTAGCTGAGTTTTCTTATAATAATAGTTATCAAGAAAGCATCAAGATGGCTCCCTTCGAAGCTTTATATGGCAGAAAATGTAGAACACCATTAAATTGGGTCGAGCCTGGTGATAGAAGGTATTATGGCATTGACTTTGTAGAAGAAGTCGAGAAGAGAGTTCAGATTATTCAGCAGAATATGAAAGCGGCCCAATCACGTCAGAAAAGTTATGCAGACAGAAGGAGACCCCTTGTGTTTGAAGTTGGTGACTATGTTTATCTGAAAGTCACGCCAATGAAGAAGAAAAGGTTCGGAGTTCGAAGAAAGCTTGCTGCGAGATTCGTAGGACCATACAAGATCCTAGAACAAAGAGGTCCGGTAGCCTACAAGTTAGAGTTACCTGAGACAATGAGTACCGTTTTCCCAGTTTTCCATGTATCACATCTCAAGAAATGTTTGCGTGTTCCGAAGGAAAGAATAGAACCTCGAGGTATCCAACTCAAATCAGATTTGGGGTATCGTGAGCAACCAGTCCGGGTGTTAGACACTAAGGAACATGCTACTCGGAATAGTGTGGTGAAAACATACAAGATACAGTGGGATCACCATGATGAGGGAGATGCAACTTGGGAAACATGAGAGTATCTACAAAAAGCTTATGAAGATTTTTATAACAAATGGTTCGTAACCCAAATCTCGGGACGAGATTTTTATAAGGGGGGAGGGCTGTAACACCCCGGTGTTATGCCTGCATTTAGGCACTGCAAATCATACATATCATGCATCATCAAGCATCCTAATCCTACATGCCTAATCATGTAAATAACAATTGAAACACTGCTTCGAAACATCTGAAACATGTTGTGAAACCTGAATGTTGCATACCTTTGTTAGAATTGTTTTGCCCTGATTTTGCTTGCTAGGTTAGTAAAACATGTTTGGCTACTATTGTAAATCATCTAGGATTATTTAGTTCAATTTTTGGAGCAAGGTTTGTATTCAAATTAATTCAAAATTTTGCTTCCAAAGTAATTTCCCAAAAATTAAGGTTTTGAGTTAAACATGGACTTTGATTTTTCAATTCAAAATCTAGAAAGAATTTGGCTTTGGTCATAAAAGCAAAGTTGTAGAGAATTAAATTCTAATCAACTTTCATTTTTGGTACATTTTCAAAAGATGTCATTTTCTTGCTCAAAATAATGTTTGAAAGTTGGCATTTAAAAATTCCTTGAAAATACAAATCAAAAAGGGCTTTTTCTCCTTCGCGGGCCGCCGCCTCGCTTCTAGCCCACGGCCGAAGCCAGCCCAGCCAGCATCCCTGGCCTTGTAGCGCTTGCTTCGCTTGCCCACCACCAATTGCCGCTGGCCTCGCCACCTCCCGGCCTTTGACGACACGCCGTGCGCCCGACCGCGGCAGAGAGCTTGCTTTCGCATGGCGTGGCGCCATCGCCATCGACGCATGCTGCCGCGTCGGCCGGCCGCGCTGCGCGCCCACGCGCCCACCTATTCCTGCCGAAGCCGGTGCGCTCGCTCGCTCACTCCCGCGCTGCTTCTCCTCTCCGCGAGCACCGCGCGCACTCGCTCTGCCTCTCGCCGCGCCACCGCACCCGTCAGCGAAATCCGCCGCAGCTCCTCCACCGCGGCCAGCAATCACGTGCCTGCAGCTCCGCCTCGCTCTCCTTCAAGTCGTGCTCGCGTTTGCACCGACTGCCGAGCTCAGGTAGAGCCTTCTCAAGCCCCGCCACCGTCGGCCATGGCGCCGCCGTGCTCGGCCGCCATGGAAGACACCTTCCTCCTCTTCTCCAACCCCACCTAGCTACCCTCCCGCCTTCGCCATCTTCTCGTGAACCTCGTGCTCCCGCTAACTCACCCTCTCCCGGCCGGCAATGGTCGCTTGGCCTCGTGGTCGTGAGCAGGCAGCGCCATGACGACGTCAGAAGGCAAGATGGCCTCTGCCTCGGCCAAGCCGGTAGAGGCCGGTGGTGGTAATGACATACTGCCAGGGCCGTCTCCCCCTTCCTTGCGCTCGGGCGCGCAGAATAAATGTGGTGTGGGCACCGACTCAATGGCTTTGGCCCGAGAGTGATGGGATAAATTGTTTTCAATTTATTCTTTATTATTTGAAAATAGAAATGGTTTGAAAAATGTTTGGATACTCAAAGTTGCTCCAAATCTATTGAAATAAATTTTTCTAGGTTCCTTATCACCAGATCTACTTGGGAAAATTATTGCATGTCATTTTTGGGATACTTTTCTGTAGAACTTTATTTAATCATGTATATTGCTGATAACTTGAAAAATGTGTAGAAAAATCTATAGGCTTCAGAAAAATATGATTCCAAGTTTGTTAATCTTCTTATGTAATGTACTTTCTAGGAAAAATATGTGTCACGCTTGTGCTGTAGAAAATTTTTGAGGTGTAGTTCAAGTGCCTTTAATGGCTGATTTTTGTTATTTTAGCTAGAGAGCAAACTTTGTATAAAACATGCATGTGATAATTTTTGTACAGTAGTTGTATGCTATGAAGAACATAGGAAAAATACTAACTCTGTTGTTTAACACTTTTCACAGTACAAAGTATTTTTATGTTCATAATCATGCCATAGCTTGTTATTTTTGTGTAGGCTAACCCACTCATTCAAACATCATGAAAATCTGATGGTAGACTACTTAGGGTAGTAATGTGCCATGGTAATTTTCTAAGATTTTTCTAATCAATAAAAATAGAGGTTGCTATTCAAACCTATTATTAATTAGGGTTTAATTAAGGGTTGCTTTATGTGTGTTTAAGAAATTAGTAAAGCTTTGGTGTATCTTTGAAGCATTTAATAAGATATGTTGACGTAACATATTAGTAGTAGAAGAGAATGCAGTAGATGACATGTGCTTGTAGTATATTTTCTTGGATGATGTTGACTACCTTGCATTCAAACATATCCATTGTATTCATCTCATCCTATGCACCGATTGCATAAGCACTTACGCACATTGCATCATACTGGGATCGCAAACCGAGAACCCGGTCGTCATACCCGAGGAGCCCGAGGGAGCGATTCGAGGTGCAGCCATAGGAAGTGCCAGAAGCCGACGAGGAGGACGTTGAGGAACTTCCGGAGTGCCCCGATCACCGTCCGAGCTCCTTCGAGAGAGGCAAGCCCCAGAGCATTTTTCTCCTGGTTTGCAATGATTAATTAAATGCTTTACTTTAATTGATGCATTACGTTCAGGAGTTGTTTGCAACCGTTGCTGCATTATACCTTGTTTACCTTTGTTATACTATATCCTTGTTACCTTGGTATCCACAGTCGAGTCAATGCTTAGCTGGCTTAGACCGGTAGAAGTCGGGTGATTTCCTGTCACCTGCGAGCTATAGGTGGTTACCTGGATCTGCTTGGATGACTATGAAGTCATGGTATAACTAAGTGTTAAATGAAGTTGAGACCGGACGGAGACTTGCGAGTTTTGGACTGTAGTGTTTCCGTTCTGTGTCGATTAAGGACCGACCGTTGTTGGGCCTCGAGTCATGTTGAATGCATGCCTTACATTTAGTTGGCCGGATAAAGTACCTTCCGACCCATGGCCGGGGATTTTTCGGGCCGAGTAGATTGCCCGCAGCCTTGTGCCGGAGCAGGTGTGGTAGGACACGGGGGCGAGATGATAAGACCAAAGTGCGATCGGTCGCCCCGGGTACATGTGGTTCCTAGCAAACTCGAGATACCTGAAAAGTTGACTCGGTGATCAATATCTCACTTTAGCGGGTGAGTGAGGTTTGTGTAAGGAATAAATCACCAGCTGGTTAGGAATCGATTCGAATCGCCATCGCTCTGGATAGTGAGCACTTGACTTGAGTTACTTCATTGTAGTAAATGTTTATGGAACACTTGGGATGCTTATAGTGGATATGATGACATGGAAGTAATTTAATGATCATTGGTTATCATTATCCGCTTAATCATATGTTTGCTCTAGTTTAGGTGCAAATCTAATCGATGAGTTAATAATAATTAACTTGACAATAATGCTTTTAGAAAGGTTCTTGAAATGCTAAAATGTTTCTTTTGCAAATGAGTCACCTACCCTACTATAAAGCCCTTCATAATCCTTGGTGTCATTTATTTTCGGTTATGTCGGGTAAGTCTAGTGAGTACCTTCTCGTACTCGTGGTTTTATTCCCACTTGTTGCGAGATGGGCGAGATGTATTACGGCTACTGTATCAACTGCCTTTATCCTACGATGGGTGATGCTTAGGACCATGGGCATGGTCATTCCTTACGTCTCGTCTAATGCTTTTGTTGGAGATGATCATTCGCTGGCACTATATTTGAACTCCGCGTGAGTGTGTGTGTGGTTTGAACAAATGGCTTCCGCTACTTTTATTCGAACTGGTTTTGTAATAACTATGTTGAAACTCTGATGTATCTGAGATTACGAACTTTTATGTAATATGTGATGGTGACCGCTAAACTTATTACGATCTTGGCTGGAATGGAAGTTGGTTTGAAATCCTTCGTGATTTCACGGACTACCGGGTTATACGGGCTTAAGTTTGCTAAATTGTCTGCTCTGGCGGATGATTTTCTTACTTAATTTCGTATAATTGGTCGGTTATGTTACATGTACATGCCTCCGCCTGACCTTGAAGGAGGTGTTCCAGATTCATCAGTTGGGTCAGATCCTACTGCCACGGCTTCCTCATCTACTCTAGAAGATATTCCTTCCCTAATTGAGAGGGCTATAGCAAAACTACCTCCAGATCTTGCTGCCCATGCTGTTGACACAAAGAGAAAGGCAAGATCTCAAGACCCAGGATGGAAGTATGGGTGGTGGCCAGATCCTTCTGTCGATGTGGGACCCATAAGGTTCCCCACGGAGAAGAGAGAAGAAAACTTAGTCCAAATAGGATTCTCTACATGTAATCCTACTAGGACTAGTTACACGTAATCCTACTAGGATCTCTACTTTATAACTGACTAGGACTCCCGCCTCTCCTGGACTATATAAAGGAGGGCAGGGGTCCCTAGATCGGCACCTACACAAGAGATCACGATTTCTACAACTTCAACATCACACAATCAATACAACGCAAGGGCTAACACCGACTGGACGTAGGGCTATTACTCGACCATAGTCGAGGGCCTGAACCAGGATAAATCGACTATCTCCCTGCGTTTACCGTCGAGTTCCTGCAAAGGCCGATACTCCTCCGAACAAATCACCATCCCAGGTACCCTGTGACGGGTTGCCGGTGGTAAAACATCGACAGCTGGCGTGCCAGGTAGGGGTTCTCGGCGCTTTGCGTTCGAGAGCTCGGTGGAGCTCAAAATCAAGATTCGTCGCAGCACTCGTCGGCCCTCATCGACAACTCACTACGGCTTAGAAGACCTCAAGAACAACTCGCCGCGGCACTCGTCGGCTCTCTTCGACAACTCGTTGCGGCTCTCGTCGGCCTCATCGACAACCCGCCATATTCACGTTCAGCATCGGCATCAATTCGTGCGAGCACGAGACCTCTTCGTCAACATCTACTCTGACTTCGTCAACTCAGCGAGATCCCAGCAGAAGCGCGGCTGTATCACGTTCCTACTACACGCCAACCAGCATCAAACATGCCTGATACGAGTACAAGTCAGACTGCAACTCAGACTCCATCACAACTCAGCTATATGCGGATTCAAGTCCAACTCTGACACAAGAAGAGTCCTGCTCCCACACAAAGCCAACAACGTGCGGGCCAATTATGAAGCAACACATCCAAGAGATATACAAGCTATGAGATTGGACAGAAAAGGATAACGACATACAAGTCAATCAGGATATACGGAATCAATGGATCAAGCCGTGCATACATGCACACACCCCCATCTCCAAGTCAACTTCGTATACGAATACATCACGGACATGCAAGAAGCTAACAAAGGAAGCAACCAAGCAAAGCCAAAGGTGTTTGTGCATTGATTTATACATACGACATACTCATATGAGAGAAGGTCAAGAAATACAAGCAATACGATCAACAAAGAGAAGAGCACCTCTGACAAGTCGACAAGTCACGAGCAAGCAACCAAATTCGGGAACCCAAGCAACACGTTCGAGTTGTTTCTAGTACTCGACATGAGCGGTCACTCGTTTGGTTAAACTCATCAACAAACAACTTTCGGACGAGCTGTCCGACGACTTCATCATGCTGTTCGACTACATCAAGCAAGTTGTCGACCCCGCCTCCATCAGCTCGGATGCTATGCCAACAACTCGGCTGCAAACTGACTACTTGCCACACCGACCAACAACTCGGCTGCGGTGATCGACAACGCGGCCACGAACCAAGCTAAGTCACGTCTCATTTTTTATATATTTCAGATATTATTCATATATGTCTCTGGGAAGACACAAAAATCATCATGCGAGCAAACATAATGCTCTAAAGTCAAATCATCATGCGAGCAAACATAGTGCTCAAGATACAAAAAAATCATCATGCGAGCAAACATAGTGCTCTAGGTCTTCTCTTAACGGTCGCCGAATTCCTCAGGTAGAACACGCCTTAATCCGTGAAGCTTGTCTACTCACATGGATGGTCACGAACCGAGTGCCAGGCTCACATGGTCACATCATGAACCTCTGAACCATACGCTAGAGATTCAAGTGCTTAAACGTAATAGGACACTACCTGAGGAATTTACATGGCCTAGCAAGAGCAAGACGCAAAAAAAGTTTATATGCATTTTATGATGCCGGGGCCCGCTCCTGATTGATTATTCAAATATGGGACATGCTCCCGACTTCATATCCGGAATGTCATTTACAACATATTTTTATGTTTAACATGCAGGGGAGCTGAGAGCTAGTCTAGAAACAACCTGGTTTGATCAAAAAAGAACCCCGACAAGGTGCGGCAAGAACCAAGACAAGCGCTTAGAAAGAACCCGAAACGATCATAAAACAACCCTGAAGAGGTGCTGCAAGTAACAAGACAAATTCAGAAAGAACCCGGATTGATCAGAAAACAACCCGGATGAGGTACATACAAGTTCAGAAAGAACCTAGACGAAGTGCAAACAACCTGGAAGAGGTACATCAAGAACCAGAGAAGTCTAGAAACGACCTGGTTGAATAAAAACAACTCGGAAGAGCATCACGGCTTAGTCAAAAACTAAGCTCGGGGGCTCGGCATTCGCTTCAACTACGCCCGGGGGCTCGGATTCAAGGATGAAAGACCAAGAATACAAGTACTCAAGACTACAACAACGACAACACATCGAGACCCTTCATCCGATTTCTATTCTAAAGAAAAGTACTCGGAGAAGGCTCGGGGGTTGCGGGATACATAACCCCAAAAATTTTTTTGAAGACAAGAATCTGGACCCTCCAACTTTTTGCAAGCAAAAGCAAGAGGCTCGAGGGCTACACTTCAAATGGAGTGCAATTTTTACGAAAAATTGCACCCACGAAAAAAAAGAACTCTGAGCAACCAAGAAGACTAAAGGGACCCTCGGCTTCTTGTCCCAACAAGCAAGAGGCTGGGGGCTACACTCGGTGGAGTGCAATTTTTACGACAAATTGCACCCACCGAAAAAGAACTCGGAGCAACCAAGAAGACTAAAGGGACCCTCTGGCTTCTTGTCCCAACAAGCAAGAGGCTCGGGGGCTACACTCACTGAGTGCACTTTTGTCCAAAAGTGCACATCAGCCGAAGAAAAGACAAAGAAGACCATCTCAAGATCTCACTTCAAGAAAGAACCCGGAACAAGTCTACAACAACCTGGCCCTTGAAGCTCAATCATGAAATGCTCGGGGGCTTGTCGATGCGGGACCCATAAGGTTCCCCACGGAGAAGAGAGAAGAAAACATAGTCCAAATAGGATTCTCTACATGTAATCCTACTAGGACTAGTTACACGTAATCCTACTAGGATCTCTACTTTGTAACCGACTAGGACTCCCGCCTCTCCTGGACTATATAAAGGAGGGCAGGGGTCCCTAGATCGGCACCTACACAAGAGATCACGATTTCTACAACTTCAACATCACACAATCAATACAACGCAAGGGCTAACGCCGACTGGATGTAGGGCTATTACTCGACCACAGTCGAGGGCCTGAACCAGGATAAATCAACTGTCTCCCTGCGTTTACCGTCGAGTTCCTGCAAACGCCGATACTCCTCCAAACAAATCACCATCCCGGGTACCCCGTGACGGGTTGCCGGTGGTAAAACATCGACACCTTCCAAGAAGGACTTTGTGCAGTGCATATTTTGCAGGAAGGTAGTCCCATCCGGAATATGCAGATTCAAGCAGCACCTTGCTGGGGGGTATGGAGATGCAATAAAATGTCCTAATACTCCAACAATAGTTAGGAAGGAGATAGCTGTTTATCTAAAAAAGAGTTCAAGGACTGTTCTTGTGGAGGTACCTGTAGAAGATGAAGATGAACAAGATGCTGCTGGTGCAGAAGAACCTGCAGCTATACCAGTACCAAGTTCTAGAATAAAAGTTAAGCAAGCCAAGAAGAAGATTGCTCAGGCTGCCATCACTTCTTTCACTATATCTGCTACAGCAAAACCAGCAACTCAAAAATAGTCCAGGTCAGTGAGTTCCATGCTTTGCAAGTAACCAGAAGAAGTAGTTGCAGAGAGGCACAAATCCAAGCAAAGTCAACCTACACTTGAGCAGTGCACAAAGAAAAATAAGGAGGCCAAAGTAATTGTTATGATCATGTTGCCGATTTCTTTTATGAGAATCACATTCCATTGAACGTCATTAATTCAAGAAGCTAGGAAGTTTTGCTTGAGTCAATTGGACAATATGGTCCTGGGTACCGCTCACCATCATATCATGATGTTACGACTCCGCTGCTTGAAAGAGCTGTGAACAAAACAGCGGAGTTGAGGAAGAAGCATGAGGAGGCTTGGAAGGAATATGGTTGCACCATAATGTCCGATGGGTGGATTGACACAAGCCACCGCCATCTTATCAATTTCCTTGCTAACAGTCCAGCAGGGACTTTCTTCCTAGGGTCTGTTGATGCTTCAAGTGAGATAGCAAATGCGAATATGTTGGCTGACTTGTTGGAGAAGCAAATTGATAAGGTTGGGAAGGAACACGTGGTGCAGATTGTCATGACAATGGAGCCAACTTCAAGGCAGCAGGGAGGCTTTTAATGGAGAGGATCCCACATCTATTTTGGACACCATGTGTAGCCCATTGCTTGGATTTGTTGTTGGAGGATATTGGGAAGATCAAGGAATTCCACACTTGCATCAACATGGCACAGAAGGTGACCAGATTCATGTACAAGCATGGGAGGGTTCTAGATCTAATGCGAAATAAGATTGGAGATCTTGTGAGGCTAGCTGTAACTCGCTTTGCCACTTCATTTCTCACATTGGCAAGCCTGCATAAGAACAGGAGTGGATTGAGGAATTTAGTGGTTAGTGATGAATGGCATGCTACCAGTTTCTCTACCACTCAAGAAGGCCGATGAGTTGAGAACATTATCCTTTCAATGCCATTTTGGAATAAAGTGGAATTATGCCTAAGAGCTTCACAACCACTTCTTGTAGCTCTAAGGATAGCAGATGGAGATGAGACACCAGCAGCTCCTGAGATTATGGCAGCCATGGATGTTGCAAAGGCCGCAATCAAGGATTCTTTGCAACGCAAACCAGATTTACTCAAAGAGGTACTAAAATACTATGATAACAGATGGGAAAACCAAATGGAGTAGCAGCTATATGGAGCAGCCCTATACTTGAACCCAAGCAAGTTCTTTGCCCTAAAGGAAAAGGATAGGAGACAAGCAGGAAGGCTGAGAATCATGTTTAATCAAGTTATGTGGAAGATGGTGATTGATGATGAGGAGCAGAACAAGATAAGCAAGCAGGCAGAAGACTATGAGAGGGCTGAAGGCGAATCCTTCTCACAACCAGGAGCAATAAGAGACAGAGATAGAAAAATCCTAGTAAGTTCTCTAATAACTATTTCCTTCCCTTTTTTCTAAAAGCAATCAGCAATGAACTAATTAAGTACATTACAATGCTTTGGTGGGGTGCATATGGTGGCCTCACATATGAGCTCCAATGTTTAGCAAAAAGGATTGTTAGCCTTTGTTGCGCTGCATCTGGATGCGAGCGTAGTTGGAGTGAATTTTCTGTTGTAAGTGCTAGTGTACTATTGCTGAGTAATTAAGTATGGTAGTAAACTAGTAATATTGATATGTGATTCTGCATTATATTTTGTGTAGGTCCATACAAAAAAGAGAAACCGATTAGAGCACCAAAGGTTAAATAAATTGGTATATGTTAGTTACAACCGCAAGATGGAAAACAGATTTAAAAAAATTAGAGAGCTGGATTCCAAAGGAAAGATATGCAATCCACTCTTGCTTGATGAATTTCATTGGGAAAATGAATGGGTCAATAAAAATTGTGAACCAGAACCAGTTCAGGAAGGTGGTGGCGATGCTATGACTTGGGCTGTTGTGGATGAGGCTATTGGTGCAACTCAGGGTCTAGAGGGACGTAACTTGCCTGGGGCTGCTGCTACTCGTGCTGTTGTTGCTGCCCCTGTGAGGCGTACTTATGCTAGGAACAGGAAGCGTCCAAGGAACACAGTGACTCTGACACAAGATATTGATGAAGACCAAGATCAGCATGTAGATTCAGTAATAGAAATGGAAGAGAATGAAGAATCTGCACCAACTGAAACTGGAGATGGACCAACAGGAGATGGAGATGGAGATGGAGGCTTTACTTTTAATGTTGATTTGCTTAATTAGATGGCTAGTTGCCTACTTTTGTTGGACTGTTAAATTAGATGTCAATGTTTGTGACTGTGTTGAACACTTTAGCAGTTTAGCTTATATGTACTGAACTTGAACACTTTAGCTTATGTGTACTGAACTTGTTTGCTAAATGCTAGTTATTTGCTACTGCAGCAGTGCTGCTGTTGAGCTGTGTCAAGATCAAGACTACATTAGTGTTGCTAATTATGGTCTTCTTTGGTATTTTAGGCTTCCAGCAGTAAGTCAGCAAAGAAATAGAGTTTGGGATAGGAATATGGACCTCTGGACATGGTAGAAAAGAGAAAAAAAACAACTCCCACAAGTAAGTCACCACCTAAACTCAGTAGGAGACAGAGATGCTCTTGATGCTTGCTTTATTGTGTATACTATATAGTATATATAGGTATATATATAGTAGGTATATATATCCTAATATATAGGATGACCAGGGGTCGACTAGGTTCGACTAATCGTCCTGATCGACGATTAATCGCGATTAGTCTTCTGGTCGGTCCCATGGCGACTAGGTTCGACTGGACGACTTGAAAACATTGGGAAAGACAACTCCGATTTTTAAGTGAAGACTCCATTTCCACATGGACCACTGACTGGGTGATCATAAGTCTAATTCCTCCAACTTTAGCAGTCTGGTACCCATCCGGAATTTTTATCCAAATAATTGAAAAATAAAGCAAGCGTAAGTACATGACGTACTCAACAAAATATAACATGGGGTTCATGAGGAGGGAAAAGCGGGAGTGGGCCAGCTGGGCGCTAGGCTGCACGGGGAAGCAAGGACGAACAGGCCAAATGCCAGGTAAGGAGAGAGAGGGAAAAAGAAATTCCTTTTTATTTTCTTAAACCCAATTTTCAAATCCAAATTCAATACCAACTTAAATTCTTTTGAAGTTCTAATCAAACCCAATGATCACAAAATAAATATACAGCTGCATGTATGCACAAACATATTGCTACTCCTTATGATGAATTTTAATATAATGAAAAATATTATTTTTCCTATATTTCATGAGCACCAAAAATTCATAATTAATCATTTTAACTCTATCTTCAATATTGAAATTTTTAGGGTGTTATAATTTCTACCCCCTTAAGATGAATCTCGTCCTCGAGATTCGGAAGACGTCGACTAGGAGATAGGAATACTCTATCTTTGGATTCTTCTTTACTTTCTCGTGCAGTTCCATTGTCTTGATAAGGATCCCACTTTACTTTGCACACCTGTTAACCTTACTCCAAGTAACTTGTCAAACTGATTCCAAGATTTTGACAAATACTCTAAATAATACTTAGGTATCTCCAATCACTAGGCCACATTTCCTATAATACCAATTCTCTTTCTTGAAATATTCATCTTCCAACAGAGCATGTTCACTCTCTTGGTCAGAAAAAGATTCTACCACCAATCTTCAAAACATTAATGATTCCGGTTAAGTTGCTCGAACTTGAAATACAATTCTTAGTCCTTGGTGTCGTCCAAATCTTCTTAGCTAATCTTTCCTTTGCTAAGGGCATCGGCAATGACTTTTTCTTCCCTAGGTGATAGCACTTTTCCAAGTCATAATCTTGATCAATACCAAACCAACGATGATGTCATATGCTCAAAACCAACTTTGTGAAGATGTTCCTTAGATTCTTATGATCCTCATAGATGTCACTTATCATGCCCAAGTAGATAGTACCTTCATGCTCCACAATGGATAACTCCAGATCATACGTCAGATGTTCCATCTCATGTTTTCTTGCTTAAACCTCTATTTTTTCTTCTTACATAAGGATACATCCCACACCTTGATAAGGTGCATCATAGTAGATAAAAAACTCTTGTCCTGATCTGGCAAAGCTAATACATAGGTTTTACCTCAACCTCTTTTTTTACCCCTTCAAATACTTAGCTGATGTCTTTTGATCTGAACTTAAAACCTTCTCCAGTAACACTATCAACATCTTGATGGTCTTGGATAAACCTCCCTTGAACCTCTAACCAAATCTAATTATTTAAAACTCTGACTTTCTCTCACATCTTTGAGTGGGTTTCAATCACATCACTAACTTTCTTGGTACCTTTCCCTATATTAACATATCCACGTAGAGAACTCACTTGTCAGGCTTGATGTCACATTGATGTTTTCTGAGCCCACGTATAACCAACTATAGATGTCCCATATCTCCTTCCAAAGGTTTTGATCCAGGGACCTGTGGGTCATGGGCCCACCACGCTTCCGCTGCGCAAACTAGAACGTATGATACTTCATCTTGCAAATTCTTCAACTTAGCTACCCCCTTAAGAAAAGATCAGCTAGGGGACATAAAAAGGGTAGCTTGCACCTCCTTCTAGATGAGCTAACTAGTATCAAGATGTTCTGATATCCCAATGATACTCTTGTGTATGGGCAAGGACAAGAAATCTGAAATTCGTCGCGGGATGAAAAACAACAGCGCAGTAATCACAGCTGTAACTCTTATTCTGTTAATACAATGAAGTTGTATCTTATACCATTAGAAAGCTTATCAAATCCTCCATAACTTCCTTATAGAACACTTTTCCAAATTTTGTAGTTTAGGTGGTCGAAAACAATGCACAACAAAAACTACTCCAGATTTTAGATAGAGCGGTTGCATCGTCTTGTGATTTTCATAACTCCATAACCAACATAGCTATCAAGGTGATTCTTGTGGTCAGAGAAAGATATTAAAGTCTAATATCGTCCAGAATTTTTCATGATTTATGATCATCCAAAATCAGAGATATAAACCGAAGAGTGCAGGCTGCTCCGAAAGGCAGGATAGAGAGAACAGGAGAGAACCAAAACCCGACTATTTATTTCATTAATCTTTATACCTTAGGCCTATAAACTAAATGAAATTAGGGGAAAACCCCACAAGATCATTGCATTCATTACAAAGATCCAAAACAAGTATAACATAATGACAACCAATTAAACAATAAAGGTTGACACTTCAAACATTGACTCAATTAGCGATACTATCGTTTTCTCCATATTAAGGGCAAAGATCCTAAAGCTCCTCTTTCGATGACGCAAGAAAATGGTAAGAGAAGGTTCTAAAAGCATATCAAATCAAGGAGTGGAGATGAGAACAAAGACTTTAAAATAAGCACCAAGATAGAGATGAATAGTAAGGGTAGAGATATAGTAGATAAGAAAATATCAAGGTTCATAGAGCAAGGGTTTTGTAGCAACTTCTAAATCTTAGAACGACCAGTTTCTACTAGGCTTACGTCCTACAATCAGCATTGCTCTGATACCACTTTGTAGTACCCGGTTTTAAGGACAAAACCAGATACACACCATATGTGAGCTTAGAAAGTCAAATCTCATGTATAACTACAAATAAAGGTAATATCAATAGACAAAGCTTAATATATAACATACTTAGTATAAAGGATATAACTTAGACAACAAACAGCGGAAAGACAACTCTGATTTTTGGATGAAGACTCCAATCCCACAGGGACCACTAACTGGTTGATCACAAGCCTAATTCCTCCAACTCTAGTAATCTGGTACCCATCCGAGATTTTTATCCAAATAATTGAAAAATAAAGCAAGCGTAAGTACATGTCGTACTCAACAAATATAGCATGTGGTTCATGAGGCTCAAAAGGCTGACACTGGTTCAACTGCGATTAGCTTTTAATTATTATATATTTAGCATAGGAGTAGCAACAAGTTTATCACAAGCCTATATAAACACATGATCAGGTAAACACGAATAATGAATAGCATAAACAGTAATCATTAGTGTGCATCTTCATCATCGGTATCATCCGTGTTCTTCATCTATTCCGTAAGGGTCCAAGGCCGCTCGTGACCGTAAGCACGGCTGATATATCAGTTTTACACTCTGCAGAGGTTGTACACTTTCACTGTGAGTCGTGATTTACCCTTTCGTCCGAGGCGGCCAACCTCTTGACCCACTACCAAGGAAGGTCGGTAGGGTTCACTATGAAGCCTTTCAAAGGTTCGTCTAACAAGTTAGGGCCGGTAAGGTTTCCCCATCAATAAGCATGAACGCCCCTCCAAAGAGTGACTAACAAAATACCAAGAAACCAAAGTGCACCCTCTTGGCAGGCCGATATCATACCTATCAGAGCCCCTCTTGCGTCATAAAGGTAACCACTAACAAGCTAGAAAAGGTCCTCATACTGAGCTAAAGTCAGAGCCATGTAGCCCTCACAGCTGTACTATAATTCCTAGATGTTCGCTTACAGATAAGTCCTTGGAGAGAGGAATCTAGAGCACCATAAAATAGTCCAATGCTCTAGCCTCCTTGTTCCATGTTGCTAAAAAGCATTTTTTAATATTTATTGTATATACCATTAGTCAAGTTATAAGATCATGGCTTTAGTTGAGCACTAGCATCATACTACCCAATGTAATAACCCATAGAAATCAAGGAATCCAGGATATCAATATAGCTAGGAAAATTACTATGGTTGCCAAGGTAGACACATGCATATGATTAAAATAATATTAAGGTGAATAGGACAATAAGGAAGATCCCATGCTATACTTGCCTTAAACTCTAATCATTCTTCTAGTCCAAAGCTTCTAAGAAACTCCTTGATCAACACGTAAATCTCACCGACTAGACAGGATCATAAAGCACCACACAAGCATCTGAACAAACATGCATAGCATTCAAACATAGCTATATTAGAACAATACACCAATCATAGAAAACAATAAGTAAAAAGGTTTGAAAGCTAATCTGCTTGTTGCTACGAACACACAGACGTGAAAAGCACGCTAATCGAAGCTACGGTGAAAAAGATACAACTACCGATAGATTAAAAAGAAAACTATAGAGTTTATTTATTTTAATTATATAACATATATAAGATTCTCCAGAGTATTATCTAAATTGTATTAAGTCCAATTTAGATTTAAATATGAAAATTAGAGTAGAATAAATCATATTTTATTTATAATTCTAATTGCATAGTTATTAATCAAGTTAGGATTTAAACCATAAAATTCTAGAGCTCTTGACATGGAAAACATTGACACTAATGCGTAGATTATGCCGTTACGAATCTAACGCAACTTGAACGGGTCAAATCGGAGTTAAAATGGAGAAGATATGGCCTAATGAAGATAGTGGCAATTTTATAAATAGATGGAACTTGATTTTTAAAATTAAAATAAATAAAATCTGATTTTAAAGAAACCAGGGATGGCGGGTTCTATTTAAAGAAAAGGTAGGGGTCCTTTTGAAACAAACCAGGGATGGCGGGTTCAAACCTTAAAAAGTTTAGGGTCTCTTTAGCAAAACGAACGACGAAAGGGTACGTTCTAATCTGGGATGTTGATAGCGGATCGGATGGCTGAGATTAGATCAGAGGGGGAGAGAGAGTGCGATCACCGAGGAAGGAAGCCATCGGTGGCGGCGGCCATGAACGGCGGTGAGAAGCTCGCCGGCGGAACCAGTTTCGACGTTCCCGGCCACCACCGGGCACGGGAGGACCATGGGAAGCAAGAGAAGCTCGAGGCGAGCTCGATGGAGGGTTCGGAGGGAGCTACGACGGCGCGGTGGCGAAGCTACGCTCGTTATGGCAGATCGGCTCATCGGCAAAACTTCGGCGAGGCGGAGAGAGAGATAGAGGGCGAGAGAGAGAGCGTTCACGGCACCAACAGATCTCTTACCTCTCGTATATGCTCGGCGACGCGGTCGCAGTGGCGGAGAGACGGTGGAACGGCGAGTCCCACGGTGGCGGATCTCCGGTGGCGTGCGGCGTATGGAGCTGCGGCTCAAGGTGAGGCGATGGCTCGTGTCAAGGGTTCGGGGAAGGTGGCGGGGCACTGGGCTGCTATTTATGGCCTGGGGAGCCTTGGGCTACACGGCAAAGAGGAGGCAGGGCGGACGCTGACTCTGTACCGACGATGGAGTCCGATGCGGACGGGAGGAAGGAGACGGCGCGAGGTGGGAGACGTCCGACAGGTGGGTCCTGTCAGAGAGAGAGGGGGAGAAAAGGGGAAAGAGCAGAGGCGCGGGGCCGCTGGGCCGGGCGGTGTGCGGAGTTGGGCCGGCCTACGGAAGAAGGGGAAAGGAGCGGATGGGCCGCCGGGAGCGGGAGCGGGCGATGTAGCGCTGCTGGGCTTCGCGAGAGAAGAGGAGGGAAAAGCGGGAGTGGGCCGACTGGCCGCTGGGTTGCACGGGGAAGCAAGGCCGAACGGGCCAAATGCCAGGTAAGGAGAGGGAGGGAAAAATTTCCTTTTATTTTCTTAAACCCAAGTTTCAAATCCAAATTCAATACCAACTTAAATCCTTTTGAAGTTCTGATCAAACCCAATCATCACAAAATAAATATGCAGCTGCATGTATGCACAAAC
This sequence comes from Miscanthus lutarioriparius, assembly GCA_904845875.1. Lineage (NCBI taxonomy): Eukaryota > Viridiplantae > Streptophyta > Magnoliopsida > Poales > Poaceae > Miscanthus > Miscanthus lutarioriparius. The sequence continues at coordinate 67,938,947 of CAJGYO010000004.1, read as the reverse complement.
ATGTTGCTACTCCTTATGATGAATTTTAATATAATGAAAAATATTCTTTTTCCTATATTTCATGAGCACCAAAAATTCATAATTAATCATTTTAACTCTATTTTCAATATTGAAATTTTTAGGGTATTACAGAGGAGAAAAGAGTTAAAGGTGGAGAGAGAAAATTAACCGCCAATGTTTACATTACGCGGATGGAACGGTTCTGAATCGCTTTTTCTAGACCCATCGGTTAGGTCTGGCACTGGAGCTGCTCTAAAACTTCTCCCTATTTATTTATATGAAAATAATCTATATAATCCATGACGTTTAGCAATGTGTCTACTTTACCTTTGATCTACAAAGTTAGGTATTCTACCTCATCACCTATCAAAACTGTTTGATTATATCATTATATGAAAGGGAACACATGGAGAGAGTTCACATGGGTGATGAAACCCGGGAGATATGGTAATTCTAAGGTACTTAATTTGTTTATACAAAAAAGTAATATTTGTGAGTTGCTCGACAACAACCAATATAAAAAGATATATAAGTTGTTTTATAGTTCTAAATTTTAGTTTATGAGCCGGTTGCCTCGCGGAACAACAACCTTTTTTTTTTCTTACCTCCCTCCCTCTTCTTCATGTCATCAAAAATTCAATGTGGCACACATGAGATGATCTATAAGACTGCTTATGTGTATCCATATACTTGCCCTAAGCAGAATAGTAAGAAAGGAAACAATGCAACAATCAAAGGGCTTGTTTAGGACTGTGGCGTCACGACCGCGCAGGGAGGAAGGAGACGGCGCGAGGTGGGAGACGTCCGTTGGTTCAATCTCGCGTTGAGTACCCCAAGGATGTTTGGCGGGATTTTCTCACTTGTCGCAGTCAGCAGATTTAATTTAATCAGAAATAAACAAGCCCAAAGCTGTTCCATCCATCCAAAAAATTCAGGATATGAACCTACAGTATTTTGCAGCAGCCAACTCCGAGAGGAAAATAGAGGATATAAACCACGCTCATATTTAATCGCGGAAATGAACCTTTTGTTTTAAAAAAAAATCTAATAGCGAAAATGGCGTTGTATAGGTAGAACGTTTTTGAAAAGATAAAAACGACATCCATCAACGGAGAAGCGAGAAACCCATGGATATCGTATCGCCATCCTCCGTCAATCACTCAACGGTCGGCTCCTTCATTTCAGTACTATACTATATATACGTTACGCACTCATACCATCCTCCGTCAATCACCCAACAGTCCAGCTATTCCTCCTCTCCATCTGCATTTCGAATCTGAAACCCCAATTCCTGATATAATCGCAGTGAACAGACAAGGCATTCGAGCTTAAGGATAGCGGCGGCAATGGGGATCGACCAGCTCATCAAAGCATGTTCCTTTCTCTTCCCAATTAAATCCCCTGCCATCGACTTGTTTATCATCAAGTGCATTCATTTATTGAGTTCAAAAAAAGAGTGCATTCATTTATTATCGCATATTAATTAAACTCGTTGACGATCTTGGGTTGGTTCTTTAATTTATTTACTGCGATTTCTCCGGGTTTTCTTGAATCGACTCGTAATAATGCAGCATTTGTTTTATTCTTGCTATTAATTCGATGATCTGAATATACCGAATCCGTTGCTCTGCTTCTGCTTGTTTCTCTCTGAAACCAGGGGAAAAGGGGGAGGCCCGCTGGTTCCCGATCCACCAACGCCAAGGTGGAGGAGAAGATGGAATTGATCAAGTGGAGGACGGACTTGCTGGACAGCGGCGCCGGCAGTAGCAAGAGTGACAAGGATGATGATGCCATACCAATGGTGAGGCCGCGAGGCCATTTCTCTTAAAACATTCTGATTCAGAGTAGTACCATCACGCTGAACATAAAAATGTGTTGCCGTTTTCGTGGCTCTAGAATAACTAAAGTTACACGATTGCAGGATGATGAGCTTGCTATTGTTGTTGCTAACGAACCTGCAGCATTAGCAATTCATTGTGGTGATACAGACGATGATGACGGGGAGGTTATTCCTATAGAAGTAAGTGTACTGCCACTTTATTTCTTCTGTGCACAGTGTCAATCTTATAGAAGTATATACACTAGATTTGCAGTTCGTCTTTACACTGTATTGATATTGAATAATCATGATATCATTGTTCCATTGGTCATAGCATTGTCATTGTTATGGGTGTTGGGCTCAGGACGGCCCAGCCTCGGCTGGCATGAACAGTACCCGCGGTAATGTAGCTTGGCCTATAGCGCCCTTACTAAGGACTAAGGAAGGAATAAGGATTAGAAAAGAGATTAGATTAGATCAATTAGAGGGATTTGATCGGTTAGGGATAGGGTTAGATTTGGATTAATTAGAGATACGATTGGATATGATTTGATTGGGCCTTCTTGAGTGGCTAGGAGTCCTCTCTATATATAGAGAGGTGATGTACCAAGAAGGAAAGCAATGAAGAAAGAACAAACAATCCAATTCTCTTAAATACTCTAGTCTCCCTCCCTGCCGATTTTGTCCAGCCATCTTCCTGGCAATGGTTATCCCCAAATGATCCAAGGATCATAACATCTGGTATTAACTTGCTTTGGTTTTGATCCATTCCCATGGCTTCTGCTGTGGACGCCTTACGCACACTTGCCGAGGGGCATCGTCACATGTCTGAGCAACTCTAGTCATATGTCCGCAACGTTGGATCGCATAATGACGTTGCTCGAGGCGAAGGAGGAACGTGAATGCCTGGCGGCAGTACACCAACAGGCAGCAGCACGTGGACTCATGTGCAATTCTTCATAGTATTACTAAGGTTAATGTATTAAATGACCAGCAAAGAACACTATATCTGAAATCAATATTTTTATGTCTTTGCTAAATTGTGATATTGTTCTAAACTTATTGCTCTAACCTTTCTGATCTTTGAATATTCTCATCGTTGAAGATTGTGAGGCCAAGAAGAGTGGGGCCTAAGAAAAGAAAGCTTCCTGGTGTTCCTCAGACACAAGTAAAGATCTATTATCCAGCTCCATATTTATATCAGTTCATTTGACACAAAGCTATATATAGAATAGAAGCACTGAAAAGAGCTCTCAGTTTTTCATTTATAAGATCATAACAGGATTTACTATAAAATGGACACTTTATAATTTTGTGGGCTGACTCAGATTTCCTTAATTGGATTTGAAACTCAGAACAGAATACCTGAGAACATATAGTTTGAGTGGATTTTTTTTTTCACTTTATATCAGAAACTTCTCTTTTTTTTTTTCAAATTTGATTTTCTTGTCTTTCCATTAGTACTAGGCTGAAGGGTTGAACTAACCATGAACAAATTGTGACCTTACAGGGATATGATGCTAATGGCCATCACATAAGTGTAAGGTAATTCTAGTCTTGCTTTATTTTATATTGTCGTGAGTAAACTGTACCTGAAGTTCGCAACCCTTATGCACTTATTAAATAGTTGTAGTGTTGATGAAAATAGGGAATCTGCTATGGCTAGAGCTGAGGAGATACAGTCAAATTTACCAGCAGAACATCCTAGCTTCATCAAGCATATGCTAAGATCCCACGTCGTGAAGGGTTTTTGGCTGGTAAGCTGATACTTGTTATGTTTGCCCAATGCTGAAGAAAATATCTGCTTCTTACGGAAAACATGTTTGAACGAATAGAGAATGCGAGGAAACACTATATTTTTATCAGAACATAAAATTAGCAGAAAAATGCTCGCCCTCCCCAAAGTGAAAACTATTCGTCTTAGAGGCACAATGAAGGCTTGGAAAGGTTCAATTCCATAGTCACAGGGCAATTTTCCCCATGTTCCTGGGACCTGAACAAATCATTGTTGCATTCATTCATGAAAATTAAGCTTAGGGTGAGTATAGAAGATCTAGGAAATAAATAATGTGCAAGCTAATGGCATTTCTTGTTTATATTACAGTTTGACACTTCATTGAAAGATTCCATGTTATTAAATAAAATAGTCAACCACTAATTCAGTACAAGGCACCTGAGGATATCAGTATCTCTTTTGCTTCTTTGTATTTGACTTTTGTGTTCCTCTTTTAGGGTTTGCCAAAACACTTTTGTGACAAGCATCTTCCGAATAGAGATGTCGTAATTGTGCTAGAAGATGAGAATGGAGAGGACCATGACACGACTTACCTTGGATACAAGCAGGGACTCAGCGCTGGGTGGAGAGGTTTCGCAATTGATCATGGTATTAAGGTTGGAGATGTTGTGGTTTTTGAGCTTGTGAAGTCGACGAAATTCAAGGCAAGTTTTTTTCAATCAATAAATTGGTACGAGACTGCCAGTTCGATTTAAATTTTAACAGAGAAGAATTTAGTAACAAGGAAAGATTTTTCCCAATGTGCATTGTGCTGTGGATTGCTTATTCTTTGCATTCATAATATGTTGACAGGGTACACATTTGTTGGACTGTTTCATCTGTGCACTACAAATCCAGTCACTGAATGTTCACTCCTGACTATGCCTTTTTCCATTCAGGTATACATTGTCAGAGCAAATGGATTTAAAACAGCAGATGCAGATCCCAATCTGCTGAATTTGGAAGCGCGCAAGAAAGGTAAGTAAGTTGTTGCTAATTTTGCAATTAAGAATCTATCACACATGGACATATATAGACCAACTACTGAATCTATATGAAATAGGAGAACAAAGCTGTGAAGATGTCATAACTGAGGAGGACACCACAAACAATAATCGCGAAGTGCCTCCAAGTGATGGCAGCAGCAGGAATGGCATCGCGATTTCAGATTCAGAGATCGATTTCGATGACGTGACAAGTTTCAGCGACGTCAACGTCATCCTGGACTGCCTGGCCACCGACTGCGAATTCCATGTTCGCCTACGCAGGACGTACTACGAGCTCTGCTGCTCCCAGAAGTCGCTTCTTCACAAGCACCTGCTCAAGCAGCTGCATCCCACCCTCGTTGCGGGAGTGATCATGGAGACGGTCAGCATCGCCGACGGTATCAGGGCCTGCAAAGCGGAAGCCTCTTCCCGCGAGGACTTCCTGGTCTGGAAGAAGACGCTGGAGGCCTTTGAGCTCCTGGGCGTGAACGTTGCGTTCTTGCTCAATCGTGTCAATGGTCTTCTTGGTGTTGCTTCTCGGTCGAGAGAATCCTATGCAGAGTGGCAGGATAAGTACGAGGAATTGAAACTGGAGCGGGCTCGTGCCGGGGACAAAATGAAGGCTCTTGAGCTTCAGCTGTCGACTGTGAAGGATGTGCTGCAAAAAGTGGATTCAGAGATGGAGGAGCTGCAGTCCAGCTTGAAGAAAAGCGATGAAGAGCTTCAGGAGCTCGCCTCTGCGCCATGGTGATTCTCATTGTGAAAGTTGCCACGGACAACATTTTGGGCCATTGCATCATGTTTAATGATGCTGAGGTTGCTAGTCAGGAGTTATTGGTTAGTAACGGACTTCTTTTCCAGTAGTAACGGATTACACTCTTCTGGTAGTGTAATCCACAACCTTTGTTGTAATTCCTGCATCATGTGCTTTGCTCTCAACTGAAAAAGAGGGTGGTGGTAATTTTCTGCAGGTAAATGATATTTTGTACGAGGTGCCCGAGACGAAACAAATTAGGGCCTGTTTGGACGACATAGTTTTAGAAAACTATGGTACAATGAAAATGTGGTTTTATAAGTCAAAAGACACAAAACTATGGATTGGAAACAATAGATCATGATTGGAGTTTCTAAAACTAAAAAAAACTATAGTTTTGATAAAAGATGACAATTTTAGAAACTACAAGAATTCTCATATCCAAACACTCAACAGCTTTTGCAAATCACAGTATTTTGCAAAGTATCTATCCAATACTTTAAAATACTTTGCATCTGAACGAGGCTATTCAAGTTAGCTAAACGCAAGTACTTAGTAAAGCTCATTCATCATTTGTAGTTCTTCTTGACCATCTTAATTATTAGCTTGCATTAGGATAGTATTGACAAAGAAGTTTATCTACATTCTATTTCACTTAGAAAAGAATTTAATTGTGGGAATCGCCTGGTTCACTTAACTGATGTTATGCTTAATTGTTTGGCTTTTTGGGCTAATTTTTACATTGTTCCAGAGGGACATAGGTAGTCGAAAGAGCCAGACGCAACAGAATCACACACCTGAAAAACATCACGTCCATCACGTCTGCTGCTTCGCCTAGTGTATGTGGGCCTCGTTCCTCGTCGTCTTCGGCACATGTCGAAATACAGGCGACGAGGTATCCGGTCCCATATATCGACAAGTTCTATGGCCCCGTTCGCTGGTCCGAAACTTGGCTGAAACTGACTGCAAAACACTGTTTCCGGCTGAATTGCTGTGAGATGAAAACACTGTTGCGGCTGAAAAAAGAAGCCGAACAAGCCGAATATGTAGTAAGCCGAACATGGCCTATATCAGAGACGGTAAGGCTTCCTTTGGGAGCAAGGGAAGGCATGCCCAGGGTAGGACTGCCCCGGCAGGGATTTTGGTGGACCAACCAGTCCCGGCTATTTCCCTCCCCTGTCCCCTGTTGCTCTTTGGTTTCCCTCCCCTGTCCCGATCCTTCCTACTGTGGATGTGCTGAGAGAAAAGAGCGATAGCAGCGGAGGTGCTCGCTCGGCTACGCGATGCGAGATGCTGAGTCGCGAGCGCAGCGCTTGCTCGCACGGCGAGGCAGGGGAGCGACGCCCGGACATCCAAGGTCGGGGAGCAGCGCCCAGGGAAACGTCCGGGGTTGGGGCAGCGACGGCCCCTCGCGTGCGCTTCCAAACGTTGGGGCTGAATCTCCCGTGCCTGAATTCCGCGTGGGGGGTACGCCCAGGAAAAAGGCTGGGTTGTCCCCGTGGTTTGGGATTCCCAAACGAGGCCTAAGGGACGGTAACGCCTAAAAGGGAGAGTGAATTAGGCAACTTAAATATTTACTCTAAACTATGGTCTATAATTTCACCTAGTCAAAACCTATGTAGGAAAGTAATATATCTAAATGTGCAACTACGGTTTTGTTAGGTGTGTTGCTATCTCTACCGTAAAAGAATGATGTAACCTAGGTTCCAATCCTATCAACTAGCCTATCAACTAAGCTAGGGAAGTAAAGCACACAACTAAGGTAGCAATGTAAATGCGGAAGGTAAAGATGAGGTAGAGGTGCAAACTCCCGTCGATGACTCCGGTATTTTTATCGAGGTATCGAGAATCGCTCAAGCTTCCCGTTGTCCTCGTTGGAGCCCCTCGCAAGGAATCCCTCAAAAGGGCCAAGCTTCCGGTCGGGTAAGTTCGTGGATAGCCCTAGGCCTTCCCCACGCGTAAGTGGGTCTCCGGTGTGCCTTCCGACAAGCCTCTCCCGGACTGCTCCCCACCGTCTTCACTATCAAGCTTCCGGTCAACCCGCTGCGGGCCTTATTCCCTTCGATACACGGTGACGATCACACCATAAACGAGGTTAGTGTGATCTCGCAAGACTACAAGCCCCTCCGATGTACAACAATGGTGCGCGCAAGCACCGAGTGGTAAAAGGTGTGCAAACCTCACTAAACACTAAGCCTAAACCTAGTGCAAACGCATAAGCGGTGGTCTAATCAACCTAAGCACTTAGCAAAGCACTTACGCTAATCACCTAATGAATCACTAAGCACTATATAAATAGAGATCACTAAAATAGTGTATCAACATCCTTGATATGTTTCCTCATCTCTCTTGCTCTCAAATGGCCGGTTGGAGGCATATTTATAGCCCCAAATGAGAGAACAAGCCGTTGGAATCAAAACCAATGTTTCTGCTAGTGACCGGACGCTGCTGTCGTCCTGACCAGACGCGTCCGGTCTTGCCGACCATTGGAGCGTGCGCGTTGATCGAACTTTGGGCCGAGTCCAGTCTCACTCGTTCGGACGCGTTCGGTCGCGCTGGCGCCGCTCTGGAACCTTTCTGGACATGATCGGACGCTACTTCTTGGTGCGTCCGGTCATCCTGCCGTCGCGTCCGGTCACGCTGAAAACATTGCCGTGATAAAGAACAGTGTCATCTGTGCGTCCGGTCACTGCTTCGTTCAGCGTCCGGTCACAGCTACTGACGCCTACTATTACCGAGCAACTGATCGGACGCATCCGGTTACCTCTATCGAGCTTGTTTCTTCGCGATCTTGCGTCCGGCTTGGTTCCCATCTTCGTGCTTGGACTATGCTTGATATCTTGGGCCTTCTCTTATAGTGTTGATTGTGGGATCATCATGTTGCCTTCGTCTAAGTCACGTCTTACACCCTATTGAACTACAAAATAATTACTTATAAATTTATTAGTCCAATTTAGTTATGTTGATCACCAAACACCAAAATCCAAAATAAATGGACTAGGGTCCATTTTTCTTCCTAAGAGACTAAGATAAAAAAGAGAAGAAAAGAGATTGTTCATCTTTAACAAAGTCTCGTGTGTACAGTAATATTGTAAACACACGCTCAAAGTATTGTTTCTCGGGTAATTAACACATGTTTATATTACATTCTCATGGTATTATTTTTTCGTTGCAACGCACAGACATTTTCCTAATGTCTATTGTAGTAAAAATTATGTATGAAAAGGTTAGAACAACTTGTAATTTAGAACAGTAAATAATACTATTGTCTAATCCCACTCTCACTGTGGAAGTAGCCAATAGAGAAGAGTACCTCCTTTGTCCATAAAAGAACATAATTATAACATAATATAAAGTTTCATCATATTAAATTTGACTAAATATATATAAAATATCAATATTTATGATAGCAAATAAGTAACACTAGAGATATATATTTTTACAGTATACCCTCTCTGTCCCAAAATAGAAGTTATTCTTGCTTTCCGAGAAGTCAAATTTTTTAAACTTTAATTAATTATATATAAAAAAATATTAATATTTATAATATATAATTAGTATCATTAGATAGATCGTTGAATGTACTTTCATAATAAACTTATTTAGATATATAAATGTTACACGTATTTTCTATAAATCTAGTTAAAGTTGAGAAAGTTTGACATGCACGCATTCCATAACGTCATCTATTCTTAGATGGAGGGAGTACTCATTAAATGCCATAAACATTGATATTATTTTTTTGTATATTTGATTAAACTTTGGGTCTAAAAATTAAGAATAGAATTGTATTTTTTTAGATCCGAGAAACAGCGACAGGTCAATCCCATCCTGGAAGATGCATCGAATATGCCGTGTGCGTCACATAAGTACTCTACCGGAGGTCGTTTTTTCTTTTGGAAAATCATTTCACAGGGAAAGGGAATGACAATTGACAACAGGACCGGTGTTAGAGCATTTTCAAAAGTACCTTATTTTTTTTTACTAAGATGAGAAAAAACTCTTCTCCAATAACTCCTAATCTATGCTTCTAAAATTTACGTACTTGGAAATCCTCCCCCATCGCGCGTAACTTTACGCGTAGTCACGGTTGCGTGGATACTCCTTTCCCGTACGTATCGGTCGATCAATCTAAAAGTGAAAGAGTGTGGAAAAGAATAAAGAGTAGGAAATGGTTTCTGATGTAAATGTACTAGAGAAAAAGAATATATAAAAGTAGTTACGATAATATAGGAATAGAATCTGATTCCTAATATAAAATTGTCTTCTATATTTTAGGAGTGGATTATTAAAAACTCTTAGAGATGATTTTTTTTTCTCCTAATACCTTCTCAGGAGTTGTAAATCTACGTGTTTTTTAGAGAAACAATACGATACTGTTCGAGATGCTCGTGGCTCTGTTTCCAACCGATCAAAATCCCTTTCCGACCTCCAACTCTGCGCCGCAATCCCAGAAGCTAGAGCAACTCCGCCACCAGATTGAGAAACTTGACCCTCCACGCGTGCTATCGGATTTGGATATCCTCCGGCGAGGTATGAGACAGGAGGCGGCAACCAGCAAAGTGGTGAAACAGGAGGACGCCCTGCACCACCGCAAGGAGCCGCCCCCCTGCCGCCAGGACGATCCGCCAGCACTGGCTGCGTCGCTGTCATCGCCGTCGTCACTGTCAGAGGACGATGGCGACGCCATGCCGCAGCCATCTACTTCATACGCGGTCTTGCTGCGCCGGGAGGGCGAGCCGGCGTCCGCGGCAGCGGGGGAGGAGCTGCTGCTGGTACCACCGCTCAACTTCGCCATGGTGGACCACGGCGTGTACCGCTCCGGATTCCCGGACGTCTCCAACCTTCCGTTCCTTGAGGCCCTCAGACTCTGCTCCGTCCTGTGAGTGTCGCCCCCAATCCACCGACCGCCGGCCTATTGAACCAACCATTCTTGATTGGTTCTTGAATGCGCTTGCGTCCCACGTGTCTGTGCCCGGAGCCGTATCCGGAGGCTAACCTGGAGTTCCTCGCCCACGGGATCAAGCTCTTCCAGTTCGGAATCGACGGCTCCAAGGTGAAGAAAACTCTACTGCTAATAGCACTACTCATTCTCTTTCTGATTAAGTGCACTCTCGTTTCGATTGGTATACTTGCTTGGATCGTCGGATATCTTGGATTAGTTCTATTGTTATTTGTTATTTGGAAATTACTCCCTCAGTCCAAAAATACAAAACGTTCTCGTCTCCTGAGAAGTCAATATTTTTTTTAACTTTGACCGATTATATATAATAGAATATTAATATTTATAATATACAATTAGTATCATTAGATATATCGTTGAATATACTTTCATAATAAATTTATTTGGAGACATAAATGTTAATATGGCTATGTGTTTACAGAAAATAGTGTGTTTTAGATTTATCTTGCTCTCACATGTTTAATTGTGATTAAAACTTGATTTGCTTGCCATAATTAAATTATACCACTTTAGCATGTCATCTTCTAGTAGCTATGTTTTGTTATCATCTTCCATCCATAAAAATCTCAGGTCCAAACTACGTGTTTGACACATCACTTAAAAATTAATATATAGGTTTATATAATTATAAAGGTTAAATGAAAGCTTATTTGGAAATAAACATAGGAATATTCTTGTGATGCTTTTGTTGCATGTTGGTATGAGTTAAATATGGTGTGGTCATATTCATAATGGTGGGAGGTGTGTAAATAGCTTATGAGTATGCTCTTTAAATAAAACTAGCAATGCATACTTTGTTTGCGTGATAAACACCATGTGAACCCTATTTATATAAGAATGTATTAGGGTGCTTTTCCTATTAACCATGACTAATGTTGAGTAACCATGTTAATAGTAGTTTCTGATCCATGTGATGAGTTGTACATGCATGATCTTGTTAAAGAATCAAGTAAAGCATCACTTTGCTTATGTGCTGAAAATAGCTGCATGTATAGTTATATGGTTGTGATATTTTTGTGATGCAAATGATGTTTTCTGTACATGTGGTGAATACCAAAGTTGTAGATAATTTTTTTATATTGCTTATCCTAAAAGTTCATAATTTTAGTCCTGATGGTTTAGGAGTTATAGATTTTAAAAGTTTGCTGTTAGTTTTTGCATGTCCTCTGAACAGATCTGGATGATTGTATTGTTTGGCTTATTTAAACATAGAATCATGTATTGGTGATAATAGAAGAGTTGTAGTACTTTTGTTAAGCTTTCCAAAATGTCTAAGAGCACTACTTTTACTAGTCTAGAACTCCGGTTATAGCTGTTCAAAGTGAAATGGCAGGTTATGTCCAAAACTGGATAGAGATGTCTTCATTGGGTTGTTTAACCTTGTCAGCTGTAGAATCATCTTAAGATGATAATAATAAAGTTATAAACAACTTAATAAGATTTTCATAAAGTTAAGAATCATGTCTGTTGGTGATTAGAACTCTAGTTATGCATTTCTGAAGTTCATGTCAGTTTTCTGTCCTATTTTGTGCAGATTGATTGTTAGTGTTTTTCAACCTTATTAACTTTTGAATCAGCTCTAGGTGTAAATAACAAAGTTGTAGACAACTTCCTAAGATTTTCAGAAAGTCTAGGATCACCTTTGTTTGATGCCTATAACTGCAGTTATGGTTAAAACAAGTGCCTTAATATTCTTGTCACTGCAGGCATGTGCTAAATAAATTGCTTTAGCTTACTCTTGTTTGACTAAACATATTTAGTTAGTTCTTGATTGATAAATGCTTGTAATGTCTAAACTTAAGTTAACTTGTGTGCCATATTTGATATGCTTGCTATCTTTCTATAATAGATTGTGTGATGTTTAGTTAAACAACTCTAGGTGCTTATATTTTTTTGGTGTCACCTTGTACTTATCTTAAATGCTTGTATGTGATGCATCTCATGTTACCATTCTTCGCATTCATGTACTTGCATCTTGCATCTTATTTAGATACGCTAGATGAACCACGCGGGGAACCGAAGGACGTGATGTTGGAGCCAAACCCAAAGATGGTGTTTGGTGGACCTATCCTGAAGATGGAAGGATCCCTAGAGTGCATGCCTAGAGTGGAGATATTCCCCAAGACGGTGCAAGCTAACTGAATTGACTTTATGTTGGATTCTAGGCAAGCCTCGGAGCATTCTAAGTCTCCTACCCTCTCTTTTTACAAATGCACATAAGTATAACTTTTGTATGCTGCATTAGGTGATAGGAGTTGAATGAAACCATTAGTGCATAATTCCTACCTTGTCCACTATATATAAATACCTGAACCCTTACTAGTATGAGTAGGACGTTCTATGCTTAGCCATGCTTAGACCGGTAGAAGTGGGTGATTTCCTGTCACCTGCAATATAGGTGCATACCTGGTCACGGTTGACTATATTTGCTATCGTGGAAAATAACCATGTGATGATGAATAAATGGAGACCGAACAGGATCTGGTGATTGAGAGGCAGCAGGACATGGAGGTCTTGTATGCATGTTTTATCCTGTCTGTGTCGGTTAAGGACCGCATCGTTGTGGGCCCTCGTGTCATTTGAACGTAGCCTCTCACTTAGCTAGCCAGATAACTCGTTCCGACCCATGAAGCCGAGGTAGCTCAACTTAGGCCGGGCCTCATTCATGCAGAGTGTGCTGCTGGAGGTAGTAAGGATGTGTGGAGAGCCGGATGTGAGCCCAAGGGTAGGGTGAGCACGATCGTCCCCGGCAATTTGGTTAGTCCACGAGTGTGTGGCCTCGATCGATTCGAATCGCCGTCTCTCGACCTGAGTTGTACCAAAGGTGACCCGACATGACCTTGACGGGGGAAGTGTGGGTTTGTGTTAGGATTTCTGCCAAGCTGGTTGCAATCGATTTGAATCACCATCTCTCCTAGATAGTGAGAAACTTGACTGAGCCCCCTCATCGTAGTAACACTAGATGGAACATGATGGCTATGATGATTATATGATAGCCTGGATATGGTTACTAATGTTTGCTTTAGCTTAATCAAGTGATTGCTCTAGAATAGGTGCAAAGTTAGCCATAATAAGATTCACTAAACTTGATGCTAAAATATTGACTAAAAGATTGAAAATAAGGATTCATGATAGTAATGCTCTTTTTGCAAAGTTATGCTATCCAACCAGCTCCACGAAATAAGCCTTACATATCCTTGAGAGTCTTTTTATTTCTCTCCTGATGGGTAAGTCTAGCTGAGTACATTCGAGTACTCAGGGTTTATCCCACCATGTTGCAGGTGAAGTTCTCGGCCTACTGAAGATGGTGGCTAACTGTCGGTGGGCTCGGTGACTCTATATTTATTTCTCATCTATATGCTATTGTTGGGGGATGTTACTTATGCTAGCAGTGTATTTGAAACTTATGTTATTGTAACCATTTTAAAGCTATGTTGTTTTAACTATCATATTTGTAAACTTGGCAACGTATTATTATTTGTGAACTCAATTGTAAACATTATTTCCGCTGCAACTCCATGTATGTGATGTGTATTTGCTTAATCTATTACGGTCTTGGTTGTGATGTGGATTTACCGAGGTCCTTCGTGACACTCGGCGGACTACCGAAGTTTGTACAAGTGAAAGTATGTGTGCATCAACGTGTTAAACAGGGGACGATCGTACTTGATCTTGTATAAATTGGGCGATTCCGTCATGGATGATGCCTAAACGGGCCGCACCACACCGCTGCCCCCCCGAGCCCAGGTTCTGCCAAGTGCTTCTCATTTTAGGGTTTAGGGTTTTGTTCTTCATATTTGTGGCAGAACCTCCTAAATTATAGGGCCCACATGCACCTATCACTGTCCAACGACCTTTGACATCTATGCATACGTTCCCGGTAACTTAAGAAGACTGTCGGGTGTCCTCGGGGAACCCCGAATCATCCACGATTTCCGAGCAGGATCACATTACAGAGTCATTGCAGTATTACAACAGTTTATTCAAATAGATACATCAGAGTAAAAACAATAGAAGTCTTACAATAACATAGTTTACAAACCATTTATTTCAAACCATACAACTAAGTTCGATATTAATGCAAACCAAAGTAGTGGAGTGGCATTATAATATATTACAAAACACACAACTTAAGCTGCCCTGCCCAAGGGCCACACATTTAATTATCGTCATCGCACTGAACAACAGTCATGCAACACGATCCAAAACAGATCTGCTCATGAGCCTCACCTGCAACAAGGGTCAACGAACCCTGAGTACAAAAGTACTCAACAAGACTTAACCGAAATAAGAATTTAAAAGAACGCAGGAATGCAGGCTCATGGGATTCAAGGTATGGCTTTAGCAATAATCAAGGTTCTTTTGCGTAAAAGCATTTTAACAAAATTCTTTATATCAACGTTTAAAACTTCATAAAGATCATATACAAAGCTGACACGATCCGTATTGAGATCATGAAACTTCGTATCCAACACTTTCTCATACCATCCTCAGGTTCCAGTTATTAATTACTACGATGATGAACAATGAGTTGAGTCTCCATAACCGAGGAGCAACGACGATTCGAACCGATTATAACCCCGACTAGGAATTCCGGACCACCACGACATATGTAGGTCCACGACCTACATATACCAACCTACCCTCGGATCCTCTAAAACAAGAATGGGTCCGCGCCACCCGAGAATCTGATTACTCCACCAATCCAGCCCATTGCCACGTGGGTACACGCTATTCCGCCATCTCTCCACTCCCAAAGGCATGAGTAGCCATTCTCGTAATAGAATAGCCAAGTTAAGGCTTACTTGAAGTATGTGGTTAGTAATACAAAGTCTCACCTCATGCAATTCAACAACAGACGGACCTTAATCGACACAAAGTGAAAGAACTTGCTCACAAGACCTCCATGTCTTGTGGCTCACACACACCGAAGTCCGCCCGGTCTAGATTTATTACTCCACATTCCCATATCACATGTTAACATAATTAACCAAAGCTCCATTTAAAACTTGCGGATGATAGGAAATCACCGACTTTCACCGTTCTAAGCATAGCTAAGCAAAAGCGGCATATCTGAATTTAAAACCGGTAATATGGTAAATATGGAATAACAAGGTTGGTAATGTACCAATTTGGTTTTCACTTGACTCTAATCACTTAATGCAGTAAAAAAGAAGCAAAAACGAAATCAATTTGTAAAATACAAGGTAGGGTTGCATGCATCCGGGCTTGCCTTCGTTGACGGAAAAGTCCGTCCCGAGTCGTTCCACCAAAATCAACACCAACTTCCATGACGGATCAACCTCCTCAACTACTTGATTAACTACCACGTTTTCACCTTCGTTCACTACACATAGTAACAATGCCATGCTTAACATGATGCGGAATACTGAAACATGATGCTCGATGATGGATGCAAAACTTAACAACTTGAATACAACTTTCCTTCGCGGTACAGTTACAAGTTAAACTAACTAAACCATTTTCGCAACACTCATAACAATTGTCAAGGATCATCACCAACTAATGACCCAAGGACATCACTTAATCAAAAACTCAAACAAAACCTAAATCATTAAAAGTTACTATTTGCTTTTATGAATGAATTAATTAATAATTATGAAATAAATCAACTTGTTCCAATTGACCTCAAAATTTTTGTATATGTTCATCACATGATAACTAAGTGACAAAACAATTTTCATAATTTTTGGATACATAAATAAGTCTAGAAAAATCCTGGAAACTCATTTATTAATTAATTGAGCAATTTTTATTACATTCAAAAAGTACTGAAAATCAACATTTCATATTTTTCCTAAATAATACACATCATAGAGAAGTCACACAAAAATTTTCATAATTGTTTGAGCTCTAAATAAATCTACACAAAAATAACAAAAACAGACACTATTCACTTATTTCAGAAAAATAGAAAATCCATTTTGAACGCTGAGTCACTGACACCGTGACCCCACATGTCATCACCCACCTCCGTCATTGACTACGACAACAGTGGCTTTGATCGGCGAAATCTCGACGACGGCGAGATCACCGGCGATGGCGACTACACCAACATGTTCCCACGACTATGCGCACCTACTGCCGTCCTTAGTTGCACCGATTACGACTCAATTCTAGCTCAACGCCGGCCATGGCAGACACGGCGGCTCAGCTGCACGACGCCGGCGACACCACTGCAGTAGCGGTTAAAGAAAACATCGAGGAAGGTTCAGCAGCTCACCCCGAACACGACTGAGCAGAGAACTAGACCGAAGGAGCTACGGTGAAGGAGTTCGACGAGCACAGCCTCCACGGTGGTGAAACAGACGTCGACGACGGCACTCCGACGACTGCGGTGGATGAAATGACAAAAGAACAAGTCACAAAGCAGTACGGCATCAAGGCGAAGCTAACGGTACGCTCAGCAATGACAAAGACACACCGTGAAGCTCCAGCCACGGCGACGCGCACACGACGGTGAAGTTGCCGGCCGCGAGGAAGAAAACGATGAACGGCGAGTTCACGGCGAAATCAAGCGACTAGAGCTAGCTGGCTGGGTGTGCAAGGAACTAGCGGAGCTGGGACACGCATCGCTGCAACGGCGCAGACGCTGGTTCGACGGCGAGGGCTCAATGAAGTTATGGCCGTGGCGTCGGGAAAACAGAGCAAGAGAGCGGGGACGAACGGCGACGGCCAAGGCTAAATAGAGTGGCTCAGAAGCTCAAGGAAGCTGCGCTGTGGCCTTCACCGCGCCAGCGCGATGCCAAAGACGGCCACGACCGCGCCTGGAAGCAAACCGAAGATCGCCGGCCATGTAGCTTCGGCGGTGGACATTGTTCACAAAAATTACAGATTTGCCATTCGCCAAAATTCCCAAATTACTCCCAAATTTTCATAACAACTAAAAAATCTCCAAAAACAAAAGTTGTTTAAAATCAAATGTTCTACAACTTTGCTTTTGAAACCATACCCAAATTCGGCCTACATTTTGAAATGAACTTTTGAATTTAAAGCTGGGATATTTAAGGAATTTCGCCTTTTTAAATAACTTCAAATTTTACTAAACAACTTGAAAAACTCCAAAAACAAACTTTGTAGAACTCGACAAGCTCTACAACTTTGCTTTAAGACTCAACCCCAAAATGTGCTTCGATTTTGAAATGGATTTTTAGGGTCGGATTTAAATATTGAAAATTAGGGTTTTCGGAATTTCAAATCAATATAAAGATTTCAAACTTGATTCAAACAATACCAAGCAATACTTATAACATAAATGTAAACTTGTTTTAGTGAATGCATATCAAAGTTTACAATATAACCAATGCCTTGCAATGCATATGATGATATGTCTGGTTTTTAATATTTAAACACCCGAGATGTTACAATATTTGGTTCCCTTGTGTATCGCCGTGTTCTAGTTGTCTAGGTAGGCCTTCTACTAGATAGGGTTTACGGTTTAGGTTTAGGGTTTAGGGATCAATTGGACTAAAATTTGTTTACAAATAGGGTACTATGAATGGCTTCGGGACTTGCAAATCGAGAACACCAAGAAGATGACAGGCTTGGGTCTCCCTACATTGGCCGCTTCTCTCCGTAATGCAAGTTCTTAGAATCCGAACAAGCAAACACACAAGAATGGTCCTAATGAGTGGTCAGATTCATCCGAATATCTTCCTGGATCTGAAGAGGGCTAGGAAGATGATGATGAATATATTAATACTTGCGTAGAAAAGGTCTCTTCTCAATCTTGGTTGGGGGTTTTTGCATCATGCTATTCGATATATATTCTGATACTTATTTTCATTCAAGTTCTAATAACAGATTTTCCCTTGTGTGTTAGGAAATTGATAACAACAACAAGTGGGGTCGACTAACCAAGAAGAAGAAGACCAGGATGCCTCTAGGTGGAACAAAAAGGGTGAGGGCAACTCTAGGAAGCGATACAGTTCTTGGAGTTTCAACAAGGTCTAGAAAAAAGTACAACACCAACTTCCAACAGGATAGTGCTGAGGACCAGTTAAATCCACAGCCCAAGAATAATGACACAGTACCTGTGGTGCAAGGCGAAGAAGAAGATCGTCCCTCAAGTCCTATTCTGGACTAGTCTACTTTTGATGAGCAAACTAATGTAGATGAACATGCTATCTCTGAACAGTTAGAGACTGTTCCTGAAGGCAAGTAACAGATCATGCATTCGCACATTCTTTGATTTAACTGTGGACTACTCTAACACTCTCGACGCAAACTTTGTAGGTCCATGACGTGCTCCAAGACCGCCAACAAAGGGCAAATTGCTGGACAATATGACAAAGGCTATGGGAAGAAGGTTGTCGATTAACATTGCTCCAGGGAAGAAAAGGCCTGAGAAGCCTGTACAAGATGCTAAGCTAGCTTTAGAGGCTGGACTTGTCATTAGGTCCGGCATGCCTATCCTAACTCACTAGAAAGAATACAAGAAGGATGAAGAAAACCATTTGAAAGAATTCCTGGGCCAGTTATCTGTAAGTAAATCGATACCTTCCATATCTATTTGGTACTTTCCATAAGTCATTATATCAAATGCTAATAGCTAAATCTCAAGGCTGATTGACTTCTACAGACTAGGTTGGCAGTTGATGAAAATGATGAGCCAACAAAGCAAGCTTGCACCAATCTACTCCAATCCGAGGTATGCTAGAGTAGATATTTATTGAAGAAGTACTTCATCGGTGTCCCAGCTAATCAAGTCAGAACAACTTCCCCTATTTTGAGTCTAACTGATGACCAGTGGCTTGAACTCGTGGCTAAGTGGTCTAGTCCAAAAGGGAAGGTATGATGTGCCATAAGACAACTTCTCTGTTCTGTCTATTTTATCTACAACTTACATGTTTGCCTTTTAGGAAGTAGCTGCGAAGAACAAGCGCAACCGTACTAAGGTCAAACACCATCAGTCGATGGGATCTCGCAACTACATCTCACACTTGTACACATATGTAAGTGCTAAAAATCTGGTACAATACATTTTCTATTTATGTGTAGATACAAAAGCTAATTTTTCTTCATTTCTTTCTCAAACTAAATACAGAGGGAGAAAAACAAGGAACGAGACATCAATGCAGTGGAGATGTTTAAGGAATGCCATACCGGCAAGAAGAAGGGTATGACAGATCAAGTCAAAGAGACATTTGTAAGTCCCTACACATCATTGCTGGATGGGTTGAGTACATATGTCAATTTATATTCATAATTGGTTTTGGATGGGATTAACACATGGAAAGGATGCTCATTGTATGATGTGTGTGGATGGTCCTATCTGTGCTTGTGAAATTGGTTGCTGGATGGGACTAACACATGATTGCTGGCTGGGATTGGTACATAGAAAAGATGTTCATACATGCTTATACCTATATATGCAGTTATATGTTTTGTGTGCATGGATTCTCATATGCTTGCTGAAATGGAAAGTTATTGGATAGGATGTTCAAATCTGAAATGTGTCATGGCAAGTTAATGGAAATTCACCCCAAGTGCTTATATCATAGATATATATGCACCTATATGTTATGTGATGATTTTCATATCTGTGCTCATATGCTTGCTGAAATGGGAAGTTATTGGATATGATGTTCATATCTGTAATGTGTCATAAGTTAATGTAAGTACAGCTCAAGTGCTTACACATATATATATGCACCTATATGTTCTCTGATGATTTTCATATCTTTGCTTATAACATGGATTTTCTGATGATTTTCATATCTTTGCTTGTAACATGGATTCTGTATAATTAACTTATCATTTTTGAATCTTTATGCTGTAGAGTGCCATGGAAAATATGTTGGCCCAACCTGCTGAAGGTTTAGAGACACCAAGATCTAGTACTAAAATTATTTCCAATGTCTTGTCACAAACTAGTGTTGCTTCTACATTCCTAAAGAATGTTGGTCTTGAAACACCAGGGTCAAAATTTGCTGCATCAGCTACAAGAGAAGCACAACTTCAGGAACAGCTACAGGCAGAGAAGACATGGGCTGATCTACTTCAATAAGAACTCGACACCCTGAAGAAGAAAGGTGAAGAAATAGAAGAATCATTGGCCAAGACCCAAGAAGTTGTGCTCAGCACCTAGCAAGTGATGGAGGAGTTCAAGAAGAAACAAGAAGTGAATGATCTGATCCTTCAGCGCATCTTGAACATCAACTTAGGTAATAGAGCTACTTAGCTTGTTTGTTCCTATGCTTGCTAGGTTCCTCTACAATGCCCAGGTGCTGAGCAGTGTGGTTACGTCGCCTATGAACTTTATCGGTTATGTTGCTTGTGAACTTGGTACCTTTGCTTGGGAACTGATTTATTTCTGAACTAGTGGTTCCAATGATGTGTGTGAACTTGTGGTTCCCCTGTGTTTGGGAACTTTGGTTGTATGAACATTAAGTTTGTGATGTATGAACCTAGGTTTGTGCTTGATGTATGAACTTGTCTTTGGATGTGTGAAAATAAGTTACATTTCTACAATGAATCTTTGAGGCTAGAGCACGAATGGTACTACCTATGCATTATATTAAATTCATCAAATTTTTATGACAAAAACAAGCATCATTACGTAATAGATGCCATGTCATCGCTCATGTGCTGCCACATCAGCTGCCTCATGCTACCACGTAAATGCACAATAGAATGCCATGTGTCAACCATGTAATCGTAAATGTGTCAACCTCCCCGCCATACATGTGTCAACTTTGTTGTCATACATGTGTCGACCTCTCCAACATACACATGTACGCTAGAATCTTTGGTTGAAACAGTTCGATGTGAGGCAAAATCGTCATGTTTGTAATGATATCTATGACGAAATACACCAAATCGTGAATGTGCAACAATTATGGCCGCTACAAAAGGTGACGAATAGAATTTCGTCATAACCCATACACATATATATTTCCATGACATTTTTGGCCTTTACTATGACAAAAGTGAAACATCTTAGATGTGGACTTTTTTAGTAGTGATCCTAAGGGTCTCGTCCTAGGGTCAAGTATGGCTCTAATACCAATGAAACGATCTCGATTTTCTCAAAGGAAATCGACATAATCGAAGTATAATGTGATAGTCCCAAGCGATCATCCCATCACATTATCGATTATTAGTCAATATCATAGAAATACATTGAATACCTATCTTAAAGAGAGTATAAATAGCAAGGTTTACTCTTTATTACATTGCCACTTCATGAGTCACTCGAGCCCGCAACATCTAGAACAACATCAAGTAGAAAGGCAACGGGCGTCGACTCCATCTTCTCAAACCAAACTTGAGTGTAGGAACAAGACCTCTAATCCTCCCAACCCTCTATAGTCATACTCAGGCTTGGAACCTACCAAACAATTATTAGTACGATTTGTACTGGCCACTGGCTCCCACCCTATGCTTTGCGTTTGCTTTTGTGGTAGTGGAATGCAAGGGTAGGGCAAAAGACCTATTTGTGGCTATAGTTTCCTATGCGAGTATGGCAAGTTTTAATAATAATTCATCAAGTTTTAACCCATCTCATCCACACATTCTGCCATCCCATCACACACATCTCACCACTCTCACACTCTCTAGGCGACAAGGACAACTCCCTCTCATACCTTGCCTCATTGGCCAAAGCCAGAAACCAACACAAGAACCCAGGGGGAGAGAAGAATGGACTCCACTCACTAATCAAGGGAAGTGTAGATCATAGGAATGTCCATATCCGAGGATGTGGCTATACTTATAGATCGATCAACTCTGCAGAGCGTGTACACCTAGAACCACAAGATCACCATCATCAGTGGTGCCCCGCCTAGGCTGATACCGACTGCCTCCCAACCGGTATGGTGCCACCCTACCACTCAGCCCTGGGCCACCCAGAGTCCACCGGCACACTGGGACTATGAGACATAGTACCGGGCCCCCAAAGGTCACTACACTATCTTAGGAGGGTGTGGTCCACACGCCCATACCTTCCTACACTATCCACTTCTAACCTAGCAGTAATGGCACCATCCTAGTTGGTCGGGCAACCATCCCCCGCCCATTCAGAAGCAAGTGGTGTGTACGTAGGGTCCTATGATCTGGTTCTCTCGACATACTAGTCCTTAGGGGCACCGAATAGGATATCTTCTCAATAGGGGATAACCAACACCCCGTGCCTCAACGGCATCTCCATTCTAGAGCTTCAAACCACAAAGACACTCCACCTTGGGATCTCCTCATCTCACATGCACCCGCCATAGGTACCTCTCGTAGGCGATGCCCAGGTTGCACCCCTCGGCAAGACTTGTCCAATGACTCATCGTAAGATCCTGCCCGATCGACTCAACCCTCACCACACACCCAAGACGCATGCCAAGATCTCCTCGGTTGTTACCACATTATCGGCATGAAGTGCCTTAACCACTCACAAACAATCCTTCACCAAGCATCACATCATAGATATAATGCGTAGTAGAAGCAGTAGCAAGTAATCGAGCATCTAGCCTAATAGCGGGTGCGTAGGGGTATAGGTTGCTACATGGTAATGGCTCACAAGCAATTCTACCATGCAACCTATCACATATCATTTGCATAAAATTAAAGCACTAACATCTACATTGTAGCATGTCTAATAGGATTCTATGAGGTTGTGTGGGATGTGGCACCTGGTAGGTCATCTCCAAGCTCCTCAGTGTAGTCGGGGTCATGCTCCTCAGTCTGTGGCTCCTCTAGGTCTACCAAACGAGACATATAGCCACGATAAGCGACTCCTCTAGATGATCACAAAGAAGCAATAGAAAATCAAAAGATCCAAATACACTCAAACATAAGCCTATGACATAGAGCTTATTTTTAGAAAAATTTGGACTCTGGTTTCATATTTTTCTGAAGTCGTATGAATTTTCTAAGTTTAAATCATATTTTGAAAAAAAGAAAAGGATAGGAAAAAATTTAGAGGCTAACACGTGGCGCATCTGGATTGGGCGAGGTTGTTGCAGTCACTGACAGGTGGGACTAGGTCATGGTCAATGGTCAACATTGATCGAGCTCGGACTGGGCCTAGTGGGCCGGATAATGGGCCTGGTTGGGGCGGTCTAGGCAAGCGGCCATGTGGCGCAGCTAGGCTCGGTCCACAGGCGTGGCTCACGTTGGACTTAGGTGCGCATGTCCATAGACCACCGACTTAGTCTTCGATGGACCACGTCCATTTCTCCCTCCCCTCTCTCTGGCTCACGGTGCGCAAGGTGCACAGGGCGGCAGCGGCGTAGTAGCTCCCTCTTCTCTCTGTCTTGCGGCGGTGTGCTCGCGCATTCTAGCGCTAGTGTGGCTCAGCGGGGCTACTAGGAGGCTCTACAGCTTCACGAGCTCATGGTGAGTTCACCGGTGGGCCAAAGGTGGCGCCTTGGTGGCTCTGGCGCCTGGCGTGGGTATTCTGGTGACAGCGGCACGCGAATCAATGACAAGGGCGCTAGGGACGTCGTCAAAGCCCAAATGGGGCTCCTACGGCTTCCGAAAGTGGTGCAGGAGTGACCCTATGGGCTTCGGCGGGGCTAGCCACGCAGTAGCGGTGACACGGCCGCGGACGCCAAGCCAATTGCGCCGAGCCTCTATGGTCTCAAACAGAGCAGGTAGGTGGCTCCTTTTTTATTGGGGCCATGGGGAAGGCAAAGGACTCGGCGACGGTGACCAAAGTGCATGGTGAAGTCCGCCACCACGGCAAGGTGCATGGCGAGCTCCAACGAGTTCAATTTGTGGCAAACTAGGGCAAGGCATGGGCTTTCCATCTAGCTAGCAACCTGGTAGGGGTGCGGGGGGGTTCTTGAAGCTCGACGGCTAGATCTCATGACACGAGGCACCTAGAGTTGGCGGATCATCCCCAGCATGGCGGCGGCATGGGTGCGTGGCGGTCCGATGAGGCGAACATGACCAGCAGTCCCCAGGGCTTCTCTTCTCCTCCCATCTAGCATGTGACATGTCCCTCGGTGAGGCAAAGCTTGCTGAGGTGCTCGTTCTACCTCTACCGGCCTGAGGTGGCCGAAACACAGCTATGCCATGGCGGGGTCTGGCCATGGTGAGCATGGCATGCGTGATGCGGTGGTAGCAGCGTTCCCAAGCCCTTGTGGCTCAGCAAGGTGGAGCCTTGGCTTGTGTGCGTATGTGCGGTGCACCACAACGGTGAAGGGGCCGGCTCTTGGCCCTCCCAAGGGGGAGAACATGGCGGCGCGGCCATGGCATGTCCACAATGGCGAGCATGGGAGAGCAGCATCGGGGGCTCACCATGGTGGCAGGGTAGGTAGGATGGTGGTGCAGTGGCGAGTCAAGGCCGTGTTGAGAGGTAGCAGTGAAGTGCTGAACCGCTATGGCGAGGAAGACGATTAGGGCGCCGTCTTCTTCTCCGGTGAGCTCGGGCAACTCTAGCGGGCTTGGCTCCTTCCCTCCCTCCTTCTCCTTCCTCCCTCTCCTCCTCTAGGGCATTGTGGTGGTTCGTGGGTTGCCATAGAGTGGTGGCAGGGTGTAGGAGGGGCGCTAGGGCACCAGGTGTCGGGGACCAAATATTGGGGTACCCAAAGAGGAGGAGCTAATAACCATCAAACATTGACTGTTTTGAACAGACAAGAATGCGGCTACACCTCTTGCCCAATGATGAGGGTTAACTCTACCTTGTCCAACCCCTAAGGGCTGGCTCGCCATGTCGACCCTGAGGGGCTGGCTGTCTCGTCTAACCCACGAGGGCTAGCTCCGCCCACTCAACGTCCGGGGTAGGCTCGCCTCGCCCGATGTTCTATAAGGCGTGCCGCCTCACACGTCTATGCGCTGCTCCTTCATAACTACATGCATAGATAAGGTGGGGCACTCAAGTTAACCATAATACCAAGGACCATACCCCTGCATGCCTATAGGAAAGTACCATCGAGATATGACCAGACCAGGCGCTTTAAGCCCTTCTAGGCATGTTAGAGCCCGAACAGTGTTGTGGGCGCCGACATTTGTCCTATAGTCTTATGGGCATCGACATTTGCCCTCGGACATGAATCCTGATGGAAACATAAGACAACCACTATGGTCCAGGAGGAAACTCATGTCATCTATAGTAACGAACTTGGGGCCTCTACATTGTCTGCTCCCCGTAGGGTCACGGCGCAGCACCCTGGTGCATCACGCCACCTGCTGGGGCAGGATGGGACGTGACCACTTGCTAAATGAAGCCAGAGCATGGCCCTATTAAGATCAATGAATGTGCTATCCCTGGCACCATCTGTCGTGTCAGCAGGGTAGGCTCAAAGGAAAAGGAAGACCTGACACCTTCGAAGGTCCTTCTTTGCCTCTAGTTTTTCTTCTTTCTCCCATCTATAATCCCTGCTCCCCCTTGATCTATAAAAGGGAGGGTAGGACACCCCACTAAGGGGATGAATCAATTCCACACGCATCATACCACATAGCTAAGCAGCATCCAAGCTCTCAGCATCCGTTTGACCTTTCCATCAGAGACTTGGGACATGTCCCTCTCTCGCCCGTTTGTACTCCCTACTATGAACCTTTCAGTGCAAATAACACGAGCAACCACCATGAACTGGATGTAGGGACATTCTGCCCAAACCAGTATAAACCTTGTGTCTTTTTAGCACACCATCCGGGCCTAACGCGCAATAATACAAATTTACTAGTTGGTGTTTACTCAAAACACCGACAATTGGCGCACTAGGTAGGGGCCTTTGCGCGTTCTGACGTTAACATTAGGCCATGGATGGCTAGCCATGGAATCAGCTGGGTCCTAGGCGCACATGTGCGTTTCGGTGACCTAGACTTCATCATCACGGTGGGAGGAGAGTTGGTATTGGCTCATGCCGCCATCCAACCTCTCCCCTCCATCGGCCTCAACAATAGGAGGCTTGAGCGCCAGCTCGGTGTCTTCTTGGGACCCCAGCCATCCAAGGAGGACCCATGCTGCCTACCCTCTCTCTGGAACACCCCACACGAAGTGCCCCGATAGTGTTTTCGTTCAGTCTCCGCAACGCCACGGCAACCTTTGGCCATCTAGTGGCCTAGCACATGACCCCATCCCCCGTGGACAACGAGTTCGTAGGGGTGATCGAACATGTCACAGAATCTCTCCATGACCTCCTCATAGAGGAGCCGGGGTCGCCCTCTGGCTCTGACTCCAGCAGGGGGAGCCATCACCCCTCTCGGGAATGATTCATGACGGGTACCCCCGAGGGACACATCAAAAGCGTCTCCAAGGAGGAGGCTACCCCGGTGAACAACCTCGGCAACAAGGCCGTTGGGGAGACAGCGGCCTCACCTCGCATGAGGGTGGAGCAGCTGAAAGCCCGAAATTGGGAGATCGAGGAAGCGCGAATCTAGCTTGAGCAGTAATGCGCAGAGCTCGATCGGGAGATCGAGCGCCGTGGAGACGGTGGGCGCGCCCACGCCATGGCACACGATGTGAACTGGATGATCATCACCGATGATGAAGGCCTCCCTCACTTCGCCTAGGTGAGCCAGAATATCGCCGCGGCAGCGGCCTTGCTCCATGGTCTTCTAGAGGCCATGACGCCCAAGGATCGTTGGACCCACCATGAGATTCGCACGCTGCTCGAGCGTGCAGCGGCACAGCAAGCCAAAAGCTCGTTGTCTCAGTGACATAGGCTCGATGCCAGCCAGTGCATGCCCTCAGAGCACCCCGACTGGGACGTGTCAGTACACCATGAGACACAAGGAATTGTGTAGTGCACCACGATCCCGATGCGTCAGCGTCTCAGCCATAACCATGACGCACGCAACACCCTCAACGCCCGCAGACACGCCTACGACTACCCAAGAGAGGGAGCCAGATGTGGCTATCACCCTCACCATGGCGGACACTACGACAGTGGTGAGGACCGAAGCCTGAGCCTCGACCTATCGGGGCCTCAGGCCTTCGGCCGACACATCCTCAATCCTGCCTTTCGGCCGAGGTACCGATCACCAACCAATATCCTGAAGTACTCTGGGGAAACAAACCCCAGACAATGGCTCAAAGACTATTGGCTTGCCTACCAAGCCGGTGGTGCGGATAATGACAACTTCATTATCTGCAACCTTCCACTGTTCTTAGCCGATTTGGCACGAGCATGGTTGGACCACCTGCCGTCCAATGAAATCCAGAGTTGGGCGGATCTGAAGGAGATCTTTGTAGGGAACTTCCAGGGCACATACAAGCACCCTAGGAACCCATGGGACCTCAAGAACTGCCAACAGAAGGCTGGTGAAACCCTCCATGGATACATCCGATGCTTCTCCCGGCAATGCAACAAGCTCCCTAACATCGCCAACGTCGACGTTATAGGAGCTTTCCTATCTAGGACCACCTGCGAGTCTCTAGTCCATAAGCTGGGATGCAAGGGCCCACGAACCACCAAGGAAGTCCTGGGCATCGCCACCAGCCATGCCTCTGGAGAAGAAGCGATTGGAGCGATCTTCGATCGTCTTGATGGCAAGACAAGGCGGGACGAGGGCGCCAGCGAAGGCATCTCCAATCGTTCTGCTAAAAGGAGGAACAAGAAGCAATGGCACGAGGACTCGCTCATAGCCGCTATTGACCGCAAGGGTGGTTGGAAGCCCGTGAAGGGCACTCCGAACCATTTCGAAAAATTACTTGAGGGGTCATGCCCGAACCATGCCTTCCCGGTTAAGCATCTATACAAGGACTACAGCCTAATGAGGTGGTTCTTGTTCGGAGGCTCCAACAAAGGGGAGCAGAGCAAGGGCCTGGACCCCACCATGGAAGACACTGAGGGGAAGGATAGCAGCTTTCCGACACCAGACGGTTACCTAATGATCTTCAGAGGATCGGTGGCTTACGACTCCAAACGCCATCAGAAGGTCGCGCGCCGTGAGGTCTATACGACCGAACCAGCCACACCTGCCTTTGTCCAGTGGTCCGAGTCCGCCATAACCTTTGATCGAACCAAACACCCAGAGAGCATCCCGCATCTAGGGAGATATCCACTCATGGTTGACCCGATCATCGGTACAAAGCGGCTCACCAACTGATGGATGGAGGCAGCGACCTCAACATCATGTATGCCAAGACGCTCGACGAAATGGGCATCGACCGGACACGCGTCCCCCCAACCAGAGCACCTTTCCATGGCATCATGCCTGAGAAGTAGGCCATTCCACTTAGGCAGATTGATCTATCCGTTACCTTCGGGGGTCCGTCCAATTATATGACGGAAACCCTCACCTTTGAGGTGGTCGGGTTCCCCGGAACCTACCACGCCATCCTAGGACATCCATGCTACGTGAAGTTCATGGCCGTCCCCAACTATACATACCTCAAGCTAAAGATACCAGGCCCCAGTGGGGTCATCACTGTCGGGATCTCTTTCCAGCGCGCCTATGAGTGCGTGGTCGAGTGCTGCGGTCATGCCGTAGGAATCGTCGCCTCTGGAGAGCTTGCCGCCATCAAGAAGGAGGTCACCGAAGAAGCACCCAACCCCAAGAAGTCTACTGGGTCTTTCGAGCCTATGGAGGGCTCTAAAGAAGTCCTCATAGACCCCAGGAGCACCAAGGGAAAATGGTACATATTGGTACCATGCTCTCCTCTGAATAGGAAAGCGCGCTCACCGGCTTCCTCCGCGCCAACAGAGACATCTTCACATGGAAACCCTCAGACATGCCAGGCATTTTGAGGGAAGTTGCTGAGCACACCTTGAAGATCTGGCTAGGCTCTAAACCAGTGAAACAACGCCTATGTTGCTTCGACAAGGGGAAACGCAGGACCATCGGTGAGGAGATCGCAAAGCTTTTGGCTGCCGGATTCATCAAGGAAGTGTACCACCCAGAGTGGTTAGCCAATCTTGTTCTTGTACGAAAGAAGAGTTTGACTATATGGGTCTCAGCAAATCATGCCCAAAGGATCCGTTTCCTTTGCCGTGCATAGACCAAATAGTTGACTCTACCTCATGGTGCGAAACCCTCTACTTCCTTGATGCGTACTCCGGGTACCATCAAATCATGATGAAAGAGTCCGACCAACTCGTGACATCTTTCATCACCCCCTTCGGATCGTTCTGCTACATCTCGATGTCGTCGATCTCGAAGAACGCGGGGCTACATACCAGCGTTGTATGCTCAATGTTTTGGGGACCTCATTGGGCGGACCATTGAGGCCTATGTTGATGACATCGTGGTCAAGTCCAAATGGGATGACCATCTCGTTGCTGATCTTGAGCGGACCTTTGTAAAACTCTGAGTAAACAGCATCAAACTCAATCCTGAGAAGTGTGTTTTTGGGGTCCCGAGGGGATGCTACTCGGGTTCATCGTCTCCTAGCGTGGCATGAAAGCCAACCCAGAGAAAATCTCAGCCATCACAAGGATGGGCCTAATTCAGAACATAAAGGGGGTACATTGGGTTATAGGGTGCCTCGCTGCGCTCAGCCGCTTCATCTCACGCCTCAGCGAATGAGGTCTCCCCCTTTATTGACTTCTAAAGAAAGCCGATCACTTCGAATGGACATCCAAGGCCTAGGAAGCACTTGACATGGTTAAGCAGCTCCTGACAAAGGCCCCGATCCTAGTTCCTCCCACCAAGGAAGAATCCCTTCTGCTATACATAGTGACCACCACGCAAGTGGTCAGCGCTGCCCTGGTAGTAGAGCAGGAAGAAGAGGGGCACACCCTCAAAGTACAGTGCCCTATGTACTTCATTAGCGAGGTACTATTCGACTCAAAGACCCGCTACCCCCAAGTCTAGAAGCTCCTGTACACCGTCCTCATCACGAAGAGGAAGCTATGCCACTACTTCGAGTCACACCTAGTAACGGTTGTGACATCCTTCCCCCTTAGTGAGGTCATGCAAATCCAGGATGCCATGGGGAGAACCACAAAATGGGCACTCGAGCTGATGGATCAAGGCATTACGTATGCCCCTCGGGACTGGCCATCAAGTCTCTAGGTGTTAGCTGATTTCATCGTGAGAATGGACCGAGGTCCAAATGCCACCGGCAGTCATTGATAAGAGTACAGACGATGTACTTCCATGGATCACCGATGAAGAAGGGCATCGCTGTGAGGGCTGGTCTTCATGTAAGCCTCGAGGGTACACATGAGGTACATGGTTCGCCTCTATTTCTCCTCCTCAAACAATGTGGCTGAATATGAGGCGCTCATCAATAGCCACATTGCCATCGAGTTGGGCGTCCGATGTCTATACATTTGGGAGACTCTAGCTAGTCATTGATCAAGTCGTGAAGGAGTCAAGCTGCCAAAATGCCAAGATGGATGCATACTATTGAGAAGTCCGACGATTGGAAGACAAGTTTGATGGCCTTGAGCTCAATCACATCCCGAGGCGCCTCAATGAGGCGGGTGATGCGCTTCTGAAGGTGGCATCCAACCAGAGCCGGTGCAAACGGTGTCTTCACTAATGACCAACACAAGCCCTCGGTCTGCTATGAGGGATCAGAATAGGCCGATGACGGTCCTCCCGATTCAGCCTCGGGGGCTGACCAACCATCGGCTCCGTCTGGCCCTGAAGTCATGGAGCTCGAAGAAGACCCCACGACAGAGCTTGAGCCTCTGGTCAACTGGAGGGTACTCTACCTCGACTACCTCCTTCGTGACACGCTGCCGATGGACAAGATGGAAGCTCGATGGCTCACATGTCGCGCCAAGTCCTTTGTTCTTGTGGAGGATGAACTCTACAAGCGAAGCCACACCAGGATCCTACAGTGCTGCATCCCCATCGAACAGGGGAAGCATTTGCTAAGCGATATCCACAGTGGGATCTGTGGTCACCATGCCGCGCCTAGAAACCTGGTCAGAAACACATTCCGACAGGGCTTCTATTGCCCCTTGCAGTTAAGCGACCTTTGAGCAGTATCGTGCGCGAACCTGCGAACAGTGTCGATTACCTTCGCTCGACATACTCACCTCCCGCCCAAGCACTCCAGATGATCGCCATGACGTGGCCGTTCATGGTCTAGGGCCCAATTTGTTGGACCTCTAAAGAAGGCGCCGAGGGCTACACCCACTTGCTTGTCACCATAGACAAGTTTACAAAGTGGATAGAAGCTCGGGCCGATCTTCGCGATCAAATCCGAAAGCAAGCCATGCTATTCTTCCTCGACATCGTCCATCGCTAGAAGTTTGAACTCCATCATCACGGAGACAACGGAATGTAGTTCACTAGAAAAAAGTTCCTTCGATTCTGCGATGAATACCACATCTAGGTCGATTGGGCCACCGTCGCGCACCCCCGAACAAATGGGCAGGTCGAGCACACAAATGGCATGGTCCTACAGGGCCTCAAGCCTAGGATCTTCAACCGGTTGAACAAGTTTGGCTCACGGTGGGTCTCTGAGCTCCCCGTGGTACTCTAGAGCCTAAGGACAACCCCTAGTCGAGCCACCGGCTACACGCCCTTCTTTATGGTCTATGGTTCTAAGGCTGTTCTCCCAACCGACCTCAACTTTGAGCGCCAAGGATTAGGGCATACGATGGGCCGAGAGAGCAAGGCATCCCATGAGGACGCCATGGACCAGTGGGGACGGAAGCACGTGATGTCACCCTCCTCCGCTCGGCCAAAGTACCAACAGCGTTGCGATGGTACCACAACCAAGAGTCTTGGGGCCAAGCCTTCAACATCGGGACCTGGTCCTTCACCAAGTATAGACCAACAAGGACCGCAACAAGCTCTCCCCGCCTAGGAGGAGGGCTGTATGTCATTGCGTACATACTCGCCAGCGCCTACAAGCTAAAAACCATTGATGGCGAGGTCTTCACCAATGTTCGAACATCGAAACAACTACGTTGCTTTTACCCTTAAATAAACACATACTTTCTCATTATCGCTTTGTCATTGAAATCCACGATCTTTTGTGACATCCCGACCCCTACAAGTGTGAGGGTCGGGGCCTCACCGGGGGCTAGTATGAGTACATTTATTCTCAAACATTTTCTATGCCCCGCCTCCTTTCTCATGGTAAAACCTAATAGCTAGGATTTTGGGAACAGGCTCTGAGTAAAATTGGGTGGACTGCGAGGCACCTACGCCCCAGCGGCTACGTGCCTTTGGTCACCAGCGTGAACAGAGCTAGCTCACCCGCACTCCAAGCTTTTATGACCTTAACTATGGGAAGGGTCGGAATGCACTAAACCCCTTTTACAAAAAGAGGGAGAAGAGCAAAAAAGCCTTTTGCTATAACAAAGAACTTATCAGTTTTCGCACAAGTTCGTCGCTTGGCTTATTTGCCCAACTAAATTCTCATGCGGGATACTCTCGTCCTCTACTTTGATAGGAAACCCTTGTCTTAATAGGAAACACAAGTCGACCAGACGGCTTGGCCATTGTCGAGAAAAGGGTCGATCGAATGGCTCAAAGTCGCCACCAAGAGATAAGCACCCTTACTTTACATATTAAATTCGCTACTGAGCCTTTGACCCCAGCAATGGCACGGGGTCGGACATCGCTCGGGGGCTAGCAAGAGGGTCTACTCGCTAGAACTTCTCTTTGCCCAACCCCTCCTTATGGTTAAAAACTGGAGGCACGGTGTGCGGGAGTAAACTTTGAGTAAAACTAGTCGAACTGCTAGGACCCTATGCCCCAGCGGCTATGGCGTTTTTGTTCACTAGCATGATCGAATTCTTTATCCCCACACTCCAAGCTTTAGCATCCACCTTCTCGAGAAGGGTTCAGAGGGGTCTACCTGTGGACTCTCCATCAGGGAGAAGCTCTCAGGTCACCCAAGTCGATCAAACAGCTCAGATCACTACCGAGAGACAGAAACAGAAAAATTGGGAAGCTCGTGCAGGTTGCACTAGCCCCATCATGAACGTCGAACTTGAACCCCGCACAGACATATCTAGTAAGAGCTCCTAGAACCCATCACTCGTGCCATCGAGGTAACGTTACCGACCCTCACTATTTCTTTATGCTCATTCATTCAGTCATCCCATACATCCAAACATTGCAAATGCGATTGCTGCATCACAACACTTCGCGTTGCGTCATGAAGTGGTACTCGTCTCATTCGATATGAACAGCGACAGACCGAGGTTCGAAGGCCAGCCCATGAAGGGCTCGAGGCCACCTCGCATCAAACAGAGCCAGGGGAGAAAAACCGAGATGAGCCCCAGCGGCCTTGCCCGACCCCGGTCAGAAGCGGACAGGGACATCTCAACCTTTCTCGTTCAATTCTAACCTTGAGCCAAACCCACTTAGAATTTTTATCGAGGAGAGGCCAATGGGCCACCCAAGCCTATCGAGCAGCTCGGGCATCCATCGGCGGGTTAAGAAATAGTGGAATGCCACATGAGGGGCTCTACCGACCCCATCGGCGGATGATGGACCCGGATTCCACTTCGAACATGCACAGAAGCGAGCTCATCGAGCGCCGACTTTCCAGCCATCGAGGCAAGTGTCCATTTAGCTCAGCCCCTTCATTCGGTTGCAGGCGAGAACGAGGGTGATGCATCAATCATGGATGACCCAGTACCAAACCCCACCCGGGCTTAGGGGCTCGAGCCGCCCAATCCTAGATCAAAAGGCCAACATTGAAGGCGGCTCATGATGGGTCGAGGCCACCTCGAGGTTCGGACAAAGAGCCGTGGGAAAACATGACAAGGCCATCTCAACCTTCCTGTTCGATCCTATCCTCTAGCTTGAGCCCATAGAATCCCATTGAGGGGAATCTGTTGAAGGCGGGTTAAGGAGGGCAAGAATGCCCTCGAGAACTGCCGATCCCATCACAAGTGGCGGAACTAGATTACATTGAACATGCTCGCTTAGCAGGCTCGCCCGAGCATGTCCACTCGGGTCATCAAAGTAGGTAGCATTAACTCAACCCCTCTAGATCTGAAAACCATGGGCGGGGTGATAGTCACAAAAAAATGAGCCGACCCTTGGTGAATCTCGCCACGCCATGGCAGGGGCTCGAGGAAGATTGGACTTACGAGGAGACCCTAATGCTCGGGTCGCAGAATAATTGCTAAGATCCTCTACTGGGGAGGGTGCAGCGTGAATACAAGAGATGCACTCTCCTAAGTTTTGGCCTATCCTCCCCTCAATTTTTTCAGTGACATCCGACCCAGCAGCAAGTGGCAAGGGCGGATGTCACTTTCAGTTGGTAAGGGTGTAGAGAGCGCTTTTTTGAAAATAGTCTCTAAGTCAAACCTCTTCCTCAAGTTAAGCCTAAGAGCAAAGTTTTTGCGAAAGAAATAAACTAAGCATGCTCGGGTGAATCTGCAAAAACCCACGCCTTTGGTGGCTATGGTATCTTCTTTGACTAAGCGTGATTTGAAGTTTTTTTTCCTCTTACACCTTGGGCCCTATGGTCTTAACAAGCGAAGGGGTCAGGATCGTGAGCCTTTCTTTTGAATGCAAAAAGGAAGAAAGCAAGTTCAATCAAATGAAATGAAATTACGTAATTTATTTAAACAAAACAAAATTATGAATCTGTTTTAAGATACAAAAGTGCCAACACTTGTCCAAAGATTACCGATAAATGTCCATCGAGATCTAGTTGATTAACTATCTCCCTCGGGAGAACTATCTCTTCAACTTTGTCTACGGGGTTCCGCCGCGATAGGAGCCACCGCCTTCTCTATTTAGATCCCAGCTCGGAGGCTTCGTGGCAGCATGAAGCCAAGGCTCATCATCTCCAAGTTGATACTCTCGGGTAGTGGGAGGCGGTGATGGCGAAGGCTTGGGTAATCCTAGGCGAAGAGCTTCCTCTCGAGCTGGTGCACCGCTGGCGCCATGACATCTATAGTGGCAGAGGCCAGCGAGCTGGGTTCCCTCCGGTGCGCCACCTCTAGGTCATCGAAGACCACCCCAATGGCGTAGCGTAGGGAGATCATGCTCATCGCTCTCCGCTTGAAGGATCCCCCCCGTCTCGGCAAGCTCTGTGACTAGCCGGTGGAGGCAGCTCTTGGCCTCCAGCCTTGAGGCTCATCATGGTTCCAAGATTGGCCCAGGAGGAGATGACCCCCGGCGCGCCTCGTCGCGCTCTCGGACAACCTGGTGATTGCTCCTGCAGGCCACGCCCGTGCTGAGCGGAGCCTCTCCATGGTCTAGCATAGCTCGTCTAAGCTCCTTACGTACATTTGGGCTATTGAAAGATAGAGAGATGGTGACTAGAAATTGAATAGTCCTTTTAAAAAATCAATACAGCGTCGGCTAACCGAAATAAGTCTGAATTAAAACTATCGGTCTAGCCAAGACTACACCCTCTATATATGTTTACTAGCACCTTGCTAAGATACCGATTATGCAACAAAGGTGCGCAGACTATCTAGAGCTCTCCTAAATAATTCTAAGAGCAAGAGTTACACAAACCTATGCCACTAGTATTTTAAGCAACAAGAGAGCTCCTACACATGCTAGTAAGCAAAGCACAAAGCTAACCAACTGCTCACTAGCAATGCTCCAATAACAAGGCAACCAATGCCTAATTAGAGCGCAAGAACTTAGCTACACAAACTAAGCAATGTGACTAACAAGGTTACTAAAACCAAATTAGCCACGTAAAAGGCTACTTCTGTATGCTACACAAACAGAAAGGTAATTAGCTAGCTACACAAGCTATCTAATTGCAAAAGTAACTACACAAGCTTAAATATATAAGGTGGTGCAAGCTTGTGTAATGGAGATACAAACCAACGGGGGAAGAACAAGGTTGACACGATGATTTTTCTCGAGGTTCACGTGTTTGTAACATGCTAGTCCCGTTGTGTCGACCCGCTCACTTGGTGGTTTTGGCTAATTAGCATCACCCGCTTAAGCCGCCACGTCGGGCACCGCAGAACCTACCCCTTGGTGAGGTAGCTCAATGACACGCTTTACTAAAGTTGCTCTTCACGACTCCAGCAGAAATGAGCACAAATACCCCTCACAAGCACTTCTCGCGGAGCGCTGCTGGCTTCTTGAGGGCTTCACGCCGGAGACCACCACCAAGCCATCTAGGAGGTGGCAACCTCCAAGATGTAACAAGCACCACCCGGCTTGCAGCTCGATCACCTAGTGCTTTTCGATGCAACCTCATGATGCAATGGCACTAGAATCGCTCACTCACACAATCGGATGATCACTATCAAGTATGTATTGTGATGGAGGGCTCCCAAGCACTCACAAGCATGGACACTAAGTCCCCCAGGTGCTCGGCACCAGCCAGCGGCGAGGGCCACTTCTGTTTATAGCCCTAAGGGCTAAACTAGCGTACCCCTTCCTTTGGGCAAAAATCGGGCCGGCCGGACGCTCCGTCGTGTTGACCGGGCGCTTCGGACCTTAGCGTCACGGTCGCCCTTGCAACCGCGATGTCCCGATTCAAGCGGTCGCTTGACTGAGCCTGACGGGCAGCCTTCAAGCGGCCAGACCTGGCTGGACTGGCGTCCGGTCGTTCAATAAGTACCGAAGGCGTATTTCTTTGACCCGAACAGCGTCCGGTCGCCTGTACGTGATCGAGCGCAGCCCGGCAGTCCGGTCACGCTCTAGCTTCTAACGTCACCCGTATATCAACTGACCGCGGGCGCACCCTACAGCGTCCGGTGCTTGGACCCAGCGTACGGTCGGTTGGCAAACGCCCGGCGTCTTCACGATCAACTTCGTTTTTCACTTCTAACTTCTTCACCCTTGCTCCAATGTGCCGCAACCACAGAATTTGCATCGGTGCCAATAGAAAATAGGCATTCATTTTCCCAAAAGCGCCCGAATCCATCTCAACCCTACAAACACCACCTCCTTTTGTAAATGTGCCCAGCACCACCAAGTGTACACCACCATGTGTATGTGTGTTAGCTTTTTCACAATCATTTCCCAAAAGGATGTTAACCACTCAGCTTGCCACGCCACTCGATCCTGGCAGCGATGCAAGTTTAGATCACTTTCGAGTGGCACTAGATGACTTCGATATGCAAGCAGGTTTGCTCACGCACCTCTTGATAATGCGGACATCTATCCTAAACACATTCATCAACTTCTCACACACCTATAGTGGTGAAATGAAATGCCGTAGGTTATACCTTTTGCATACGCGCATTCCAGTCCATCTCCTCAATGTCGATGCAACACATACTAACCACGATCAACAATGATATGATCCACTTCATATCATCGCGTGATCATATTGGTTCATCGATCTTGACTTCACTTGCCCTTCCATAGTTGCCGCCGTCCGCCAGTATGCAAGTACTTGCTCAAGCTTCACCGCGCATGCGGTCCATCACTCAAACCCTTCGGCTTGCCCTTCAACACAGCAGTCCATCAAGCAAGTCTTGTCTTGACGATCTTCTCCACTTTGGATCACATGACTCAATGTCATGTCTCATGTCTTGCAATAAGCTCCTTCATCATCACACATGTGTGAGGCTTTGCAACATCTCTAAGCCATTTCACCTTCACTTTGGCATATGTTGCTCACACACATGTACCTATGGACTAATTACCTTGTCTCACATAAACACAGGTCGTCCACCCCTAGGTTTCATCATCAATTACAAAACCAAACAAGACCTTTGACTGTGCCTCGGTGCTCGGGCTACTTCCCTCTACTATGGGAGCCCGCAGGACCTTTCCTGGCTCGACAGGCTCCCGCTCCCATCTCCACAGCCCGGGGAGGTTGAGGACCCGGCCGAGACTTGGCGTCCCTTTGGAGTAGCTCATCCTACTCCTTCGGACTCTCTGATGGCCTCCTCCTCATCCCCTTTGTGCTCTTTTGATAGTTCCTCAAAGACTTCCTACCGGCATCCTCGTCCCGGTGGGCCTCGCCTCCGCCATCGAAGATTGTCCGCCCCCCACGCCCGAGGTCGCCTTCTCTCACACCTCTACTCAGAGTGGCCGGTCACATCCCTCTACACTATGCCTCATCGCCGGCAAGCGATCCTAAAATTCTCCTTGTATTGCATTGAAGGAACGATTTCCTACTCTAAACTGCGAGCAATAAGAGAGACTAAAAAAGGCTAGGTGGTCGAACACAAAATAGATGAAGAAAGAAGAGGAAGGAGGCAAGATTATGAATACCCTACCGAGGGAATGATGATGACAGGCACCCCTGGCTCCGGTTCAGACCTTCCAACACCAGCTGCGATCCTCCTCGAGATCAAAC